>JACSYO010000333.1:672500-1285000 GCA_016806645.1 Ophiodon elongatus | reverse complement strand
ATGTATTTAATTAATGTTTTCCCATGATAACTGTCTGATTCTGAGACAATGACCCAGCACATTTTCATAAGGATCAACTCAGATCGACAAAGTAGGTCTGAGTTGATGACGTTTCTTGACAATGTGTCATTAAGTTGTGGAGTTCAGGTAAGTCGAGTAGATCAGAGAAGACTTCATCATACGGCAGCTACGGGGAAACAAAAACATTTTGTTTTAAATTAAATGCAGAGGAAAAGCCGTCTAATATAAACAAAGGAAATTAAACTTCATCTCTTCATCGAACCACAACTGTATCTTTGAAAAAATTGGAATTACTGAAATGGTGAGATTGTTAAAGCTGCACTAATTAATATTTCCATATTAACAATGGATCAAATTAGCAAGGTATGTTATTCTGATGCATTGAAAGAGTCCCCGCCCCCCTCTCATACCCATTGCTTTACCCGACTATGTCTACCAGGGTTGCCGTCGATAACTACAATGATGATGGGGCCAGTTAGCTGTTAGCAAGCTAATGTTAGCTATGTCTAATATTGTAGCCAGCCAAGGCACCGGCAAACATAATAGCCTATTGCATAGCTTTCTGATATATTCACATGCCACGGAAACACAAATTGCATGCTGTCAAAATGCGTTAGCTTAACTTACAGAAATATAGTTAGCCTTAAACGGACATTTGGACCAAATGCTTGCTGCACACTTAACGTTTGGTTAGGCATACCAGGTGTCAGGATCCCACATTTTCACATTCTTCCTGCTAATGCCTCAAGTCATATTGCCTGTATCCTCAGTTTTTAGTGCAATATCTCTCATCAGTGGCCTACAGGCACGTAAGCTAAAGAGTTAAAGAGAACTGGACAATATTGAATGGCTGTGGTGCAGATTAACTGATGTTTGTCTGTTTGAAATAAGTGAAATAGTTCATTGAAGTTGGAGAAGTAGACAGACAACAAGAAAGATGGTTATAAATTTTTTACAGGAAATGCTGTGATGTGGATAGGTAAGAAATGATGATGAGATGTAGACATTTGTTTACATTTTGAGCTCTATCACAGCTTGAGTTGCAAAAAAATGAAACATTTAAAATAAATAATCCTATCTATGTTTTTGTTTTTGTTTATGATTAGGCTACTTCTGCAATGCAGCGAAGAAAAAGTCTTGAAAATGCGGTGGCGCGTTGTGTCAAGTGTATATACATAATGAGACTGATAGCTCAGTGGTCAAAAATATCAATGAAAGCAGCTGTAGGAAAATGTGTTGGAACATTTCAAACCCACTCTCATGTTTGCGTCTATGTCCATGTCCATGTCCACAAAAGGAATCTCCCTCGGTGGAGACGGAGGTGGCGTAGGATTGCTGTAGAAAGAAATCAGAAAATTGAGGCAAATTTCTCCTATACGACATTATAGAATAATAGAATAATAATGAATGCTGTATATATTATTATTTATATTGTTATTTAGCATTTTGAAAGCATTCCCATGCTCTCCATGATGGGCACAGTTGGAGATTGTAAAAGATATGTGATGCAAAGCATTCAATCTTGATGCATTGTTTGCTCAATTATGATTATCTTACTTACTCTGACATAGGAATGCTATCTCTCTTGCAGTAGCCATTTAGGACCTTTTTACTTGCCGACATGTCTGCGTGAACAGAGGTGATTAGAGATTATTACAGGATTCATGTTCAATTAAGTATAGTATGCTACAAGAACACGACACTGACTTAAACCGGATAACCTCAGCATCATTTGCAACATGAACATTATGAATCCATTATCATGACGAGGTTCAGGAGCTTCATTTCCTTCAACCGTTGAAGATCAAATCAAGTTGTTATGCAATATTTTTTTAATTAGACAATATGTTTCTACAAGAATAAAGTGTTTCGGAAAAATAACATTTATTTCGTCATTTAAATTCCTGTAATCATGGGGTATAAAAGTACCAATTATAAAATAATAATAATGTCCTCAGGGGGAAAGTCAAACGAGAGACAATACCAGAGGTGTTGTAGTAGCGTCCAAAGGCAGCATCTTTGAGGATGTCTGGGTAAAGGTAGATCAGTGGATTCCTGTGCATTCTCTGGCCTCTCAGACTGTAGCGGTGAATATTGTCCGGCAGAGACATGAACGACAGATCATCCTTGGTGTAGGGCTCTACTGCATGCACATGGGCGTCTACAGGGCAACCACGGACAGAGAGAAAGGTAAGCGAACACAGAGATAAATACCTGAATGTCTTGGTGTTGAAATAATTTCACTCAAGACAGGACCACTGGAGGAAAAAGAAGAGGAAAGGAATGATCATTTTCACATTATGTATTCTCAGTTCATGGTGGTTTCTTCGGGCTGTATTTAGCTGTAGCTTTGGTGGGCTTTTGTGGAGGAACAATAGAGGAGTCATATTAAAACAATATTTATTTTTGTACACCTGCTATGCAGGGTCCGTTTGTTTGCAGGGAACAACAACAGTGTGAAAATGCTGTTATGGTTTGGTCACACTAAATACAAAGCAAACTTTTTGCACCACGTGATTACATACAAAGTTAATGTAAAAACACGAATATGTGGAATGTGCGCAGATTGAAATAAGTCGCGTGGCGCCGTGTCAGGAAAGCCTATCTGTCTGAAGAAAAAAAAAACCATAGCGTTAAACTCCTCCTAAACATACCACCATTGCAGTGGTCAACCCAGCTGAAGCTGATGGCTCCATCTTTGTTGCTCTCGCTAAAGCGTAGCAGAAAGGTCCCGGTCTGTTTCTCCTGCAACAGAACCTTTGTTCTCTCTCTGCTCACGAACCCCATGATGGACCTGAAACCCGCACACAGAATATGACAAGGTTTTAGTTCACTGGGAAGTATAGTGTGATAATACTCAGAAATGTTACAGTAAACCAAACTTTAAAACATTGCCGAGTTGACTGGGATGCATCTTACCCGTCCCGCCAAAGATCCACCAAGTGTTTTTTGATCAAATCCAGGATTCCATTAATCCAAATCCAGGCATTTTCATTCTGTCCACACAAGAAAGAAAAAGTCAACACACACACACACACACACACACACACACACACACACACACACACACACACAACACTCACCTTGGAGAAATTGCTCCAGTGAACAAGACCATCAGGATCATCTGTGAATAAACTAACAGTTAGCCTACATAATAAATGTCATGAAAATACAAATTAAGTCATTTATTTGTTGTATTGACACAGTTTTCCCCAAAAAATATGGACACACTCGCGTTTTTTTCCATTTTTCTCTCATATAATCAGAGGTGACGCCGATAGTGTTTTAAAGGAATAGTTGACAAATACGCTCTCTTTAGTTAAACCTTCTCCAATACTGATCCTTCGTGGAAGTACAGTATGTTTTATTCTTATTTTATGTAGAATCAATTTAGACCAACTTCCCGAACAAGAGGGGAACTCTTTTTTGCAAGAAAACAATAGAAGGTGACATGATTCAGTTGTATGGAAAAAGCGGTCAAGCACTCACCCACGATTTTGTGTCGTAGCATGGAGAGCTGGTATTCGTCGAGCTCCCGTTGGCCAACGGACATAAACTGCCAGCTCAGAACCTGTGAGAGCTGCTGCCAGGTGAGTGGAGGAGGGTCCACAAACAGCGACAGGTTCTACAGAACAGAGTCACCGGCTTCAAATGGGATTCAAGACTCGACAATTGGACTTACAAATATGAACCTGTGCAACACAATGCGAAGAAAGAAAATGGTACAAAACTGTGGAAGAGAAAATAAAAGCATGAACCCCAAATGCATACGTACGACTAGTGTAATCTGTATGTGTAGCGAAACAGAGCCTGATATTGTTTATTTGTTGTGTGATGGCTTTACCTTCGGTTCACTGGCGGACAGCATGTTGGACCACATGACAGCGGCCCAGGCATTGACGCCCTGATTGGTGCTGGAGATGACAACCACAGGCAGAGAGCTGGCCTGGACCAACACAGGAGGAGGAGGCCATTAAATAAACAGCCTATCTACAATTGTTCTGCTCCAATGGTGCCTCCTCTTCAACCAATAATATCTTCAGTTCAGATGCAAAGAGCACGCAGAAATAAAAAATGCCTCGTGTTTACTCACCTCGATGTTAAATTCCAGTCCAGCGTGCTGAAACTCTATCACAAACTTAATGATGTGGAGTTCCTCACTGACCACCAGACGACTCTGATGAAGAAGAAAGAGAGAAGGAAGAATTACTTGTTTAATAATGTGAAAGCACGTGGCAATGTGCAATGTGTGTGTGGGAGGGGGGGGTGGGGGTGGGGGGGGGGTAACATTTCATGTTTTATTCCAATTCTTTGGTTTATGACCAAATACCTGCTAAACTAATAAAGTTCCCATCAGCCTAAGCTGTATTTTGATGTTGTTTTGCTAATTAGTTAATTAGCCAACTAAGAAGATGGCCCAGGGTAAAAATGATACCTGCTAAACATCAGCATGTTAGCATTATCATTGTAAGCATATTGGCATGGTGATGTAAGCATTCCTATGTGACAGAACACCAGCACGGCCTTAATAAACCAAGATAAGTCCTTTAACTCTTTTTATTTCTATTCTACGTATTTATTTTCAAAACACAATTTGGCCCACATCTGGCTGGATAACTTGCTCCCCATCCACACAGATGAGGAACACATTAGAGCTGTCAGTGTTGTTAAATGTCCACAGCCGGCAGATGGCGACCAAGACATGGAGTATACAGTACAAATAGCAGTTATTTCAATTTGAATGTCTCATCTTACCTCATATAATCCTTTGGTTCTTGCTTTGTTTTCCTTGAGTGACTGGAAAAAAAATGTATCTTAGAAAATGCACTCATTATATACTCTGTTATATTTGTTTGACGTATGCATTATATTACATGTATGTTCATGAAACACAAAGCTATATGTTCATTTCATGATCAAAGGTTGCATGCTTCTTCAGCTTCTAAATTGAGGAGTTTGAGAGTTTCATACCATGTGACCAAATTCTGCCACCAAGCCTCCACAGGGCGAGTCCACCTCCAACACCTTGCTGTCATTCTTGTTGAAGTCAAAGTGGCGGAACCTACAACGACATCAGAAGCATTAATGTCCAAAAACATATCAGTAGTTTATAAGAATACGTCCATTCACATTTCAGATTTTTTTAATTGTTTTGTTATCCTTTACTTACCCTTTCAGTGTCTTGACTTCTTCAACATCCCTTTAAGGTGACAAAACATATAAAAAGATTGATAAGAAAACAAAGGCTAAAGTGTTTCTTTTGTTTTTTTAAACTAACAAACAAAATCAATAAAAAGACAATTTAAAAAAAGGTAATGGAAGACTTCCTTATGTAAGATAAACGTTTTTTTTTTACTTACTTGTCAAATACAGGTTTGACTTTGAGCAGGCACTTGAACTCTGGGAGGTTTGCCAAGAACCTGAGAAAATAAGAAACAAATACTGACTGAATGAAAAGAAAATCTCTCCATCTGTTCATAAAATACATCCCAAAACTATTTTAAGAATTATGTTCTCATGCTCTGAAGCTGATATTTAGCAATTCCCTGGTACAGATAAAATATTAATAAGTTAATTTGATATATCTCGGCCCGATACAATAGTTTGAGAAGTTTTTGTTGCCATCTTGACACATTTCAACACGTGTCGTTTGTTAGGATTTTTGTGTTAAATGGAATCCATAGTTACTGCTATGAATTCAGGCGGACACTTTTCAAGCCTACTGGCACTAACTAAGTATTTGATGCGGAAAATATTAACGTTACTTTATCTTCACATGTGGAACATTTAATGTCAACACGTTAGAAAACAATAGCATTTACGATGAACAGTAAAACTCCACAGAAAAAGGCAGCTGCCGTAATATGAATTACAGTAACACACTCTTACAGTACAGTGCTGCATTTGACCGGACGCCACGTTCAAAAAGTGCTGTGCAGGAAACAAAAGCAAATTTCTTGCAAAGTAAGTAACCTGAAGTTGCTCCACAGTTGACAATTATCTATTAGACCTCGACACATCGTCCATCTCCATTCTGTGTTGGCTACTTTTCCTCCAGTAGCCTGCAGAGCAACACTGTGTGAGCCTTACCTCACTGTCACTGTGAACCGCACACCGGTCTTAAGTATCAGAGGTCGTTGTGGTAAACTGGACATCATAGGTTGTTTCTCAACCACCAGAGCGCTGCAAAGCAAGAAGACCGCAACAAAACACGTCAACAATATGAAAGAGTGTTTGTCCGTCTGTGTGAAATATATGACACGGAGGAGCCCTGATGCCAAGTCTCACTTTGCAAGAAGTTTTGTCAACAAGAACACCGTGAATTTCTCAATTTCTGGGAGGCCGGAGGCATCGGCGCTGTTGCATTTCTTGTTCTGGTCCTGCAGTTTCTGCAGCTGTTTGCGTGCTCGTAGCAGCGTCTCTGCCACAGTCGTGAACCTGCACATACAACACGAGCAAAGACTTATTCAGTGCGACGGCATGGGACACTCAGACGTTTCCTCAAACATACAAAGTTTCCTCCTCAACACGGATCCCGTCATGTCACGGTGGTGCTAATAAGTTCTCACCACTTCTGGAGATTGTCCAGACTGGCGTCAGCTGGACTTCCAATGCAGGCCATCTGCTGCCTGCGCTTCCACTCAAGTAGCTCCACATCTGTGAGAGTGGCCACAATCTTCTGTGCCAGGTTTAAAATGTTCACTGTCTGCTGCAGCACCATCTGCGAGACGAGAGCGGTTCAGTCAGTTGTTGAGCCACAACAAAGGCAACAGACTAGTAGAGGCTTGTTTTGAGCTAATTGCTAGGACATCCCTTTTTCTTAATGAAGCAGTTGTTGAGCACTTGCAGCCCCGGGACCAGCCGGTGAAGAAGAGTGAGGACGCAGCAGTCAATGACGGTATAAAACAATCAATACAAATGTTTTATTCAAATATTGTGAATCACCGCAACCATGCCTCGAGGATACAGTCGTAAATGAGCACAACAAATATTAGCTTGATGCGTCCAGCAGTATGCGAGATTAACTTTTATGATCCCCCCACAGGCTTATGGTTGATGGAGGCAATAATGTAAAAATATCAAACATTTCACAAAGAAAAGCATCAGGACTTAAAACAGAAAAGGAAAAAAAATGAGAATTATTTTATTTTTTTCAACTCCATGAAAGAATTACTGTAATGGCAGAAAACGTGCTTTGAATACAAATCAATACTTAAAAATAACACGCAAACACATCAATTTCAGAACGGACTTTCTTGCTTTTAACATGTAAAGCATAAATCGCTTTTATCAGCGTTTATCGGTTGGCTCTGTGTTAACAACGACTCCCCAGACATGCAGCTACAGTACCTGCTTTGTTTGCGTGATAAGGTTGGTCCGCTTAAGACATTCCTCTTCCACAACAGCGTGAGACTGGGCCAATCCGACGTGCTGCTCCACTGGAAATGACAAACGAGGCATCAATGAATCAGGAACTCACACCAAACCTGTCACCTGTTTCTTTACTTGTCTCCTACTCTGCAGTACCTTGGTTCTTCCAGGCATTCTGTATGAAGTCGAGGTTTTCATCGAGGAACTCCAGTGACTTCATTTCCTTCTTCGCCTCCTGCGTTGAGAGTTTAGAGTCATAAAATTACAAATGATGACGCATGTCAGGTGGAAAACAAACCAGGAAACTGTGTAATCAAAAAAAAGTTTCAGAGTTTACCGAAGTCTGTCTTTTCAGTTCATTGACATTGTTGTCCAACTCTTTCCATCTTTGACTGCTGCAACCCTGAGAAAGACAAAGATATATACTTTCACTCTTTTGCTATTACTGGCATATCGATTTGTATAATCTTTGGCACATTATTAGTTAATAGGGCATTTTTGATAATTTGATGTTGACAGTGTTTCTGCAGCCTGGGCTGTTCTGTTCATCCATCTGATACCATCTTACCTGTGTTTCAGAGGCTGAAGCCAGGATTTTCTTTTCCTCCTTTAGGCTTTCAGAGAGGATTACGGCCAAGTTCAGAGGCTTATCTTCAAAGTGTTTCTAAGTTAAACAAGATAAGAATAATCAAATACACACAAAATCAATAAGAGGTTTTAATCGTTCTGTTTTCAGAATAGAAAATTGAGGTTCAGTTCACATAAATACATGTCTGTCCTACCAGCAAGTAGTCTTTCATCCCTGGAAAATCAGGTCCCTGCAAGAGTTTGTTCTCCTGAACAGAGAGGTTGAACAGTTCTTCCAAATACACCAGGAGTGCATTGAAACAAGTGCTCGCTTTATTTTCATCCACAGCTGCCAAATCCCTGTCAACGGGCAACAGAAAATGTACATTCATTTCGGTATTGTGTCTGTCTACATGTGCTGAATGAGGGCACACTTTGTGAGACATTTCTAAACAGTAAAAGCAGGCAAATCTACCAGATCTTAATCCACCAATTAGAATGCAGATTTGGGCCATCCAGACAGTTGAACTCTGTGTTTTTGTAACAGGGGTTCATAATCTATGTCCCAAAACTATTTATTTACAGTATCTTGTTGCATTTTTTAGGCTTTTCTTTTTCTTCTTCTTCTTCATATTAAGTAAGTATATGCTATACATAGTTCAATATATAGATTCTGTTTTTCCCCAAAGTCATGAAAAATTATAGTTTAAAATAATAATACAAATATATATATATAAAGAAGTATCTTCTTTCAGGACAACCACCGATGAACCCAGTAGGGGTCACCTGGACGAAAAGGACCTCCCCATTTCCCCCACTCTATGGGCATTTTGTGTGCGTTGGTTAATAATTTGTAATTACATTGTGGTAACTAGATAAGGCAAAACGTCTTAGGGGGAAAATTTACCACTTAAGGACAATAAAAACTGACTAAACAAATAGATTTTAACTACAAAAGAGTGTTTCAAGAAGGCAATAATGCACGTATGACTTTAAGACCCCTATCATTTATCAATGGCGTATTGAGAGCCAGTTACACCGAGAACCCAGAGGACGAGGGCCCCCTAGCGGCCGGGTGTGTGAAAGGCGTCCCTCTTACCAGTCCTGGCTCTCGATGAAGACGCACAGACACTGGCGGATGTCTCTGGGGAATTTCCTCTCGTACAGTTGGCTCACTCGGCCCTGGAGGGCTGAGTCCAGCTTCTGCAGGTCCTGCCACTGGGCCATCTGCAAGTTAGCCAACAAAAAAGAAAACAGAGACCATGAGGTCAGAACACCATCTCGGAGAGAGAGTTAGGAACTCACAATTTATCTCTCACAACCGAGAATTTATCATGTTCAAGTTGTATTCAATTATGTTGTCATTTATCCGCCAAAAGTAAGTATAATAACAATAATAATAATAATAACATTTATTATTATTATTATTATTATTATTATTATTAATAAATAATATATAAGTTACCTTGTGGCTGTCGCTGCTTGTCCTTGTTGTTTATAGGCCGGGCCAGCAGGAAGGTATGATATATAATAGAATATGTCCTGAGTGTCTCGGTTATGAATCTGCTGTGAACATATTAATGAAGAATGGGGCGTTTACTTCAGCGTTAATCCCTCCCCCCTCCCCTACGCACGCAACACCATGTGATTCTCGAGAAATCAGCTGGGCTGAGCGGTGTCAAGTCAACCGGTGTTCACACTGTTTTAATTTCCGCCTTCACAATACTACAGGGCCGCGTTCACATCGGGCAGTTCTGTCCATTTAGCAATAACCCTAATCCAAGAAAGAGACTCAGCAGCAGAAACAGTCGAGGTCCAACCCTTTTGAAACAGGCATCAATGTTTCCATTGCCTGGATGTATCCGGTCTAATTTACCAGGGAGCTTTTTTAATAGACCTTTGTCACCAGGCCACAGTTTGACCTGTCCAACCCGGAAAAGCACAGATTAAACATAAATCATAGTCAGCAAGTTATAAAACTGGCTCACTGTCACTAGTAGAAGAAATACTCAGTTAGTAAAAAAAAGTCCTTCATCAAAACCTGAAGTAAAAGTACAACATTAGCATACAAATGTATATGTGCATTATGGCCTTGTTTTAAAGAATAATATGTATAACTGAATAACAATTAATGTATTCATCACTTTAATGTTGCAGCTCACAAAGGTGGGTCTTCTTTTTTTTACAATACTGCCGGGAGGCTTGTGAATCCCCACAGGGATCCATAAAGTATTATCTGTATCCATAATAACACACCCTAATATGTATGGTGATTACATTTTGTAATATTAATCTGAGTCTGCAACTGCAACTAACTGCACGTTTTCCAATAAACTGAGTAAAAAGTACAACAATTCTCTCTGAAATGTAGTGGGAGTTGAAGTATAAAGCAGTATAAAATGGACATACTCAAAGTGACTCCAGTTTCATGTCTGTGGGCCTCATGAAGCTGGAGCCAGCTGACGGTTAGCTTAGCTTAGCATAAAGAATAGAGGCAGAGGGAAACAGCTAGCGTGGCTGTCCAACGTTTAAAAAAAATCCACCTTCCAGCATATCTAAATTTCCCATTGTATCTCTGTTGCTTATTCCACACACAAAGTAATGAATATAGAATATTATGTTCTCACATTGATACCCTCCATGATCTTTGAATATTAATTACCCTCTATTTTCTATTTCTTGCCCTTTAAATGTGTGTTTTTGATGCCCGTATTATTCTCTTAGACCGGCCCCTGGACCTGACCTCACGGGTATTGGGCACATTTTTCTTAATGGCAGCCCCCTACAGTCCCATCCTACCATCCTTCAAAGACAGGTGTCTGGTGGGGCCAAAGGTGCAGAACCCACTCAGTCTATCCCCATTGGATGGTTCTGATTGCAGGGTTGTTGGTTGAAATGCATCTTATAGTCAGGTTGTTTAACAATTGTATGAAAATGGGGACTTTATGCAATATTCTGGGGTTCATAAACATAATAATGTATGTTCCTATCAGGACCAATAAACAATTATAAATTATACAAAACTTCTTTCTAACAAATGGCAGAGTGTATATGTTTGGATTCTGTTATTTAAATTTTGTTATGATATTGTACCTGGATGATATTTAGGAGAACTGACTCGAACAAGCAAGATCAGTTTGATGCTAGTTTTCAAAAATCAACTCTCTTTCGGCCTATCTTGAAAATATATGAGAATATACAGTGCCAGTTAAAGGTTTGGACACACCTTCTCATTCAATGTGGTACTGTACACCCTGACCTCAAATGTCTTGAGTTCCATAAAGCATAAAACAACAAATCCGCCCACAACTAACGCTCTCCGGGAATCACGTGGTTTTCGACAAATGCTGAAGGAGCGTGCATCAAGTCAGTAGTAGTCAGATAGACGATCAACTTCCGGCTGCTTCCAAAATAAAAGCCCTGTAAACTTCTTCTCTGCCGTCAAGTTATCTGTAGACCTTGTGATGCCTCATCTTGAGCTAAAGGTGGCAGATGAGCTAACCTTAAATATTTGAATGAATTATGATGTGGGTGAGTGTGTATGCAACATGACAAAATAAAGAAGCAAGCTTATGTCAATATGGTACATTACAGACAAAATAAACATGTTTAAATTGTTTTATATGCAACAATGGCCTTAAACAAAAATAGTCAATAGCTAAAATACAACTCAAAACCAAGTCAATACAAATATATATATAATGAGTCCAATTAACCATAAAACCTCTTTAAACACAGCAGGCTCAGTTTCGTGATAAAAACGTTGTAGACATTGATCAAAGACTGGTATCAGGATGGTTTAAAAACTCTGTTGGGAATGATTCAAGGCATCTTTCAGCAAAATGTTGCATGTTTCATCTCGCTTTACTCTGAATATGGAGAGCTCATCTGTAAAACAAAAAGGAGAGCATTATAGCAGCAGAACATATAGAGGACTCATCTATAAAACCAAACCATGCTCAAGTAGTAACCCTGTATCATCTTTTCATATATTATTGGCACAACAGCAATAGCACAAAAAATAAAATGTCAAATGACTTTGCGCTATTGTTTGTCTTCAGTATTCTGTGCTCTGGTCATTTGTTTTCTGACATGATCATTTTGTTAATGTGTTTTGTCCACTGTTTTTTTGTTTGTCCTTAAGTGGTTTTGAGATGATTAACGTAACACAAATTTAAGGCAGTAGTTCTTCTACATTTTTTGTTATTGCCAACTAATCCCATTAAAAGACAAAAACCAACAATGTGTGTTTGTCTCTGAATATCTTTCATATTGCCTATTTTTTGGCAAACAGGAGTAAATAGTGCATTTGTCAGGGGGTACTTTCAGCTGCGGATTAGTACACATTTGGTGTGCTAGTATTTCCAGCAGCAGGACGGTGAAAGTAAGATTAATTAGAAATAAACTAGCCTGTGTGTGTTCATGGTAAAGAAAGAACATGTCACCCAGTGCAACAGTTTGGCTCATCATTGTGATTTTAATAGTTTTTGGGGCTCTGTGGAACAGAGGAATAAAATATATACCAGTCTTTACTAGATTGTAGGTTGTGATTTTTCCAGACCCCAAGCCCCTCTGCAGCCATGTCATGCCTCACCACCTGTCTTGGGGAGATAAAGGCGTGGATGAGCAACAACCTTCTACAGTTAAACAGTAACAAAACCGAAGCCCTCCTTGTTGGCACTCCACACCAGGTTCAGTCATCCTCCATAACTCATCTCACCTTTGACAGTCAGGTCATACCCCTCTCCTCCACAGTTACCAATCTGGGAGTTAGGTTTGACCCTCACCTGACCTTTAATGACCACATAAAATACCTATGCAAAACCTCCTTTTATCATCTTAAAAACATCTCCAAACTCCGCCCAACTTTAACCCTGCCAGATGCAGAGAAGCTCGTCCACGCCTTTATCTCCTCAAGACTGGACTACTGTAATTCAATTTCCCCCGGGGTCGCTGCCAAGAACATCAAAAAACTACAATACATTCAAAACAGCGCTGCCAGGATCCTGATGAGAGTCCGTAAACATGAGCACATAACACCCATCCTACACTCACTACACTGGCTCCCTGTCTCATTCCGGATTGACTACAAAGTCCTACTACTCACCCATAAATGCATAAACGGACATGCACCTCCCTACCTACAGGAACTCATCACTCCCCAAACCTCCACCCGCACCCTCAGGACCACAAACAGATCGCTCCTTCGGGTCCCCAACACCAAGCTCCACACCATGGGGGACCGGGTCCCCAACACCAAGCTCCACACCATGGGGGACCGGGCCTTTTGCTCGGCAGCCTTTGGAACAGTCTCCCTGAACACATAAGGGCAACACAGACACTGGACTCTTTTAAGACTGGCCTAAAAACCTTTTTATTCAGGAAGGCGTTTTTTACTCTGTGTTAAATCTGTCAGCTATTTCTTTCTTTATTATAGTCTGTTTTAACTATGTTTTTAACTATAGTCTGTTTTAACTATGTTTTTAAATATAGTCTGTTTTTAACTATGTTTTTAACTATAGTCTGTTTTAACTATGTTTTTAAATATAGTCTGTTTTAATTATGTTTTAACTATGTACTATGTACTGGCTCTGTGCACTCTGAGATTCTTATGAATGAAGAGTGCGTTATAAATTAAATTTATTATTATTATTATTATTATGGATTTCATTATTAATAAGAAAACATAGACTCAACACAGAATATTGCAAGCGTTTAAGAATGCAAACTTACTATATCAATGTCAAAGGACAGTTGTTCGCTGAGCATGTCAAACTCCCCGGGAGTCATTGGTGGCTGAGGAGACTGACAAGAAGTTGGTGTGGTGATTGCATTGGAGCTGTGATCACAGAGAAAAGGAGACAATACAAGTTAAGGAACTGTGTTATGTAGTATTTTTTACATCATTATCAGTTTTCTCATTTTGCTATAGGTTACATTGGCAGTGCAAGCAATGTGCCATAATCAATATCTATTGCCCACCTTCGGTCTGATAATTAAATGTTAGGGCAAAATTGATAAGAAAAAGTAAGGGGTCTCATGTAGTCTTCAAATGAACTCACCGCAATTCCGAGATGGGGATCAGGGTAGACGGTATGTATGGATAGACTGGAAATTGAACAGAGATACAAAAGAGATTAGTGTTGTAGCATAAAATCTAGGGAGCCAACGAAGAATTCAAAACAAGCACAAAAAAAAAACTTGAACCCTAAATGAAGAAATATTTTTGCACTCTTGCCTTTGCTTGGCTGACTGTTGTAAAGACGTCCGAAGGCCTCATCTTTGGGGATGTCGGGGTAGAGGAACTTGAGCGGGGTCTCCGGGACAACCCCGACTGAGATCACTTTGTAGTCTCGTATGATGTCGGCAAATGGGAGAGCGATAAGCCGGTTTTTAGTGTATGGCTCCACAGAGTTGAACTTCACTTCTCCTGTAGTAAAAAGTCACTGTTAGCAAAGCATAGCAAGAGATATCAAGTAAAGACAACAGGCAAGAAAGCCGCCCAAAATATATCACTTGACTTATGACTGACCTTGACCAAATAGTATTTAAAAATACACTTTTTTTTTAGCCAAATGTATGCGGTTTTCCTCACCATTGTCGTTGCGCTCCACCCAGGTGAAAGTGATTCCTCCGAGGTGGCTCTCGCTGAAGCGTAAGAGGAATGTGCCTGGCTCTCTGTCCTTGAGCAGAGTGCGCTCCATCTCTTTACTCACAAAGCCCATGATATAGCTACATGGGTGGTGTCAGGGAAAAAAATAAACAAAAAAAACAATGAGTTTTTTCATGCTTCTTGTTTCACTTTTTAACATTCTGCTAACAGTAACATCCATTGTGGTTAAGTTGTGTAGCTTTGCCTTTTGCACTACCAGTTGATTAAATTCACTGATAAAACCTGGATAATAAAATGGATCAGAGAAAAGAAAGTCTAGCTGCTGTTTGTGAGTGTGTTTTGTGCTTTTACATTTTTAACCTGCAAAATATGAACTTGAGCATAGTAGTTTTTGATTAACTTGTCTTTCTCTGTTGGTAGGCCACATTGGCTTGTCAACGTCTGCAGGTCTGAAATGCTGCTGCTATCTTTTTCCTATAAGTGGTGCAGTTTGACTACTCAGACAATAACTGAACAAAAATGTCATGCTGCTAAATTTAGTGATACAAGTAAATTAAATGGGAACTAATTTAATTTGATACAGGTGGAGTTTCCTTGTTTTACACTGACAAGAAAAAGAAAGACAGTTAGTGAGAAAACCGGCTAGTCTGCTACATTTAACATTAGACTGTTTCTTGGTCAAGCACAGTTACTTCCTAGAATCTAGTCTGGTTGCCTGGCAACCTCACAGCGAGAACAACATAAACAAACAATAAAAAACCTGTTTATTGGTGGGCGCTAAATACCCACGGTAACTAATTGCTTATTTCAGGTATTTACGTTAAGCCATCCGAGTGAATGCTATTGCTGGTCTCATCTAACTCTCTCTCTAAAAAAAAAAGAGCCAATAAGCATATTTCCCAAAATGTCTAACTATTCATTTTGGCTTTAGAGTGGGTAGTGGCAGGTAGTGAGTGACAGACAGATGATGAAACCCATTTGTCCTCCTCAGCAAAGTGCAAACAGATTTTAAACACCACCGAAGATAGACAGGCACATAAGCTGCAACATCGTCTCTTTGACAGGAAGTAACAGTTTTTTTTTGGCAAGCGAGGGTCTTAACTTAGAGAAACAAAGCTCTGCTCCCACACGGTCATGACCTCGTTGAGGTGCATGAGTTGGTGCCTCTATACAGACATATTCTTATCCAGTGAAATACAGTAACATCCTTAGAGGAGTGATTTATTGGGGCAGTTGAGGGGGGTGGGCAGTCAGGTGGGGTGAGACATCAAGTGAGCCAGTGGCTTACTTCTCATTCCAGACCGGCAGCAAGTGCTTCTTGATGAGCTCCAGGATGGAGTCCAGCCACATCCAGAAACCGAAGGGCTTTCCTGGAATATTCTCCTTGAAGAATGAACGTCACACGGAGGGTACAATGAGTACTTTTATGAAATGTAAACATAACATTAGATGTGTAATGCAGATATGAAATGGAATGAAAAACTATGTCCAGGATCAACAACACAGCATGGGACACACAACATGCTGTCTCATTGGCTAATAGGTGGCACAACCATACTAGAGATGAGACCACATTGTACTTTGTGGTACATATTATTCAACAGTTACCTTGGAGAACTTCGACCAGGACACTTGATAGTCACTACAGGAGGCATGCTGACCTACAACAACACACAGAAAATAACATAAACGGCCACACCGAAGTACCCAACCAGTGGCCTGGAAGGTCAAGTCTGCAGATATGAGTCTTGTAGAAATGCCCTTGAGTATGTTACCGAACTCATGTCAGCCTCCAAAGACTATCAGCTATCATGCCAACATTTACTCGTGTGGTCTGAGTACAAAGCTTCTGCCTCTGGGTGAAAAAAACTGTTGTTCAGTGCCTTCCCAAAACCTACAATCGTGTACTTTGAAAGCTAAAGGACAAACATACCGAGGAGCTTTTCTCCCAGCATGTTGAGCTGCTCCTTGTTGAGGCCTTGACCAGCAAAGGTGGAGAACTGCCAGCTGAGGACCTCAGAGAGCTGGCTCCATGTGGCCCGAGGTGGGTTCCCAAAGAAGGCCATGTTCTGTGGATTATAGGAAAGAGGAAGAAATATGTAAGAGGAGGGGAGTGGGGATGTGGAAGAAAACACCTGTTCACATAATGCAATACAATTCAACTGCACCACAAACAGACATCCCCTACAATGATCATAAAGTTGAATCTATTGCTCACTAAAACACTTTAGTTAGTTGTACCTAATAAACTGGTCACCGAGTGTAATTTCAACCGAGTGTGTTAGCTCACCTTCGGCTCATCAGTCAGAAGGTTGTACCACATGACAGACGCCCAGCCTCCAGGCAGCTGGCTCACATTGGAAATGACCACCAGTGGCAGAGAGCACGTCTGTAAGGATTCACACACACACACACACACACACACACACACACACACACACACACACACACACACACACACACACACACACACACACACACACACACACACACACACACACACACACACACACAGTAAGCAAGTATTGCATCAATAACAGAGAGCCAAACACCAAGTCAGATCTACACTACTTGCTCTGACCTCTAGATCAATGGTGAGGCCCTGCACTGTGAAGCAAGCCTCAAAACTGAGAGAGTGAAGTTCCTCCGTCACAGAGAGGAGACCCTGCGAAACACACAAAGCACACATCCATTTTAGAGTCTATCCCTCTTAGTGCTGCATTGTGAAACTGAATCACGAGGTTCATTCGGTAGAACAATATAAGAATAATAATAGTAATTTTAGACAGTAGAAATGACAGTTGCAACATTTACTTATTTTGATTCGGACAATTACACATTACAGTAGCATAGGTAGCACTTTGCTAGTATATTAAAGGGACAGATCACCACAAAATAATCTGATCCAATCAATCTGTCCCTTTAATGGTCAACTCATCTTAATTTCCTACCTCATTCCCCTTTGTCCCATTGATATATTTCTTCTCTTTCAGCTGCTGTAAGATACAAACTCAATGTCAGTAAAAGAACACAAAAAAACTGAAAATCAACAAATCAACACTTTGACAAACTGGTTAATGTTTTATACCATATCCAAGTAAACACACACTGATAGTGTATGACAGCTACTGAGAATATTGAATTATGAACTAATACAATTACTTTTTCAAGTTATGGGGGAAAACAGCTTTTTTCTTCTGTCAGCGCACGATGGACACCAGGTATTGATAATTTCTGATAATAAATGACACATAAGCATTTAATGGAATCAGAGAGTGAATGACTTGTCTTACCAGGTGTCTAAACTCCACAGAGAGGCAGCCGTTTGAGTAGTCCTCGATGTCCATAACTTTAGTGTTGTTGGTTAGGATAAAAAACTGACGACTTCTGAGGAGAAGAAGAAGGTAAACCAAAGAAGCCTAATTTTTATAGTATAGGTATCTATGCTGACTGTTTTTAGATGACAAATGCATCTGTAGCTGCTGAAATCTAAATACATTTTATGAATGCTTACAATTTCAAAATGATAGTTTTGTGTATGGTTTCAAAATAAAAGCTCACAACTTAACCAAAACTAAAAAAACAACTTGTTTTCAGATCACTGGAACACCTATGAAACCTCAGCTGTAGAATTTGAGCAACTTGTGCTCCTAGACTCCCTCCAGGTAAACATTCAACTACAGTAAAAGTATTTTTTTATTTTTTTTATTTTTTACAAAACTGAGCTGAAAGACAGAAAGATTTTGTTTATGTCGTAAACATGTATTGTTGGTGTGCAGTTACCGACCGCAGTATGGAACTGACTGTTGGCCACTGTTCTTCAAACCTACTAACTTATTGCTACATTGTTTAAATTTGTTCAGCCGCTGTCTTGAGGTTGTTTGTACTCACACTCTGCCAGGAGGGAGGTCCCTAGAGACACACACATAAATAATGATTAGACACATTCATCTGAAGAATATAACTTTAACATTTAAGATAGATAGATATAATACTGTATGCACATTTATGTTTATTCAAGTTTTTGTCTCGGCCTGGAAGTGCAAACCATTACAAAAATTGTAATGTAAAAATCTCACTTGTCAAATATTGTTTTCACTTTCAGCTGATAATCCACTTCTGGAAGTTTAACCAGGAGTCTGAGAGAAATTAGGAGGAGAAACATATTAAATTAACAACCACCATTACTACTAATTATTTAACTACAAACAGGATCCAAACATAGCATCAAGAAATCATAAAAACATATGTCACATAATGATACCTGACTTTGGTGGTGAACTGTACTCCGGTCTTGATGATGAGGGGTTTCTGTGGATGTGTGGGCATGCATGGCTGCTTCTCCACCACAAATGAGCTGAGAACAAACCACACCTCATATGATCAACACCGTTTTCACCATGTTCATTTCACTTGCATGAAGTCACCGACGTTGGCTGTGTGTGTCCTGTATTTTAGCACCTTATTGTATTATGTAATGTGTTATCAGTGCTGCACATGTAGGAGGAAGTCTTTCATACATGTCAGTGTTGTCTCATCTTCCATGTACAATCTGCATGTATTTACAGACAGGACAAAAGCTACACAACTTTTAAACTATAAAACAAAATATGAAAACTAGTTTAAAAATAAAAAACTCCATTATGTGTGGGATTAATTGCCTAAAACAAAAAATGTAATGCAAAATTAAAAGGATTGTGCATCAGAATACCGTGTTCATGATCAAAGCACCTAATTACTACAAAAGGTGTTGGAGCACTTAAGAGAGAGGAAGAGTATCTGTATTACACTGCACAGTATTGCATTTTTTTTTAAGTACATACTTTTAGTTGCATCTAATGTTGCATTGTGTGCTGTTCAGAGTACCTCTTGATGAGGTGATAGATGAGGTATTTGATGCGCTCCTCCATCTGAGGTTTTTGCAGGGGAATTGGGTCACTTTCGTAGGTGACCTTCACAACCAGGTCCACCAGTTTGTCCAGCTGACGCTTTATCTGGAAGAGACTCTGGGCGGTCAGAGTAAACCTGAGAGGGGACAGGTGAGAGGAAAATGAGAGGGACCGAAACAGAGCATATTTCATGTACATGACCTACAAATATTATGTGATGCTAATCTGGGTTTATACCATGTTGGTGAGAATTCACACTGGAAACAAATGGACGTAACAACTGAGCAGAGTTTGATCCAGTTTTAAAGCAAAAAATTTGAAATATGACGCTTTAAAAAGGACCAATATGTAATATATTTACAGTATTAAATCATAAAATTACCACAATATGTCACCAGAGACATGTTAAATTGAAATACTAGCTCCTCTGACAACAATCCTACAGCCAATATATTCTCCAATGAAATTTCCATTCTGGCGAGGAACGGCTATTTTTGTTTTGACCTGTGTGATCCCTCCCGCTGCCAATTGGTCGACACCCCTAGTTGCCAGATATGAAACAAACTGGCACACAAACACGCAAGCGCGCAAGTAAAAATGAAACGGATTCTAGAGATTATCCTTCATAAAGAAAAAACAAGTAGGTTATCACTAGTTCACTGTTAATGTTGATGAACATCTCGCTGTGGTCCGTGTGCAGCTGGGTTATCAAGGCAGCTTTTGAGTATTTGAGTCATACCAACTAGTGCTGGCTAACGCTGTCATGCTTACACATGCTATCAGTTATGCCGGTGGAGGAGCGGACGGGCCACGGCTGTTTACTACCTCAGCAAAAACCAGCATGATCAATATATATAGACGACAGAAACTCAAAATGTACTAAATTTATGGGGGGTATGGGAGGGGAACAACTTTCTCCAATATTTTAAATGCTGGCTGTCAGTGTTACAAATTACACCTTTAACGTTCCTATAATGCTCAACATTGCACGTCTAAAACACGTTCAAGAGTTAACATTGTTAATGATAATGATTTCTGTAAATATTCATTCATTACCAACTCTGCAGCTGGTCCAGGCCAGTGAGCAGCGGACCACCAATGGCGGCGATCTGCTGCCTGCGCTTCCAGTCCTGCAGCTCAGGGTTGAGCTGAGAGGACATCAGGTCCTCAATCTCCTTGATCACAACATCCATCTTTGATAAGATCTCCTAAGAAAGGTGTTTAAAACAGCTGTGATTGTTTATAAGATGCAACAGGTTTTGATTTGCACACTGATGAGGTGTTGGCATCCCCTGTAACTTTTATACCTGGAGACATTTTGGTAAGATAGCCTGACCCCTCACATGTCAGAGCTTTGCATGATGATACAAATGCGTACCTTCCTTTTAAAGTCGAGCCTGTTAAGCATTTCCTGCAGTCTTGTTACTTCCTGTTTCATGATTTCAGGGTTCTGTCGAGTGTCTGTTGAATCTGACACACACACACACACATAACCACAATACATAGTTTTGAGCATATTGTGTGCAGATTGTGTATTGTGTGCACATCGTGTAACAGGGCACACCTCGAGACTGCAGTGTCTTGTAGCGGAAATCAAAGTCATCCTGCATGTCCTCGATGTATTTCACAGCCTGGTCCATCAACTAGACATAGACAGACATTGTTTTTAAAGTTCATTTATTTGGATGAAATGTAGGCATGACTTTATTTTGAAAGTCCCTGAAACGTCCGTGTGTTTCAGTTACCTGCATGCTGGCCCTGATGAGCCCAACTCTGTTGTCCGTGTTCTTCTGTCTCTCAAAGGCCACTGAATTCTGCAATGATTTCTCCAGTGGACCCTGTTGGAAAATCTTCTTTTCAGACACATTTTTTCTTTTCTTTTAATTTACTTGCTGTGTTTTTTTTTTATTACAGATCAAACGTAGACTTCTAATCTGTATTTCATTCTGTAAAGTGTATTCTTTTGATCAAGGAATTATGATAGCACTTATAATTTAATACAAATTTCACATTTCTGCCAGAAGGCATACATATATATGATGTGGTGCTTCAACCACGGAGCACACATGTGATAATATGAAACAAGAATCTGCAGCCTCGCTAGCAGCTCTGCGAGGCTGTATAGCTACTTGGGCACAATGGTGCATTGAGCTAAATGTTAATGTCATGCATGCTAACACAGCCACAATTACAGTGCTAGTCATTTCCCATGTTCACCACCTTAGTGTAGGGTGTTAGCATGCAAAAATGTTCTTATAAGTAGTGACATAAAGTGAGTTGAGGCCAATGGGAACTTCATTAGTTATGCAGATCATAAACCATTGGACAAACTACAAATTTGAGCAGAGTGAAAAGTCAGGGGATCACCAATTGTTTTGTTGACTACTTCATATCATATTCGATAGCCAACAGTAGAGAAATTACCGCAAATGAGAGGAGAGACAGGAAACACCAACCAGGGATGCGCCACAGTATGTGGTCGACACCTCAACCTCTAGGCCACCACCATCAACACAGTTATTAGGATTCCTCCTCTGGGGACCGTATCGCTTCCAAAGTTCATGACAATCTAACAATAGTTTTACAGATGTTGTCTGGACCAACGTGATCGAACAAACAACATCCCACTGCCAGCAATGCTAAAAACAGTTGATGTCCAATATACTGTCCATTACTATGGAGCCACAGTCACATGACTGTTGGATATTCTATACATACAAACATTGGCTTCAACCTGCAATATGTTTTTTTTTCACCTGGGAGCAGCAGAAACAAACTGTAAACACAACACTGATATATTATCATCTTTTAAGTATATGGCAAACTTATTAGTAAACAGTTGCCACATAATGAATGTAAGTCCAATATCGACTCTTCTTTAAGCTCTGTTTTTGGTGATGATCATCACATAAATGATTCTTGAGAGTACAGTATATATGGTCCTTTAGTTGCCAACGCTTCACTGTGTTAACTTGCTAGCTGTTAACTGTATCTGCATGCTGTTGGTCAGATAGTGTACAGTTAGTTTAAAAAATATTTTTTGAAATGATTTGTTTATATCAAAAACATATAGAATTATTAAGTGTTCATTAAGTTTTTCAGCATATTTGCAGCAGCCTCCCTGGAATACTACACATTAAAAACGTTTATTATATATGTATTACATATTATATATATGTATTATATACAGCATACTCTATACTGTATATACTACAGTATGCTGTTTTCCTGGTAGGCTAGCAGCTCTGATTTCCCAGCAGCAGCAGTTTTTTTTATTTTTTATTAATAAGGAACAAGAAGGACTTTCCCTCTGAGTGAGACGATGTGACAAACCTGTTCCTGCATGCAAGCGCTGGAGAGGATACGGCGCTCTTCCCTGAGGCAGGTGGAGATAACCCTGGCCATGACAGCTGGGTTTGTCGTGTATTTCACCTGTGGGGCCACACACATACACACACGTACACACACAAACACACACACACGCACGCACGCACACACACATATAGAATAAAATGAATGAAAATAGTTTCCACAGGGATTTGTCATCATGGGTCTACTGAGAGACATGAGGTTTTTACTGGAAGTACTTAACATATCAAGGAATGAGGTTCAACATGACTGGCAAGAACTAAAAGGACCACAGATCTGTCAGGATGAAAGTCTAAATATGAGGCATGTAGCCAAAGGGTTACAGATACTTGGCATACAACCAGTTTTTTTTTCCCACGGCATTATAGCCCGTAACTGTAATGGTGATTGGAGTCTCGGTGAACATTTTGAGGGTGTGATCCTTAAAACGAAAACAAATTGCATTAACAAAATAATGATGAAGTACTTTGCAGCTACTTGAATTCAAGGTAGATCGCTGTTAAAAGTAATAGAGCTCAGGCCTGGAATGAATTACAGTATGTTTTTGGCTTTTGAGCATTTAACCCAGAGGAGAATACATTTGGTTTTGTTGACTAAATTCTTTGAAAATAGTCAGGGCTTGAGGTATAGTGTAGATTGGGTGCAACAGTTATCTATTGATGCACTTCTGTAAAGTTGGGGGACTCGCATGAGACAGATTTGAAAAAGAAGAGTTGAAATTCAAACAAAAGAGGCAGAGACATTCTGACTTTTAGTCCCTTGTATCAGTCAAACTCCAAAAAACACTGGATCCTACATCTCCCATAATGCAACCATAGCCTCTTTTGATTGGGCCCTCTCTGCCTGTTAAATACCCTCGTCTTTTAAACTCTTTGCTCCCGTTGCGTAACTCGTTACAAATCTCAGAGTACGAGATAACCCTGATGACATCACTATGACTGTCAAAGTTCCTCTAGAGCACGGGTGTCAAACTCAAGGCCGGCCACGTCATTTTATGTGGCCCCCGAGAGCTCGAAAGGAATATGATTATCTTAAAATTAAAGTCTATGCTGCTTTACAATGTACAGTAACCATAAACTATATCTCCCACAATGCATGTTGATTTTGTGACCCGCGAATGAACGGCATCCTACCTGCCGTTATGCTGCGTTCACACCAAATGCGGTGCGAATCTTCGCGTCGCTTTACTCGCGTGAGTTTACTCGCCGGACTATTTGTGGTTATTTTGCTTCATTCGCTTGACTCGCGCGAGAAGCGCCGGGGGGGCGTGGCTTATCTCCGTGGAAATAGTTAACTTCTGCCATCCACCATAAAAGAAATAACCACTAGTTCTACTTTGTACATGTTGTGGAAGTCCCACAAACGTCGGACCATCAAACGCCCTCGTGTCTGGGTTCATAACATCATCCGTCGCCGCTCACAGCTTCTCCAGGATCGAGATGAAGCCGCTTCCAGACTATCAACTTCTCATCCATAGTTTCTGATTAAACAACGGCATGACGTCAGTGATGACGGGCGGAGCTTCTCAACGCTGATTGGCTTTAAAGACACAGCGTCACGCAAATGTTTCGCGTCGCGTCATTCTCGCCGCCCGGCGGAAATTCGCGTTATTCACATCCATTCGCGTCTATGTATTGACTTTGTTTGTAATCTACTCGCGCGAAAAATTCGCAACACGTTTGTTGTGAACGCAGCATAAAGGTGTGTGAGCAGGTGTGCCATGTAAAGGTTAAAGGTGTGTGAGCAGGTGTGCCATGTAAAGGTGTGTGAGCAGGTGTTCCATGTAAAGGTGTGTGAGCAGGTGTGCCATGTAAAGGTGTGTGAGCAGGTGTTCCATGTAAAGGTGTGTGAGCAGGTGTTCCATGTAAAGGTGTGTGAGCAGGTGAGCCATGTAAAGGTGTGTGAGCAGGTGACCATGTAAAGGTGTGTGAGCAGGTGTTCCATGTAAAGGTGTGTGAGCAGGTGAGCCATGTAAAGGTTGTGAGCAGCCATGTAAAACATTCCATGTAAAGGTGTGTGAGCAGGTGTTCCATGTAAAGGTGTGTGAGCAGTGCCATGTAAAGGTGTGTGAGCAGGTGTTCCATGTAAAGGTGTGTGAGCACGTGTTCCATGTAAAGGTGTGTGAGCAGGTGTGCCATGTAAAGGTGTGTGAGCAGGTGTTCCATGTAAAGGTGTGTGAGCAGGTGTGCCATGTAAAGGTGTGTGAGCAGGTGTTCCATGTAAAGGTGTGTGAGCAGGTGTGCCATGTAAAGGTGTGTGAGCAGGTGTGCCATGTAAAGGTGTGTGAGCAGGTGTTCCATGTAAAGGTGTGTGTGAGCAGGTGAGCCCCAGACCACATCTGTCACACATGTTTTTAGCAGCTCACAATTATGTGTTGTACCAGAGTTATGTTCCTCTCAACTGTGACAAAAAAAGTTTTGCACAAAGTTAATGTAATGACGTGTGTTTGATATTTGTCTTTGTTATTTTCTTTAAAAGTTTGATCTTTGATAGAGTAATGTGGGTTTCTTAAACCTAAATCAAAATGATGTATGTTATAATAACAGAGAGATTTGCTTACATACATTTTTACATGTATATAGATGCATGTACTATATTTTTACACTTGAATAATCGAATGCAGAGACAGTCATTTAACAATATGTTAGGAAGTAGTTACATTTATAAATGTTTACAGTTACAACCGGCCCTTTGAGGGCAATCATAATGCTGATGTGGCCCACGGTGAAAATGAGTTTGACACCCCTGCTCTAGAGCAACAGAAGACATACAACTGTTTTCACAAGCTGAGTGGTGCTCCATGTGACTAAACTGACCTTTTGAGCAAAATCAATGTAGACATTTATATTTAAAAATATAAGATCTGACAAATTGTTTTGTTTCATACACCAACTAGACCTTGTTCATTGCAGTATACATAAATAAGGTTATATGTGGCTTATGTGATAGTTTTTGAATATGCTTATAGTACAGGATTTTCTTCCAAATAAAAACTAAAATAGCAATGCCTTACGTTCATCCAGTACATCTAAAATACCAAGCAGCCACAAACTTTCCCTCTGCAACATCCAGCCTCCACCTGTTCTGCTTGAAATTGAAGAGTGTGGTGCTGTTTTGCTCTTCAGCCCAGTCAAAGACCCACTTCAAAAAGTACGAGAAATTTTGCTGTGGGAAGAGGAAAGTTTTTCTCTCGCCTCCAGGTTTTCATGCATCAGCATCATTGCCAGAACGATGACTGAGGATGCATCAACACACACCTACACACTCACTTTCATTACAGTAACACCGATGCCACTTAGCTTTGTCAGGCAGCACATTAGTTTAGTTTAGTGTTTCTAGCATTTGAAATCGCTCTTTTGTTGACCTACATTATTTTGCAAAAATGTATTCTAGGCACATCTCAGAGATCACTTGTCAAACCACCGGTGTGCTGCCATATTATATAATATATTATTATATAATATATTATACTTTATATTTCATCATTAGACGATTTTAGATGCATCCCTGTGTGTGAACCAGAGGGGGTTTCCCGAAGGAAGATTCTGCTTGAATGTGGGTGATGAGACAATCAAATGAAAGGGAGAATATAACACTGCTACGGTTTGAATCAATGATACAAACTTCTCTCACACAACAACACACAACAACAACCCTCAAGCACCCCTGACTACCGCACCGGAGTAACTGCTTCCTCTGAGAAGTGTTGACTTTGACACTAACACACACACTCACACTCACACAAAAACACACATACACATACACATTCAGACACAGGAAACAGTAGTGTGAGCCTCATGGGTTTGTTCTGCAAAGGTATATGTCTCTTCCAGATTAAAATGTGTGCTGAGGCTCATGACGTCGGTGAGCTCTCACCACAACGTCCGGGACCAAACTCTGGAGATTACCTCCAGAATATGATCACATGAAAGAGAGTGACAAAGGATGTCTCTTTTTCCACATCAACACATCATTATTGTACTTAGACAAGGATTTTAACAAGCAATAAATGGATAAATTATGAAAGAATAGACTTTAATACTGTGTAAACAACCAAGAGGTTATATCAGTACTTGCATGACCTTTCCTCTCTTCCTTTTGACATGCGAGTTGCTTTCAGGTAACGCAGAAAAACAACACAAAAATAGAAACCAGTTACAAAGTTACTTTTTAATTTACTTCCCTTTTACCTCCAGCACACATACACCATAGATAAAAAAAAAAAACTACTTCTCCTTATTACGGATGTTTTAAATTTGAGTGCCGCAAATGATGAGTATCGTCAGAATATTATTTCTGCAATGAAGCTAGCAACTTTTGTTTATTTTTTAAACTGCATTGATGCATGTCAACAAAAACATGTAAGTGAAATGATCTACTGCACAGTCATATCTTGCTATTGTGTTAGCGCTTCCCTTATTTACTCTTTGAGGCTCATGTCTGTCTACATACACTGCTTTATATGGAATCTAGTTTCCAATGGGATGAAAGAAAAAAAGATCCTGTCAGTAATTTTCAAAATACTGATTTATTATCTCAAGATAATGAGAAGCTTTCTCAAAATAATGACATTAAGTTAATAATGAGTTTCTTGTTATTTTTCTACACTGACTCAGTAATTATTTGGAAATACTAAGTAATTACTTTGAGAAACATCATTATTTTGACAAAGTTGATCATTATGTTGAGATAATAAGTTATCATAAGGACTTATGGGATCTTTTATTTAATCACATTGGTGTAAATGGGCTTCCAGAGTGAAAGCTGTTCATGGCATTCATGAAGTACTGTATGAGCATGTCAGACAATTAAATTAATTTCTGATTTTTCAAGTATTTGATTGACCCTAGTGGGACAATTGACTGTTGGAGTACAGAGTAAAATATAAAGAACAGTAAAACCTATGAAGTAAACTAATTACTGTGTTGCGCAAGTATTGCTGTAGTAAAGCAACTTTTAAAGTGGTGATTAAAATCAAACCGTGTGCAGAAAAACAACCGAAAATACAGTCCCTGTTGAAAATTGAGTGAGCATTGAACATGCCACAATAGCTAGGACATGAAAGCATGAAAGAAGGGTGACACACCTGTAACTGCTGTTGTATCATTTTCATGTTGTGTCTCTGCAGGAAGTTCTGCTCCTGTGTTCGCACCTTATCCAACTGGGACAGCAGGTCTGTGAACAGCACCGCCGCCATTGACTCATCGTTAGCTGCTATGTCCCTGAAAAACAGAAGTGTGTGACGTTTAGGAGATTCCTCGCAAAACACATGAGGAAGAAGATAGCTGACATTATGCTCGAAAAACAGAGAAATAGACCCCCGATAAAGAAATTTGGCGTCACGTGTGCTATTACGTTTTAGTCAAAGGTTTAAGTGTAATTTTTATTATTTTTTTTTTTAAAGCTGCATGAATTTATTTTTTCCCCACTTGGGAGCAGCAGAAGAAGCTGAAAACACATTCTGTTGCGCATTATCACCTTATAAAGTTGGTATGAGTGGTTACATGTCAACAGACGGCTCTGCTTTGTTCTCTACCCACTCGTTAGAAATGTTAAAAAGTTTAAAAAGTAAAAAATGTTTGGCTCTTTAACCGTCCGCTACATGCGTCTGTCTGCTGTTTGGTGCTGAATAGGGGAAGCAGGCTCGGCTCTAATGACGTTCATCACTGTTTGTTTGTTTCATCTCAGACTAACAACAAGGTTGAAGACAGTAAAGGCTGTAAAACCAAAACAGAGAGCTGAAAGATGCTAAAGCACACAATCCACTTTAAAGGGTTAGCTCACCCAAATTCCAATTTATTTTGAAAAAAAAACCCTAACCTTTTTTCCTGTAATTTGGGTGATGTGATCTTTTAAAATGAAAAGATGATGATCTTGTTTTTGTGTGTAAATAGAAGAGAAAAGTGCAGAACAACGTTCAACACACACACACATACACAAATAGCCAGGGAGCAGGACTCACCAATCCTGAGACTCGATCCAGCTGGACAGACCCTGACGGATGTCCATGGGGAAGTTATCATCATACAGATAGTCCACATGTTCCAGGAGTCTGATCTCCAGCTGCTGAATCTGCTTCCACTGGCTCATCCTGCATACAGAGCCCACAAAAACATAGAAATCATCATCCGCTTTAAGATAAAGTAGGCAGAGTATCATCTTGTTATTCTGCAATGTATCATAGATACAGCCTACATACTGTAAAATGGTTCAGTGCTATTTTTCATATGTGTTACCTGTGCTGTGCCTGCGCTGCTTGTCCGTCGGTCTCATTCACCACGTGCACTTGTTTCCCTCTTTGACTTTTGGTTTCCAATGTTCAGGAAGCGACCTCATTTATTAAGGGGCTGTCCTTACACTCAGGAAACCCGCCCATCCAGACACTACACACACTACACACACTACACACACACACGCACACGCACACGCACACGCACACACACACACACACACACACACACACACACACACACATTGCGTATGGTGTGAGACATGGGGGAGAGAGGAATAAGGCAAATTTTTACCGGCAATAGGACCGTATACGTCACGAGACACCTGAGACCGTCATCAGTAAAAAAAAGGATTGCAACGTCAGCTCTGTCGAATTCCAAACGATAACTCGATAACGATAGCTAACGATTAATGAATTAGTTAGTAGCTTAATACAAATAATATCACGAGGTACACTAAATGCACCCCGTGATATTAGCCAATGTGTGATTCAGGGGTCATAATCTGTTTAAATTATAATATTTTAATATTATGGAAATGTTATCTTTTGAGGCAGACGAGCAATTGAAAGTTCACAAGACCATGTGAACTAAATAAACATGGCACTGCAATCCACTCAAATCAAGTCAAATTGATATTCTATTCGCCACTCTAAAATAATATTAATATATAACATTTCTAATTCCTAAAGCTTTAGGTATAGTCTATGTGGCATCGACAAAGTATTTATGAGAGAGCACTGATTTTATCAGTCTTTACCACTGTAACTCTGTGTAGTATTTTGGGCGCCTTACAGCAACAGTCATGTCAAATAGAAATTATGAAAACTCCGGTGGGACGAGAGAGTTAGGTAAAGTTGGAAAGATATTCACAGATTCGGACTTCACGGATCAATAACTCTTAGTTAATGTGAAGATGTCGGCCAAATCATCTGCCCAGAGAATTCCGTTTACATTAATTTTGATGCAAATGTTTAAAAAGAATGCACTTCAGGCACGTCCTACTGTCTTTGTTTTGTTTGTCACGTGTTTGTTGTGTTACAAATGGGCTACAACTAAATGTCGTTGTGCATCCCTGTGTTGCATAATAAATAAATGACCATTGAATCCTTGAACCCTTGATTTACCAAATTCGTGCAAACTAACTATTGTGGGTTTTCTTTAAAAATAAAAAATAAAAAAAAATCCCTTTTGTTCACATAATTACATCTACCTCACGTGTCATACTGGCCATTAAAACATAAGATAACCATGTTAGTGAAATGTCTTTATTGTAGATTTATAGTAACTACCACCCTCCAGTCCAGCAGGTGGCAGTAGAGCACCTATAAACAGTGACGCTGAACAATCACAAAGAAGAAGAGGCGGCGGTCAGAGGTGAAAGTTGACTTTACTAAAAACATGGTTGAACACGGGGACATCCGCGTGGTTCACCGAGGTGGCAGTAAAATAAACTTCAGGGAGCCTGTCGTCACCAACGACTCCAGGTAAGTGAGCGGTTCCAGTCCGGTAAAGTTCACTGTTGGAGGGAAGATATTCTCTCGTTTCTGCAGGTTTTTATCAGCCAGAGCGCTTCAGCCGGTGTTAGCATGTTAGCTTTAGCGAGACCGGCCGCGAGCTGCTGTTGACAAAGTAGCACGAGCAGTTACCTGTCCTGGTTTCTACGATCACACGCGGACCGTTCAAACCACTGCGGGGTTTTTGGGTAAAAGCTTTTGGTTTGTGCCGCTGCAGGTTCCTGCTGTGCGCCTCGGGGGAGCGCGTGAAGGTGTTCAGCACCTCCACGGAGGAGTGCGTCCACGACCTGCGTGGACACACCGACCTGGTGACCGGGGTGCTGCTCAGACCCTCCAACCACCTGCAGGTACGTCCGGCCGTCTCACCTCACCGTCCGGGCTTCATCTCACCAGTGTTGAACGCTGCTCGAGTAAAACCACGAGAGTACATCACTTTACTGCATGCTCCATGTGTATCTTCATATTCTTCCTGTATTCTGAATCTTACACAACTTACCAATTGGTTCCTCACCAGTTTAGTGATGATTTTCCACACAAGCATTTTATTTTGTTCCACCAATACCTTGTATATATCTTTTTTTTTTTTTTTTTACAATTAATAAATAAATAAATAAGCTGTTGTCAGAAAATGCAACTCAGTTTCCTCAAGATGACAATTATATAATCCAGAGAGAAGCAGCACACTGACACAAAGAAGCTGGAACCAGCAATTGTCCTTTTGCTTGATTGTGAATCTACTGTCAAAAACAATATTTCTGTTGGTTGTCTTATTGATAAATTGACTAATATTTTCAGCACTGATAAATTGTATACATCCATCTGCAGAGAGACTCACTGAACATCAGTAGTCCTGTAGATTTAATGAGTTCTGCCTCTGTTATGGTTTTCAGATGTCATTTTTGGGGATATGAATGAGATGGATAGGTTGTGCTGTGACATGGAGTATAATGTTTTCTTTCTGAGTTTGGGGCAAAGTATTTCTTTTTTTTCAAAGCATTAAAATATATTTAAAATGTTTTTCTTTCGGCATTGTCCCAGGCGTTTTAAGTAGAAATGTAGATGTTCAACAACCTGCAATTTTAGCTATTTTACGTATGTTTCGGCATATGTTCAGAACCAATAATTGATTGCAATTTGCAAATTTCAGGGGCCCGAGTTATGCCTCTTAGTGGCTTCATACATTACTTTACTGAATAGGACATATGTAGTTGCTGCTTTATATAAGGATTTTCTACATTTCATTATTTTACATTTCTCTTCTCCTGTGATGATGTGTTTCTGTTTTGTTGCAGGTCTACTCTTGCTCAGTAGATGGCACTGTCAGGCTTTGGGACTTCACAGATGGCATCCTTATTAAGGTACAGCTTGATTATTGTATTGTTTTTTTCACGCCAGTCTTTGCAGTCTGTGTGGCTCAGCCAGATCTCCCCCACCCCGCCCCCTTCCTGAAAGAGCCTGTGTTGTTTTCTCTGATGTCTGACAGTCATGTGTGATCTCTTCCAGACTTACGTCATTGGATACCCGGTTTACTCCATCCACGCATCTGCAAAACATGAAGAAGTCATCTTTATTGTTACTCCCACGCCAAGTGACAAAGGATCTGGTAGGTTTGACATATTTTCTAATTGTGGTCATTGCCTGTGTGTGATGCCTATTCTGTCATCGTCCATTGGACCACTGGATACCAACCTGGGGGTCGCCAAAGCTTCATGGAGGTTATGAGGCCTTCCTGTTTTTAAGGGGTGTAAGACAACTTTTTAATAAAAATATACAGTTGGCCTAAATCTCAGCATTTCATTCATTTCTGTGAAGAAAACTTAATAAGATATTTTTAGGATATAATCAGGATAAGGGTATGGTGAAGACTTTAACCCATGCTAACTTTGCAACACCTTTGGTCTCTGCTAAACAGCCTCGCCCTGCATTAGAAAAGTGTGCAGTTAATACAAGCAAATAGCTAATAGAACAAATGGACGAGCGTCGGAAGAAGAAACCACTGAATTTATCAAAAAAGAAGCCTGTTAAAAAATGTTTGACATATTGCAGGCACGGAATTGTATTAAAAATAACAAGAAAACATGCAATGTTCAATATTCACAGGAAATAAGCAGCTCAGAATTAAACCAAATTGCTCTTTTTATACAACATATTTTTTTATACATACGATATTGCGTTCACTATTTGGGTTAATTGTACAGTTTATTGACTGTTCTGTTATTGAAAGGAATGAGGAGAGTCATCAATAATGATGCTGAAGCGGTACCAAACTGCAGAACCAGGCTAGCTGGAAGGGTAGCTGTCTATAGAAAGCTTCAAACCACTACTTACAGTTATTCAAATGTAAAGTTTTGTTGCTTTTAGTGGTGAGAAATTCAAATATCTGAATAAATCTCCCCATAATTCGCCGTACTGAGATGTGTCGTAGAACAGTGGTTCTCAACTAGTCTGGCTGTGGGACCCACCATCACCCCTTAATGACAAGCCGCGACCCAAATCGAGGAACATTTTCAACTTCTCAAATTTATTTAATGAAAAGATGGTGCTGATTGGCTGATGATTAGAAAACTAATTTCGCGGGTCACGGTGTTCTTCTATGCTGTAAAATGGCGGGGGTACGTGACAATTTAAAAAATATATATATTTAAAATTAGCATCGATTAGAAATCCTTTAAAAATATTTATTTAATACATTTTCAATAAAATAGAAGTGCAAGTTCACAAGTTGAATTTTATATTCAGTAGGCTATTCAATTTCCATTATCCTAAAAACCCAGAGTCTCCTCCTTATCAGGATGGTTTGACCCAACCTGGCACGCGCCCCCTGTCATGACCTGTCAATCACCGCCGCCTTGAAAAGCTCAAACAAAGTGGAACGTAGCAGCAATGGTGCTGAAAACATGGAGGACAAGAGCAAAACAAGTCGAAACCAGAGCCGGCAAAAAAGTGTGAATAGACGACACTCCGCTGCAGAAAACATCCCCTTCAAAATAAAACCACATGATAAAAAAATAATAATAAATCGTATCCAATTTTTTGTTGCCCAGGCAAAGGCCCGTGAAAACGGGTGGGTCGCGATCAACTCACCAGTTGAGAATCACTGTCGTAGAATACTTTGCCAACAAGTTAGATAATCTGGGTGAAGATAGGTGCAGTCCATGTGTTTCTTTCAGCACATCAATCCCAGTGTCGGCAGGTCAGACCCGGATGTGCGTTAGTGTATCCAAATGCATTGCTGTCTTTTACAGGATCTGTTTTCTGATGCTTCCACTAGGAGGCGCTAGTCACAGAAAATGTCAAATTATTTTCAAAGGGGCTGTAACATGTGTGAAGTTGAATTTGGGTAAGAGGTCACTGGGTGAGAACGTGTAGCTGGCTGATGTTTGACATTGTGTGTGTGTCTGTGTGCAGAGTTTTTCCAGCTGGTTGCGGTACATCTTCCACAGAGCGGAGATCAGCTGGTGGAGGCCCTAGAGCTTTCTGCTGTGCTCAGTGACGTCAGTTCCAATCCAGCAACCATTGTCTTCGGCAGAGGGGTACATACACCACCACCACCACCACTATTGTCACCCACACACTATCTGGAACAGTTACACACCTAAAAGTGATATTCCCCACTTATTGACGAATCAGAGGGCTATTGGTCTGAAAGCTTGAAGACTTAATTGGACTTTTCTGTTACAGCACAATACAATTATATAGGAAACAATATCTTTTGACCATGATCTAAAATTGTGTCTGTCTTCAAAAACTTCAACAAACCCCAGGGGAAGCATACAATGAGTCACTATCGTGTGAAATTCAGATAATTATTATATATAAATTTTCTTTATTGAATGTATACCATTACAATTATGATCTTTTATTTTGAGAACACACCGCTTCAAATGGACAACAGCATTTACTCAAGATCAGGTCTAAAATACAGATCCGTCCTGCATCAATGTGTTAATAACCAGATGTTCTCTTTCTCACAGGGGGAATATATTGCTTCAGCTAAGGGTTTGCACCTGGAGGTCTACTTCTTCAAGAAGCAGAAGTCATACAGGTGAGCCACGGTGTGAGACGCTTCAGTTACAAGTTGTGGAGTATTTCATTGAAGAGGGCAAATTTATTTAAAGACGATCGCCTCAAATTGTCAAGTAAAACCACAAACCGTTCACAGCTCTAGGTTGCAAATGCCACAAAAACAATGTATTTCTCTATTCAGACACAAAATGATGTAGAGGTCAGAAGTAAAGTTGTCATGTGTGACAACGGTCATGAATCATCAAACCCACATTTGCCGACAAAGCCTTGAGGATGTTCAATAAAACTATGTCTGTTCTTGTGTGGTTAATAGGTTTCCCCTCAAAGAAGACAACAAGAAGGGAGGCAAGAACACATTCGTGTGTGTTGCCGGTCACCCAAAAGATGACTGCATTGCCACCGGGCATGAAGATGGCAAGATTCGCTTGTGGTGAGTGTAGTAACAAGATGGCCTTGGAGCATATACACTCGCATCCAGTGGTTTGATCAGTCATCATTTGAACAATTATGTCGCATCTATTTTCATGTTCGCTGCTCCAGCAACTGAGACCATAAACTCATGTTTACAGTGTTTACTGAGGTAATAAATCGAGTGAGAAGTAGTCATTTTCTCAGACTTCTATACAATCTACTGTATAGACTACTTTTTGCAACCAGAGGAGTCGGCCCTTGATGGCTAGTAGAAAGAATGCAAGTTTAAGGCACGGCTTCACTTGTCAGAACCTGGAATGTAACAGAGAAACTTGTTATGCCTCCACCACAGCCGTGGCCGAAGGCATTATGCTTTGGGGTTTGTTGTCCATACATCTATCTGTCAAGTCCATTCTCGTGAACGCCTGCCTGTATGGAATTTCTTCAAATTTGGCCCAAACGTGCTCCTGGACTTAGAGATGAACTGATTGGAATTTGTGGGGTCACTGTGAGCTCACGAAAACAAGTTTTGAACCATAACTGAAGAATTAAAATGCTAACTATGACTATTTCCAACTAAATGTCTAATAGGAAAAAATTAAGTTATGACATTTTGAACAGACATGGATGTAAACTGCAACTTGACTGGTTGGCGACGCCATACAGGCCTGTAATTCTAGTTTCTTACGTTACTGTTTATCCTTTCAGGAGAAACTTCAACCACAAGAAGGAGTACACGTACTCCACCCTGCACTGGCACCACAATGCTGTCAGCTCTCTGTGCTTCACTCCAGAAGGTACACAAATGTTTTATTTTATTTTTTCTCTTATCTATTTCAGAGGGATTATTCATCTCAACATACAATTTAAAAAAAATATATTTTCAGCTAGAACGACGAAATTAGCTCAGGATTTGTTTTGCTGTAAAGGGACAGTTCACCCACCAAAAAAGATTTGTGTGTTATTTGTCCCTTTTTTTAAGAAAAACGCATGCCTGCCCTGTTCCTGCCTCTGTATCTATTTCGGCTTTGTTTTACCAGGCACCAACCTGTTGAGTGGAGGCTTGGAGTCGGTGCTCGTCCAGTGGCGATACAACCAAGAGAGCCAGCGTGACTTCCTGCCCCGCTTGGGTTCTGCCATCACACACATCGCTGTCTCCCCTGATGGAGCTCTGTTCTGTACCTCACACAGTGACAACAGTAAGAAGCTGTTACCTGTTTCATACACTCTGATGCAACATCGGCAACACGATGTTGAGAAGTTACTGTAATAGTGAACATAGTCATGCATGTAACACTTTTGAAGCCAGCATCTAGTGGCACTGCAGCATTAATGCACTATGGTAGCCACTTGATTGGAGCTTTACATTTGACAGCACATTTTTGCTCCGAAGAGCTCACATCAGAGGTGAGAAAGGCAACTCTGTAAAATGTGTAAATAGACTTGTTTTCTGTGTGAAGGAAGGAAGGCTTGGCTAACTGGTTTCTCTCCTTGTTTTAGAGATTACCATCATCCAGAGTTGTGTTAAAGTGTCAGCTGTCATTCAGGGCCTGGTCAAAGGTGAGTACACACTGTAGGTGGCAACAGCACGTAGATCGATCATAAACAGGCTGTATGGGCTCATAGATAATAAACATATCTATAATAAATGACCTTCACAGTTTCTGAAAAAAACCATCTTGCTTCTAAGGAAGATCTTGCCCATTATAGAAAAATAACATCTCAATTTGTAAAAACTAAGTTTGACTCTAAAAAATTACAGTGCTGTGTTCAAAGACATTCCCAAAAGATATTAAGGAAATGAAACATGCCTCTTTAATTATATTAACACGAAGAACGCCCCAACAAACAAGAGTGATAAATTCACTCCAGTGATGGTGATCAATGTGGAAAACAATGTATCTTTTGTTGTTCAAAAGATCATTCTGTATCAGTGTGCAGAAATTAAAATTGTATTTTTCCTGGTGCAGGCGAAAGTGTCAGGACAGACTTGATGGTGGATCCACGCAGCAAATCCTTGGTGCTGAACGGGAAACCAGGCCACCTGCAGTTTTACTCCCTCCAGAGAGACAAACTTCTGTACAACGTAAGCATTCTGCTTTATAAACTGAGCCAAAGATGGCATAAATAAGCCAGACCGAGTGAGTTTGTGGACCAGGTTTGGGGCTTTCGTGGATGTAATGTGCTATTACAGCAAATTAAATTGCATGGTTATGGATACTTGCAGGCCAGGTATTTTCATTACAAACCGCTCACTTAACCATACTGTCAACATCACCTTGGCGTGAATTATCCATTAACTAAAATCTGTCTTCTGTGTTTCCCACAGCTGGACATAGTGCAGCAAGAGTACATTCATGAGTTGGGCCTGCAGCAGTTTGAGGTGGTCACGGTGGCCTTTGATGCCTCTGGAAACTGGATGGCAACAGTGGAAGAAAGAAAACAGAAAGTTGCTGAGCTGGAGCTCAACTTGAAACTGTGGGCATTTGACGAGCAAACGCAGAGGTACATGCGTCTGAACTGTGATGTATGCTTGTAAAGCTTTGTGAATCACACTGCTGTGGAAAGATCAGTGTACGGCTTATTTTTTGATTATAAAAACACTGCATTGTCCTGTCCAGTAGTTTTCTTTTTTTTTTTCTGACCACAACCCTGTAACATGCTGACTGTATCACCTGCAGTTTTGTGCTGAACACGACCGTCTCGGCCCCACACGAGGCCCGGATTACGGCCATGTGCTTTTGCCAGGCCACCGACAGCCAGACCACCATGCTGGTCTCCACCAGCAAGGACGGACACTTCAAAGCCTGGCAGCTGCCCAGATCAGCCCACGCAGAGGGTAAGCAGTCCAGCTCGGTTTCTGGCAGTGCATTCCACCAAAAGTTCGTCTGATCTGTTGGTGTGGTAATATTTACCGTGCTCATTTAACTTGCCGTCCTTCTCTACTGTTGTAGACTTTGACTTCTAATTCTTGGTTTGCATCTCCAAGAACTTTGTGTTCTCGAATCTGTCTTCCCTTAAGAGCAACCTGTAACCGAAGCTGTTTTTGAAAAATCTTTATTACAGATGTTCAGGCTCTTTTTCCAACATTAAAGCATAAAGTTGAAAAAATGAACCCAAATGATAAAAATAAGGAAACATCCCTGCAAAAATACAAGCTGTTACTTTTATAGTTGAAAACAAATAACGTTTATAACTTTATTTTATCTTTATTTGATAGAAACCATCATACGGTCAATGTATAGGTCATTCTTTGAAACAAATTCTTGAGCAAGGAACTGCAAACCAGATGTATACATTACCTTTTAATCAAATTTAACTACCAGGCCAAACTGACCAAGTTGAAAATATGCAACAATTTAGTTTAAATTCCTCAGAAAATATCTAAACTCAATATCAGGATGTCTATCCTACCATCAGTGGCATGCAGGCAATGCTTAACTCCAAACTGTACAACCATGATTTTTATGAAATTCTTTTGCATTCTATGTTTCCCTCCCCCTCTCCCTCCTCTTGCCCCCAGATGAAGGGCCTTCCTGGTCGTGTGATTTCGTCGGAGACTATCGCGGCCTGGTGCCAGAGTGCTGTTGTTTCTCAGCCGACGGTTCTCTGCTGGCCGTCAGCTTTCAGGAGGTGGTGACTGTGTGGAGCCCGACTTCCTGGGAACTCCTGACAACTCTGTCCCAGCCACCCAAAGCCATCAGGTCAGTGCATAAGCCTGCACTCAGTATGTGTAGTACTGAACAGTTTGTTTGTAGTACTTAAAGATCCCCTCCAGCCTTATCCTATATAAGCTCACAATGTTTAGAGAACTAGTGTTGATTCAGCTAAATGGATCGTTTTCAGTGCAGGTGGATAAAAGGAGGGGAAAGCTGTACACCCATAACTCCGATGCGATCCTCTTATTTTACATTTAATGAATCAGTATTTTGACACATTAAAAAGACAACTACCAAAAAAAAGGCAGACAACAGCGTTACATCAGATATATGTAAAAGGCACAGCAGAAATATAAAACATCCTCAAATAAAGGGAAATTATGACTTCCTTAGCAGTTATCTTATTTCGTGTCTAAAGGCAAAAGAATGACTTGACAGAGGTATAAGGAAGCCAGATGGTCACGGTCTCAATTGGCAGCTCATCAGGTCCAATTATGTCGACATTAAATCTGTAAATTGGAAAAAGAAATATAAAAAAAAAAAAAAAAGACATGCCAAACGCAGGAGTAACTGCTTTAACAAAGAGGGCCAGTTGTCACACACAAGCGAAAGACTGCTGCAAGAACAAAACGTGCCATTGTCTATTGCCTAATATTGGTTGTAGAGATGCTGTACGTCCCCAGTCAGCACAGACTGGACACACTGAGGCTCAGAGTCATGAAAGAACTGGACAGAGTGCCGGCGCGCTCACACAGTCACTAAGCAACCAGCTGTTTTAGAGTTTGGCTGTTTGGCTGTCGAGGCTCCTCGGCAGTGGACGTTCTTGAACAGTTAAATTACCTTTTTACCACACTGGCAGAAGCCCAGAGCCTTGTTTATCACAGGGGATGTTACTGCTGGAGGAAAAATAAGTGCTGCCTGTCAGCGAAACACAGGAATAGGCTGCAGTTACGCAACGTTGCTCGAGTCTCAGAAATGTTGGCAGATCCCCCCCCCCCCCCCCCCCCCCCCAAGAAGGGGCCCTCGGGTCACTGAGGACACACAACTAGCATCGCTAGTTTCTGTACCACTTTTCTGAAATATTCCAAGAGCAAAGCACGGAGTCAGCCGTAAGCATATTTATAAGGCGAACAGAGAGAGATGACTTCCGATTTATTTTAGACTAAATGAGAAACTTTTAACTGCCAAGAAACCTTTTAAAGCTATTCATCACAATGAACAACACTAGAAAAGGTCTCTTGTTAAGAGTTCTGTGCACTTTTACAGGAATGTAAAGTTGTCTTAACTAATGCATAACAGATGAACTCAATCGTTCAGAAAGCCTCAAATGAGAAGACACTTCCTGAGAAATTTGGGAATTTGAATGCAATAAGACTTGAAAGTTGGTGGGAGGGAAACAGGAAAATGTTAATGGTCAGCTGTTTTGACAGCTGCCTGGTACTACTTGCAGTACATAACTACCACCTATGGATGTGTAGGGCTTACTTAACCTCCAAACTCACCAACTCTGGACAACTTGAGAAATTAATAACTTTTTTCCTCTTTTCATCCAGAGGTTTAAAATGGGCACATGTTTATTTTATCAAGAAAGTAATGTTTTTTGTTTTTTTTAACATATGAATGTCACAGACCCACTTTTGAATCTGTATGTACGGCAGCACTTTAAAGTCTAAAAGCTGGCCGTTATTGACTTACCTGCCAGACACACGTTTTCTGTGTGTTTTGGTTCTTAGTGGGTGTTCAGACTCGGCTTGCGTGTTCCAATTTGAAGCCTCCAAAGCGGAAAACTCCTCAAAAGCTAATCCTGTGAAATATGTGTGGTGTTAAGAAGCTAGCTGGTTGGGGGGTGCACTTGGGGTTCTTTATAGTCACAGGGGGAAAAAACTGAACTTTTGTTTTTTAAATTCTCCACCAGGAATCTTTGCTTTGGGCGACTGAGCTGTTCCAAGTATCTGCTGGGAACCACGGCCAACAACCTGCTCTGCTGCTGGAACCTCCTCACCTGCTCACGTATGTGTACATGTCAAAAATACAAATTAGCAGCCGACTGCATTAGTTGACATTGTTTTTAGTTTTGTACATATCTAATTATACTTCTGTTACCTCCCTTTTCCCTCTTCCTGTCTCCTGTCCTCTCTGCAGTGGAGTGGAGCACCTCAATGGACGTCAGCCTGCTGCTGAATGACCCCCTCACTGAGAACATGGCTGCCTTCTGCTGTCAGGCTGGATGCACCGACTGTAAGCTTTAAACTAGGTGGCCAGAAGTTTTAGCACACAGGAACCAATTTTTTACAAATCAAATTTCAATCCACAGAAACCATTTCTGAATAGTTAAATGATACCTGAATATTTGACACGACATACAACACAAATCTGACCTGACTGGCAAGTAATAGTGTCGGAGGTAATCCGAAAGGTCAGATCTGAAAAATTTAACCAAATTTACTTTCAGTCTGTTTATAATGTTTGTTGCAGCGTTTACTAACATACCTCCATAAAGTCAGTGGTTCAACTCTACAAGACACTTTCTTTGACCTGTGGGTTGGAAACAAGAAAGTCAGACAAGACTAAGAGTCTACAGACATGCGAGCAGCATTTAACATTGCTATTTGACATTAGTTTTGCAGGTCATAAGCAAACGTATTGAGTGAATTGAACTTTTGACCTCATGCTAGAGGAAATGTCAATGAATCACCAAAGTTATAAAAGTTTATTCTATGGGAAACATGAATGTATGTACCAACATTATGTCAATCCATCCAACAACTTTTGAGACTTATTAGTTAAAACCATAACTGTTAACCTCATGGTGGAGCTCAAGTCCAAAGGATTCATCCTCTGGGCACGATGAATGTCTGTCCCAAATTTCATTCCAATCCATTCAATACATGTCAATATATTTCAGGCTGGCTGAGATCCATGCAGCTAGCGAGGCTAATCATACTACACTCTTATCAAGACACACATAACAAAGATACAGCTCCTGCATTAATGCAAAATTAAAAAAAAAATGTTCTCTTTAAGTTATCACTGACATAAAGGTAATCCAGAAACCTAACCAGATCGATCATTGGTTCCTGTAGAATAAATATATTATCAGTTATAAACTGTATATTGCCAGGGTCCATCAGGTCCTTAGCAGAAGAGTATAAATTTATATATAACCACTGTAATGATTGTTGCTGTTTACTTTGTTTTTCAGTGTTCGTGTTTAAGCCCAGCGAGCCTCGGCCCGTGTTCTCCCTGAAGGCCGTGTGCTCGGGGAAGGTTACTCACGCGGTCTTTGCCCCGAGGGAGGAGATGCTAGAGAGCTGTGAGGAGAGTAGCCAGTGGCTCAACCGCTCACAGCTGTACTTCCTCACTCAGTACATGGTAAACCAAGAAAAACACTCAATGTTTTCTGTTTATTTGACATTACAACAAAGATTAAACATAGGACATGTGCTATACTTCTGGGTTCATGAAGATAAGGTACATGGAAAAAAGTAACGTTACAGTAAAAAAGGACTTTAATAATGATTTAATTCTGTGTGCTATTATTGTTTATAGTATTTGCTGATGTGCTCTCTCCTCTGCAGGACCTCATGACATTCACCACTAAGGTGGAGGAAGAAAGACTGATGGCGTCCAGCAAACAGGTACGCCACGCCACACCTGAGCACCAACCACTGCTCAGCATTGAGGGTGCTCCGATCGATCGGCCGACATTCTTTGTAAACATCCATTTTCGATTGTTTCTATAAACTCCAATCAGAAGTGCCGATCAGATGACAAAAACCCCACGCAAGACAGTTTCTGTACGCGCCACTATAATGGCTTAACCAGAGTTGCGTCTCCACTTTCAATAAATAAATAAATAATGCTCGACAATATATAGAAGGCTTCATATAGAGCCTGGGATCGGTTTGGTCCGATACTGCTTCCAGTGATTGGCCCCAAAAAAATCGGATCGGATCTCCCTTACTCTCTGTATCAAAGGGTTTCACACCTTTTCGGGCTGCTCCTCAAAACCTCAAGATTTTGCATACCGATTTATGTTTGAAGCAGTTTTTCTTAAGTTATGCACGGCAGTCTGAACATGACAAAACTAAGAGTATGAAAACTGTGGAATGAACACAGTGTAATAGTGAGGAGCTTGTTCATTACTGAGCTTAAGTTACTGGAACTCCACAAAACGATCGGTGACAAAGGTTTTGTTTACAAGTCCTGTTCTCTTATAAAGTATCCAAATACAGCCTCTTTGTGTGGCTCTGCTTTACTCTATTTCTCCACCTCTTCGAACGGGTGACTTATTTTTCTTTAATTAATGTGAGAGATTTCCTCTTTCCTGACATTGTGATTTCTTTTATTTTTTTTCCCTTTCAAGCTTGTGATTGATGACAGTGTTGCCAGGACACCGTTCTACCTGTTGCTGGGGAAACACCGGAAACAGGAAAATGAAGACCCACTGAGGATCCTGTATGCTGAGAAGACCCCTCTGCCTCAGGGCTCTGTTGCTATCAAAGAGGTCGGGAGTTTAGCCCTGATTGTGTCCACTTTGTCTTGTTTGGGCTTCTCAGATTTGTGACCTGAACTTATCAGAGTTTCAGATATTATAAGTTTTGTCTCTTTGATATGTCAGTTTGTTGTGCATTAAAACTTCTTTTTCTTCTTTTTTTCTTGACAGCTTCTGCAGACCCCTGCCCACGTTTTGCCCTCCACCTCTGTCCTCTGTTCAATGTTTGTACAGTCTCTACTCGTCTCCGTTACCGACGGCAGGTCAGTAGTCCACTAAGGCTGGTCTCAATACCTTATTTGTGCCTTTTTCTTTTTGTATGTTAATATTGATTGAGGGGGTGGAGGGGGGAAATGTGATGGTATATTTTAGTGTGTATATATATATATATGACAGTATATATTATAGTTTCATAACTGTGGGTGTGATACTGTCAGCGGTAGTCGTTAAAACGCTGATGGAATTCAGGCTGTGGATGATTCAGCAACTTAAAAATGTGGACTCGTGTTTATTTCTGATATATGCCAAGTCACGTTACCCTTTTTCTCCATGTGTTGCTTCAGGGAGGAAACTAAACATGCAGAAGAGGAAATGGAGAGTGAAAAGGAGGAAGAGGATTCAGAGGGGGAAATGGAATCCAGCGCCCCGAGACCAGAGCAGGAGTCACTGGGAAGTCAGGTGGCGGCGCCTGCTGCTCCCGCTCTGACTAAAGCCCAGGTTAGGGAGCTGAGGAGGGTGAAGAAACTTGACCACAGCTGGCTCACGGGTCTCCTGCCCTCTTGAACATGACCTTGTACAAAGACACTCACAGAAATTCGGTGCCTAAGGAAAGTTTTAACCACATCAATGTGTTTTTTATTCTTTTGTTTCACGCTATTGAATCACAATGGATCTCCTGGGAAGAAAAAAAAACGATGTCAACGTTTAAACAAATCTCAATTGCGAAACAGAAAATATTTGATTGCATAAGTATCCATTCCTTTGGCAGCAATTACAATCATGAGTCAATGTTTTCTATCAGTTTACACATTTGAACAATGACATATTCTCTGCTGCTAAAGCTCCGTTTGACGGGATCATATGTGAACAGCAGTTTTCAAGTCCCGCCACAAACTGTTTGTCACCAAAGTTTTCTTGCAGACTTCAGGATTTAGCTGCAGTTTCGAGGCTACCACCAACAACCTCCTTTCCCCTTTCTCATGTCTGCTAGTAATAACGAGCTGAGGACATCACATGGCTTTGAATTACAGAGTTATGGTCATGCCATATTTGTTTAATTTGTATGATTGTTCTTACTTTTTGACAGGATATTAAATGAAATACAGCGGCATTTGCCACAAATAGCTTTATTTTAATACCTTGATTAAACACTCAATCATCATTTCATTTCATACAACAGTGACGAAGGAAAATCATCAGATCAGATCCACTGTGATTCAATGTTAAAACCAGAAAAAGTCCATGGATGGGGGTGAAAACTTAAACTCAATAGGCGCTGCATGCATACACACATTTTCTCTACTTTAAACTGCTTTCTCTATAAATTTAATAAAACGTTTGCCTTTCTTAAATCTTTCTGTCTCGATGATTTTGCCTCGTACCTCACCTTTTTACACAACAGCAGTGTGTCTTCCAGAGTCCAAACTCAAGGCTTTTTTTTTTTCTTCTCAGTATAATGGCAAGGGAAGGATATACGTGTAGATGACGTTTCTCGCGTTGTATAAGCAGGTGAACTATGACACGCATGTCGTCTGACTCTTTTTAAAAATGCGTTGCGATAAAGAAATGTGGCAAAATTAATTTAAAAATAAAAAATACATAATTAGTGCATAATGTTTGAACTGATGCCTGAAAATTCGACCCATGATATTTCACAATCCAGCTTCTGGTTGGAGTCTTGACTTCAACATCTCTTATGTGACCAGGACCTTAAAAGTCACATTGTTGATGCTGTAAAGTCAGGTCAGCTGCTGCAGACTCTTAAGTAAGGAACGAACCTGGAAGTCCTGAGTAAGCGGTCCCTAGTTCCCAGGATTGGATACACAATGTCACACAATGCACAATGTCATCTCAGGATTTTTCAGTTCCTTTCTCACTCGTGCTCCGGCACAGGGCCTCTCACCGCAGAGGGCCGATCCTTCATGCCTCGTCATGACCTCTGTGTCAGACAGACATTGAGCTTTGGAGGTCAAACTGGGTCATCCTATTTATCATTGAGTCCAAACCTGCTTATCTGTCACTTATATTGATGTTATATGAGCTGGGACTGTAAAGCAGGGGGAAAAAAAGAACAGCCATGTCTGATTCCTCGTGGTAAACTTCACTTTCTCTGAAAAATTAGAAACGGCTGTAATTCACTTTGGGATCGAGTTTAAGTCCTGGAACTTTGTGACGGGTTGACAGCCTTCTTTGTCCACCACCTTTGCATTTACCCCTGAGCATTGAGCCTCAGGCTGTCCTTTATAGAAATGTACATACTATAATATATTTAAAAGAAATGTATGTGAAATACAAAAACTCAGAGGGATTCTCTTGTGTTCATTTAAACAAAACCAGTTTAAAGACAAACTATTTAATAGACACTATTTCTGTGTATGAGGGGAGGAAGTCAAATCAAGAGTTTCTGTGGAAGTGGGTATCGGAGAATGTAGCCTGGTGTAGCTAGCTTAACGCAGAGATGAGGAGCGGTGAGCTACAAAGCTCACTTCTTAATTACTTCAAACCCCCAAATATTTTTAATTGTCAAACTTGGCAGTCTTCTTCAGTTCAGCACCAACGGACACCGACTCACTCCCTCAAAAGGCTTCAGTAATACAGGTTAGCTCAGCTTAGCATAAAGACTGGAAACAGGGAAACGTCTAACCTGGCTCTGCCTAAATGTATAAAAAAAAAAACCTAAAGCTCACCAATTAAAACACATTATCTAATTTCTTTATTCCGTTCAAAAACAACATGTTGTGGTTTCACTGATACTGTGCTGGACTATTTCTTGGCTGGGTGTGGATTTCCAAGAGTCTTGTCAGGTGCTCAGGCAACCAGCAGACACTCCAGCAAACTGAACACGGTTAACGTGCGTGTGGCAAACAAAGAGTCAATCGTCAATAATAAAGGTGCCCCAATGTACAGTATATGTTCAATGACTGACTCGGGGAAATTGAGCAACGTCTGAACGGGTAACATGACTTTCCCTATCAGCAGTGGTATCAGTTAAATATTGTTTCTAATGTCACCTTTAACATGACAGTTAAAGGCTGAGCACAAGGTCTTGACAAGAGATTCTGATCAAACGTGCAAATTTCTTTTTTTATTGTTGAGAAAATCTGCTTCTCCATTATTTAGAAGATACTAGAGCTCTTGCACGTAAAGAGGAAGGTATTTTCACTGTGTGCTCACTTATCTAGAGTCCCAGTTTCTGTCTGTGGACGTTGGACCGTCACTGCAGTTTGCTGACTTTTCCCTCTCGCATAAGCGTTTTTTTAAGTGGTCCATGTTGAAACTTCTGCCCAAAACTGTTAAATGTCAAATCCTGTTGTCATTAAAACAACGGACATCTTAAATCTAGAGCACCAACAATAAGTGCATGTTAATTCTTACTGCATATTATGCTCTAAAGAGTCTAAATTGTTAAATATATGTATTTTGATTTTCTTTGTGCAAATCATCTCATACACTGCCGTACCAGAGAGCATCCATCTTCAGGATAAATAAAAATGTTTTGCGTTTGCTTTGGCCTTGGAACTAAATGAAAGACGAGGGCTGTTGAAATGTGTTACTTAAGTTGTAAGTGATGTCTGATGCTGGGACGGAACATTCGTCAGGCAAAAGCTGTGTTCAGACACTCAAACAGGCGCTATTGTGTTCGTTAACGGTCCTGCTGATTAGCAGTGCATTGGTATTTGGCGTTACTTAAACCTCTTACAAGTGGTTCCAACTCCTATTTGGACCATCGCAATACACTCAGATTTATTAAAATATAGAAATACGCAGATTTAAAATGTTCAAATGAAAAACACAAAATGCCAAGTCCTGTCCCAGGCCAAGCCCTTCTGTCACGCAAAAACCAGGTCACTCTGTCTTTTCAGCAGGCATGCAAGTCCAGATCATCCAGTTCAGCTTAAAGTCAGTCAGTTTAACACTGCCTGCCTGAAAGAAAGGGATTCTGGGGAGGAAATTAGCAGCTAACTCTGCTGTGGTATGTGACCTCGCACAGCAGCAGCCAAGCCCCAAGACTGAGGCCGAGAAACCCTGGATATAATACATTGGAGACACACACACACACACACATACACTAGACGATACAGACAGGCAATTATGAATGTTTTCTTTATTTAGGAGACCTCATGCAATACATGGAGTATCAATTCAGTGGAGTGCAATTATTACATACACATGATTTTGTTACGATTTTAATGCTTTTGTCTATTGAACTACAATAACACTGGTATATTTATATATATACAGAGAGAAATATATATATTTTCAGATTAAAGCAGTATGATTGCTTTATACACAAATTTCCAAAATCTTTTTAAAAAGAAAATGGCAATTTAACACAAAATCTTAACCCTAGGTGTAGAAAAACATGTAGAAAAAGGGGGAAAGGTCAGCATTTCCAGACCAACAGCATGACAACAACACACACACACACAATATATATATATATATATGTACTTTTTTTTTTGCATTTTCCAAATTTGTATTTAAGTAAGTTTATTGACTGTATATTGACTGACCGCTTGTTATTTACATAAAAAATATAGAGTTATTGCCATGTAAGATTTTCCTGAATCAGCAGACCAAGCATTGTAAGAGCTGGTTTTGTTCCCATGCCCAGACTGAGTTTGAGGTTACATTAAACCCGGCTGGAACATGAAAATTAAGCTCCACTGCCGGTGAGTGAGTTGGCGCCTCATGGCACACCTGCAGATATCCTGACTCAGCATGTGCTGCTAAAAAGTGGCCTTCTGTTCTCCTACATCTGGCGTGGCCACCTGTTTCCAAACTAAATATTTCTCCCCCAGCCCTCACCAAACCCTTGGCTAGACTTAGTAGGGTAGGGTGGTGCTAGTAACCGTCTCGATGTGGCCACATGTGTGCGTTTAACAGCTATCAAGGCTCATTTTCAACAAGGCAACAGAAAATCACTGAAGGCCAGAGGTGGAAAGAAACTAGTTACAGCTACATTAGTTACTTTGCTAGTTACATTACTGCTCTTTCAGAGGAAAAAGTTCATAGGCAGCCTTACTTGGTCTGGTATGACCAGTAGCTTATGATGGCTAATGTTAGAAAACGTTTGACACCCCTTGTGTTACACTATTTCTTTTTTTAGCATTTATCATTAATTGCCACATGTATCCACGTTGACCGTTGTTCAGAGATATAAACAGTAGCCTCACTTTAAAGTAAAGCTACTTTCCAAATGTCTATGATTTTCATCTGTTTTTTTTTTGGAAACAATTTTTTTCTTACAAAATCACTTCACAGAAAAAGAAGCATGCAAAAAAAAAAAAAAAAAAGAAAAGCCACAAACTTCCATGAGATGCTATTGAAAGAAATGTAAAGCCAAAGACGTCAACGTAAGTGTCAGAACTTTGACTTCAGTAAAATGGGTTTAAGCTTACAGCAATAAGAACTAAAACCGACCCAGTCCAGGTCCAGAGTCTGTTGGCATACTGAAGCTATCCAGACTGGTTCAGTTTTTCCTCATGAGCGTTACATTATTTACCTTTTTTTTTTTCAACCACAATCCCTGTGGTGTCTGAACAGACTGACAAAGAGAGTATAAGTGATTGAAATAAGATTGTGCAGGGGTTTATGGAAGAGTCGGGACTGGCTTGTGCAAAAATATTGATCAAATGCCTGATCACGTGTTAGGTGTAATGACAGACGTCAATCACTTAAAGTGCCAGTGTACCAACAATCATGATTTAAAAAAAGAAAATAAAAGAAGAGAAAAAAAGAGAACATGAAATCAAAAGGTGACAAAATGACACTAATTACGTAAACTATCAGAAAAACTAATTGAAGTACAATCGCAGAGTGGATTAGACATATCCAGGTATACCACTGTCAACTGATGTAAAAATATATATTTGGAATGCTTCAGACAAATATCTGGTTTCCCTCACTTCCTTTTATGCCACATATGGACTTTGACTTTGGTAACTGAGAGAGATATTGACAAGACTGCATAGGATTTCTCATTTCTGTCTTATGGAACAACCGCAAGTGCGCAACACAATACTGATGATACAATTATTATAAAAACCACTGCACTTCCTGAATATATACAGTTAACTGCATAATCCTTATAACTATGTATTAAAAGAGACTAGACCCAGTTTTGTGTTTGGTTAAATAAAGAGCACCCTCCACCCCATCTCTGGAGGAAGACATCCACAACCAGCTCATCCTACTTGTACGTGTAAGCTCGACCTATCAGAGAACAGCTAGCAGACACAACTACAGCACCAATGAAGTCACTGAGAGGCAAGCGTCAGAAAATGGGGGATGTGCCCCCTTTAATTCGAGCCTCTGTGTCTCCTCCCTGCAAGATTTCTCCCTCATTCTGCCCTTTAGTTAGCTGAAGCACCTTTACTAAAACTCTACAGCTAGATCCAGGCTGTTAGGAGGAGAATATTTGACAGTGCCTTATCCCCTGATTTCTTTAACAGGACCCACATTGGGGTCAGAAGCCCAGAAGGGATGAATCCTTGTTTGAGCCCGCAGATGAGGTTGAGGCTCTCAACAGACTCCCAGACTTTAAAAAAAAAAAGTTTGAGGAACCCTGCCTTATTTACAGTTTTACTGTGGATTAGTTTTCTATGTTTCCAAGCTTTCTACTCGCCTCCTTCTACTCATGATTAATGCTGTATTCACGGCTACAGTATGCATAGCATGTTAAGTTACCTTTCTCTGGTTTATGTTAGCATTAGCATTCTGCAAGCTACAAGCAAAGATGTTAGTTAGATAAGATGCAGGGTTTGGGTAAGGCTTGAGAAATATGTACCTCGGACGGAGTCTCTTTAAAGGGGTTAGACGGTGGTAGGAAGTGAGAGGCTGTCGACCGTCTCCACCTTCTGCTCTGGCGAGCAGCAGAGGAAGAGGCGACTGCCCAGGCTCTTGAAGGCAAAGCCAAAGTACATGATGTGTCCCATGGCCACGAAGGACACAGAGATGATGACCAGCAGGCCAAAGGCCTCTGGGTTGGGAGCCAGAATCACCATGATGAAGTGCAGCAGGTCCAAGAGGTAATTCATGGAGTTCTGGACCCCGTTGATCACACCTCGCTCCGACTCGATCACATTCTCCTGGATGAGCTGGGTCACTGTCAGGTCAAAAGACCACAGGCCTGCAAGACAGAGATCAACAGTCAGCCCTAATGGTATTTTTACAGCCACATTATAAACGCTTTAGAACACCACGGTAGCTGTTGTGGGAATTATCAGCAATATTATTGGAATCAAAGGTTGCAAATATTGCTATGACATCCGTGGCACAGCCCTAGAGGTCTTATGTGAAATTCCGGTTACTTATAAAAAAGCTCATCCTGTGAACCTGCTTGAATCAGTTTTAGGAAGTCGTAATCTGGGAAACAGCCTTTTGCAATGTCATGAACGAAAATGAACATGCCAACACAGCATGGACACGATAGTACTTACACACTCTAATTTCCTTTTAAATAAAGCAATAAAACGAAGACTATGCATAATTTACTGATGATCATTTGCACTTTGGAGCTTCTACTCTGCTCCAAAACAATATCAAATACAATATTATGGTATTTAGATAAAGGCAATATTTTACTCACCAACTCTAGCAGCAATTACGCCAGCAAACAGCAGACTAACAGACATGTAGGACGGCAAGGGTGGCAGCTCTTCAGCTGGTGCAGCAGTAGTGGCGTTTCCACCAATAAGAAGGCTGGTGAGGTGGTCTGCCTCTGGCAGCGTCTTCTCTCCGATCAGGTGCGAGTAAAGGTCCTTGAAGGGCGAGACGCTGAGGTCGAAGGGGCTCCCGGGAGCGAAGACGGAGACAACACACAGCATGAGGCAGGACAGCTGGGCAATGCCGGAAATGAAGCCTGTGCGGATCAGGCCGCACTTCTTGCGAACCCAAGTGAAGGCGACGGTGCCGCAGATGCCCGACACTGCCGAGGCCCCCATCAGCAGGCTCAGCACCGAGCCGTTGAGGCCCTGCGTGTAGGCGTAGCCCGTGGTGATGCAGTCAAAGCCCAGCACCGTCATGTAGAGGAAAGCCAGGGACATGCCGGCGAAGAAGATGTTCTGGTTGTAGTAAGCCACCCAGCCGGCCTTCAAGGTGCGCAGGGGCTCGGTCACCTGGTAGCAACAGCCTTGGCGCTTGGGAGAGTCGGGCTTGGCCACCACTGAGGTTTCATTCATCAGCGGCTGAGACGACTCCTCGGGACTCTGGCCGCTCTCCGAGTCTGAGAAAAGGGAAGAAACACGGAGAGATTTGGTTACATTTAGTCTGAGTCATCACACAGGCCCAAACTCTCCAAACTCAACCAATGCGTAAGATGCTTGTTGGCAAAATTAAACACCGGGATTTTAGTTTCGCTCTGAACTCTCAGAGGGTAAGAATCAAACTCAAGGTTCTTGCAGCTACCTTTGGGCGTGCTGAGCTGTTTGAGCTCCTGTTGCTGCTCCTTCTGGCCGGCTTTCGAGGCCAACGCCGGCGTCTTCTGGTAGACCTTCCACAGCAGCGCGTACTCCAGACACATGGAGCACAGGTTCCAGCCGGAGATAAAGCCGCAGCCAATGAAATGGGAGCCGAAGGCCATTATTTGGCCCACCAGCATGGGAGCCAGGATGTTGGTCAGCTGGTCGATAATCCGCACTGTGGCATTCATGTCTGTTTAATACAAGAGTGGAAAGGGGTGTAAGTCCATATAATCAGTTTCTTTACACCTGATTAATACTGATGGACGTCAAAGGTGACATTACAGTTCTTTCATAGTTTTACATTCATATGATATGGGTTTTCACTAAACTGATGGAACTAGCACAGCAGAAAAATGAAAGGTCATCAAGTTCATGAGTGTTTCCACCATGTGAGTAAATCTTTGAAATAGTTTATAACAATCCGGAGGAAATAGCTGGGGGTATAAAAGCTAAAAAACGAGAGTGAGTCAGCATTGAGGGTTCAAAGTCTGCCACACCGAGGAGATGCGATAACAGGTCAGGTGAGGCCTACATTCCGTGATAGCCAGCAGCGGGTAAGAAACACTGACCTGCCAACTTGCTACTGTCCTGACCCGCCACAACCACCACCCAGTCCCTCTGGATGGTGATGGCTGTAGCCGTACTGGCTAGGTTGGCAATGTTGGCGATGGTGATCACCAGAATGTAGCAGGTGGTCTGAAAAACAAAATCAGGATTTTTTTTTTTACATTTGCATGTTACTGTTACATTTGATCAATATTAATTAAAGGATAAGGCTGGTAAGTCTAAAACCAACAAAGAGTTGATATGCTTAATAAATATTGTCTGTATAGCTAAGGCTTGATATAACTTATTCCTCCATCATTGTCCAAAGGTTATTAAAAACACATGAATTAGCCACGACACTGTTGCACTAGGTGACATGTAACCTAATTATCCCAACCACACACACGTTAGCTTGTTTTGAAACAATCCCACATACAGTACACCATCCTCCTGACCGAAATACTATTAAAGCTGTAGTCCGTGACCTTTTTGGCTTGTGAATTAAGCAAAATCCTAGTGTCTAGTTCCAACAACAAAAATAACCAGTTAGACCAGAAAGTGTTTCTTACTTGTTGGACTGTTTTGTTTGAAGGATTTTTAGAAAGTTTGAAGAGGTATGCAGAATTTCACAGGCAAAAAAGTCAGAAAAAAACATAATTTTGCTAAACAGATATCGTTTTCCTTATCCCTTATATAATCTTGGGTGGGGAAACACTGCACTCGGGCAAATGTGTATTAGTCCACAGCTAAATCTAGTCCGCGACAAAGGCCGTATTTACTGTTTAAGGAAATTACTGAGCCTAAGAAGAAATATGTCACTTGCATCTAGTATACATTATATAATCACTATTGGGTAATATTTAATCCTTAAATTCAAGAATGACATATTTCTAATTCTGTAACATGTGAACATGTAAACTTCAGAAATCAATGACTTCCTGTCGGAAAAACAGATCTATGGCATTCTGTGAAAAATAACCAGCGCAACAGCTAATATAACGCTCAACATGTGACCTCTACTACAGCAGCGATAAAGAAGCGCTGGTGGACAGAAAAAAAACCTGTTTCTTCTAGAAATGTCTCATTTGTGAAACACACTGGCCGGCCACTTTTGTTTTTCTCTGTGTTCATGTCAGCAAATGCTTCAACAGGCCAGGCCACATTTCTCCCTCTGTCATGTGACAGGCCTTGAGGAACCTGCTGACTACACAGCCCTCAACAAGACACTCCATCTCCTGTTTCACCACCCTCTCTCCACCTACACGCGCTCTCTGACACCGGCCCTCGAAACACTCTCACATGGTGAAAATCTCCCCCTTTTCTCTGGAAACCCAGAGGCGTCCAAACAAATGCAGAGGGACATTCTCCCCCAGACAGAAAGGCATTTGTGTTTCCACCCGACACGGTTTTCACCCGACGGACAGAAACCTGTCTAGTGTGCAGCTCTGCATCTCGGTCAGCAGCAGAATTAGGACTGAACCTTTGTGGGGAGGGAGCTCTCATGAAGCCACATAGCTCAACAAGTGCAAACAAGCCGCTTGCAAAACACCAAAACAAACATCCTTTTCATAAAGAAGACTGTGTAATTACCTCTCATGCTTGGTCTTCCTCTGAAAATGAGGAACACCTAATTGATTATGATCACGACCCAGCGAGCTTTGTCGTCTTGTGATTACAAGATACTATTACAAGTTCAATAATTAATTAATCATTAGCGTCATGAAAGAAGAGGACAAGTTGACTGATGCGTCAATTTTTGAAAACGGAAATTGAATTAACGACTAAAGTACTCTGACAATTTAAGCTAGTGGACAAAGGTCTTCTGGAAGTGAACCGCAATCATTTCGCCCATCTGTCAAAGCAGTACAAGTGGTCGTAAATGATAATGAAGCAGGAGTCCATATCAGCAAGAGCAAGCAACTTTCAATCTCGGGGTCAGAGTGTTGTACTTGAGGAAAAGGGGAGAAATGGCTTTCAGTCAAAACCCCAATCAGATCACGTTGAAACAGTGAGTGTGTAAGCACAAACGGGGAGGTGGGGGGGGGAACTTACCAGAATCCATCCATTGTAAAGCTCCACAAGCTGTTCTTTGAACTGGAAAACAACCATCAGTAGGATCCCACACACGATGACGCAACTGTTCTGGACGAGCAGCGAAGTCTGGGCCACTGTGGAAACACCGCGATGAACATTAGGGACAGAAATCTGATCAAAGACAACAGATTTCTGTCTGATAACTGGTTCATCTGAGCCGCTTCAACGAGAGGCTCGGGTGCATGCCCCGCTCCCTGGTCTAATCTAATAATGTCTTTGCCAAATTCCTCTGAATAACCATTCCACAAGGGGTGCATTTAACTGTGAAAATTAGCGTGAAATAGCCCATGTGCACACTGTATAACACTATATCGCCCATCCCCCTTTGAGAGTGCTCCCCATCTATATTTTCAGGATCCAATCTACAAAGTCTGGGCATTATATTCATGACAAACTTGTGTTATAACAACCCCTCAGTAGCAGATACACTTTGTCGTGTGCTACCTCACCTTTGAGTCTGGGGTTCTTGTCCACCCAGTCCCCAATGATGGCCCCCAGCAGCAGCACAGAGCCGGCCACCACCAGCCCGTACACGGCCGAGAGAAGCAGGCTGTTCCCGTACAGCTCCACCAGGAAAACAGCCACGGCGAAGTTCCACATTCGGTCACCCTGGAAATATACATTGGGATTATTCAGAGGAGCAGCCGACGCTTCCAAGACATCCAGGTTACAGGGCCGATAGGAAATGTGGCTTGAATCAACAATAAGAGCCCTCTGAGATCACAAGGGCTGTCAAACTAACACCCCTCTTCAGCTTAATTGGTCCTTTTTTTTTTAGGTATTTGTAAAGACAATAAATGTGTGGTGAGCTTCACAGGGGGCGGGCATGTCATTTTGTATTGTAGTAACAATTATTTTAGCACACAATGTCATAACAACGTTGTAATAAATTCAGTTTGACACCGACATCACAAGTGGAAATAGATGATGGACTGTCATTCAAATAGATAATAATATTGTTAAGTGCAATAGTGGCTCACTCACCCATGTTGACAGGGCATGTCCCATGTAAATAAGGAATTTTGCCGACGTGAAGAAGTCTCGGACAGATTCTGTGGAGGAAACATTGAACGGTCAGAATACAGTCAGGACAGCTGGGGGTCGATGCGTCCAGCCTTCTCCATCGATGTGAAGGCTCCGCTCGGGGAAATCATGTAATTATGCAGAGCAACAATAACCTACCAAAGCATGTCTTTTTCGGTGCAGAGTTATCCATGTTTAAAGCTGTCCAAATGGCAAAAACAAACCAAGTGAATGTTTCCTTTTTTTTTTTTTTTTTTTTTTTTTGTTCTATTTCTCGTATTTACGCTGTCTCCTCTTTTGTGATGTTGCAGAGGGAGCTCGACCCGGACCCCCGCAGCTCCTGACTGTATGTAACGACTACTACTACTACTACAACAACAAAAATACACGGCGTCTCTCCCCCTTTCTCCCCTCCAAACTTAGCTATCACTGTAGCTGAAGTCGGAAAGCTATATCTGTATAGTCTAAACGGCGGGTTGGAGGCACAAACACGGAGGCTGGGAGCTGCTCTGGGCGCCGCTCCGCTGCACGGTTAGCTCTGTTCTGCTGCTCTCTGTTTACGTCCCGCCTCGAATATACTCACGCTGTCACGTGACGCGCCATTATTTACATTGTGTCAAAAAAACAAGTGTGGTCTTCCTACCGCACGCGCGCTCCGGAAAAAAAAAAAGAAGATACAAAAAAAAGAAGCTGTATCACATTATGCACACAAAAAAAAGTGTCATTGTTATAACTGTCGTGACTAAAGCCCTTAGCCTTCATAAGCAGGGGTTGGTGAGCTTTTTTTGTGAGTTTCTTTAGACGTAAATTATGAGTAACTCAAATCAACACCTGACCAAATATGTGTCCTACAAAGATAACCTATCACTTTATCACAACAAATAATATATATATGTCTTAAAGCCTGGATACCTGCTGTCACGTTTGTGTGTTTGCTTGCTCGCTGCAGTTTCTTCCACCACACTATTCACATCTCTACCTTTCGTTGTGAGAATAATCAAATACAATTAACTATCAATTCCACAATGTAAAACCACTGGAAGAACCAAAATCTTAAATTAAGCAGAAGTGAGCAGTAGCACAGTAAGTGTGGATGGGAAATGTACTATACTATTAGATAGTTGGAACCAGAATGTATTGCATGTTTGATATGTTAAATCTTAATCTGCAAAATAAATAAATAAATAGTTAAATTAATGTAGTGGAGTAATAAAGTACAATATTTGCCTCTGAAATGTTGTGGAATAATGGTTTGAAGTCTATCTTGATTGATGAACAAGGAAAACAAAGCTGGAAAAATAAAGGTAAATAATATATGTTATGTACACAAGTAGTGACAAAATATGTGTAAATATCAATATTAAATAAATATACATAAAAAACACAGAAATAAACACTAAATGGATGTACATGGACTGGATGAATATGTATGTATGGTTCTTTTGAGTCAGTGGGATGCAGATTTACACCAAAACCGACTCACATACATTTACATCCTGCACTTTCTTTTTATATGTAAACCGAATATGAGTAACACTTGAGTGGTAAAAATAAAAAGAACAAGCAAAGAGATTGCAAAAGTCAAAGATTAAATGACCTCTCCTGTGCATTTGATGACACACAACACAAATTAAAGTTGGACGTTTTGAACATTTTGGTAACAGAGGCTGTCGTTATTGCCTTGACCTGGTGAAGCTGTTGACCAAAGGGCTGTTATAATAGAACTTGGCAGTGAACAATGTAAAAATTGTGTACAAATCACACATTTGGATGACTTGCATTTGTCCACCTATGTCAACAGAACAGAATCACAGCTATAATTACAAGCCGCATGGATGAGGGATTCTTGGCTCGTATCCATAAAAAGTAATAAACACTGACACATGGCTTGTATGTTTCTCAACTGTACAACCTGACGCACAGTTGACTTTAAAAGGCTATTATCAGCCCGAGTGGGACCCCCGGTGTCTTATGTCAGCGCTGAATTCTCACGTCTCTCCTCAGGTGATGTGTTTTGGGCCTTTCATTGGACTGGACGGAGCGGAGACAGTGGAAGTTATTGTCGAAGACGGTCGGGACAAGAAATAATCTGGTCCATAACATTTTTACTCTCCAGTTTTGTAAGGATTAAATAAACAAATAAACAATAAAACAGACAATAACGAGTTAATTAGTGAGTTTTAAAGGGGCTGGTGGGTGGATTTTGTCAGGCTAGCTTCTTACCCCTATTTCTATTATTTATGCTAAGCTAAGCTAACCGTCTGCTGGACAGCAGCTTCATATTTAGTGTACATCAATCTAGTCAAAATGTCAAACTATTGCTTTCAGCATCATCGGCTTCATCCAGTTATCAAAAACTACTAATGCCGTGTTTACTTTTTGAGTGACAGAGCAACTAATTGGCGAAGCGTGGCCAGCTGCATTATCAACGTTTTTGTTTCATGTCCCCTACCTGCCATTGAAAATGACTTGTTGCCTGTCGCTGTGTTGCTGTGTTGCTGTGTTGCTGTGTTGCTGTGTTGCGTGAACGCAGCATTAATTATTACTTACTAATAAATCCACAATGCACAGAGTGGGAGAAACAGCCAACCAGCACTTGTTGTGGTTAGTCATGATCAACATAATCACAATATTTGTGCATGTAGTACTGTAAATACAGGCCCTATGATATGTGAAAACACATATGGCCGCTGGGCTACTAATACATGTACTTCTTATTATTTTAGCACATATCGATTAGCACTATTGTCCTGTTCGCCCAGAGCAAGACATAGACCTACCCTGTGCCATCTCATCCTATGAGGGAGCAAAATTGACACTTACAAGGAACATAGGCACATATTTTGAGCCAAGTGATGACAATAGGCACTTCTATCCCTTTGTGATCTATTCAGGGATCACAGAGACCTTCCAGCCGTTTGAAAGTCTGCACGCTTTGAGCTGGTACAAACAGATTACCGGCCGCACTATTAGTGGGCCAGTGTGTCAGGCAGGCTCAGATACCTCTCATCAGCGGTCAGACGGCTACTGTGTCATTTTGTGGTCATGTGACCTGGAGGTATGTCTTCCCCTGACCGGATCCTTTTTCAGCCAACAACAAGCTGTGTTTACGTCGGCTATATTTGTGCTTCAAGGACCAAAATATGAGAATGACTTGCCTCCTGTGGCCTTTAGCTGCCCGACGCTCCCAAGCCACAGCTAAAGAAGGGATAGAGGTGGAGGGACGGTGTGAAGGATGTGGACTGTGTACGTGAGGCTGGACCCGATTATTCATCTATTCTTCATGCAGGTCTTCTGTTCACTCTTTGTGCTGAATTCTAAGAACGAGTTGCAATAGAGTTAAAAGGTAACACAGCACAGCTCCCTTGGTTCAGCAATATATAGAGTAACTGAAGCCAGGCTCTTGAGGTCTCCCAAAATCTCATGATACTGGACACAGTGAGATTACCAACCATCTCAGTGACCATAGAACACCAGTAACAGTGATTATAATTATTACCATTACCCATTTTTGGAACACAACAGTGCTGTGGTCTTATTGTTCCTGTGGATATCTACCGCTGGCTGGGGCCTAAGACTTTGTGTGCCTGACAGCTCCACCAGAGAAAAATAAACATCAAAGGTCACTGTCTGGCTGTGATGACCTGGACACCAGTCCCTAAATGACAGTCCTTGTTTCCTGGGAATGAAACGGTAAACATCTGACAGCTGTGTCAGATCAATACAACGTTGCAGCTCAGTGGGCGGCAAGCCAACGTGAGACATTAGACAGGTGTGTTTGTCCATCACACTGCAGGTTCGAAAGGTGCTTGACCCACCACTGGAGCAAGATCAACATTTGTGTCATCTGGGGAACTTTCTCCATATCGGTTGTTGACCGCTGCCGGGCGAGTGAAGCTCAGGTCCTCCAAAATATATCTATTTAATATAATTGTACCACATGTGACTGGAAGGTCGGTGGTTTGAATCCCTGCATGCTTATTGAATGAGAAATGCAGTGATAATGCAGTCACACCCTTGTGATACTCAATCACCAGGGTTGATTTCCTTATTTCACTCATCATCTGAGTAAATGTTCGCAGCAACGGGCTGAAGCAGTCAATGTGTTATTTCTGTGGTCTAATTTGGTTGAATGGAGAAAATTTGCAAAACTACCCTTAAAAAAATGTAAAGGTTGCACAAATCTGTAACTGAGTTTTAAACCTGGTGCAATGTGTTCGAGATGGAGAAAAATATGTGAAATCTGGTGAACATAGTGGATCATCGAGCAGCAGAGACTAATATTTCCCTCAGGAGTCGGTAGAGACCAAACACAGAGTTAAAAAAGACTTACAGTCATCAGGGGGACACAAACACAACTTCTAATAGAAATGTTCATCTTGTTCTGTAACTGCGAGAGGTGGACGTATGAAAATGTTTGCTAACACTTCCTCAGATGGAGTTGCTCAGATCGTTCCGTGGAATTTTTGTCAGTCTGCTGTTCAATAGTGAACGTCGTTTTAAATTACGTCTGCTTTCACTCAGTGGTAATATATCCCCTTCAAATTGTTGAGATGCTCAAACAACAGCACTCAAGCTTGACCCTGGTGACAGTTCTGGAAACGGTTTATCTTTTATCAACTGGATCTAAAAGTAAAAAAGCAGATGATGCCACTCTGATGTGAAGTAAGTTGTTTGTGCAAATGTTAGGTTGTCACTGAGTGTAAAGAGCTCGTTTTGATTGATATGTACCGAACATAGTGCATGTCATCTGAAATGCTCTAAAGGATTAAGTACAATTTGATGTTAAAATGGTAATGGTGCTGAGACATGAAACAGAATAAGAACGAGGTGGAGATTTAGTCAAAAGACTGTAGATTGAAAGCTGTATGGTAATGCTCAACGAGACAGAACACCAACATGATTAACCTCTACATATTTAGCTTAAAATGGTTAAAATGGTAGTTTTGGCTATGCTATTGGAGATAAAAGATACAAATATCATAGACTAATCAGAGACCTAAATTACTCTGCTTGGAATATATATAAAAAACAAATTTCCTGTTGAGTTAAATATTTATATTCAAAGCTCAATCAAGAGCTAAACCAAAACTAAAGACTATTTCTTTCAGAAAAGATAATTGCTACAAAATATTACAAAGTTATGGAAGAGGATTAGGGACAAATTAAATCAGATTACATCAGAATTGTGAGATTAAAGTCATAATTTTAAAATCAGAACTCAAATAGATTTTTTTTTATATGTGACCCTAATCTTCTTCTGTACAAAGTATCACAACAAAACATGACATGTAAAAAACAAAAAATCTGGATAAGAGTGGGACTATAAAACAAGACGCCCTTGGTCATATGTATCTTTCAGTCTGCATTTCAATTGTGCATTAATTGGGTGTAATGTGCTGACCTGTGCTCTTTTAACATATAACATATAGTAATGTAGTTTTACGTCTAGAATCTCTAATAGATGAGAAAAAATTAAATATGTCAACCGCCCACCTCCAGGGGGCGGTACAGTCACCAATGGACAGACCACCACACCCGGAAACGCTCCAGAAGCTGCTGCGCATGCGTGTACACTGAAGTTAGCAAGCTTCAACTACATGCATATACAAAAAACTTAGACCAACATGTCTTCCAAACTTCGCGATAACGAGGATCATTTTGAAGGACCGTCCGCTCTCAAGGAGGAATTGAACAAAAAGGTAAAGTCCAGCCACAAATATTAGCTGGTAAACATGTGACATCAGCATGATATACTGTTTACTGTATATGAATTCTGGGCTGCCATGTTTACTCCTATCCGGGTGGAAGTTATACGTAAAAACGGAATTTAAAGTTGTTGCCTGAAGAGTTTCCATTTCATGAGGTCAGTGAAATAATTGGTGTTGATAACTTTCAGATAAAGGAGCAGAAGGTTGTCGTGGACGAGCTCTCCAATCTGAAGAAAAACAGGGTGAGTGGAGTTTTGCTAAGAAAACAGCCAACTGTACCTGGAATGTACATATTTATTTATTCATTTATTTACATGTGGTTATGCCTCGCGAACTATGGATAGGAACTCTCTTACTTAAACCTTTTTTTCCTGTGTTGTTGCAATCTTTGAAATCATTTTCTCTGGAACGTGCAATTTGTGTATTAATGTACATTACCCCCCGCGCCCCCAGAAAGTCTACATCCAGCAGAGGAACAGTAACATATTCTTCCGAGCAGACAGAAGTCAGACACTGGGTTCATGTAAAAGTAAGTCATTTTAATAGATGAGCTAGCTGGTATGTGTATCTCACTGAAAATGTGATCATAAAAGCATCATATAGTTAAACACAACTGATGATATTTCCTTCCTCCAGAGGAACTCGATAACATGAAAAAGGATCTGCAGGATATGTGAGACGGACCTTCATCACAACAATGTGCGGCATCTTTTGTCTGTTGAGTCTGTCGCCCGCTCGGTGTGTGAGGGACGAAGCGGTTCATGAACATTTGAAGAGAAGAGGGCCCGACTTGAGCCGCGATGTCACAGTTGGAGGCACAGACGCCTGCTATCGGTGTTTGTTCTCTGCCCACGTTCTCCACATGAGAGGTCTTCTTACCCCTCAGCCGGTTCAAGACAACACTGGGAATGTTCTGGTGTGGAACGGGGAGATTTTCGGCGGCCTCCCAGTGATGCCAGAGGAAAATGACACGGCTGTTGTCTCTCAGCGCCTATCATCCTGTGACGGCCCTTCAGAGATCCTGTCCTTCCTGTCCACTGTACGCGGACCGTGGGGGTTTGTTTACTACCAAAAGGCCGGAGACTACCTCTGGTTTGGCAGAGACTTCCTCGGAAGGCGGAGTTTGCTGTGGACATTTGATGCGGAGGTCAACGCCTTGACCCTGACTTCTGTGGCGGCCCGCGGATCTGTACTTGCGCAGTCCGCTTGGCAGGAAGTCCCAGCAGTTGGCGTGTACAGGATCGACCTGAAGGCAGTAGCAGAAGCTGGCTCTGTGACGTTTGAGGTCTATCCCTGGGCTCGTGGGGGAAGCGATCTCGTCTCGAGCTACAGTCCAACTGTGTTGGAGTCGGTCCCCAGCGCCTGCACCGCTGTGATGAACCAGTCGGGTCTCATGCTCACCTCGCCCGTGTGCCCTCTTAATACGTCCATCCCAGAGTTGTTAAATGAAGAGGACATTCATCCAAACTCACATTCACATGTTAAGGATCTGGAGCAGCTGCTTGCCAGCAAAGAGAATAACGACGAAGTGAACCGTCTCACTGATGTCCTCAGCGAGGCCGTGAGGCGGCGTGTTCAGTCTCTGCCGTTCAAGGTACGAGACAATTCCCCAACTTCGAATGACCTTGCCAGTGTGGCCATACTCTTTTCGGGAGGGATCGATTCGATGATCCTGGCCGCCTTAGCTGACCGTCACATACCTGCCCATCAACCGATAGACCTTTTGAATGTAGCGTTTAAGCTACAGGTGCCAAAGAAGCCAAAAGAGTCCGCAAGGAAACCCGGAAAGCACAAAAATAAGCCCACAGACTCCAAGAGCGATGGAGCCGATCCCCAAACATCCAGCCCCTTCGACGTCCCAGACCGAATCACTGGAAAAGCCGGTCTCAGGGAGTTACAAGACCTGAATCCTGAAAGAAGATGGAATTTTGTCGAGATCAACGTAACGAAGGAGGAGCTGCAGAAAATGCGGCAGGAGCGCGTTTGCCATTTGGTGCATCCGCTGGATACGGTGCTCGACGACAGCATTGGATGTGCCGTGTGGTTCGCGGCAAGAGGAACAGGGTTGGTCACGGAGGACGGTGACCAGAGGCCCTTCACATCGTCAGCAAAGGTGAGGTACATAAGTCACGCTTTCCAGGAACAAAAGCTTCTGAGCTTTTCTTTTTTTTTTTTTAACCTATTGAGGTGATTTGATACAACTGTCCCATGCGCTCTTACACTGGTGTAAGTGCTGAAGGATACAAAAGTAAATTGACATTAACAGGGCTGCCCCCTCGTAATCGACTAATTAGTCAATTTGGTCTTAGTCGACTTACATTTATTTTTATCGATTAATCTTTTTTTTTAATGCTGATTGACTTATTTCCAAGATACGTACAAGCACAACTCTGGTAAACACAAGATTCAAAGCGCTGCTTTAGTGTGATTCTTTGCAGAGAAACTCAGTTTTACCGACTAAACTGTTGATTAAATCGATTAGTCGGTGTGTCATGTCTTAACTCAACAAAAGAAATGTCTTTGGTCGAGTTGAGATACGTTCCCCAATCCTCAAACAACCACATTGACCTGCTTTTCTGTCTTACTATTTCATGACTGCAGGTCGTTCTGACAGGGATCGGGGCGGATGAGCAGCTAGCAGGTTACTCCAGACACAGAGTGCGATTTACAATGTGTGGACACAAGGGGCTGATCCAGGAACTGGAAATGGAGCTGGGCAGGATCCCTTCCAGGAATTTGGGCAGAGATGACCGAGTGATCGGGGACCATGGGAAAGAGGCTAGGTAAGAGTTGTAACGTACCCCTATGCTGTGTACGATACCAGAGCCAAAAGGGATGTCTTGAAATTGCATATTTCTCCGGGTACTTTAGTCGGGACAGTTAACTGTTGCTGATTGCATACTGATGGAAAGTTAAATGCAGATTATTTTAGGTATGAGACAGGCTTCATCTTTTTAAGACTTGACAGAGGAAGTAGTGTTTGTGGCAGTGCAGCAAAAGTCAGGTTTCAGGAATCAACGTTTTCTCCTCTGAGGGTAAAAGGTGTAAGCTGCAAGAGTAAATTACTATTCTAACTGCCTTCAGATTTCCCTACTTGGACGAGGACGTGGTGAGCCACTTGAATTCTCTGCCCGTGTGGGAGAAGGCCGACCTGTCACTTCCTCGAGGCGTCGGGGAGAAACTCCTCCTGAGGCTGACGGCGAAGCAGCTGGGCCTCGGCCAATCAGCCGTCCTGCCCAAGAGAGCCATGCAGTTTGGCTCCCGCATCGCAAAGATGGAGGCCCACCACGAAAAGGCCTCTGACAAATGCACAAGACTCCTCACTGAGTAGACAAATCATTGTTTTTAATCCAAATAATGTAAAAAATGTCATTGTAATGGAAAATGTTTATTATACAATAATTTACAATTCATATATAAAGGCTTATTTACAGTTACAATTCTTGAATTTGGCCATTTGATTTTTTTTTTTATCATTGCATAATAAACATGGTGTTTTTGTCCAGTTCTGTTTCCCCTACAACATGTAAGACCCAACATCTTGAAGTTTTTCTCTGAAGTAAAGGTCACATTCAATGTAGGAAGGCAAGTTTCCAACATCAAAACGCCCCAAAATCGGATGAATGTATACTGGCTCTCTGAAAGTGGGAAAAAGAGAAGAAACAAAGTATAATTTATTGAGAAATACACTTGACAAATTGATTTAAACAGTATTCGTTTTAGCTGAGTACATCATTTTACGAGTATGGAAAATGGAGGACCGGCTGGTCGCCACAAAGCAGGATTACAAATTGATTTGGATAACGATGCTGATCCCTGACTCTCGAGGGTCCAACAGAAATTACCTTGGAATGAGCCAAGACACAAAGTTCCCTGGGGCATCTTTCTCATCAATAGGAGCCTCCTATGAAAAACAAAAGGTTGAGTACTAAAGTAAAATAAAAATCCAAACAATTCACATCACATGTCGTACTTTTGATTATGAAATTATTAAATGTACCTTCTTTTCCTCAAGAAAGGTATCCAACAGAGGAAGGCTTTTCTTTGAGAACACATAGAAACATGGACACTGAAAAAATAAATGCAAGTTATTATCTCCAAAGATACGCAGTGTAGATATATACTGTACATGTTGGGCCTCATAAAAATACCAGTAACCTTTACATGTCAAATGTATCATAACGACTGTGTGAATACAGAAAACATATCATCTATTAGAGAGTCATCTCATTGGACAGAATGATTGGTAGCCAGTCGTGGTTTCAGATTCACATTTTTTTTTGTATTGCTAAATGAAATTGTATGACGATTTGTTCGTACATGTACTCTTTCGTATTTCACTTGCTAAAGACCAGACTGAGGGCAACATATTGAAACTCGATGAAGACGACAGCCCCATCTTTAGGGAAGATGCTAAGTGTCTGCTGACATCTGTGAGCCTGAAACATTAGCCAATCGCTGCAAAGCATTTGCAACCAAAGACCAAATATGACTTTAACTGCCAATTCTTGTTAAATCAGGCGACTAAGAAAAGCTTACAATCCCCACACTTGATGTGGATGTGGAGATCCTCGGATTAGAGCTGGGCGACTGGTGTAGTCATGGTGAACTTACTGCGCTCCTCGACTTTGTCTCGGAAGGAAGAGGCTTCTCCTTCATGCGGAGGACACGAAGATCGCCGTCTACTTCCAATATCCCGTATTTCCGAGTTTCTGACACAGACACAGAATACAGAACTGATTGTGAGCATGAGGCCGAGCCATGAGGAGGTTGTGCTTGAGAGCCTACTTTCCTCTACTCACCCTGCTCTTTGCACTGGTACGAGAGCACCAGACAGCTGTCCTCGCACTTTGCTTGAAGGTCAGAAAACCTCTCTTTTACTTTGCTGAGGCTAAAATCTTCTTTGAAGAGGGTGTCACTGTAATGGATGGAAAGGGAGCTGTATGAATTTGGCAGAATCAGGACATGTATTTGTGTTGATAGCGTTAACTCGGAGCACTTACCCCCCAATGACGAGGACATGGTCTTCTACGTTGAAGTGCTTTACTGCTAGTTGCAGGCAGGCCACAGCACCAAGACGCCCCTTGGTGGAATAAGAGAGTCAGCTTGAGTCAGACGTATGAAAACAACTTTGTAAGGGCCAAAACATGTTGCGTAAAATATGTTATGATGGTGAAAATATGTGTTTACATCGTTGCTTCTCGTCTGATCGCTGAGGATCTCGACGTTTGTGAAATGTGACGCCCACTCTTCAAAAGCAGCAAGGTAAACAGCGTTAGTCTGTGGGGAGAGAAGTGGGGAGACCAAGTGTTGGAACAGAGTGGCTCATTCATTCTCAGTTCAGGTGTAGACTTTTATATTAAAAAATACTTTAATGCAAAAAAAGTCTGTATTGGCTCAACAAATACATTGGTGTGATTACGTAAAATGTAATAAAAATAGTAATAAATAATAAATGGTAAAAGTACTCATTATGCAGAATGGCTCCTTTTAGAGAGTCATTACATATGATTGGATTATTATTGGTGCATTATTAGAGGATAATGTAACTGATGTCATGTGGCTATTTTCAACTACTTTATATATTGTTGGGCAGTTTATTTTTTAACAATGCATCATATTTTATAATCTTATGCACGTCTGTAAACTTAACTTTGCAAAGTGCCTGGAAATGGACTCAATGGAGTTGGAGGTATTTAATGACCCTCTGAAATGTAAGGTTATTGGAATACAAGTTGAATACAAAGTAGCACAAACTCAAAAACACAAGCACCTAGAACAGTACTTGTGAACGCACCAGTGACGTCACGCTGCTACTCACAACAACATAGATGCGGTCCACACAGTCCGAGGCGGTCAGCGCCCGGACCCAGTGGGATATCAGGGCGCACCGTCCCACCGGCAGCAGCGGCTTGGCGGTCCCGACCAGGTGAGCGAACCTCCCGCTGCCGTCGGCCGCCACGTCCCTCTGGAGCCTGGTCCCGTACCCGGCGGCGAGAATCACCGCCTTCATTTTATACTCGGAACCGGGAGAAACGTCAGTCAGTTTATTCCCGTTAACTGGTAGGTGACTTTCTTAGCAGCCAGTGGAGAGAACGGGGGTAAAGTCTTAGGAACCAGCCACAGACTCAACTCTCGCGATAATCAAGTCTGGCTCCGCGAGACAGATTTAAAGCACCTCCGGTTGGAATTTTTCCAAAATAAAATAAAGCTTTCTCCTGAGATTTTACAGGAAAACAAATTTCGATTAACCAAAGGGGCCAGTGGTACAATATTAATATCGAGAGACCATTACAAACGTTGTCAGGCCTGTTCGCACGAGTATTGTGGAAGAATATTTTGTTACTTGAAACTCACAAACACACAAAGCAACCCGGAAGTCGAGTTCATGCATGTGTACAATTGCTGAATCAATTCACTTTATGAATAAAATATACCATTATATCATTTAAAATACACATCCATATCTTGCAGGTTTGCAGTATTTTTTTCTGGCAAATATAGACTTCTTCTTTGAAACAAAGCATGTACATAATGCTGACTACTCTTCACACCTGAAAGTCTTTCAAAACCAAACTGTTATCCATTGTGTCTGAGATGTCATTAACATATTCATGCTGCAACAGGATGTACTGGAGTAAACAGAATTGAAGCAGACAGTAAACCAGCATTTCGTTTATTTATTTGCCAACTCATATGGAATTCATACACAAAGTTATTTTGATCCTAACCTCCCCTCCCCTCCCTTCCCTTCCCTCCCCTCAAAACCTGTTTTCTACAAATACAAAAAGAACAAAGATCGTTTTCTTGACTATAAATCCTGAATATAGTGCATTTATTTTCAGCAGTCATTCGACATCTTCGCTGCCGCTTCCAGTCTCAGGTTCTGTGACGTCAGCTTCGACATCGTTTACAGGCTCCTGGAGGTCTGAGGGTTCAGGCTGAGACTCCTCCATCGGTTCCTCAACTGGCTCTGGTTGAGAGGATTGTGTCTCCTCTGCTCTTGACAACTCCTCCTGAAGAGAACAAAAGATCTGTTTACGGGCCAAAACTTTTTTTAATTCATCATGGATTGTAAAAAGAAAACACATTTTTATAAAATAATTAAATCCCCTGATAATTTGGGGCAGCATAGAGTAATGTTTTGTTGATTAAGGTGGCGTACATCAACTAATCTTGTTACTTTTCAGGCTAAACGGCATTCAATAATATGTATTTATATATTATAATCATCTCCACCCTCATTATGAATTAATGCATGTGAGAAAACTTACCAGTGGATACCCTGGTTTAAATGGTCCTGTTTGTGTCTCTACTAAGCAGTGTAAGCTGTCAGATGTTTAATTGCCACTGAGCCAAACACATTTAACATGCAAATACAGATGGAAAGGTCTAATCGGTCTACTTAACACAACTCCAAACATGTAAAAAGAGAAAAATGTAGCAGTCTATTGTAACTTGCCTGGGAAACGGTATCAACAGTTTCCTCCTGTATCACTGGAGCAGGCTCCTCTTGCTCCATTGGCTCTTCCTCCTCTTTCATGACAGCTGGTTGTTGCTGCTCTGGTGTGTCCGGCCCTTCCAGTGTCACAGAAGGAGCCTGTTCTTCAACTGGGGCAGGAACTGGTTCCATCTGTGTGAAAAGAGAAATAAGGTAAGAATTGTCTGAACAGATGACATTGAATGATTTCTGTTGTACTAAATAACAATTCTAGTTAATCGTAATACCTATGTCACTAAAGGACGACAACAATTTATGACAGGGGAAAGTGTGCAGGCTTTATGAATTAGGTTTATATCCTGATCAGTTACCTCTTTCTCCACGACGGGCTCAACAGGTTTTGGTTCTGGCTTTTTATGTGCTTCCAGGACCGACATGATGGAGACAGGTATGTGAGCTTGCTGTTGCACAAAAAAAAACAAGAGAAAGTGGGTACATGAAGAAATCCCAAGAGAAGTAGAATTCCCTTTTTATGATTTATTTGCTCATGAGGCTCGGTGTTTGAGTGGACACAGCTCTTACCTGGTGAGGTGTGAAGGAGAGGACATGCTGCAGAAGAGGCTCTCTCATCTCGGGGCAGCGTTCAAACACGCTCGTCAGTTGAGCGGGCGGCAGCTGCAGCAGCACGCTGTACGACTGAGGCTTCGTCCTCTGGCAGCACTTCACAAATCCTTCCCACACCTTGGGATACTTCCACACCTACAGGACAACATATTTGACAGGTTAATAGAGAGATTATGAAGAGCTAAAAAAATAAAAATTATATATATATATATATATAATTCATCATGGGTCATCATTTGGCTGTAGCTTGGTGCCGACCTGCTTGACGATGAGGCGGGACAGGATGTTCATGACGAAGCCTCCCAGTCGTGGATACATGGTGAGTGACTGGATGACGGTACGCATGAGCAGGATGGGGAGGGGACTCTGCTCCATCAGCTGTTGCATCACCACCGCCAAAACCTCAGATGTGTACACGTTTTTCTCCCCAAAGCACAGGTTGGTGGCTGTAGCACAGACACAGAACAATTTATTTGCCAGCTGTCGTACAATGCAACAGAAACTGATCAATTAACCACTAAAAAAAAAGAAAAAGGGAAAGGTAATCGGGGCTCGGTTCAAGTGATGAGTGCATCACACATCTCAAAATATCAAAAAGCTTATTCCAAAATCCCTTTAATGGCTAACCTGAATACATTGTAATTATTTGGTAGCTCCTTTCTACAGTCTCTAAAACCTGGCAGGGATGGTGTGAATGTATGGCAAAATGAATTCAATATAAAAGTGATATACTTGGGGAAACATTGCGAAGATAAAAGTAACAGATTGAAGCATCAACTGCTGTTCAGAGACACAAAAAAGCTGTTCAACAAACTAAATAAACGTAGCTTGAAGGTTTAATCAGTGAGCACAACACTGACCTTTTATGATGGACTTCATATCACATTTGGTTGAATCTATGTTGTGTAAGGCAATCAGCAGGTCTCCAGGGGTGAGAGGGGACACAGATGAACTTCCCTCACCTGAAAGACAACACACAACAGTGAGAACACATCGATGTTATAAAATATATTTAAACTACTCGCTAGAATAAAACTTAAATTGGTAAAAGACATGTTTTTTCATCCATTGCGCAACCAAAACAAGAAGAGGATAGCGCTTTTGTTTTCCCAGGTAGCTATCGGTAGCTATCCCCAGTTACCAAAGAGTATCAATGCAAGTTCTTTGGACTTACTATCCCCAGAAGCTGAAATAGTGGTCTGTGAAGCAACTGAAGTAACCGCGGAAAACAAAATGCAGTGTGTCTTGTGCAGTAACTCTTTTCTAATGAAAGGAGCTCAGTGGTTGTGTCAGTTGCAGCGAGGGAGAGACGGTGCAAGAGGAGAGGGAGTAAAACGGAATGCGGTCGCATTGTCTTTACGACAGCAGCGGGTAAAAGTTGTCTATTGCCACTTTAAAATCAAGTATAAGCTGATGATAAAATGTATAAAAGTGCGAGCAGGGTTCTACAAGTAAAAAGAAGAGTTCGGAAGGAAGGCAGCATGAGATCCACCAAGGAAAGACATAAAGGACTCTTACTGTGCTGAGTGCCCAAGAGACGGTTGAACACCTCCTTCACTACAATCGGGTTGAGTTTGATCAGCTTGGGGAGAGCCTGGATGACTTCATTCTATAAGAGAAAAATAAATGACAAAAATGCTAAGTGACAGAATTCATTATGATTATCATGCAGTGGCAAGATACCCAGGATGCACTGATGTCATTTGCAGATGGATTTTGTGAACTGTGAGACATTCAGAATATTGGAATGTGTTGATGTGTGATGATGCTGTATGCAGTGTGTTAAACATTACATTACTAAAGCCAGATCAGTTTACTAGACTATTGGGATGAGTTGCAGAAGCCTCACCTTTTCAAGGCCATTAATGACCGGAATGAGGAAACGAACATCTGGAACCCGTTTGTGGTAAAGGTCTCGCACTCTCTCCACCAGCTCTGGAGATGGAGGCACTGAATGGAGGAAAGGAAGACTTGTTCAACACTATTTATTTCCCAGACTTTCTTCTATTGTGCCGTTGTCCCATGTAAGGCTGCATTTTGTGTTGATTTTTTTTTTACCTTTATCTGTCAATATGTGCAGACAGCGGGTAACTAAAGTCTCTGCCCCTTTAGGACAGTTTTCAACCAAGAGCAGCAGCTCAGGAGAGTTCATCCCCATTCCACGGATCTATAACAAAAGGGTGAGAACTTGTCAATACCGTTAAAAAAACAACACAATGTAAATGGAGCACTACTTGAGTTAAGTACATTTTTGAGCAATTTAGTTTATTCCCTCAGAGGGGATGTCATTCAACCTTTTCTGAACAAAACCAGCTCTCACAAATCATGAACCTGCAGTTTCTTTACATCACAGGTTTGAGACTACAGGTGTATCGTCTCAAATCGTCTTTGGTATGAAAGACAGCAAGGAAGCCAGAATACATGGTGCTAAAGAAAAAAAACATCTTATCCTGGTCTACGGCTTTAAGCAAAATCCAACAATCTATGTAATTGTATCATAATATAATACATTCCCTTGTATAATATTTGGAGATGTATGAGGCGGGTGGGCATCGTCAATAGTGGGAGGAGGGTAATTAACACTGTATGTATATATAGATGTGTGTGAATGTGTATATGAAGGTGAGTACGTATGCATGTATACGTGTGTGCACATGCACACTACATATCTATTTTTGTCCTGTTCTTCACTGTCACTTGTTTTTTAATCTAGAAAATCAATAAACGTTTGATCACAAAAAAAAAAAAAAAAAGACAGCAAGGAAGTTGCACCCTGTACCGTTGGCTCTAGTTCACCTTCTCTCACGGTCAAACGAGTGAAAAACACATGAAGAAATAGATAAACATGTAGTCCAATAGTCCGGCCTTTGCCCTCAATTAACTTTGTCATGTTAGTCTTTCCAGGCATGCATACCTGCTAGCTATCACATGACCTTTACACCTACAGAACCAAACAATCATCATGAATAGGAACTCAAGTGTTTTTCTTTTTATCCAGTTGTTTGGTGAGAGTTGCTCATAATCACAAATATTGATGAACAGAGTGGACTGTCTCCGTTATACAGTATAAGAATTATTTCCAAGCATCCCTCAAAAGACACACGTATGACAGAGTGAGGCCATGCCAACAGGGAAGAGCGACTTACAGGCTGCTCTATTGCTCGAAGCACGCTGCGCTTGATGTCCGCGATGGCCTCGGTGTAGACTGACGCCAGCTCGTGGACCAGTCGGTGGTTTAGAGGCAGCAGGGACAGGTAGAGGAACAGACACTGTCTCACGGTCTCTTCAGTCCATGGGGAGGCCACCTCTGTCCAAACAAACACACAGATGTTACAGTAGAGGACTAAGATGGTGGAAATTGCAACTTTGCATGCATTTGTCTGGCAGGGAAAATTTAGGCTGGAAAAGTTCACCAAAAAAGTTGTTTCTGGTTGGCAGGATATTATCAGTGGCGTAAATATAGGCAGTGCAGCTGCACTGTGGCCAGTGACCTGGCATTATTATGGTGTAGCTGCAATGCCCTCCAGTAGTGTTGGTTTATGGTAACTGCACGACAACTTGTACAAGCTTCCAGGTGTGAATGTGTGACTGTGTGATTGTGATCAGGGCGTTCCTGAAAAAGCCAAACCTGTATCTTTGTCAGCCCCAAAGAGCAGAGATGGAGGGTTGGGATGGACCAGAAGCTGCATGTAGTTCAGGGCAAACTTCTCAATGTAGTCCCTGAGATGGTCTTTCTCATACATGCGCTTGAGAAAAGACAAGGCAGTGGTCCGCACCTGAAAAAAAAAAAAAAAGAAGACGTAGTCATTGAAAAGTGTGACAACAATAGAAATAACATCAGTTCAGCAAACTGAGTGTGAGTTACAAATGAATAGGATCTATTATATGTTATCACCTTCTCTTTTTCATGCGAGCTGAGATCCAGAAGCACATGCAGATACTGAAACTGCCTGGAGGGCCGTTTGACAATTAGCTCCTTCAGAGTCGTCATGCCCAAATACACCCGAGACTGAAACAAAGGTCACAACAAACAGGTGAGTGGACATACGGGGAACTAGCTCTTAACGCAAAGCTGTGTCTCTTCATCATGTCCCGTACCTCGTCCTCACAGTAGCGTCGGATTACTTCCAATGCCGATTCGGTTATAATGGGAGCCTCCAGTACTAGCTTGGTGAAAAGTCTGGAAGAGACAGGATGGGAAAACAAAATGTGACTCAGCTATGGCTGACAGTGGGCTCCCCAGTATCAGCAAATAAACAGGAACAAGCTGTGTTTTACCGTTTTCAGTTATTATAGAACATAACCAGCACACCACTTCAGTCCTTATGTAAATTTAAGCCACTAATACACGTGAAGATTATAAAATAGCAGTGTTATTTTGACCGGCTCTCAGAGAGTCAGCAGTCTGTTATTTAGTAGTTAGCTTTTCTGTTTTTAATAACTCATGGCTGTAAATTTAGATTGTATGAACCCTGTACTTGAGGTAAAATGCTGCCCCCTACGATGAGGCCAGGATGTACACATTGCAAATAAATGCATGCTGCAAACATGTGACTTTTTTGTCTCACCCATCCCTCTGCTCGGGTTTCTCCTGCAGGCCCGACAGCAGAGTGTAAAGACAGTGGTCGTAGCTGTCCAGCAGCCCGGTTGGCAGGTGGCTGAGGTAAGTGTTGTACTCTTGGTAGAGCAGAGAAAAGGCCAGGTCACTCCTTGTCCTGATGTCATCCAGAATAAACTCCAGCACGTCTTCTTTCATCATCCCTTCAAACTGCGTCACGAGCTTGGAGAGGAGCTTCACTCTGATCTGCCAAACAGATCCACTGTGGTTATGCTCTGAAACAGGCACTTGTTTTGTGCTTCATAACCCTCAAGCGCAACTCAGTCATCATGAAGGAAATGAGAGATTAACCATGTGGCGATTACGTACATGGGCCATGCCACTTTGAGCAATGGTCTTCTCTGAATGCAGGATGCGTCTGACCGCTTTGGAGGTTAACTTTTCGATCTCCGAGTCTGATAAAGGCTGGACGACGTCGGACAACCGAAACACTTTTTTTCTCCCACTTGGCCCAGCCATTCTGTAACAGAACAAAACCATGCAGGGTAATAAGTCTGACTTAACCAAACACTTTTCCCGCCATCTTTGTGTTGGAGCCAGAACTCACTTGGTTTGTCCCGTAGGAAGGATGGGTTCAGGGAGCCTCTTGACTGCGGCGGGAGCCTCTGGGGGTGGAGTCTTTTCTTTTTCGTAACCTCCCACCACAGAGATGGGTTGTCCCATCATCACAGCTGGAACTTTGCGCTTGATGAACGGGTCTTTAGCAGCAGCGTCCTCGTCGTTGCCTTCGCCCTTCACTGCATCGTCTTCTTTGGCTTTGCTCTGCTCAAGTCCTAAGATATCATGTTTTTAATTAGAGCCCAGACATTATACCGCAGGATACCGAATTAATAGCAACATCAAGATGTTACTTTTAAACTGTAAAATTGACTGGAAATCATTATAAACAATAACAAAAATACATATTTGAAATTTTAATGAATTAAAATGAAGAAATTCTCACTTATAAAACATTTATTATTTGTAGTTTCTGCTATATACTCCATTACTGACACTGTCAACCTCACAGTGATGATGAAACTTCAGGAGGTCACTGAACCCAACAAAGAAATCGCCCTACACATGATCCCCCTTGTTAAACCACAACTTGTTGTATTTTTCACATTGAATCGACCGATACAAGAGTGGTATCAACAATGAATGTCTTTGTCACCAACCTGGACCAATCCCAGCTGCAGTCATCTGCGTGGCCATCAACCTGGCCAGATGTTTAATTTGGGCATCAGTGCCAGCTGACTCAACAGGTGTGTATGTGGCCTGGAAGGATGCCGGCATGACATCAGGCAGATACACCATGCTGATGAGCACCTAAACAACCAGACAGAGACATAAGCTGAACTGTCAGACAGTCGGGCTTAAAGGAGAGAAATGAAACAGGAAAAAAGGCCACTGCCGCTCACCAGGTTGGCTACATTCGCAGGGGAGAGCAGTGGGTGCAGGAACTCAGCTGTGACGTCAATAGCAGACTGTGCTACTGGAACAGCAGCTGGTTTAGGAGCCGAGAGTGGGGCTGGCTCCTCCTTGTCCTCGTCATCCTCATTCAGGGCCGGTTCTGAACAAACATAAAAAATACTCATGTTCACAATCAAGCTGTAGGTGTTTGTGTCCAACACTTTATTTGTTAAGATTAGCTCATGTCCATCGGGCTTGGTTGACTCGATTTTAAGATTTTGGTGTCGACTGTGATTTAAACATTCACCCTGATAGATATGCCACCCCGATTCTACAAGTAAACAGTATTCTTCAAAGCAGTAAAGGTGAACGAGACAGAGCTACAATAATTTTTTGCAGTCTCTTTAATTTGTCTCAAGCAACTTCAAAGCTCATCAAAATCTGCAAATCCACCAAATGTGTTCCATAAATTTCATCTACTCACCCATCTTGACCTTTTTCCCCTCTGTGTATTCTTCATGCCGAGGCCTCTTGCGCTGCTCACGTGGCGCAGGAGTAGAGCGGGTTATTTCACTCTGGGGCATTCCCAGGTCCAGCAGCAGAGTGCCAATTTGACCCTGGAACTCCAGGCTGCAGGGATGCTTGAGGACCGCCACCAAGTGCAGCTTCAGATTCTTCCGCACGCTGCTGACCTGAGACTTGGCCAGAGTGGGGGGCAGGTTTGCTAAAAAGGTTAAAGTGGGGAAAAAAAAAGAAACATAGCATTTCATATTATATGATGTACAGTCAAATTATGATGTATTGAGCGCAAAGATTTGCACTACAAAAGCAAAACACATTTTGCATCAACATCCGCCCGGCACAACACTTGTGTGTAAATGGTGTTGTGGGATTGTGAACATGACACTGGCTGAGAAGCACTTACCATGCAGCGTCTCATATGCCTGCACCACCTCCGACATGAACATGGGCCTCTGACGGGCGATAGTGGCCAGGGAGCCAAGTGTTGTGGTGAGGTTGATGCTGGAAATGGCCGGATGGACCATGAACTTCAGCAGCTTCTCCAGTGCAGTCTTCCCCTCCTCACACAACACATCTGTGGAATCCAACAGCATCAAGATATCAGTTCTAAAAAAGAAAGGCTTTAATGGACTGGACTAAAAAGAAAAAAAACACGTTGACACATTATGTCCACAGAGCAGGATTATAATATACCGTAGCGAATGTACGAGTGATCTCTGGGAACTTTGTCCAGGCTGGTGTCACTCTCCTGTCGCTTGGGAACGTCAGAGTCTGACGTCCGCGGGGACAGAGTGATGATTAATGATTCCGTGTACTTGATGGCGTGAGTGCGAACGCCGTCATTTTCAGAGTCCAGTAAGGCCAGGACATCCCCTTTCATCTGTGTGACCAGATCCCAGCATGCCTCCTGCCTCTCTGATACGGCCTTAGAGCGCACCAACCACTGGCAAGGAAGAGACAGGAGTAAAGGGTTTCAAAAGGCAACAGATATTGGTTGTAGTAACTTGATTGTTGTATATTCCTGTGAAAAAAATCAGACTACATCAGATCTACAACATTTACTCTTTGGGCTAAATCACGGCAGTCCAGAATCTGTAAGTGAGAATATTTCATAAATGAGGCATGTATTTACCTGCAGAGACACTTTGTACAGTTGGGTGAGTGTGAGGATGGCTTTCTTCACCACGTTCACACTGTCGTCCTTCAGCAGCATGTTCAGATTGGCGACCAGTCTGAGAAGGAGCTCATTGTCCCTTTTACTGGAAAAACATTAAAAAGAAAGACTAAGATACCTGCAAAACACTTTCTTTCACAAACGTGATTCAGAGCCACGAGAAGAAGACTTGTCTGTCTAATAACTCACCATGCTTCCTCGATGAAGCCAATGACGAATTTTCTCACTTCGATAGACTTGTCAGTCTGAAAGGCGATCAACTCCTACATGATGAACAGGCCAATGGAAGAAGAATTATGAATTAGAATTTTAGTTTACTACCATGTTGATACAAGTCTACCACACAACGTGCCACTTTATACTGAATACAGCTCATGCATTCAAATAGCTTTACTTAAGGTCAAACAAAAGTTCGATGAGAAAGCTGCACACAGATGTACTTACATCCAAGAAATTGTCAAGAAGAGAGGGATCCTTGTTGATGATGAGCTCCTGGACCTGAAAAATATATACGTTCATTGATTCAGTATTGTTTGCCATCGACTTTCTGCTTCATAGGGCTGTTGTTGGCCTCATGTCCAGCACATGCGTGGGCAGAAAGCAGGGAAGCACCCAAGACTTGTTGCAATACATTGCAATTAAAGAAAATTGGCAGAGAAATGTTTGGGAAAAAAGAAAGAAAAAGAAAAACAGTAATTTGCACAGATGTGCAACCAATTTTGCGTTTGTCTTGCGTAGCTATAGAAAGGTCTGGCTCCTTACATTATCATTCTGCTATACTGGTAATAGAAAGATTAAACGGTATGGCTTGTTTGTCTTTTTTTCACAATCATCTTGGGGCAATCATACTAAGCGCAGTATGCTGTGACGGTGTCCTTACAAGACAGATAGAGATGGGGGAGGAGAACGCCTGTTGAAATAGGCAGCCAATGGCAGGCTTACACACACAGTGAACATCCGGGGAGTCAGACTAGTTCTCATTGACATAAAACATTATTATAAAACTTTTTAAAAATAAATCTATATTTACTTTTGGATATCACAACTGAGAAAACCTGATTTGTCTGAAATGTATCTCAGAAAGTCCCGAACAAACGCACACCAAACAAATAGAATACAGAACAGTTCAAGATACAACACTGACAATAAGAACAACCAGCAAACAATCAAGTAAACAATAAACTAAATAAGACGACAATAAACATATTTGATAAACAGACTACAAACCTGTTTGAGCACCGTTAGCTTTTCATCTGTGGGTATCAGGGCAGCCTGGTTCAGCAGATCCACCACCTGGAACAGGACAAGCAAACTCAATGAACTTCTCCCTTTACAGGCATTTATTTTTATGCATGAAAAACACAACATGACTACACATCACTTTGAAAATTGATGTCTGGCTGCACCTTAACCAAAATCATACAGATTCTAATATTGTAAGCGTGTGAAGTTTAAAAGCGGCTTTCAATCATTTGTTCTTAACGCTAATTATTGAGATTAAGAATGAGATTATGAATTGGAGTTTCCACTTATGTACTCATCTTAAAAACAAACCCTTTCCACAGTATTTCATAGTGGGGCCTGTTTAGGAGCAACACAACTACAAGGTAAGAACAACAGTGCCACATTTCAGTAGAACTTAAAGGGGCATTAACCGAGAATAGTGAGTTTTTGTCACACTTGTTATTGTCCAATGACCTTGGCTCAACCTAGCAGACCATAGAAACTACATGCGGTTCACCAGCAGCTCCAAACATCTGCAGAGAGACTGCAACCTGATTCATGAGCAATGTTGCTGACTCAACACTTCCACATCATTATTTTGAGCACACACTTTTGAGGCAATTCCCTTTTTAATTGACCATGACACTTATTGTGTTGCTAATTAGTGAGTTACACTAATGCATCATTATGATGCAAACAGCTTACCCTCTCACTGGTGGTCATATCGACGACGTGGGGAGTGGGTTGACTTCCCTCATCCTCTGAAGTAAACTCCATGACGCTGCTCCGCTTCTCCCACTATGTGGACATCGTGGTCTTCAAAAATCCTGTTTACAAAAATGCAACCTGTGTGACACACAACCGCAGGAAATAGGAAAAAGTTATTGGATGCTGTTTCATAACCACAATAAAAAATAACGGTCCGAAGGTGCACGTGCTACACATACTGATCATACCAGCTGACATAACGCTAGTTTATTGATATTTGTGCATGCATTAAATACTGAAATGCATCGTAGACACAAGCCAATAACAACAAGGCCTTATGGCTGAGTGTCACAACCCAAAATGCTCCGCTCCTAGCTAGCGCGCGAGCCCAATGCTAACCGTGTTGTTACCCTGGAGGATGTTTTAACAACACCACGTCATGCGTACTCACCGCCGTTCAGACTCTTCACTTCTGTCCTAGCGACGGTAACTACGCCGTGACCCGTGTGACGGACTGAAAAGTGTTGCGGGTGTTGTGTAGATAGTCGGTAGGTTTAACCACTACACTCTGTTGGGGAAGCCGCCATGTTTAATTGAAAGAGCCGTCTGCTCTTCTTCTACTGTTGTTGAAAGCGCAGTCGACAAGCAGCGCCACCTGCTGGACAGAGGATCGCTGTTGCAGGAACAATTTGGTCCATTATGATACTTTTTACATTTTTTTTTTAGTAACGTTATGTTGTAGTAAAATAAACATTTCAAAGCCATACGTCTGTATATGGCATGAGTGGAATAATTTGTGTCAATTGTGTTGTTTGTTTCGTGCCTCTGCTACAGACTCCTGATCAGCACCACAGACAGCGACACTACACTTAAAAGATCTATACCCAGTTTAAACACAAAACTAAATATGTTTTATTCGGAAACAGGAGAAGAAAAAAAATCCAAATATAAAAATGTAACAATTTCAATGGTCTTCTTTTTTCTTTTGTTGAAACTCGCAACACATTTCAGGACCTTTGTAGTGCTGGATGCCATTTCAAGTCTCTTAACAGAATTAACAGATCGGAAAGAGACTGGAGAGGTTTTCTGGTAATCTTCTTTCTGTGACTTTAATTGAAAAATGGCACAAATAATATCAGGCAAATAGTATTAAATAATAATGTGAAAATGTTTAATTTAGTATTGTATTAATTATTAAATGAAAAAGATTTCATTTGAGATTTTACATAGCAAATATGATTTAAAGCATGTTTTGGAAATGATTAAGCTGGATATACTGGGATTTCTGTGGTGTCTAGCAATTGTTTTATGATTTATATTACCAAAACTTAATATGGTACATGTTTCAACATAAGGTCCCTGCTGCCAGAAGATTTGGATAACTTATGGACAAAATAATTTAGGATCCAATGTGAGAGGTCAAATAACCGATCACTTTTTTACATTCCAATTTCATCTTCATCTTCTTCTGTATCAAATAGATAGCATTTGATACTATCTGTCTCTTTCACCAATGGGGCAGTGAAGCTCACAGGGTGAAATATATTTCAAGTTAAAACATCATCTCTCTCTCTCTTCATATATATATATATATATATATATATATATATATATATATATATATATATATATATATATATATATATATATATCAGCTATATAACAACCACATACTGTTATTTATTTAAGTGTGGTATAAATATATATTCAGTAGTGACGCCAAAATGCACAGATGAGCGTTTCAATGGACAGAATGAATGAATCTGATCTTTAAAAATAAGTCTGAATTGCGTGCCAATATTCACCACTTTAAACTTCATATCCCAGAAGCCTCTGAGGCACATAAGTGATGTCACCTGATAACAAGGAGGGGAGGGTGTGCTAATGTTTACAACCACTCGGGCTGTCAATAATTTCATCGTAAAAACTGCTATTTCTGTCGATATTTCAGCAGCGAACGTAACGACAAGTTGATAATGGAGCAAACTAAATGACCTCCTCTCGCATTCAGGTAAAAAAGACTTCTTCAGCTCATCACGTGATCACTTAATCGAGCTTGTTAGCGCTTAGCTCGTCAACGTTAGTGCCCTGATATTGATAAACAAGTCAACGGAGCGACTAGTTGCAATCGTTAACGACTCAAACTAGCTGCACTTTTAACCAACTCCTGTCAGAGAACTGGCGACAGCGTGACACCGAAATGCACCCGACTTGTTGTTGTTGTTGTTGAATTCCAGCCTGTAACAATTTAATAGCGAGTAAACATCGTTAGCTCGTGAGCTGTTTCGCTAGCTGTCGTTTGAAGAGGCGGTGGCTCCTCTGACTAGAGAGGACTTTGATGGGACTCACACACGCGGTTAAGTTAACGTTACCCCCGTTTACAAACGTTAACGAACTCCCTCTTAACATGAGAAGTCACGTCCAGTGCAGCTCTGTCTCACGCCCAGTTGTTGACTGTGCAGCCCCCACAGCTAGCTGGCACCACTTCTATAACGTTACTCGTCTTTAAACAGGACGTCAACGTGTTGGTCTTTGTGAGGTCTCTGGTTGCATTACAGTTACATACTGTGCCTCATTAGCGCGGGAGCTTTTCTACTGGGCATTAGAGACTTCGTTGTTGGTTTGAAAACGTAACATTGCTGTTTTTATTTTAATTTTGTGGCACGGTTTTGTTGTTGCCTGTGAGTCCCCTGGTTGAGTGAATTTGAGTAATCTGAAAATAATATTTCAGTGTGTACATTTAGCTGGTAAAAGGTGTGCGTTGCAAAGTCATTAAGTCAAGTTATTTGAAAGTTGCTCTCAGCTCTACTTGGATATTATACTGTTCCTTTTGCTCTGAATACTTTCTGTTATACCTTTCCTTTTGCTCTGAATGTGCTGCTTTGCTGTCACTTTTAATTAAGGGGTTAATAGCTTCTTGAGACTATAAAGTTATAGAAAATAGCCCATCACAATTACTTGTAGACCAAGGTGAAACCTTCAGTTTCCCCTTTCTAACCATCCAGAACACAAAGATCTTCAAGTTACAATGATACAAAACAAGGAAAAGCAGTAACTCCTCACATTTAAGAAGCTGTTTGTCATCTGTGCTCGATAAATTACTTGATCAATGATCAAAATAGTTGCAGGTTCATTTTCTGTCTGATTCGGTCATTTGAAATTTCATTTGAAATTCTTACCATGCTGCCATTTTTGAGCGGAGTCGGAGACACAGAGTTACTGATATTGCTGTACTTTCTTGTTAGAATCTAGAATTCGCTTTCATGGAAAACTCATGAATGATTTGTGAAATGCTGGGGGCAGTTTCTGAATATCCTGTAACTCCACCATGTTCTTGTCCATCCATGCGTGTCTCATCAGTGTCCTGATGGAGTGGGTGTTCATCATGAACCGGATGAGCTCTCAGGGCAGCTCTGCGGCCCAGCGAAGGCGGATGGCCCTGGGGGTGGTGATTCTCCTGCTGGTGGATGTCATCTGGGTGGCCTCCTCTGAGCTCACCTCCGTAAGGACTTTGTCACATTCAATCAGTTTCCCACACCTGCCGCTGCATTGTGGGTTGCAGCATCCGAGAGGACTCCACTGTGGAGAAATGAGAGAGGGGGGTGCAGATGTACTCCGTCACCAGAGTGCATTGAGATTATTCTGGAATCAGAAGTCAACAACGTGCACTTGATATATTTTGTTTGTGTTTTATTGTGTTGTCTTTGCCCTTCTCTCTCTCTCTCTCTCTCTCCCAAAAAGTGGTTAATAAAGTACTCCAATCATTTATTAGTTAATATCAATCCTGCAACTCCATAATAAGATATATATTATATTCTAACTCCGATATTAGTATGTCAGTAGTCATTTTGATATGTTAATGTGTAAGTATTAAACATTGTAGGCCATCTAATTACTCTGGATAATCAAGCCTATAGGCCATTTCACAGTGTAAAACATAAACAGAGGCACCATTTCAAAAAGAAAGCTAGGAATGTAGCACAAGAGGAAACCAGCAGACATACAGCCACTTGTAGTCTAAAATGTCAAAAAGAATAACTAATCAAAGATGCAACAGTAACTGCAGCCATCAGATACATGCACTTGGGGGGAAAAGTACAACGACTCCTTCTGAAATGTCGTGGAGGGAAAGTATCAAGTGTCACATTGTGTTAAGTAAATATCATTTGTTACATCCTGTGCTCTCAGGGGGAACTGTGTTTAACTTGACAGAAAACAGGAGTGCCCGAGAGGGAAAACTGTCCAGCTTGCAACATCTTGGTGAACCCATAAAAGCTGTTATCCTAACCGCTTCCTCCCGTTGATTCCTCCCGCAGTACATTTTCAAGCGACAGGAGTACAACAAACCCTTCTTCAGCACATTCACCAAAACCTCCATGTTTGTACTGTACCTGCTGGGTTTCCTGCTGTGGCGGCCCTGGAGGCAGCAGTGCACTGGCACTCTGAAACGGCGGCACTCTGCGTTTGTAAGTAGTTAAAGCACACGCTCACCAAATGGGGGGGTTAATTGTTTTTGTCTGTGCATTTCACAACCTCGATCCTACAGAATCACAAACCATGCCTTTTAACAGGTTCATGTCCAGCGGTTTGATCCCATCGCCATTTGGCCTCCAGTTGACTGTATTTTTTTTTAGCTACATCTGCAGTTGGTCAGTAAGTTGATGGTTTGAACTGCTTCTCTCTGCAGTTTGCTGATGCCGAGGCCTACTTTGCACCCTGCACCACTGACACCTCCATGAACAACTGTTTGGTACGTAGTTCAATCGCAAGACAGTTATGACTCTTAACCGCAAACTAGTCGAAGGTCAAAGGTCCTACACGTGTAACTGACTGTGTTCGAGGCAGTGGAGGGAGCTTTGACCACGGCGATCTGACAGAAGTACAGTACAAAAGGACGTTGTGTGCAACTCTCCACTTTAACAACTACAAATGTTTGACTTTCTCTGTCACTCATGTGCAGAGCGAACCGCTGTATGTTCCAGTGAAGTTCCAGGACGTACCTCCTGAGCACTCAAATTGTCTGATCGGAGACTGTGAATCTTGTGAGTACACAGTTGATGTTGTCGGTGTTTAAAATAAATAAATAAAATGGAGCGTAACATTGTGTGTGTGTGTGTGTGTGTGTGTGTGTGTGTGTGTGTGTGTGTGTGTGTGTGTGTGTGTGTGTGTGTGTGTGTGTGTGTGTGTGTGTGTGTGTGTGTGTGTGTGTGTGTGTGTGTGTGTGTGTGTGTGTGTGTGTGTGTGTGCGTGCGTGCGTGCGTGCGTGCGTGCGTGCGTGTCCCCGTCCATGAATTAACAAAGACCACAGGAGTATGCCGTAATGTTAACTTCATGAATTTGGTCTCATTAATGAAAAGTAACAACAGAGGGCAGTGGTGAGCTATGAAAATAGATCAACTCATTGTTTAAAGCCAATATGAAAGACACAAGATATTTAACGAGAGAAACCTCTGTCTGACCTATTGGGCGACCCTCAGACTCAGTTCTCTCCTTTCTCTATTCTCTCCTCTTTCACATACCATCCTAAAAAGAACAATAGTTTGAACAAAAGGATTTCACTTTCCTTTGTCATGATTGTATTTCACAGAGCAATGGAGAGATCTCATAATCTTTTGGCTTTTCCATACTTTTTAGTGATTCAGTTCAGACAAGCTATGACTGACCTCAATTTCTTTAGTGGACGGATTTATCCAAAGAGTCTAAAGCTGCACAGTAAAGGTTCTGAGAAAGTCTGTTAGGGTTTCTATTGTGTTTGTATTTCAAGCGTCCATATTTTTGGCAACTGTTTCTTAAAATGACATGACTTGTGTTCATTCCAGTCAGGCATTGGCAGTCTCAAAATTATATTACATTTTTTTTTTTTGTGTTTGTACATTTAAATAAAACCCTTCCTCCGTCAATTCACTCTTCTCTCCATTTGTACCCCCCCAGCGGCTTCCAAAAAGCAGCGGGTGCGTTTTAGTAATATAATGGAGGTGCGTCAGCTGCCCTCTACTCAAGCCCTGGAGGCCAAACTCTCCCGCATGTCCTACCCAGCTGCCAAGGACCACGAGGCCATGTTACGCACAGTGGGCAAGCTAACCATCACTGATGTGGCCAAAATCAGCTTCTTCTTCTGCTTTGTGGTGCGTAAAAGTCAGCTTTTTGTTCCACATTGCCGTGCCAAACTCTAGGCATGATGCTATCGTGGCGCATGGTAACAATGTATAATTGATAACACGCTCATTTTTTCTTTTAGTGTTATTTGGTAGCAAGGTGGCAACAAATGTGTTTTGCTGATACGCGAAAAGAAAAAGTGCTGTTGGCAAATGTGAGCAGAAAGGGATGCAAGACTGCAAGTCATTAATCATTTAGCCTTTCAAGGGATGAACTGCTGTTAATTTGTGATAATGCAGCTCAGAAATAAAAGTTCTGGGTGGTTTTTATGCCACAGTGTCAGAGATGTGTTACATTCTACATTTTAAAGCTTTGTTATTAAATTGTAAGATGTTCCTGTTTACTTTCTCCACCTTCTAATGGGTCTGCAGTATTTGTGACTAATCTTACTCAATTCTGGCAGGTTTTCTCCTTTTTATATTATCATAAGTATTTTGGCTTTTTGATGCCATTATTAGATAGGATTAGTGGAGAGATGGATGCAACAAAAGGGACAATGAGATCTGTTTTAACCCCTAAGCCAAGGGATCACATCTGCAAGACTCACACTGCAAGACTGACTTAAAAGTCGTTGTGATTTTCACACGACGTAACCGACCGGAGACAGAGGGTCACACTCTACAAGATCTTTCCGCGGGAGGAATCCCCGATGAGCTGACCCGTGCCTCGCGCTTTTACTGGCTGTACCTCCCCGACAGACTCCGCGACAGGTCCAGATATTTAGCCCGCTAGATATCTTGAGTTCACACGTAGAGCTCGAGCACAGAGTGCCGAGCCAAAGTTGATTTGTCTCTGATCTGGGGCTTTTGCCTGGGAGCTCCAAAAAACCCTCAGAAAATCAGGGCTAATGCCGTGTATTGTGAACGAGGCATTAACATCTGTAAAAGTTAAGACTGAAAATTACTTCATGGGACAACAAACTACAAGGGCTTCAGAGGTTGAACAGTGAGTTCAAATGAAAGCCAAACCAGGCTTTGTCAGATCCGTTAGAGGGTGTTTACGACAGGGCGGTTGTACAGTGGTGTAATAAATATCACATCACTGCTTCTGCTTCTCTTCCAGTGGTTCCTGGCTAACCTCTCCTATCAAGAAGCCCTGTCCAACACGCAGGTGGCCATTGTCAACATCCTGTCCTCCACCTCAGGTGACTCTTTCTCTCTCTGTTAAATTGCGTGACAAAACCTGGTATTGGTAACAGGTTTAATGGGAAACGTGCGTTGGTCAGATTCCCCTCCGTTTATCTTGAGGCACATTTGTGATATTGTGCTATGTATTTGAAATTGACTGGACTTGACTTTCTCCTCTCCCTCTTCAGGCCTCTTCACGCTCATCTTAGCAGCCATATTTCCCAGCAACAGCAGCGACCGTTTCACCTTGTCCAAATTGTTAGCTGTGGCTCTGAGGTAAGGGCTGGGTGAATGTGTTGGCAGTAGAGTTGAGAAAGGCACGTTGGTGGCTTTCTGTGCTGAAAGTGGATTTATCATTTTATGTTTTTCTGTATCTGCCTAATGTGTCTCCATGCTTTACATTTTGATTTCTGTTTTCTGAAATGCCATCTATCCGTTCTTGGTGACATATTCTTTGATTTACTAGAGGAGCTGTTTTGCTGCTGGCTCAAACCGATATATTTCCACAATTACTGGCCTGATTTTAACATAATCTTTTTGAATATTCATCGTTACCCAAAAGGATAACTCCTAACTGTTCTGTGGTGCCTGACCTTACCTTTTGGCCAATGCGTTTGGCCTCTTTTGCTCTCCACTCGGACTGTTTACCTGCATTCAACCAAACCCCTTCTCTAATGTGATTGGTTAATATTACTCGGACTACATAACCAGATAGCTTCCCACACCAAAATCCTGTCCCGTTAACTACAGATTCTGCATATGAATGCAGAATCTTTTTATATAGCTTAATAACTCCTGGCATCCCTGATACATATATTTAATATTTCCAAAGGCACCTATTTCAATTTTGTTCAAGTCTTTGTGGTAATAAAGAATAATAATTAAGTTTTAGCCATATTATTTGGCTTGTAATTTTTATTTTAGTTAAAATGAACTGTTTACATGTTGGTCACTCGTTCCTTTTTGTTTAATTGTCTAAGGCTCTAATAATAGCAGAATTGTCACAATGTTGTTGATTTCATCCAACATTCTGTTATTGCAGCACTGGCTCAATATATAAACGGTTGCAAAATAAAATAGATAAATACATATACAATTTTATAACTTTAACGGGGAGAAAAAATAAAGAAACCTTCGGGAGAGCAACAGAGGAGGATCCTTGTAGGTAATTAATAACATTTTAAAATGCATTTTAAACAAAAAGGGGGAACCAGTGCAGTGATGCTAAAAACAACAGGTCAAGAAAAGAAGAGTAACAGTATGAGTTTTTTCAGTTATTAAAATGTATCTTGGAGACTAATTGATAAAAAACAAGCTTGGATGATATTTCTGGTACGCTGCTCGATATATGAACATCACAGGGCTCTTTGGACATTTTGTGCCAACGATACAGATGTCATTTTGAAATGTCATTACCTGTAAATTGGATTCAGTCAGTCCATCTTATATCTCTCTTGTTCAGCATGGGAGGTGTTACCCTCGTGAGTTTCTCCAGCATGGACAACCCTGATGAGAATGGCGTCGTAGGTAACGACGGAGACAGCGAGTACCTGTCTCTCATGTCACATCATTTTTTGTGAACATTACTCTCCTGCCTAATAGTGTTGAATCGATATCATTTTAAACGCTCTTTCCAAATGTAATTGACTTTTACGTGAAGGTTCCTTGTGGTCGCTGGCGGGGGCGGTGCTGTACGCCGTCTACATCGTAATGATCAAGAGACGAGTGGACCGGGAGGATAAGCTTGACATCCCCATGTTCTTTGGTAAGAACATGCTCAGTGTATTCTCTTTAAAATGAGTACTGGCTATTGCACTTATTTCAGTCATTAACTAAGCCATGTCTGCATCCTATCTATGCACTGAAACATAATAGAGACCCCTGCACATTGTAGCTATTTTTAGTCTTTGCCACTGTGGAGGACAGGAGCTGTCTTTGGAGATGTCTAAGCTGGAGCTGCTGTGTGTCTCTCAGGGTTTGTGGGTCTGTTCAACCTGCTGCTGCTGTGGCCTGGCTTCCTCCTGCTCCACTACACAGGCTTCGAGGCCTTTGAGCTTCCCAGCCAGCTGGTGTGGACGTACATCCTCATCAACGGCCTCATTGGAACCGTTCTCTCTGAGTTCCTCTGGCTCTGGTGAGCACCTGACTGATTACTTATTCAGGTCCCAATTCTGGCACCAAACCACCCCGATCTGCATTTAGTATTTAGACATTTCAATACTCTCAGCTGAGCGAGTAATCCGCTTGAAGAATACACCGTATTTACAAAAAAAACGGTTTTAATGCTGTGACTGGTGATGCTGCTTTCTCTCCACAGGGGCTGTTTCCTGACGTCGTCTCTGATTGGGACTCTGGCATTGAGCCTCACCATCCCGCTCTCTATTATGGCAGATATTTGCATGCAGAAGGTACGTTTCCCATAGCAGGTACTTAACAGTCAGAGTCAGAGTTTGAAATAAGATTCAAGAAAATGTTTGTACACAATCTGTGGAAGACACGAGTTTGAAGAGAGTGGGTCAGAGCAGATTGCAAAATGAAAAGCCTGGTTAATGTGCTCAAGTTAATGTTGTAATTTGAGTAAATATCGATTCAATTGGGGGCTAAATGAATTGTCAGATTGAAGCGTACTGTATGTTTATATATTAATGATCTGACGTCGTGACAGTAGTTGTAATAGTTACTTTCCTCCACATGCGTGGACAGGTGCGATTCTCGTGGCTGTTTTTTGCCGGGGCGGTCCCTGTCTTCCTCTCCTTCTTCATCGTCGCGCTCTTATGCCACTACAACAACTGGGATCCCGTCCTGGTGGGTCTGAGGAGAGTGTACGTCTTCATCTGCAGGAAACATCGCATTCAGAGGTATAACAATGTTTCTACAGATGGATTACAGGTGACACATCGCATCATCCTGTCAGAGAGCCACATTTTCCGTCTTCAGCTCAGAAATTGGGCATGCAGCTGATTGCATCGACCATATTAAATGTGTTCCCTAGTTAGCAGACATACAACCTGTAGTGACAAGCCACACATACTTTACTGTTGATCATTTTCCTGTCACACAGTTAGTTTGGTTTATTTTTTGTTTGATTTCTTGCCCTTCAGGCAGTCATTGTTTCAGTTTATGAAAAACCACTTGCAGAGACTTAATACTTGTGTGAGTATACATTGCATCCCCTTTTAATTATTTTTGGCAAGGTTTCACAATCAAGGACTATCTTGAAAACATTGTGTTTTGGTCGATTGAAGGACACAGGATATTTGATTTTGTTGCCCAAAAGTGTACACGTTGTCAAAAAAAATCCAAACTGAGGAGTGAACAAAACATGGACACCTTTTAAAAGGTAATGAAATACAGTTCAATCCCTCGCAGCACTATTTGGTGCTCAGCTGTGCGCTCTATTGATCAAAACCGGCAAAAAACTGACCAGACATCCACATAACAGGTCCTTTCCTTTTAATGGGTGGAAATGTTGCTTCCATGAATTCCATCTGCTAAAAGCAAATCTAAGTAATTTCTGTACACACACACACACACACACACACACACACACACACACACACCTGGGACCAGGCCCAGGACCAAGTTCATTTACACTGCAGTCGGTGCACGTGTTCTGTAGGTTTGTGACAAAATCTGAAAGAAATCCACAAAAAGGTTTCCAGTCCAGTAAAGCATTTAATGTTTTAAATAGAATAGCGTGTTGTTAATTCATTGTATTGTGGTGTGTGACCAATTTATATTGAATTGACCTTAACTCTGACACACACTTAAGAGTCTTTTCATCTAGGACATCCTCACAAGGACAATAGGCTCCATTTGTAGCTCGCAGCCTCGCTAAGTTAAGTCCGTAATCAGATGTACATGCTTCACTGACTATGCTCTCTGCGGCAGTTATGCTCTCCATTCTTCTGTGAATGCTTGTTCCTATTTGGTGAGGGATGATTATAATAATGATGGTTGTCAAGATGAAGACTGTGATGATGATTGACACCCGGCTCCCTCTCCCCACAGATTGCCAGAAGACAGTGAGCAGTGTGAAAGCCTTATTCCTCTCCACCCCTTCTCCCCCAACGAAGCAAGCTTCTGTTCGTGAACCAGCAGTCAAACAAAGTAAATGACCACTCTGCTCTATCTGGCTCTGGCCTGTGTGTTGTTGACCGGTGTGTTTCTTTATGTGCGTGTTATTGTGTGTTTTAGAATGTAAACATACATAAAACTGCTGGGTTAAATATGAAAATTCCCAAACAAAAAAAAACCAGTGCTGCCTGGAAGTAATTCAGAAACAACCAACTTCTCTTTTTAATGTGAAGCAATTTTTGATATTTGAATTTGAATTTTCCGAGACAGTCATCATTTTTTAATTATGACAACTACTAATGGAAAAAAAAAAGAGCGAAAACTCTCGGGAGACTCACTGCCTGATAACCTTAACTATTCAAGGTCAATGCCTCACCGTCTCATAAGAGTTTCGCAAATTCAGGGTTACCTTCGAGTCTCGACCCTTTCTAAACGCAGCAGAAACAGTAAATTAAGCCCTTGCGTGACCAATTTGGTCACATTTTAAGTAAGTGCATCCTCTGTATTTTAAAAAAATGTCAAATTGCACCAATATATATTTTGTTATGTAAATGAGTGATAAAATGACCATGTACAAAGTGAAAGGGGCCGCTCTTAATCACAAAACCCACAGAGAATTTTCTGACTGCTTCTCCCCTAAACCTTACAGAGTGTTTAAGCATCTTTACCTGTTTTTTGTCCAGTAACTCTGCTCAACCCGGTTTCCAGCAGCAGAGTTGGTGGGTAGGAGAGCGAATATTTAGACTTGCATTTGTCAAGAGGCAAGAAACACAACTACAAATGAATGCTAATGTTGCTTGATGTCTGGTAAATTTCTCAATAGGCAGTTATTTTGTAACACATTCACTATATCAAATTCATAGGATGATAGTATGTCAATGCTTTGAACTTGTTCTGCTGCTCACAACTGACCAAAATCTTTTATTGCAGCTTAAATTACAACATTTTGTTGGATTTGCATCCCAATCAACGGCATGATTTTTTTGCAATAGTTGATGAAGCTCAGGACTTCTGCTATCTTCTCCCTGCTTTCACTCAGTTGTTTCTCTTTGAACATCTGTCAAGTATTTGTCTGACGCCCTCAGTGTTTGGACATGTTAGTGAGTAAGAGGGACAGAAGACAAGCAGGACAGGAAAGTCTTTACGTAAATATTTTAGATCTGAGACTGGCCACCCACTTCACAAAGTCTGCATGTCAGTGAAGTCACTCGCCTGTTCACTATTCATAGGTTTAGTTAAGCTTTTCTCAGCTGCCTCCCAAACCCGCAAAGTAATTGCCAGCAGGGCGGAGAGAGATTTTGAACTCAGCATGTGGTTTCTAATAGAGGCATTAGAAGGGAATGAAAGCAGTGGAATTTAGGACAGACTTAAGCCTGTTTTCTGGGTGTGTAGTGTTTAATGGAGGAGCAGATGCAAAAGAAAAATGGATGCATAGAAGTAAGCCTGCAACTCATGGTAATTTAATTAGTGAACTATTTCATCATTATTTTGTTAAGTATTTAATCTTTGCAGTGTCAAAAAATACATCACAAGCTCATAACCCAAAGATATTCAACTTATAATGATAAGAAAAGAGAAAAGCAGTGAATGCTAACAATGGAGAAGCTGTGTGTGTGTGTGTGTGTGTGTGTGTGTGTGTGTGTGTGTGTGTGTGTGTGTGTGTGTGTGTGTGTGTGTGTGTGTGTGTGTGTGTGTGTGTGTGTGTGTGTCCCAAATACTTTTCTACACTTCCAGAAATAAACGTCTGGTTGGGAAATACTGTATTTTTTTTTGTTGACTAAAAAGTAGTCGAAACCTGGATTGAGCTCACTAAATACCCTCCATGTGTAATCTTTCTAAACTGTAGATGTAAACTCTGGTGAGTGAAGCCACGTTTTGATGCTGTAGATTCTTGTCCGTTGTGAGTTAAAGGTGCTAAATTGGTGGAGAACTCTCAGAAGCACTACATAGAAGTGTGTACCCGTACATGTCTGTACATATTTCTGTGTTTTTCACATGTCCACCATGTAGTATACATGCTTTTTGTCTCACTCTCTTTTTCTTTTCTTTTTTTCATCCCAAGGTGGAGAACGTGGATCTCGCTGAGCAGACAATCTGGAAAGCCTTCAGAGACATTGAACTACCCCAGTGCCTTCTATTAAATCTATTTATTTTCTACAGTGTTGAGACGACGCATACATTTCTCCAAGCTCGTTTTGTTTTTATTTTCACATTCCAGTCATCACAGACTGATATTCAGTTTTTACTTATTATTTCTGTGTAAAAGAAAATACAACCTCATGGTTCTCAAGGTGCTGGACATTATCAGTGATTACTATATTGTCATGTGACCAAATGAAACGGTACATTTTGAACTTGCATAACACGAACAGAGGCAGAGTTAACGGTGTGTTTCTTTAAAAATCTGAAATCAGTGTTCAGAGTTCACAATATTTTCCGGAGGAACATTGTTCCGTTCTGGACATCATCATGTTTGTCTTTAGGCCTTTTGAAGCCTTGCTGCTTGTTTGTAAGTGTACGTGTGCAGCAGACACGGTGCATTTTCACAAAGGACAATCTGTCAGACATGTGCGTAAAAAAAGTTTGTCTTTGATTTGTCTGCCTTTTTGACGGAGAAAGCCTGCTTTTTCATATATCAGCCATGTGACACACCTCATATGATGAGTCGGTCGATATGGCCCCATTGTTTTTTCAGGACCAGCGATGTGGTCGAATCAGAAACGCAGCACATTGATGAGTTCATGTTACTCAGCCTCGGCAGCTTGGGTAATGACAAAAACCCTTCAGAGTGACCTCTGCGTGTGTTGTGAGATATTCCTTTATGACCGGATTCAACATTTTAACATCGCTCCGTAAGAAATATCCTACCTTTTTTTTTTTAATTGTTTTCTTTCGTCAAGAAAACCTTTTTGTAAGTCGGACATGAAGAAGCGTGAAATCCCACTACAGCTGAACAAGAAAGCCTCCCAACCTTCGACAGCTTTCTTGTCTCCCTCCGTACCTCTGACAGTGCTGGATCATGAAAACAAAACTGTGATAGAAACATAATCTTTGTGCTTGAATATGAACTGATGGTAAGCCTTCCGCTATAAGCTACAAAACGCCTTGCTGCAATAAAGGTCGCCTGCTCGTACGAGCGGTTTCCTTTGTTCAAAATGGGTGTAAATACTTTTCACGGTGAAGCATTAATAGAGTATTGATGTTTTGTTTGTGAAATTCAGATGACCACTACAGATTTCTGTCTGAGATTGTGTAACGTTTTATATTTTCTGTATCATTGTAAATGATTATTGCCAGGGGAAGAGTTTGCATAACAGCCAAATTACTTGCAACTGAGATTATATCAAATCGATTGGACTGTTCTATATGAAATTAGCTTTTTTTTTGCTTTTATTTTATTTTATCAGCAAAAATGATTTATATACTGTGTTTGGGATTTCACGAGAAAAAAAACAATCATTTCTATTAGCAGCCTTCGTGTCGGACATGTAATCCAAGATGTACACACTACAGTTGAAGGGGAAATGTCAATGTTATTCCACATCCTGTGAAATGTCAGATGTGTGCACATCTTTATGGAGTGTTTATTGCACTCAGCATTGACTGAACATATGAAGTGGAGGAATTAATAACTGTCCTGTGAGGATGAATTAACGGGTTGAGCACTTTAAGTGACATATTTAAACTGGTTCATGTTCATTATTGTACTTGCTTTGTTTTTGCCAATCAGTCCCTCGTGTCACAGTTGCAAGTATAAAAGCTTTTTTTTTAGGATGATTAGTTTCCCATGTTCTCTGCTTAGACTTCAATGGTGCTTGTGGAATCATGGATAGATTTTTTTTTTTTTTCTCAGGTTCTTTTGTCTTTTTTTGTTTGTTTTTCTGAGCAATTTCTCTTTTAATTGTCATTAATGAAGATGTTATAAGATCTAAAAGAAGGCTGTAATAGTAACCTCCCTTTTATCAACCTCGGCTCTTGAATTATGCTTTTATTTTGCAAGTCTGTTTTCATACTTACACTGCACTATTAAAACATATCTTTTTAAATCTGCGTGTTAAATGGCGTACTTCTACAGGATCACATCTCTGTTGAAGAGACATGTTGATAAGATGTGTCGGTGCAGCAGCATTTCCTCTTTGATTTGATTTGCATGTATTTGCTCTCATCTCATGCGCAGCAGTCAATGTCTGAAGAAAACTGTCTTGTGGGTTTCGAGGAGTATAACGTCAGTAGCCTAAGCTGATTTCAACATTTAACTTAGACAAACATACATTGCTAATAACATGAAAACCCTTTGAAAAAGGTCTTGTTAATGTCTCATATTAGGAGGATATTAAGCTGGGGAACATATAAACCTGGGAAGAAAGATATAAAATGTGGCACTTTGAATCGTGGGATTGTTAGCAGGAAGTGCTTTTTCGTTCCATTGTGGCATTCTTTTGACGACTCTTCATAGTGAATACAGATTTCGGACACTAAATGTAGGGCAACACATAGTGAATGATTTTGACCTTGTTTTTGTTGTCACAAATTAATATTATTTCTACTCACTGTAAGACTCCACAAACCATATTTGATCATGGCTTTCTAGAAAATATCAACTTCGTCATGAAAAATGTGCTCTGAGAAGAGTTCTCGGTTTGCTAAAAATATCTTTTGCATGCCTTTGAGTCTAAAGCTTAGCGTGATGTCTATGAATTCAGATAATAGAGGTCAAAGAACACCAATTGTGCTGCTGAATATCTGAAAAAAGGTGCATGCCTTGTAACAAAATACATCACATTTAAGCACCAACTAGAGGCCTAAATGTTGACTCAAACCTGCCTTAACATTTTAGGTCTTGTAGAGAGAATATATTTTCCCTGAGGCCTCTCAAGGAGACCTGGTGTCAAGTGGAGACTCAAGTGAATAACTCTTTGACATCCTTCAACTTCCTTCCTTTTTATATACTAGAAATACAACCTATCTAGGCTAAAAATTGTCCCCCATCTCTGCAATGCACGACTGGTTCTGTAAAGTATAATTAATTAATTAGGCATTAGTTAAGCCCCTCTCATGTATATCCACCATTTTATTTGAGCTTATTTCCTTTTACATCTAACAGCTGTGAATGGTGTCTAGCATGTGGTACCTTAATGCCCATGATGTGTTTACCTCAAAGTCACAAAGACCATTTTATGCAATCTCTAACACTCAAGCACCTCGTTATTGAGTTATTAAAAAGGCATTGTCAAGCTCTATGTATTTACACACACACGTGAACACAACGGCAGATATTCAAACGCGATCTGAGGCATAAATTAAGAGGCTCTAGTATCATAACATTCAACCTTGATTTAACTTTTATTTCACTTTTGGCAGCGAACATCTGGCTGACAATGTGTTGCCATGCGCAACTCGATTGGTTTGATTGATGTTATCGGACAATCAGAGTGAGAGGGTACAGCTTTTATCTAACCAGGTTCAACCTTTAGACATTGGTTCAACTCTGTCTGTTTAAGAAGCAGATGTGTGTGTGGAGAAGTCTATGAAAACGCTCTTATTTCTAAAGATGAAAACATTTATGCTTTAGGTATTAATGCATACAGCGTTCTTCTCTGCATTTAAAGGAAAAAGAATACAGTAATTAATTATCTTTGAAACACAACTATTTTATTAGCGACCCAAATGTTATCACCCAACCACAATTCTGTTTCCGTTTGAGTTCACATTGCATTTAAAAAAGAAAGAAAGAAAGAAAGAAAGAAGAACACTCTGAACTCTGTGGCGCCACGTCTGGCTTATTTCAGCCCGGTTCCTGTTTTAATTTATCAACTTCCCTGCAGTTAAATTTATTTTTGACAACTTTTGACTTCACTGTCTTACAAAACGTTTTGCTCTTTCACACATTCTCAGCTATGTTTAAGGTGAATGTAACTTGTCAGGTGCCCCAGCTATATCTTTAACATTATCGCCAAACAAAACTACTAGATTGTTAATTTCAACCAATTTTAATTATTTGGTCAGGCACTTTTAAAAAAAATGGAATCAGTTTTCAAGTTGCATTACGACTCTTGTACAATTAACCATCTTTCTAATCTCTGGAGTAAAACAAAGTGTGGGAGGGACATTCATACTGATGATAAGAAAGGAAAGCAGGCTTCAGCACTCATGCTGCCTGTCAGAGTGTTTAATGTTTAACTGCCCTGCCCTTGTTGGTGGGAGGAGGAAATGTGTGTGAGAGGAGTGTTGGCTGACATTATGCTCTGACTAAGGTGAAACCAACGACTCTGGACTAGAACCTGAGACGACTCTCGGGGATCCCAGATGATCATCAGGAGTGAGGAGATGGACCATGGCTTGGGGCCACACACTGGACTTTTGCTGATAAGACACTAAATATTTAGAACAAAGTAAAAAGTAGGGAAGTCTCCTCACCTGCTGTGATTTGGAGTATACCATCCACTCGGATACACTCCTTGAAGAATCCGGGATTAATTACACACAAAGAGAATTCTTCAGTGTAAGGTGTTATCTTGGAAAACGTCTCACTTCTGGTTCTTGGCTCTAACCACAGAGACTTCGCCCAGCAGTCCTGATAAGCTAACGGACAAAATCAATACCTGGGAAATCAGAGCTCACCGCTCCGTAACCATGATAGAGGAACCAAAGATAGCAGAGGAGGAGAAAGACTGGACGGAGCTTGAACCCAACTACTCTGTCAAAATCTTCCTGACAATCTTTTACAGCCTCATCCTGGTGACGGGTATCGTAGGTAACTCGGTCACCATCAGAGTGACACAAGTGCTGAAGCGCAATGGCTACCTGCAGAAGAACGTTACCGACCACATGGTTAGCTTGGCGTGCTCGGACTTGTTGGTGCTCCTCATCGGCATGCCAGTGGAGCTCTACAGCGCCATTTGGTTTCCCTTCTCGTCGGCAGGAGGGAACGCTTCCTGTAAGATCTACAACTTCTTGTTCGAGGCTTGCAGCTATGCCACCATCCTCAACGTGGCCACACTTAGCTTTGAGCGCTACGTGGCTATCTGTCACCCGTTTCGCTTCAAAGCCTTTGGTGGAAAACGTACCTCTGGCCTCATCACCTTTGCCTGGCTGGTGTCCGTGCTTGTGGCCTTGCCGTTACTGGTTGCCACAGGAACGCAGGGACACATTCCCTTCCACACAGATACACCCGCACAGAATCTGACTTTCTGTACAAATCTGAGGGAGAGCTGGGTGATGTACAGGGTCAGCATCTTTGTGGCTTTCATTGTCTACATGATCGTGTTGATCGGTGTTGCCTTCATGTGCCGGGCCATGGTCCTCGTCCTTCAGAAACCTTTAATGTCCGTGGAAGGCGGCATCAACGGAACTCAAAGAGTGCCCAAGCACGAAAGTTCAAGGATGAAGACAGCCAGGAAGCAGACCATCATTTTCCTTGGTAGGTTGTTGGTTTAATATTTTAAAAAATACACCTTGTTCTGCCAATTGTGTCTGATCAAACAAATGATTTTAGAGCTCTCTGTGTATCTGTTGATTTTACACACTGACACACACACACAGACACACACACACACACACACACACACAGACACACACACACACACACACACACACACACACACACACACACACACACACACACACACACACACACTGTTTTTGTTAAAAGACGAAAGAAGTGAAGATAAACCATCTTGCAACTACTGCATGTTGTCCAGTCATAATATGGTGATACAGGAATGAAGTTACTAAATATTTCACAGCATTGGTGTCATATTTTCAGTAATTATTTTTGTTGTAAAGGTAGTCGTAAAAGGGCTCCAGGTTTAGAAAACTCAGAGAAAGATTAGTACCAAATAGAACAAATACAATTCTACCCTGAAAAAAAGAGAGAAACCGCACAAAAGACCTCTTACAAAAGGACTCTCCTTCCAGGCAGTCAGGTTTGCATTGAGTGCCAAAACTGCCAATAGTTGGCCAACCCACATAACATTTTGAAATTTCCACGATAAACAGAATGTGAGCACTGGTGTGGACATCCTGAGCACATCGGCACCATCTTGGTCCAATAGTCATCAACTAGCATTGGACATGATAAGGGATGGTCCCAGAGATGTTAACGGATGCTGCTATTCCACACTGCAGACAGGCTGACGTATAAAAAAGATAGGGCAGCAGTATATACAACAGACAAACTCCCACAGTCCCTTAGTCATGGAGCAGAGTGTGCACAGAGAACGACCACATGAATAAACAATAGTACACTGACAAGAAGCAGGACACACAGGAACTCCTCATATTCTGACACTGGTGAAGGAAGCTGTTAATGATTAACTCACTGTTATTCCCTGTATAATGTACAAATGCATATTAGTCAAAACAGTCTTTTAGTAAAGGATGAAGAAAGAGAAATCATTTCCCTGATTCACCAACAATGTACAACCTTAAAGGCTGCAGGAATTTATACTTTTAGATTAACAATATTCTCGACCGCACCTTTACTCTTTTGGTTCATTCCCACTGCTCTCATCAACTTTGTTTTCAGCAGCAGCAGCAGGCAGCTGTTGTCAATGAAAAATCTCTGATGAACCCACTGTATGTTACCAGCTCAGTACCAAAACCCTAAACAGACAAAGTCAAGAACCAGCTGGTGAACAAAATAGAGCACCTAGCAGCTAAAGAGCCAGGGAGTTTTCTCATTGGTTGTCGGAGACCAGACAAGAGCAGAGGTGAAGGGTGAGTAAATATTTGATTTAGTTTTGTTAGGTGGCTAGAAACACGACTCCAAATGATTGGTAATGCTGCTCCTTGTCTGCTGGATATCTAAATAGGCAGTTGTTAGCCAACACTTATTCACTTGGTCTGCTGCCACCAAGGACCAAAAAAAATAATATAATGATGCATCAAATAATGGAGCTTTAATTTAGCACCATTTTTATCTCCATGGAAAGAAACCTAGATGATAAGAAGTAACAAAAGATATCAAAAAGATTCAGTAAACTGTTGTGTTATATGGTGCATCTTGTGTTAAAATGCACCATTCCTGATTTTAAAAATAAAATATATGTCTGTTAACGTTATTACAAAGAAAACGTTCCAAGGTGTACATTTACGCACACAGACATCAACCAGGATGCTCTTTTAATTCTTTTCTTTCAATTAGATTAAAATACCCCAGGTTGAAGGACATTATAAAGTCTGCCTCTCTAATTGCAGAGAATACATTTTCTAAAGAAAAAGAGTATGCTGAGAAAAGGCTCTGCTCCCTGCAGCTCTGTCATCTACATCCCAGCTGCTACTTGCAGCTGATGACTAGCCACAGTCAGAAAGGTGCACAGAGGTGTACTATAGGAGGGCAGAAGCTGGTGGGATTGGATCTAGCCTGGATTTAAAGCTTGTATAGTGAGGGCAGCATACGAAATGCACTTGTTTTGCTGCAAAAGTACCGGCTTCCCAGACAGAACATATGACTGACCAAACAATGTTTATACTTTGGAAACAAGCATTGGTTTATCTGTGGTAACATATCACTGCATTCTAGGGCGATCCATCACCACACATCCTGTGTGTTTATTGACACACACACACACACACACACACACACACACACACACACACACACACACACACTCACGCACACAACCACTCTTTGTCCAAAGACAGACACCCATGATGTCATGTTAGTCTGACATTGAGCTTACTCCAAATACTCACAGCTGCTGTGGTTCTGGATCACAGCATTGGAATTCATTGTGTACTTTACATTCTCACATTATCAGGGTTTTGATTTCATAACCCGACTAGTTGCCGAGGGAGTTGCAAGGTCAATGAATCACATAGTTGTAGGTAACTGTTACTTGTTTTTTATCACGTATGGAGAGTTTCTTTCTATAAACACTCAAGATTTTAATGGCAACGTAAATCAGTGGAATACAAAATATGACAAGATAATGATAAGACAGTAACACTTTTTAGCCTTAAATAGCATCAACAAACCGATCACAGATCTTCCTTTTTAATTTCGGAAACTCTAGAAGATGTTTTTCACCAGGACTAAATCTATAGTATGCATCCTTTACACTGTTGAGGGGTTAGCACTGTGACTATAACTAAGCTTAAGTCCTCAGGACAGCCATGTATCAGTACCACTGAGAGTCACTGAGATACTGAATCTGCCTCGCAGCAAAGATTTAAAAAAAAATTATGGATACACGATGACTTTCTGCTAACTGCTTCGCCATTTATCTTTTAATAAGATACCGACAGACAGTATCTGCTGCAGTATCTAACTTAACACAAAAGGTTGTTTCTTCTTCACACACAACACGATTAATAAGTGAGCAGTCCACTCCATCTACTCATACCACACCTATGTACGTTTTCAGTGTTTCCTTGAGTACTGGAGTGCTGTGGCACAAGTTGTGCTGATTCAATTACCAGCCAATGGTACATCCTCACCAGTCTAATTATGTATCAAGTATTGGACAGTGTGTGAATCAAATTGAGTTTCTGTGCTCTGATGACCTCAGGAGGATGAGGAAGGAGGGGTTAGCTGCATTACAACCAGTGCATTAAATGGGGTTTTTATCCATTAATCACAATCCCACTGCAGCTTATTTGACTGAGACAACGTAATTGTTTCTGTCCGGCTGTTTCGATGTAATTTTGAAGGTGCTCTCACATATTCACATCGGCTGGTGTTAATGGATGAGGATGGTGAAATGATTATGAACATTATGATGCTGTGACCGTGATTGTCTTGATGGAAATGAGCAGTTATGATAATGATGATGTTGAGGAGGAGGTTGAAGACGGTGACAATTATGTGATGTTTAGCAGAAGGAGGGAAAAGAAAGATGATGACAAAGGAATTTATAGTAAAGATTATGCAAATGAGTAAGAAGATGTTAAAAAAATTATCAAGAAGAGTGGATAATTCGAATGAAGAACTAGTGGCAAAAAGTAGGCCTCTATACTGACCAGCCTGATCTCACAAAAATAGATGAAATGACCACAACTTCTTAACAGATTAACTTTAATCAGTTTCTTTACAGCCGAAGCATGCAGCTGTTTTCCACAAAACGCATTAGCTATAACGACTTTACATGGCCTCCCTATGGCCAAAACATTGTAAAGAATAAGTATTCACATATTATACTCAATCAATTTACCATTTGTATTACTTTAAATACTGAAGTACATGCATTGCTTAAAAGAACAGAATCTGCTTCATGTTGCTGTCGTAGGAGCCCGTCCAACCATTTTATTTGGCCCCAATAAAGACTCACTGGAGTCTTCCACAAGCTGCTAGCTTAACAGCTGTGAGCCCTTACAAGAGCTATGTTCATTTTGTGGATTCTTGTTGGTTTCTCCAATTTTAATTACCCAAACTTTAAACTATTTTAAGAGTCTTAGAGTTTCAATGCAGGACTTTTAATACTTTAAAGCGTTTTATTATTTGGTGGTGTATTGAAATGTTAAACATCATCAGTTTGTTTCTGAGTGCGATATCTTAAACTCATGTCTTGTGAGACCCCTGGTACTTCGCGACTTCAGCCCCCGTAAGCCCGTGCATTAAGTCACAAGTTGGTGAGCTCTACATTCAAAAGCTACCATCTAAGGGATGATTTTCTCTTTTCCATGTTTCCGTGTGCACACGTTTAAGGAAAGCTTGATTTTCCCTGTTCACTTGTTGTCTTTGGTGCATTTTTCGGAACCACCAACTTCTAGTCCATGTTTTTATTTACGAAGCCCACATAATGAGTCTGAGAGGTGTTCATTCCACAGAATTTCCACTGGTAAAACTGAGTACACGTCTTCATCTCTTCAAGAAGTCTGCAATGCTAATATAAGACCACATAAATCATCCTTTATGAAAAATTAAAAATGGAAAATGAAAATGAATGCATCATCCTTTATTAAAATGAAGCTGCCTCTCCTGGGAAGTGCCCGTTTGACCTAATACTGTACTGATACTATTTCTGCAATATGTAATCAGTTCACAGTGAAACGTTAAGACAGGGGGCACTGAACAAGCAGCTTAGGTTTGAAGGCCTCTTAATGAACCCAGGACATTGATGTCAGCCATTCAAGCCACGAGACAGTCCAGACGGTTCCCCTGTTTTGCCTGAGAAAAGGAATGATTGTTTCTCATAGATGACACATTCAATCATTCTTTGGAATAAACATCATTCTGAAAAATGTCCCACGTTATTGTGTTTTCCTCAGCTTTACGTCCAGCTCGTTCTGTTAAACATGTAATTCAAAAACACATTACCTTCTGTTACTGAGGGAATCTATCCATTCATTCAAACTACCTGCATAAACATCTTCATCAATCCAAAGCTTCATTACAGCGGAGTCAGATTTCTGTTTGGGGAATAGCTTGTTTGTTCTCTCTCATAGCTGTGATGATTGAATTCTCAGACTAAAAGACAGCTTGCATTATAGGTATGTATTTGGCAAAATGAGCAAATTTGCATTACCATTACATTCACAAGGGATGATTAAAAAATAAATTAGAACTAGCGGGCATTTAAAGGAGCTGTATTTAACATTTAGAGCATTAATATAGCAGTAAACAACAATTTGCTATGTAAAGATATAGTGGAGTAATGTCTACCAGAGCAGAGAATGACGTCTCTCTCCCTCTGTGTGTGTTGTTATCCGAGCTTCTCTATGCTTTGTTTGCACAGCCAGGCCGGCCATGCTTTTAGTGCATGCACCTTTAAAGAGTGCAAACCTCCAAGGGATCCTCTTACTTGGAAAGTTCCAGGTTGGGAAGTTTGTAAATGGGTTGCCTTTTGGAAGCTGATTTGAAAGTTCTGAAAGCCACAAGCATGATTTCGAGTACTCCAGTGATTTAACATTGCACCTTCATAAAGTTGGAGGACTTGGCAAGATGCTGGTTTAAAAGGAAATAGTTGAAAGCGATACAGCACAGGTCGAGATGTCCTAGTGCATATTATGGGTCAAACTCCAACAATGTCAGATCCTATACTTCCCATAATGCAAATCAAAAGTGTCTCTTTGTGAAACCCTCCCTGCCTGGTAAAAGCCCAAATCTTTTAAAATGGTGGTCCTCTAAATAGTGTGCTGTGAAACAGATATCATGTGTTCTCTTATCGAGGCTGAAATTAGGTTTAAGAAAACCTCAGGTGGAGTCAGTTACATTTGCCTTACCAATCAGTGTGTTGTCACCACTGTTGAGCAGGAAACACGGGTTGCATATGAAAAAACAACACTACTGGACAAAATGAAGCTGTAAATTGTAACTTTTCTGGGAAATTAAGGACTCAGCAAGAGCTTGAATGCAGCTGCGAGGAATGAAAAAACACATGAATATATGATTCTGTCTGAAGAACCCCATTCGTTCCCAATCTTCATCGTCTTTCTCGTCAGTTGGATCTTAAATAAACTATCTGAAAATAAATAAGCCTACACACCTTTTCCAAACCCTATAATCAGAATACTGCAGTCATTTTCTTTTATTATTGCAGCATCAAAAAAAGAAAAACAAACATTCACAGAGAAAAGTGAAATTGACTGGATCTACTCCATGGTGTACTTCTTGCTGCCACATATATAATATATTAATATGTATTAAAGCCTTTGGCTGTGTTGTTTGTTTGAAATGTTGCTTTATTGCTGTTTTTAGCTCAGTTTATTGGAAGGTCCCTTCAAGAATGCCACTACAGCTATCAACAGGGGTGAGGGCATGTGGAGTCTTGGTTTGTTTTAGTTTCCAGCAGAGAATCATTAATGAGGAATCGAGTATACTGAAGGTTGATTCCATAATGCATAGCGAAATTAAGGAAGTGGGACCTAAAACCTTGCTTATACTTTCCGTATTGGATGGTCGCACGGACATGAGCTGATGTAAAGAACGTGACGAGTGTGTTGGACCTGGGGGCTCGTGTTGTTATTTCTGAGCTGTGTGTTCCTCAGGGGAGGAGGAGCAGCATTATGATTGATCATTAAGATTATGCAAACATTTCAGTGCACAATTACATTTTCAAAATTTAACATATTATATTCAGTGTATACACTAGACTGGTAATATGGACATTGTTTTATCATGAATTCTAAGAGCCGTTTTATGTAATGATTTGAGTGTTTTACCTGCCGGAGACTAACTTTATATAATATGAACAATTTCTAAAGAATCATTGCATTTAAAATGGTACTTGATGCCTCAGCTTTAAGGGAGCTTCTAATATGCCTAAACAGTCACAAGGTTACATTTTTAGTCCGTTACCGAGCAGTTTACTAGGTTTTGTAGATCAAGAGTTACAACAGTGTGCTTAACAGAGTCAAGAGTGACACCGACGTTTTAAAAGCTACAGGCTTTTCCAACATTGCGAGTGAGACAGGAGCCATTTTGCCATTTATGCAAACAGTATGCTTGTACTTCATCTCAGTAGGAACGCTCCACACCCCTGCACTCAAGTTTTATTGCTCTACTTATAACAATCGGACTGGAATCTTGGTGTATGTATAAATATTGATGAGGCCAGATTGAGAGGGGATTGTGTGTTTCTTATGGTTGATATACAAGTCATGATGTTGTGATATTTGAACCTAAAAATCTAAATGAATAAAAGGTCATTGAAAAATAATGAAGGTGTTTTTAGTCTTACAACTAATGGGATAACTATGTGATAAAGTAATATTAACACCAAAAAGTATTTGAAGAACTACATACTTGTTAGCCAGGCCATACTGTAATAACCTCACAGGCACATTATCATGTCCATAATAACTACTTCAAAATTCATAAACGCTCAGCCCTCATAAACAACAACTCAAGCCGCAGTACATTGGCAACTGGCCTCCATCGTCGTCATTATGGAATATTACATTTTACTGAATATTACTGGGGGGGTAGGGCACGACACAGTCTGCTGGCATCAACAGTATTTACTCCCTTCCTTATTGGCTGCTGGCTTTTCTCTGCAGCATAAATAATCTAACTTTGAATAGTAATTGTTATTGCAGTCGGCAGATAGAAAAGATCTGCTGCACATTGCATTGGGTTCCGCTCTGACGCCCGCCCAAAAACAGTCGCTCCTGTTGTTAGCACTGATGTCAGTTGTCTCTCGAGTGGCCACGTTCCTGTCACTGCTCCACTTTACCTTGAAATAACTTTTAATCCTGGGTGGGCTCTGCGACTTTTGAGACTAATTAAAAGCAGAGAACATCCTTGTTAAGTTGCCCACACATCACATCAGGGACAGAAGGTTAATTGCTTTAGCTAGTTTTTTTTTTCAGTCATTGGGAGCCAGCATTTGTGAATTGAATATTAATTCTGTTTTGCTGCCTTCAGCCTTTAACCTTTGACTTTTGCGGGCTATTTGTGATTGGAGCTCTCGATGAGGCTGAATAGATGTGAAAAGACTTGAGAGAAATAAGAGAGCAGTTGTTATTCTTCAACACCTTTTGTCAAGATGTGTGCATTAGTAATTCTGTCTTCCTCCTTGTTATCACTGCTGCGTATCAAACAATACACAAATTGATCTCAACCAAAGAAAAGGCCAAATGTGAATGTACACACTAACCAAAAACACTACAATACTACAATTTAGAAACAGCTGACTAAGCCTTGCCCCCTTACTCAATGTTGCTACACCTGCATATAACCCAGTTTACAATGATAACGGTGTCAGGTTTACCACTCAAAAATTCATAGTTTGAATCTACGGATCCTATATTTCAGACAGAGGTGGAAACAAGCAGGCTTATCATTTCCAGCCAGCATCTATCAATTTTGATGTTGTGATCAGAATTGATCAGTTAAAGCTAACATTGTTTAAAGGGGATGTGTCATTCTCATTTTTAGGTTTGTATCAATATTTTGGAGTTCTGCTAGAACATGTTGATGTGCTTGAATCTTCAAAAAAACAAATATTTGTCTGTCTGAATATACATGTTTTCACCCCTTGTCTGAAACGCTCCATTTAAGTGCATGTCACCTTAAGCCCCCCTCCTGAAAAAGCCCAGTCTGTTCTGATTGGCTTGTAAAACAAATATGGTACACCTTTGCAAAGGTAGATGTCAAGTCGTGGCTGGAGATACGCAGATGGGGGGCAATGTATTCTTATGAGTCTGCATGTGAAATAAGAACGGGAGCCAAATATGAATCATACAATACTTCTCTGTTTGTGGATTGATATGCACTCCAGATACCCAAATGTATGTGACCAAGCATTGAAAAGGGAGTTTTTCCTTGATATGTCCCCTTAAAATGCTGTATTTGATTGACTTTTTAATGTGTCGAACTGACTTAAAACAACATTGTAAAATAACTGGTGTTGAATATACACTTGATGGCTATACATACATGATATTGTGCCAAAACACTGAGGCTAAAGCTACATGTGCCAAGCATGAAGTCAGCCTCCTCACCAGCTAGTCCATGTACTATTGAAGACATGGAAACACGGAACCAGTACCATGTACAACACTTCAACATGTTGAGAAATTCAAAGGTGGACTGACCTGCCATGCTTAGTCATGCTTGCTAAACTGTGAATTGACAACCGCTGTTTGGGCAACGGGTCTAACAAACTTCCAATTGAAAAAAGATAAAATTAATCATTCATAATCATTAAGTAGAGTTGACTGCTGGTAAATTAATCTCTGCAGTCCTGCTCAAACAAATACATTTAAAAAAAGTTCTGTTTGTGCACCGCAGATTGAAACACATAATGATTTGCTAAAATTATTTGACATCTCAAACTACTTTGCAATTGGACTCTTGACAATTACGAACAACTGAGGTGTGAAAACAGCTAAGTGTGTTGCAGAGGTTCTTCTCTTTAGAATAATGTGGTTTCGACTCATCAGTCAATATTGGTAGTTATGTCCTGAGAATCCATTTTTAAAAGTACTGTAAATGTATGTATTTATTTGCGCTGTGCACATAACCCTTGTATAAAAAGCACAACACTAGCTAGGTCCAGTTTGTGCCTCTCACGTACAGCTACTGGCTGCTACATTGTGCATGAGGGACAATTATCCCTGTGCTGTGGCAGTAAACACAACATACAGACCAAAAGAGTGCTGCTATCACAGCTACAACACTTCAGGTTTACCTACACAGTGACTCTTAAAGGGCCATAGACATACTTCTGGTGAGTGTCAAAGGTCCACCAGACTGCCTGTGTTTCCAGCTTAAAAACAGAGAGTTTGACAGTACTGCACATGGCTGGTTAGCGCGGACTCTCTACATCGTTGTATTTGCTACACTGAGTCTCCCCCAGGTCTCACTGAACTTCTGTGTCACACCTCCAACTGTCTTTGCTTCCTCCCTTTGCAAAGACAGATGGGTTGCAGAGTTGGGTGATAATTCTCTGGAGGTTTACCTCGAACATATGACACTAATTTGATCTGTTGTTAGTTTTAGAATATGGATTAGTGCAGTTTTGAGACTTTAGAGTTGAAGTCTGCAAGATTCTTTCTTTCTTCCCAGACTGGGTGAGAAATCTCAAGGAGAGCAAATTGAGGAGGTTTCAAAATATTCAGAAACCTATGAAGTTTTATTTGAATACAGAGATGATCTTGGGATTTCGTCAGTAGTTTTCAGTGAAACTCAGACTTTGACAATGGTGTGAGAACGCATCATGGCAGATAGACTAAAATGGAATGTCACCTTGTAATGCTAGTCATGTGCAAACACTATCATTTACCACTTATGCAGGGAAAACATCAGTGAAAAAGGCTCTGATACCAATGTCACAAGTTCTTTGAGAAATGTCTGAAATAATTTTGGAAGCACAAAAAAAGTTGGTGAAATGGAAAAAATTGAAATGACATGACAATTGTCAACTAACTCCTGAAATCAAACATAATAACTTGACGCCATCTCATAGTGTAACAGAATTTCTCGGTGTGTTATCCCTTACAGACTTCTCATAACTTTCTTGGCCTCGTATTGTCTTACCTGCTCCCATCAGCCACTTTCCGCGGCCTGCCAGAACAGGGCCATAGCTCTTGAACTGCAGCGACAGCCCCATTGGCACCCACAAACCTCCTTCGGATCGATGAGCCTTATTTATTGTGTTTGACCACAGATCCTTACTCCCCATCGGCCTGTTTATGCTGCTTGGGTGGCTTCTTCTCCAATCCTTTTACTATCAACGATAAAATAAACCTCAGGGAGGATTTGTTGAGCCTCTTTGGGCAGGTCGGTGAATGCACCTCTCCATTCCTCCTCCATAACCTTCCCTCGTCTGCCAGCATCCACTGTGCAATGAGTGACAGCAGCGTAGTTAAGTAATAAGCTCCAGAGCCCTGTGGCCCCTTGACGGCTAAGATAGCTAAAGGCAAGCCTTCCTGCGAGTGACAGCCCGCACTCACCAAGCCACCTGGGAGACAGGCCTGTAGACGGCTGAGAGGGCGACAGTGTAGCTTCATGGTGTGTCAGCGCTGTGAGGAGAAATCATAGGTTAGACTGTTTTACAACGCCACACTGTAAGGTACCACACACACCGATATGTTGTAGCGGGATGTTATGTGATCAGTTTCAAATCTTTCAAAACACTTTTCTCCGAAACTCACTCACAGACTGAATCCTTCAAAGAATGTTGATTCATTTTTTTTTTACCTACTTTTGGCAACTTGAACAAGTAACATTTACATATTATCACCTTATAAAGTTGATGACACAATCACCAATATTATGTCCAATATTCAATGTCCATTTATTTGGTCTCCATCAACTCCTGAGGGAAATGCCCCATTGCAGTATGTACTGCAATGGGGCAGTACTACTGCTACTAGCTAGTCTTTGACTCTTGTTGGGTGCTGGAGTGAGTGAGATTTGTTGCAGGGCTCCATGTCCTGGCATGCAATGAGTTTGCTGAGGATGGTGATGCTGAACCAAATGAAGATTTACAGGTTGTGAAACCAAAACAATCAGCTTAAAAGATGTTAAAATGCTCAGAAGAGTTGGAGGAAAGTTAGGCGAGCAGGCCTTTCCATATCATACAAAGTCAATACATTTATTGTTAATATTTAAAAAGTGATGTGTGCAGCTGTAATATTGAGAAAATAACATTTGTAAATAATTAGAAAATTATATTTTATTTAAATTTCATTGATTATTCAGCTTAAACCTGATATTCACATTATCCTTATTATCCTGTTTTTTTAAGAGCATATATTCTGATGTTTTACTGATGAAGTTGCAGATGATGAGGTAAACCTTCACGGACATTTGAGCACAGACTGCAGTAATGTTCCCAACCTCAACACAGCATGCAGCACAAAAACCTTGAGGAGAGATTAGATGGACTTACTGGCCTGGCCTGCCTGCACTCACTGGCAGATCATAACTCATCTGGCTCATATATCCATTGTTGTAAGAACAATGATTAATATTTCGTGATATATTGAAGCATTTTACGACACATTCATAGCATCCTTTTAGCTACATGGCAGCAGATAGAGGATTTATTATTTCTTAAATATTTTAAATTATTTCCCGTAGAAAAAGGAATGATAATGTATGCCACATTAAAAGGAGTAAAATTAAATATTGAGACTCCAGTGTCTTTTAGAAAAACAAACATTTACTATTTCTTCACGGGCCAAGCACCAGCTCGTCATTGCCCCACCGAAACAGTATGCTTTCAAGACAATTAACTATGAAAAATGAGAAATGAACGACTGATAAAAGTTTCAAGTCTTCAGTTCCAGGCCAGATCTGAACACTGCTGAGCCTCCCTATTTTCAGGAATCTACCACAGCAAAACTGCTTTCTTCCCTAATTAGGGGGAATAGGGGTCTTTGTCATGTTGGATGTTGCTAAGGATGAGGCTGAAAGCAGCAGTGGGAGCAGGTGGGGTTGGAGGAGCTTTTTAATGTCCTTGGGGATGCACCGCTTCAAGGAGCTTTACCTCAATAAAAAAACAACCACCAAAAAAAAAAAAAAAAAAACTGGCATGTTTTATCACGTTCACCCTAAAGCAGGAGATGAGAGCTGAAGACGTGCCCTGTAGGATGACGGATGAATCCCAGTCACATGTCATTGTTGTTAAAGGTTCGGGTGCTGCATGCGCCTCCAAAATTATACACACAGTTTACTACTCGTTTTTATCAGTGAATTAATGATTAACTTGGATTGAATTGTAATATAGAAACGAAAATTCTTCAATGACTTATTTCGCTCTAAGATAAAATGAGATAAGATAAAATAACACAACGATAACGAGACTTTACAAGGGGTTGTTCAAAGTGAACACAGTTGGTGAACACAGTGGAGCACTTAGCAGGGTCATTATATGTTCCCAAGGTCCTATGTTCCCCCTCTCATTCCAAACTAGTCCAATACGGACGCTTGGTTATGACCCCTTGGTGTTACTTAGGTCCAGGCAACAAAACTACTTGATTACAATAAGGAAGAAATTGTGGTTTGTGTTAGAAAAAGTATATTTTTAACAACCTGGGAATGAGAACTGGCTGGTTCCTCAGTACTATACAGCATGTAATAGGAACCTGAAAAAGATGTTCCCCAGCTCTATGTGCTTGATATGACATGGGCTGATGTGGGAAAACGTGAAGAGGAACAAAGCAATTAGTTGAATATAGGGCCCCGGGAGAATGAGTCCTTGACAACATAAAATCTTTTGGTAAGTTTACTTAATGACTGTTGAACTTGGACACATCAGACCCTGGGAACATAGATACGGTCCCACATTTAGCAGCTATGGAGCGGATATTTTCCTCAGGTATTGGTGACCAAGACAGAGATAGAAGGAGAGTATTGGAGTATTAATTATTGGACTTGTCATGTGGAAACAAACACGTATCCAACTATACGCTAATAAGTAGTGATGGCTAACGGCAAACAATGGGTTTTCATGGCTGTTTACGGCGTGTCCTGCTGCTTCCATGTGGACAAAAACACAAAGAATATGCTTATATTTCTCTGTCTGGTGCGGAGTTAGATAGGAAGATCAATACCACTTTCAAAAAATATATATATAAAAATACAGGCAGCAGCCGGTTAGCTTATGTAATGTAGCTGCCGGTCTCAGCAGTCCGTCATTAGTTCCTGAAGGTATATGTTTTGGAAACTCATGCAGATACCGACTTGATGGCTTCCCAATAATTCCAATTCTGTGAACAAGTCACAGTGAGCATTTGTCATTATTACGGTGTTTTCAGTAGAGACCGCTGTTAGTTTCCTGTTGTGCGACACTCTGACAACAACGAACATAGCATGTTGATTATTACTGCTAATTTGCCTCATTACTAAAATTTGCAACAAATACATGTAGAATGAAACTCTTTTCTCCTGATTGGTCATGAGATTGGTTATGCTTCAGTCACAGCAGGTTGTTACTATTGTCAACAGCATCACATTGTTCTCATCAGAGACTGAACAGTAATTACAACATTCTTTCTTAAATGATTTTCTAACCAATCAGTCATAAAGCTGTGACTGTGAAGGGGATGTGACTGGATGCAATTAACAGCTCACATCTGCTTGCTTGGATTATTTATTTTTTACCATTGATAGCACTAAAAACACACAAACTTTCATTCATCTCCCTTTGTCTTTTGTTTTCGCTGAGCACACCAGGAGTCATATGGTAGAAATAAATATATAGGGTGGAAGTCCATGCACTTACCTTTTCTGATCCCTGGTCAGTTCAACCCCTAAATGAGCTGAATGGGTGAGAGAGCACTGGTCTGTGAGGGCAGTGTGAGTCGTAGCTTGTGAAGAGCTCATTATTCATAAATGAGATTAATTTCTGGGTTTGTACTGGGTTATGAATGGTTAATGGTTATTGTGAGGTTAAACTCTTATTGTTGTAACTAAAGCGCAGGAGTTATTCTTATTTTGGCGACTTTGTCTTAGTTACCAATCAGCTTCAAGCGCATTACCACCTTCTTCTGGACTGGAGGAGCATATATGTGGCAAACTGTAAATGGAAGTATCTTATTAATTTCAGCTGCATTTTACCTTCATACAAGACACCTGAAGTTACATATGTAAATGGTCCATAAAACTTTCAGAATATGCATCTGGTAAATAGCAAAAGTGGGAAATTATAATTCAGTGATAAGTTTTTATCAGAAATATAACGAAAATAAAAATGTTCACAGACAGTCCTTTTATTCCAAAGGCCAGAAGAAGTTTTATAATTCCCAAGAGCGCATCTTAACGAGCACTCTTCCAAATATTTCTCCTCTACTTTTTTAAAGTGTATGCACAGTTTGCCAGTTCGTGTTACTTCCGACCAGTCTATTTTTTGCCTTACTTGTTTTCCTTCATCCTTCCCTATAGATTAATACCCCATAAAAGATGGCTCCATTCCTACACCTATTGTTCATGTGCTATAAAAAAAACAAGCACAAAAGAAATGGGTCTGTGCTGAAAGGATGAACAGAGCGCAGCAGACTCTTCCATAAAGTCAGCTCTTGTTGCAAAGCTGATTGATGAAAAGAAAGAGTAAACTGAGACATTGTGTTCAGCGTACTCTTTGATCCTCTGCCCTGCTCAAGTACTATGACACCTTCATTTAATCAGGATGAAACCAACCACTGCTTCAGTCTGCAAAATCTCTCCAGCATTGCTGAGATAGATGCAGACTTGTGTGAGTTGGTATGAGTACACATGGCGCTGCACTCTTTTGATTGAACTATTTGAAAGTACAAGTGCCATTCAGAGCTGAATTACTTCCTGCTGGCCTTGGTTTTGAGAACACTTTCCTGAGGTCTTGGATTTGTCCTTTCTATATTATTCGGACTCATAAGTGTCTTAATGTTATTGGGGTTTTGTGCAATGTTCTCAAGTGTAATCAATCTCATACAGCCAGGGTAAAAATGAGCAGTGAAAAACTAGAGTTTTATTATTATTATATTTTCAAAGATGTAACCCAGTTTTTTGAGGCATCCACTGAACTGTGTGGGAACTTTACAGACATGGCTGTAGATACATAAGTGTGTCTGTATTTGAGTGAAGGTGTTTTCAGACAGAAAGCAAAAGGATTTGCTCGAACCCTAACTCTAACTCTAACCCTAAACCTAACCCTAACCCTAACCCTAACTCTAACTCTAACCCTCTAATCCTAACCATAACCCTCTAACCCTAACCCTAACCCCTAACCCTAACCCTCTAACCCTAACCCTAACCCTAACCCCTAACCCTAACCCTAACCCTAACCCTAACCCCCTAATCCTAACCCTAACCCTAACCCTAACCCCCTAACCCCCTAACCCTAACCCTAACCCTAACCCTCTAACCCTAACCCTAACCCCCTAAACCTAACCCCTAACCCTGTAATCCTGACCATCACCAGCACCAGCAGCATAATCAGAACCAGAACCAGAACCAGAATCAGAATCAGTCAGAACCAGAACCAGAACCAGAACCAGAACCAGAACCAGAATCAGAATCATGGTTAACCCTAACCCTAACCAGCACCAGCACTAGCACCAGAACCAGAACCAGAACCAGAACCAGAACCAGAACCAGCATCAGAATCATACTCAGAATCAGTCAGAACCAGAACCAGAACCAGAACCAGAACCAGAATCAGAATCAGAATCAGACTCAGAATCAGACTCAGAATCAGTCAGAACCAGAACCAGAACCAGAATCAGGGTTAACCCTAAGCCTCTAACCCTAACCCTAACCCTAACCCTCTAACCCGCTAACCCTAACCCTCTAACCCTAACCCTAACCCCCTAACCCTAACCCTAACCTTAACCCTCTAACCCTAACCCTAACCCTAACCCCCTAATCCTAACCATTTGACCCTAACCCTAACCCTAATCCTAACCCTAACCCCCTAACCCTAACCCTAACCCTCTAACCCTAACCCTAACCCCCTAACCCTAACCCCTAACCCTAACCCTAATCAGAATCAGGGTTAACCCTAACCTTAACCCTAACCCTCTAATCCTGACCAGCACCAGCACCAGCACAAGCACCAGCACCAGCACCAGAACCAGAACCAGAATCAGAACCAGAACCAGAACCAGAACCAGAATCATACTCAGAATCAGTCTGAACCAGAACCAGAACCAGAACCAGAACCAGAACCAGAACCAGAATCAGGGTTAACCCTAACCCTAACCCTAACCAGCACCAGCACTAGCATACTTACCTTGATTTACTATCATACTTCCACAAGCAGTATTTCATTTTTATATATGTAATTTCAACATTTAATTTTGTGTTTGCTACAGTTAAAAAAATAACTAGTTAAGTAAACTTTATAAATGGAATCCTGGCTCTCCTCGAGTTCTTTGAGTAGATATTTTCCCAGATGACTGGATAGCTAGTACAAGCGCCTTTCGTAACCTTTTCTAGTCTGAGGATTTGCTTCTTATTCAGCCTGAACACATATTCACAGCAGATCTTCACAGGATTATGCAGTCCATCTGTTACTGTTCACATCCATCTATACATGAAATTACTTATCACGCCACGGCCTGACATGTGGGATAATTTATACTGAGGACCTTACGACTGGCAGCACTATAAAATCTTGGCACACATAATATCGTCATGGTATGATTGTAAGTGACTGTAGGTCTTTGCAGATTGAGCACGCCGACAGTGAACCGATGGACCTTCACATGAAGCCAGAGTACAAAGTACAAGAGTGATACCATTACCATATTAATTTATGACATTGTTGATAAGTACTCTTGTCATCTAAGACCAAGCTATTTGACCTCACTGCTCACTTAAGGGAACCTCCAATTGGATCTTCTGTCCTCTTTACATCTAAATATATTCTTTGTTCAGCTTTAAATCGAGTCAGCACCATAATGAGAGCATATACACAACAGATGTTGTAGACCAGCTCTGCTGACAAAAAATATGTCTCCATACAAAAAAGATTAATTATGGGATTATGAATCCTCCACCACCAGATGTTTTACAAGCATGTAGCTGCCCAAACAACATTACCGGACATATTATCCCACCCTCCTTAACCGCAATAATGATATGAGTTCTCTAATCCGCATGATCTGAACGTGAAATGAAAACAAAACCAATTTAAATTGATAGGTATTCCTTTGATCAAAACCCTTTAAAGCATTAAAGAAACAGGGAATTATTGACAATAAAAACCTGTAAAATCTTTTTTGTTTGTTTTTGTTCCCATATTGCTTTAGCTTCAACCTGATCCTAGAATTGAATTAGGTTTGGCCGGTGACACAAGGACCTTCAATTGAAGAGGAAGCTGTAGTAATACTTTTGACAAAAATTTTAACTTTGCAATGTCATTCGAACAACATAATTTAACCCCAAACTTACGCAAAATGACAAAATCTACACAATAACATTATTGTAATGTTCAGCAAATGTTGACAGTAAATATGTGAAGAAAACGATCTGCAACAGAATTAGGCTCTGTTCAAGAACATCTGTGCATGTTCAATAGCACCCTCTCCAAGATAACAAACCAGATCACCCTCCACGAGAAAGTCTCCTTGAAAATAATTAGAATTATTATGAACAATATTCCTCTGTGACTTTCTCAATGTTATAAATTATTACTCAAGTGCTTCAATGACTGAAGATCTTCTGTTAGGGTTGAAATTAATTTGTTCATACTCAGACCATCATTACTAACAGTCACTTCTTTCTCTGCAGTGACTCTATTTGTGCCTGAAACACTCATAAATGCCTTTAGATTTTCCCAGTCTGAGATGCTTTTGTGGATAAGATGTAATGAATCATATGCAGCTGTTAATAGCAGGACGAAACCTTAATTGACCTTTTGTTGCGATCATTCTTCATGGTTTCATTTAATCTTTGTCTGTGTTTGCCAAAAAGGACAGCACATTTTTTTTCCAGAAAATGTAAAAGAATTATCAGAAATTGTTTGACTATTTCAAATGAAGGATGTTTTTCTGTGATTGGCCTACATGGCATTGTCTGAGTTGGCCTGCAAGTTAAACCCACCCATCTGGCAACTCAAAAACTCATTATAATGCAGTTGATATGCCAAAATTCCAATCTACAAAAAGCTCCTTTATACTCTCTGTGGGTGTGAATCATCCACGGTGCCTCCGTCTACTCTCTTCCGATAGTGTGTGTGGTTTGAAGGGATATTTGTACTCATTGTCACAGGCTTTTATAATGTTTGCCTTCATCACAGGTTGCTTATTATCCACAGGACAGTCTTTCAGCACAACTTCATCCAATGTCTGAATAGAAAATCTATCCAGATCAATAAGACGGCTGGTACATTATTTATTTATCTTAGTGTTCTGCACGACATAGAGTTTCTCTTTTTATTTTCCTTTGCCTCACCGGTACAGAGGTGGTTTGTATTAATGTATGGCTTTACCATTGAAGTATATTTAGTCACTTTAATATTAAGTGATTAAACACATTTGTTCATTATGTAGTATATGTATCAGCCCTGAAAGTGACAAGACGTTGTTCAAAGGTTATTAGACAACTCAAAAATAAAACTGAATGCATCAATAGATACTATTGTTGTTAGATAATTGGCACATGAAAAATATAAAGCTTGACACTTTAATATGATATACTTTGGTAAAAACAACAAAGCAAAAAGCTTTTTCCTTTACCCCAAAAAAATGCATTTGTACTACTCTTTTTTTACCCCTCACTGACTAATTTTATCCTTCAACTACTTTGTGTTCACATTTAATCAATTATATAGGCTACTGCACATTTCCCCCTATTTCTCAAATCATACTACAGCATATCTTGTGGGCTACTGATGCAGACTGAACTTAGCATCTTCTGAGGGTGAAATCAGTTGCATTATCATACAACAAACAAGGGAAGAAGCTTCTTCCTTAACTTTCCCCTCATCATGCAAATTGTCATGATTTCATCACATACTCTTCTTCACCTTAATTAACACTTTTCATTTTGTTAATGTTAAAGATTTGTCATATGTTTTAAATCAATATGCAATCAAGACGGCCTTGGCTACCGACAAGATTCAGTCGTCAGTCAGGCAGTATCTATAAATACTGGAGGAAATATTTCTCTTCTCTTGATTATTCAATTTAAATCTACGGAGCCGTTTCCAATCATGGAACTGAAGGGCACCAATGATGTGCTGATGCCCTCTATTTGAAAAGTTTCTCCCTCAGTTATGAAAGAAAGTTTGCATTCACCAAAGCACTGCTGAAAGTGCAGGTGGTATTTCAGGAGCATGGCAGTCTGCTTCCAACGGAGAGAAGTGAAGATGTCGATGCAGCAACAGCTGTAAAGTTTCAAAGTGATCATTTTGGCTTGTGCTGTTGAATATCCATTCCATTACACTACAGTGTCATAATCAGGTTTGGACCTGGACTCTTTAGTTGAGGAGAGATTCATCCATTTTGGAAACGTTGTTTTAAAGTGTGACTTGTAGCTGGTCGTGTCATCAGCTCTTAGAGAGGTCAATTGCATATTTTGCCTTTACTTAAATTTCATCATGTTAATTTTTCTTGGAAAAATAGGTCCAAATAAGGACACCACTTTTACCTGGGTGTCACCATTGATGTGTGATTAACTCTACATTGTGACTGTGTGACTTCTGTTGTAGTGCGGTGTGGAACAATGCAAGGATTGTTAAAGGATAAACTTATAACAAGCTTATTTCAAATGTACATTTTTGATGAACAATTGCTGAAGCTGGGTTGTGAGTCAATCATTACCAACCCGCATTCTGCCAGTGCATGCTTTTAATGTTAAGCAGCAGCAGTAGGAAATGGTGGGTTTACTTTGTCAGTGATGTAATACAGCTCTGATATGACGGTGAGAGAGTGTAATCAGTGAGGCCAGTACCAATGAGATTACCACATAACACTGGGCATAAAATCTTTTCCTGTAAAATCCCCCATGTGTATGAAGGCAACTAGAATCCTGTGCAGGAATGGTGGACCCTGCCACTAACGATGAGAACGACTACATGGCAAATCATACTATAGTGAGATGTTTATAGAACGTAAACATCTTGAATGACTTTTGCTGAATAAAATGCAGAATGTAAAATGTATCAAAAATATGTTTTAATTTTATGAAAATCTTGAGGATTATCCCTTTAAGAGACATAAAATATGAACTCCTTTGGAAGTGTAAGAATACACTTTTATCACCAACTTTCACAGCTGCATGAGACGTTGAGGCCTTCATAAAGACTTCTGTAGTCAGTTTTCCCTTCTCAGCACGTTTAACAATGTCAAACATGTTTTAACGTGTTTACTTGAAACAATGGCTCTACTTACCCTCTTCTCCCCGACCATGTAGTGCACCATCGAACTAAGAAGCTCAATCACACACTCCAATTACAGCAAAGACATACAATTAATTGTTCCAATAGTCTGGTTTAATTGCTTTCTAATTAGAAGACAGTTATATTTTTCCCCTTGGCAGGGAGACAGTAGCTCTGTGTGTGTCAGAGAGCTTGAGGATACCAAAGATGAGACTGTGAGCTTCGGCTGAGGTTTTCAGGAGGGCATATTCAGCATGTCAAAAGTTGAATTATAATAATAATAGTAAAGATTTATCAACAACATATGAGTGCTTCACATATACACAAGAGTGAACACACATACAGACACACACACACACACACACACACACACACACACACACACACACACGCATACCCTTCTCTTTGCGGGGACGTTACTGATCTGTGCTGACTCAGTGGCAATTTTCCAGATGAGCGCTTAGACTGTGATCAATGGGCCGACGTGACAGGTAAAACCAAATTGAAAAAAATATACATCCGTCTTAAAGAGCGGTACTGCCATTTCATACATGATGTGTTGCCTTGATCGAAGTAAGACCACCAATAATGAAGACAACCTTGTTGGCTAATCAGTAACAAGCTGCATCATCACTCTAAGTGACATTTTTTGTGGCCTACTTAAAGTTTGAACTTTGTAAGTTTGAAACGTCATAACTAACTGCCAAAATGCATCCTCTCTCAAAGTGAAGTGTGTGATGTTGACAATATCTTCATTTGGAGAGTTAGTGTCCTTTATAAGCGTGAAAGGATAAAGGATGGCACTTTAGGAGCACTTTGGGGTTCATTGTCTTGCCCGAGGACACTTCAACATGTGGGCGAGAAGAAGTGGGGATCGACCCCCCAACCCTTTGATCAGTGGAAAACCCCACTCCACACCCTTCAAAGTATTCACTGAATTTCATTTGTGTTCCTACAATATCTGCTCGTAGTAACTAAAGCATGATAAAACAGTGTTTTTTTTGGGGTTATGTTTGGTTTGGTCTTTGGTCAAGGCGTTTATTTTAATAACATTTAATTAAAACCAGAATCTTTCGCCAACCTTAGCCAAAGCGCTTTTGTTGCCTTGTCACGGGGACTCAGATGTAGAACCAAAACAATTAGCCTAAAGTGGCTAAAAAGAAGCTAACAGCTGTGTAGAGCTACAGCGTTGTGCGTCTGATTTAAAGTGGGTTCAGCAGTAAGAGCAACCAGTTTCACATCATGGTTAGTCGTTTGATTCTATGTTGATCACTGAAATACCACAGAGTTTACAAATAAAAAAGATAATGCAGATTTTAAATTGAAGACTTGACCTTTAATGATAGTGCCTGCTCTCATGTCAGCCCATGTTAGTTTTTAAAATGCCATCGCATTCTCCTCCCACACTTTCAGAACCGTAGGGGTGTATGGGACATCATGGCTTTAATTATAGCATCCCCTTTCGTCGAAATGTTTTCCCATCTGTGATGCATTAAAAACATTTGTTTCTGAAGGAAATACAAGGTGAAGTGATTCCAGCATGATTAAGTGCCCTTTTAGTCTTGTCTAAATGTAAACAAACATGACTTGACATGACACAACCTCCTGCTTTTGCCTCTCTGTGAATAGAGCTCATCACATTTGCTTTTTCCTCAAGTGACGCTGGGATAATAACAATTCCCTCAGCAGTCTTGGACGACGTATTATAAATAAATGTGCCGATATCTGTGTTCGTCAGTAGGAAGTGATGTCTCAACCCCGATCCTTTTGTAAATGATGAAAAGCTGTTTGGTCACAGCGTAATTCCCATTAAAAACACTGCAGGGGAAACGGATAAACACCAGATTAGAGAACGATGATGTGTTAGTCTTTCCAAAGAGTGAGCACATGACTCAGTCAGCGGGTCACAGATGTCGTCCGGCTGGAGGTCAACGCACTGGGTTTCACTTTTGTGAATCAGTGGCAAACATAGCGTAGGTACTCAAAGGTGTGTGTGTGTAACGTGGGTAACTTATGGTCACATTTTGGAGCACCTGCAGTATAGTTAGAAACAGGAAAGGAATAAAATTGACACGCATGATAATCCTGATTTCAATCTATTCTTCCCTATAAAGGGAAAGAGTGATTCTGTCTGCTATTGGCGGTTTCTGATATCAGACGACGTGACAGAAGCAGTACTGTGACATTTTGCAATGATCAGCCCTCCAACTGCAGGTCTACTTCCAAAAGATTTATTCACATTGACTCACAACACACTAAATGGGCTGCAGGTGAGAACTCCCATCTGCTTGCTGGGTATATTTTTTGGCAGACAACTAGAGCGAAACCTTGGTTCTTCTTGAATAATTTTCTTACAGGAATAGTTTGACATTTCAGAAGATATACTTATTCAGTTACTTGCCGAGACTTGGATGAGAAGATTGATACAATTCTCATGAGAGTGGTATCAATCTTCTCAGAAAGTCAAGCAAATAAGAGTATTTCCCAAAATATCACTCTACCGGCATTTTCAATGGATTTCCTTTTTCTGTCAGCGCTCCGACCTCTCTCTTCATCCTTTGTGTTTCTGACTTTTTCTCAGGTCTCATCGTGGGATCGCTGATGGTGTGCTGGCTTCCCAACCAGATTCGTCGTCTAATGATGGCCGCCGTGCCCAAGTCCCGCTGGACCAGTTCTTTCTTCCAGAGCTACGTCGCTCTCCACCCTGTGGCCGACTCCTTCTTCTACCTCAGCTCGGTCCTCAACCCGTTCCTCTACAACCTCTCCTCCAGACAGTTCAGGAAGGTTTTTGTTCAGGTGCTGCGGTGCCGCCTCACCATCGAACACATTAACAAGCGCACAGTGCACTCCATCCAGCCCCTGCTGAGAAAGTCGTTGCGTCGCAGCAAGGCCAACCGTCCCACCCTTGCGCATGAGAAAACTCCTCCCACCTTTATAACCTTTCACAGTCAAAGTGACTCAGGAGTGGCTTCAAATACTCAAACCTCTCTCATTCTGACTGAAGAGTCCGATACAATTCCCAAAACAAAGACAGATGTACCATCAGAGACTGAAGTATAGTGTGCTGTACAATTTAATGCAAAACAATGAACAGTAAAATGAAACCTGCTTGTGCTGTGCCATCATAAACAAATATAGAGATACTCCTTATACACAGTAAACACGGTACGTGTCAAGTCACAAACTTCATTAACAGATCACGCTCAGCTGACAATTTGGCATGATAGCAAGCTTGATGGGACTCCGCAAGAAACTGTTATCAAGTCAGAAAATGATGATACAAAAGTTGAAATATTCAGTTAAGCATGAAACCCCCCACAGCTGGAGTTAAAGTTAAAGGTTCCCAGCAGAGTTTAAGACCACCAGTGCGGGTCCTTTTGGATGTTTGCAGCTCGTGGGCAAGCATACCACAAGGACACTTGTACATTCACAAGCATGCGGGCGACACATTGTACTTTCCTGTTGACTGCAGAGAATTGAACGTTTCTAGCTTAATGGCCACAGCTGCAACAGCAAAAATACTTTCTCCCACATTCATCACAAAACGAAGGACTCATTATTAGCATTTTAGCCTTTAGGTCCCTCAAATTTCAGAAGTCAGAAAGAGCAGTAAGTTCATTATAGGGAGCAAGCATGAAGTCATGAGGATCAATGCGCCAAAAGAATGCACCAGCTCAAGTAACCCATAACACTTTTTCGGTGTTCATTGAAACAAACTGTGGTTTTCTATGCATTGAATGTCCTTTGTATTTTGATGTCCCAATGACATTAATATCCCCCTGTTCACGAGGTTGGTATGCTGGCCGACATAAAAATGTAATTAGTAGTTGTATCCTGCATGTTGTTGTCGGAGAGTTCATTTATTACACACTTAAGAGTGACAGTATGACAACACGTTCTCCAAATTAGATATCAAAATACGCTGTTTGTACATGATCTCTACAACAACATGCCAAAGCATTTTGTGATCTGACACCCCAATAAGCAGGACAACACCATTTGTGCCTCCCAAAACAATTTCAAATCACTGTTATACAAATAAATCTGTTTTATGGTGCGACAAGGCTATGGCTAAGATTTGGTTACATTTAGAGAAAGATCATGGTTTGTATTTGAAATTGAACTAGAACTAGATAAAGGATAGGGCATTTTTTGTGCTGTTAAAATAACTACTTCACCAAGGTTAGTGGACATTTGTCATCATGGCTACAGTAATAAACACGTGGCTAACGTTAGGAAACGATTGAGAAACCATTGCTTCTTGGTAGAAAATGGTAAAAGAACAGTGATCTCCTGTGTTAAAAGACTGGTTCGGGACCCACAGGTGAGTCACAGGAGATTTTATTAGGGTCGCCAATGAATTTCTTCTATTGTCTTATATTTACCATGTATATCTGCACTACACCTTTAAGCCACATGAAGGAGCCTGAATGCACTGATGGTTGTAGCCTACTAGGTCTCGTGTAAATTTAGGTTTTTTTAACTAATAAGAGCAATAAAACAAGAATGGCATCTAAATGTATGTTGTTCCGCTGATGAGAGAAAATGTAAATAATGAGATTTACATTTATTCGGTCATTTTTAGAAGAAGAATATTTTTTCAATAACACATGCATAAAAGGAAGTTGTAATTCACGAAACATATATGTTGTCAAAATGGCTGGTTTACCTATTCAAGATGACAAAATATAATTCAGAAATGGCAGTAAAAATGGTCAGGAACATTCATTTATGCAAAAATGTAATACTTCTCACGATTTAAGGTCTATTGTGAGTTGGGTCATGATTGTTTGTTATTTTTAAAAAGTGGGTCCCCAGAAACAAAGTTGGGGAAACACTTCTCCGTAACAACGTCAGCTGACTTTCTTGTTTGCTGCTAGAGGGCGCTGTCACTTTTTTTGTAAATGTGTGTTGTTTTGGGCCGTTTTTCTTGGGAGAACAGTGTGTCCAATACAATGAGCATAATATTAACCTAGTGGCCATCTTGGAACAATTTTGTAATCAGTTCTCTTAAAACATTCATGTAGTGCAAGCAACATGAAATCCTGTGGCTTCATGCTATTGCACTCGCTGACAGCTGGTGGCACTGAAGCCACAAGATACTTAGCAATGCATCAGCAAAGATGAGGCAGAAGAAGACAGTAAGCTGGTGTAAACACATACGTTGGCCATGCAGAGCTCAAAATATTGGCTTTAAAAAATGCATTTGACATGTTTGTTAGAACTCCAGGACACGTCCACAAAACTCCACAGGGTACCTTTAAGGTTCAGGTCACCTCGAAACCAACAACTCAACCACTGCAAAAGCAAGGGAATATTACATTCTGATAGACAACACCAACAACTTGTGTGTTTAGCACATCACATTACGTCTTGTCATAATATATTTTGGCTCTGAAATAATCTCTGACAAGGCATGCATACTGACGCCTTACCATACAACATATTCCCTGATCGTAGGGAACGAGCATAACTTTTAGGGTAACTGTCAAACTCTTTCTTCAAAGTCCATCAGCGGTCATCGACATGTAGCCACTCTAGATGCCCCTAATCGTACCTCACACTGACTGTACTACGGCTGCACAACCTCAATACAAACGGTTCTAGTCATTATAGATGCAAAGAATATGTGGGAAGTAGTTTGAAAAAGGTTTCTGTATTTAAACATGCTCTTGCAGCTCTATGTAAAATTTTTGTGAGCAGACAGAAAAGGTTGTTCCAGAACAAGTGGAGGAAAGTTTCAGGATAAAACTTTTCCCTGGCCTCCACTGATAAGATGATGTTGTATCTGTGAGGGGCTTTAGGGCAGTAGGTGGTCGAAACATAATGACTAGCATGTGTGATTTTCTTCATCCAATCTCATTTTCCTGACTGCACCGAATCAATCATTAAACATTATCATTGTCATACATGTCATACATTGTCTTCATCATTTCGTCAATAAAACAGAATCTGTGATTGTCCCAGGTAAGGGTATTGATCGAGAACAAATAACAGCGTTATATAGACTGGAGAGCTTTGTCTCAGGCTCAGAAAATAAATAATGAATCTAAACTCATTATTTTTTCCTGCAATATGTCTTATTTAACCTTGTAGTGTAAGTAAACAAAGACAGATGCGTATGAGCCACCTGCTGCACAACAAAATAGCCAGAAGCTGTTCCATGTCCTCCCCCTCACCTTACCCATGTGCCCCAGTAGCTACACCGTGAACATGTTCGGGACATGACACGTGATGCTAAAAAACAAAAATCCCAAAATGGAGGCAAGCTGCGACACAATGGGAGTTCAGAGAACGAGTACTGTACAATCTTTCCCCTGCTCAAAGAATATATACATTTCCCAGTATGTGTTCCTCGCTGTCTCAGTTAGTTCATACAGTTCCAGTTCATGTTGTCTCCACTGTCCAAACACATGTCAACTCAGTGTGTGAAGCTCTGTCAGCACAGTGTGGAGGACAGTAGGAGGAAAACAGAGAGAGAAAACACGGGGAGCTGCGGCGTGGTCAGGGTAATGGCCGCCGACGGTTGGGGTCGTTTCCTCTGCCGTGGCCCGTTACACAGCGGTGTGTTACAGCAGGTGATGCACACTGAGTTGAGCTTGCTGGTGCAGAACTGCTGGTAACCAGACGAGGCGATAAGACAGGCTCCCGACGAGGCGCAGGACTTGCGGTAGTGTATCCCTGAAATAGGGATAGAAATGCATTAGGCTGGTAATGAGAGGATTAGAGGGTGTGAGTGTGTGTGTTTGTGAGAGAGAAAGAGAGAGAGAGAAAGAGAGAGAGAGAGAGAGAGAGAGAGAGAGAGAGAACAAAGACCGAAACAGTGAGATGGAGGCATGTAATTAGGGTTTAAATAGCATGTATTCTTTCATCAAGAGGGAACAAACTTAAAGGGAAACATCTCTGGATAATTGGGTTAATGTTCTTTTTGCAGTCACTTAGCTCTACTCTGTGTCGCCACAAGATTTGCATAAAATTGCCACAGTGTCTAATATAATTAGTCTATGACTGAGGAAAACAGCCCTTAATGCTTTTTAACTAGTGCTCTCAGTAGGTGTGACTTCTCTTCTTACTGTGTTTATACATATCCAGAGGAGCTTTCAAGGAAAAATTTTTCTGGAACCGACAATGCTAACTAGCAGCCCTGTGATTTTCGGTATAGTTAGTTTTCGCCGGCTGCTTGTGGCCGGCGAAAACTTTCGCCTTTTAGTGGACAATCAGTGTGATTCCTCTCACCGGCGATTCAACATGCTGATTCAGCCCAAAAGCAGCTGACAAGCGCAGACTTGTGCTGACGGTGAGGGACACACAGTAAAAACTAGGGCCACAGACACTGTGTGTCAGGGCCTGAAGAGAACAAGCATTTTTCACAGCTGACAGAAAGCACAGGTGGCACAGCTAACATTAATAATGGCAGTTATTCTGTCTAATTAAAATTTAAGTTGGTTGGAGCTAAGCTAGGGATTACAGAACATGGTGTCACCAAACTGCTGGCACACCTAAATGGAATGCAGCCATTATTGCTGTCATGACACTTGTGCTTTTCCTATGGCATGTCAAAATGTTGCACTGGGAACTTTTTCAGGCAGACATTTTGACATCAGCAGGAAAAAACAGGTGACATAAACTACATTAATAAGTCCTATGACGTGTGCCAGTTACAGGGTTCTGGTGATGTACATGCTGGCTCAGTGAAATAGCTTATGGGCACTTCATTAAATTGAGTCATAACTAATGTTTTTTCTTACAATGGTGCGCTTCCTCTAATGACAAGTAAAAATGTCTGCACTTTAAACATTTTCATTCTCCATACTGCTTTTAAAAAGAAAAAAAGTTTAAATCATTCACAATATTTTTTTAGTTTAAATTACATTTTCAATGAAAAACATAAAGATTCACAATTCAGAGAAAAAAAATGTGCTGCCCTGTTCCTTCTTTTGCTTTAGAGTTTTTTTTATATGTATATTTTTTTGTTTTTTTTAAATTTACAACATTATCAGTGTATGAAAGCTGTTTTAAAGCTGTTCCTCATGGACTACACACATGATTTAAATTATTTGTGTTGACTGTCTCAAGACTCTTGATTTACTTCTCTATCACTCTCCTACACTCGGTGACTTCACTTAACTCCCAGGATAGCTCCACCCACCATAAACCTGAGCAGAGTCTAATTAACCAAAAATAAAGAGACCTGTGTGGGTTTAAAAGGCCTTCACACCACTTCACATACATTCAGTGTTAAAGATAAAGCTGTGTTGATCCAAACCTTTCTTTTATCTGCTACTTTTTTAGGTTTCCTGACAGGTGTTTCAAATAGAAAGTAATTGGCATCAATCTGCTACGTGTCTCTGCTCCATAGCTTCCCTTTAGTTTAAGACGTCACAGCTCCTGCTAATGAATTCTAAAAGCCATGAAAGACCGCTGAACTTCTCACGCAGCAGTCAGACATGAGACTTTTGGCTTTTAATTAGTTAAAAGATGGACTGGGTACGTTTGTGCTTTAGTTCCTTTTTATTCTAAACAATATGTTTATACCTTTCAAAGTGTGCACTGTAGCAATGTGGCTATAATACTATTTTTTAGAACAACTAAAATACATTACTAGAATTGAGAAAATAGCTTTATGTTACAATTTAAACTAAGTTTGAAAGGAACCATAAACAAATTAAGTTTGCTCACAAAGGTACAAACACTATAAACCGGTTAAAATCAATATTAATATTGTTTTTGTATCTCAAATGTTGACAATCGCAGTAGTTTCAGTTGAAGTGTCAGATTAAACTAAAGTACTAAACGTCTCTTGAAGTGTAATTGAGATGCGCTTATTGCAATTTTCTTGGACAATTCAGATTTTCCACCACCGTCCTGAAAAATTATTTCAACCATCCTGAAGTTAGTGTAAACTGTCAAAAATGTTACATGTTATCCTTTTACATTTATATTGTCATCTATAGTGGTTATTTGTATAAAAACACACAATTCAAATGATTAGGAAATACATGATTGTATGTTTATTTAAATACTTGTTTTGATTAAAAACTGCTTGTCATTAGTAGTTTTAATTATGTATTATGAGCTGCTTAGAGCTAGTGTTAGGAAGTTAAACAGGTCAACGCATTAAATAATAAGAAATTGGATATACAGTCACTGGTCATGGCCGATCAGCTGAAAACTGGCCGGTCTCTAACGGCTGCCACATGATCGGTGCATCTCTAGTAATCTCTGAAGCATTAGACTTTTCTTCTAGCCCTGAAGACAGTGGAAGTGTCAAAAATAGTTGAACTAATATTTAAAGGGTAAGAGATGAAAGTGCCAGCTGTGACAACTGCTAAAATGTCCGTTGAAAGGGTTTCAGTTGAGTACAAATTCTGTCAGTTGATTTGTAGAGGCTGAAAGCAGTTGAAATGTCATTAAAAGTGTAAAAACTGAAAGCAGTTGAAGTGGCAGTTGACGTTGAAGCGCCAGAGATAGCTAAAGTGTCTGCACTGTAAATAGTTGAAGTGTCAGTATAGGTTAAAGAGCTGAAGAGAGTTGTGATGTCATCCACTCTGCCCACTTTTAACGTTCTTCACAATAAACACTGATGTAGAAACTTAAACTTGATGTCCAATTACTTAAAAACTATGAAACGGTATAAAAAAACTTAACTAATATGATCATATGGTAAGTGATTGTTTGAGGTGAGAAAAGCCATTAAATCTGTATTCCCTGTCAGTGACTCATCATACTTTTACTGCACCTCATTTTCCACTGACTGCCCGTGCTATCGGCTCTCGCTATTTTCCAATTACTGCTCGAGATAAAATCCAACAGATTATGGGGCCATTTATGACCATAGGATTTTCTTACAACGGCCATTTTTAGGTTTGAGCAGGAAATGACAGAGATCATCGGAAGTGTCTGCCATCTTTTAAGAGTGTAACAGCTAAAATTAGAGATACAAACACAGTGTGCGACAGGTGTAATGCTCCAGGCTTTGTGGGAAGAAGGTACATTTCCTTCCAACATCCTTGCAACATTTGACCCAATGTTTCCACTGGATTACTCAACACCTTCTGGGAACTCCAGTGATATTTGCAGTACATAAGACATGGGAGAATGCACAATTTAAATGAACATCCAGCACTTTGGGTGTTACTATGCCTGTATCTGTTGCACTCAAGTGGAGAGAGGAGTGACACATTACAAAGGTTATTGGAAGTTTATGTGCTCGTATCTAAATTTCTTTGAAATAAAATGTCAGCCAAATGTTAACGTTTCCCTCCACTAATCTCACAAACAACTTGTTCCAACAAGCTTTTCAAGTAAATCCATGCTCTGTAGTGCACAATTGAAATGTTCACAGCTGAGGATGTCTTTAATTCACCGGCTCCCTAAGTAAACTTCATTGGAATGTGGATTACCGCTTCTGCTGATAAATCAGTTATTCTGGGATGGATGCTTTTCAGAGGAACTTTTGAAAAAAATGAATGCAGTCACTGGTAATTGCTCTCAACATACTTTTAGAGTATTTTGTGTTTTATCTTTTACCAAACTACTCAGAACGCTTACACGTTCACTTTTGCACAGATTTACTTTCTAGGACAGAGTTGGTGTCAGGTGGGAAAACTTCTAATCCTAAAACGTAAGCACTATCACGGCACAGAGATTCCCCTTCTTAAAGCCACGAATGACAAATGATGCTGTTCCATTCCAGTTCTTTTTTTGGATTGCTTGATTTAAGTGCTACTTTGGACACCATCGATCATAGCATTTTATTAGACTGAGGCAATGGGTGGGGGTACACTGTACTGAGTTGGATCAAACCTGGTCTTTCTGAAAGAAATTTCTGTGTGTCTGATAACAACTATACATCGTTATCAGATGTTGAGAGACCTCACAGGTCAATTCTTGGTACTAATTTGATTCCCTTTTTATATGCTCCCATTCGGTTATATTATTCGTGGACACGGTGTTTCCTTCCACTGTTATGCTGATGACACACAGCGGTATGTCCCCATTAAAACCACTGACCTCAGTATGCTGAGTTCTTTACAGGAGTGACTGTATGTAAGCTGTTGCTAGAAATATTAGCATCTTGTTTGACTGTAATTAAACTTTGAACAGAACATTACTAAACATGTATAAACTTATTTAAGTTTTAAAGATTGAGAAACAGTTTTACATGCTTTTTTAACTCATGGATTACTGGAACAGCCTTTTGCCTTGTTTTACATAAAAACTGTAGACTGGCTACAGACAGTACATACCTCAGCTGAAAGGCTTTTAACCAAAGTAAACAGGTTTGAACACATCATCTTGGGATTAGCCTCTGTACACTGGCTTCCAGCAAGTTTTTTTTAAATACTTACACGGCACTTATGGTCTGACACCTAATTATAACTCAAATCTTTTATCCCCGTACAGCCCTACTCGTATATGAGATCCACAGGCAGGGGTCGTCTATCTGGTCCAGTCTCTCGTCTGAAGACTAGGGGGGTCAGAGCTTTAAGAGTCCCAAGGCTTTGGACCCCCTGCCCGAGGCTGAGTCAGTGGCTACTTTCACATCTAAGCTTAAAACACATTTTTATTGCACTGCCTTCACTGATTTCATCTGATTCTAGTTTTTAGTTTCTTTAGTTTTTTTTATGTTGGTCTTTTAGTACATTTATTTTATTATTGCTGTGTTTTTTATTTGTTTTTATTAAAATCACTTTGTAACTTTGTGTGATAAGTGCTATATAAATAAAGACATTATTATTGTTATCATTATTATTATTAAATATTTATTCACAAAAACTAAGCCTCAATTTTGGAGCTCTTTAAGGGCACAGATGGGTGCACAATGAATCATCTCACTAAATTCCCACAAGTGAATGTGTAGTTGAAATCAGATCATTATTGTTATTATTATAAAATGCATCAGCTAATTACCAACAACTGAACAATGTTAGGAATGAGCATTTCTGTTGGAAAAAAACAAACAGATGTTGTGGTGTAGCTCCAACTGTTCATGCCAAAGCACCTACCTATACGAGGATCAGATTAGTATCAGAGTTTAGGAGATATCAAAGTTGAATATTTACATTTGGTGTAAAAATTGCTGCCCCCTGTGGGTGTATTTAGGCAAATATATCTGTTGTGTTCTTAACAGTCCTAACGCAGCATGTGTATTGTGTTCAGTTGCATGCAGATGATGATAAATAATTCCAGCCTGACCACTTCAGTATCTGATTTTAGTGAATCTTGACATGATATGATTCAAAGCCTTAATTGCTCCCTTACACAAGTTCTGGCTGATTAGACCTCTGCTTTTAAGCATGTGTTCATCAGTAAGAGAAACATCTGCCTCAAAAACATTGTGAGAGGTAAAAAAAAAAAATTCCACACAGTTAAAATGGAATAAGCAATATGATACAATTTGTATTCCATTCCTGTGTATTGACATACTTTACATTAAATTGCCGTAATTGGCTTGGAATCAATTTAAAGATTTCTAAAATCATTGATCACTGCTACTTTAATTTACATCTTAATAACCAAATATTTCTGATTGCTTCCCTATGTGTAGATTTCACAAGAGAATTTTCAGTGGCTACTTTCCACTCGAGAACTCCTCCAAAGGGTGTCGATAACGATGGACCACCAACCTGAAATATTACTTTCACAGAAACATCCACCAATAACCTGCAGCTGTACCGGCAGATAAATGTGTGACGACAGTGCAGCACTTTAAATACAATGATAAAACCCTGAGAGGGAGCTCACCTGCTGTTAGTGAAACCCTCTATCGCAACCTTTCAGCGGCGCTCCCTCTGTGCTCTTACACAACAGTAAACAGCTTTATTTTGGTTATTGCAGGTCTGAGAACTGACATCTGACATTCTCATTAATGGAAACGTTAGAGAAAAAAAGTCAACGTCTATTACTATATATTATCAACTGTAAACCTTTCTAATTTGTAATTATGTTGTTAATGGTCTTATAGTGGATTCCTTACCATGACAGTATTGCCAAGAGAACTGCTCTAATCGAAATTCAGGACAAATACACACAAACATAACCCTGGTACATGGTGCTTAAATTCCTTATATACCAACTATGGGCATGGAGAATATGCAGTGCAGTATTTGTTGAGCAAATATCACCAAAATTAATTTCAGACAGCACAACTGGAAAACACTCACTTTTTAACATTTAAAGTGCTTATAGGGGGATTTCTTTTAATTTCTGCGTGGGGATTCTAAGATTTAGCACTTTAATCTATCTTATGCTGTGGAATTAATTTATGGGAGAAAGGGTGAGATTTCTTATCAACTTTGGAGCGCTGTGAGAAATTTTGTCTAATGAGAATCCACATGGTCGGCCGCACAGGGAAGAGTAAGCAGTCCAATATGGCAGAGAGTCTGGAGAACCTTTGATTGCCCTTCTAAATGAGATTTTAACCAAATAAATCAAATGACACTGGTTGTACTTCTGTGGTTTTGAGAAAAGGCAAGGAATAAGATAAGCATTTGGTTCCTAATAGTTATGTTGAGTTAGTTAATGCCTTATTTGAGAGTAGAAAACATAATTGGCTCAACACACATTTCTTTTGCATATTGTTTGTAACAGTGACTGGACTGCCCTTGACACAAATGTGTTACACATGTATCAGTCTGCTCCGTGGGCTTTATTATCCATCTAAATCAAACTTAACTAAGCAGTGAAATTATATGGCAGTTGTTATGTGAGCTGACATAAAGATGTCATCCAGATAAATGGTCACTAGGGACATTAAATTTTTAGCATGTATATTTGAGTTTCTCAAAATAAAAGTCATCAAGCACTTGTGAATGCATTCACTTGTAATTTCATTTGATGACCTGTATGTAACCAGGAAGATATAAAGCTCATTTTCAAGAAAGGCCAAAACAGCAGCACAATTATGTCACACAAACCCAAAATAAGAGAGAAAAGAGGAACACTTAAAAGACATTGAATAATGTAAGGCATTGAATAACATTTAGACAAATCTGGAAATTACTGGACCAACTTCTGGTTACACCTCACACATTGTCTCTCAGATTTGGATGGATACTGACTCTTCTTACAGGAAATTTCTCAACTCAGCTGAGGTTACCTCTAGCTATTGCAAAGTTCATGAAGGTTATTCAAAATAACTTTTTTCTACCATCAACACAGCTAATAAAATTTGGTATTAAGTTTTGGATTCTCCAGCTCTTTGAATTGTTAAAGGTCAGCACTGTCAAGACGGTTTGATATTGGTCAATGGGAAAACATTTTGTAAAGTTCACCAAAGTTGAACCCAATACAAAATATTCACATGGATTTACCTTAATCCTGCAAGTGAATCCGCTAATCTCGCCATTCTACCCTCTAGCGTCACCTTTTGGGACGTTTCAGGTACGGCGTGTCAACTCACACTCATTACTTTTCAAAATAAACTTCCATGTTCACAGTTTCCACTCGTTACATGTATACAGTCTCTTTGTCAGTGAAACAATACTTCAGCTCTGAATTAATTGCACACTTCAGCAAAGAAACCTGTTATTGAAAAACCTTGAGCATCCAGAGCAAACACTGCTAAAACACAACACATCCATCCGAATCACACAAGCAAACAAACTTCATGCACTCTATTTAACCAAATAAATGTAAAATACCGTGACTAACCACATTCTCATTTCCCTTTCCCTGATACAGTAAATTAACTTTTGTAAAAGCTAATTAAGATAAGCCATGAAATCAGGAGTGCAGACGGCGCTCGTCTCCATCCATCTCTCTGTTCTGTGGTCTCTTCGGCTGTTTAACATGAAGAGCACCGCGACCCTGCACAGTCAGTGTGGCACCAGCTTGGACATGGTCACCGTTTGCTATTACGTAATCGGAACCGGGCTAGTGACTGCATCAGTTTGCATTTTTAAACATCTTAAAGCTGGATTCTGGGACATTCTGAGGATTGATCCTGTCTGATGGACCCCACCACCCACGTATCGACAGGGTAATCTTGAAACCTCATCACCTCCTCCTGTTAGGTTGCATGCTTGATATTTTTGTTGTCTTTTCATTTAAGCAATTAAACAGTTTGAATTTTCCTTCTTGATTTCAGACATTGAACCACTGCCCCTTGAAACAGCACAGATGTCCCATCAAACCAAGAAATGAGATGCAGCAGTTTCAGGTAGTATAATCAAGCTTCACTTTGCTCATATCTGTATTTAACTAGAAACATCACAGAAAATACAGCATAAGATGCTATTTATCAACTTTCTTCAGCATCACCTGCAAAACAAGCCGCTCTGTGACACATCATCCACAATTGTTTGCTTTTCAGACTCCCGTTCAGAGCAATCTGAAAGAAATCATAACATGTATTTGTCTCGTAATCACTGCTCCATTAAGTGTGCTGCCTCTGTGGATACTGTGATAATTATATATTTTCACTGTGAAGTCAAATCGTGGGAGAGACTAAGGCACGCCTCGGTGACGGACAGCAACTGTGACAAATTCATCGGTATGACATTAAACATTTACTTGAAAGCACTTTTTGGGAGCCGGCAGATGGTTCTGTATAGTATCACACAGATTTCAGATTTTAGCATTTTTGATGCTCGAGTAGTTCTCTCGACAACAGAGCTAACTGTTCTACCTCATCAACATGTTGATGTAATTGATGAATAGCTTTAGTTTAGCTTAAAGCTGCACTAATCAATACCTTTGATCAATCAAGTGTCTCTGAAGTCTAATATGAAAGGTGTTGCTCCTACTGTTGAACCCACAGGGTTGTAATCCCCCTCAGTAATATTTACTTTCTTAGCATCTTTTGGTTCATTCTTTGGCACACAAACTCCAGCAGCAGCAGGAAACAATTTATCTTCTTGCAAAATGCTCAGATAACCGACAGTGCACTACTAAGCCTTCCTGCCCAGCACCAAACAGCAAACAAAGTTAGCTACAATTTATCAAAGAAAAACTGGACTCCAGCATGACAACATTAGCAAAATTAGCATTAATTTGAAGTCATGCGTCTGGCCACCTGACAAATTCAAGGCCGATATTCACTTATTTTAGCTGTGCTTTGGTCTTCACCCCTTGACAAAAATGTATTGCTGCTAAATGCTACGTTCACCAGCTAATCGCTAACTTTGTTTGTCTGCTGTTTGGTGCTATACAGTGAGTTTACCAGAGCCTTTTCACTACAAACAGCTGCCTGCTGCCATGTGTAAACGAGGTTGAGGAGAGCTGCGTAGCTGAAGCCAACAATATATTTGTGGGCCAGAAAACCATAACAATGGACTGAAAGACGCTAAAGCTCTGTCATTTTATCTGTTATTAACATAAAAATATTGATTAATGCAATATTATTCTGACATAAAAAATGCCAAAGTATTACATATTTGCAAAAATAATTGATCCATTATAATGCAAATCGAAGACAGCAAACTCTAATCCTATGCTTTTTTTGGAGTCTGTTATTACATTAAATACAATGCCTCAGAGAAACTGAAGGGTGGCCAATTTCATATTCCTCGTCACAGTACATCTTACTCCCTCCTTTAAAAAAAGACATTGAAATGAAAGGTGGCTTGCTGGACAATCATTCAGTCCTTTTAAGACAGTGGGAGAGGAACAGTCCTCAATAAGGGAAAGGACACTCTTTTAATAATTTCTCAAGACATAATCAGAGGGGATATGATGAGCCTAATCGAAGCTGGGCTTGGATAGGAAGCCAGGCTTTGTCTCATGCTGCCCAGCAGAAAAATAGCCGTCATTCAAATCGAGGTTATGAATGTGAGTCTCTCTACTCGTGGTTGTTTAACCATAGACTGTAGGTTTGACAGAGTTTCACTCTTGACCGATACCTCGAAGTTCTGCCAGCCAGCCTCTTTCTCAGAGAGCTTGGTCGTAGAAGGAGGAGCAGATGGATTGTTTAACGCCTTCCAGTTGCAGAAAGGTTACTCTTTAACAGAAAATAGCCCAATTTAGGACGTACGTAAACCAATCTGCTTTCTACATTATAGTTCTACATGTTAAGGCATAGGCTCAGAGAGGCAATCGCAGGGCAGGTATACTTAGGAAGAATCAAACACCGTCACTGATTTTTATTCTTATCACTTAAGCACATTGCACAGAGGTGGCAGTGCAATTGTAAATATGGTTTCAGTTGAATTTCTACAGCCTCCTTTTCATGCCAAGCAGCAATGATGATAACACTGGGAGATAAAGGCTGGGACGTACATGAGCATTCATGCGGAGATTTTCTTATTAAAGAACTGTCGACTCTATAGTGCGGTGTGCCTGCCCTTTGGATTGGGAACCACATTTCCAAAGACAGGAGCTTATTGCTTTTGCTCATCAGCAGTAGCGAGAGGGGAGAAAATTACCCACAATTTTCACTGGGTGTGAAAATGAAGTAGACCTGTGGCGTAAGAGTGACCCTTCGTGTCTGGGTTCTGACCACCTTCAGTAAATAAGGACATAGCAGTGACATATTATTTATTACTAAAGAGCCATCATTTCACTGCAAAACCCATGAAAACCTGAGACTCAAAGGCTGTATGAGCCATACTTAAAAGTCTGTTAACACAATGAAAGCAGAGGTTCAGATGTTCACGGATTGTTTTGGAAAGATATTCCAACCTGCATGCACAGAGGCTGTAAATCTTTACTGAATGTGATTGAATGAATGTAAATACGGTAGCCCTGAGAGCTCAACGCACTGTAATTTAAGAAAACAAGTAGACACGATGTAAGTAAATGAAGAATCATCAACATCTTCATCAATTTGACAACACATGCACAGCATTTAAAAAAAAAGCCCTGAAAATAGAGAAACGCGCAGCAAAAAGCTCACAGCACAATGGAAACTGTCTCCTACTTTATAAATATCTTCCATTGGCCTGTAAAACCTTCAAAACTATCCTTCTGCACTGAACAACATGAACTAAAGCAAAGCTATAGGTGAAAATTAACTTCCCACAGCCATACTGGACAGATGGTCATAGCCCATCGTTTATTTATTGGGTCATTTGCAACTGAAGGTGAGACACATTTTTTCGCCCATTACCAATACCCATATTTGCAACTTAAAAAATGTATTGACAATGTATCAGCTTATATTCATTTTTAGCCTGTGTGGCTCTAGGGACAGCAATGTCAGTCGGTCAGTTGGCTAGTCCATCTACCGCATTGGTCCAGACGGAGGTTTCTGTAACAACTATTGGATTGATTGCAATAGAATTTTGTACAGACATTCACATGGTGCGCAGAAAGTCATACTACCGACCGTGGCTATTCTCTGACTTTTGACCAGCAAGTCAAAATGTTCTGTACATCTAGAAAGCAAAGAGCCACCTAAGCATTCATTCGGTCATGTTTCTAGCAATCTTCATAGAGTAAAATCTAATTTTCTATGTTCAACAGCTAGTTACTAACTTTGTTTGTCTGCTGTTTTTTAGAGCTTGTTTTCCTGAAAACAGCTGCTGCTGGAAATGAAGTTAATGAAAGCGGTGAGAGTGAACCAAAACAGTAAAGCTTCGGGCCGTAGAAACCAAAACATTTAGCTGAAAGACATGGAAATGTCCCATAGAGCTGACAGGAACTGCAGAATGTGGGGTGTAATTATCTGTGGGTTTGTCACTACAAGTTACCCCTTTTAACATTACACGTAGTCATGGGATCCGATCTACATATAAAAGGTTGGTTGGTGCAGCTTAAAGAATATTGCAGCTAAACATGTAGGAACCAGCCTGTAAAACCAACACAACGTGTCACACACCTGCGGGAAAGTTGGTTTGACTGTGGAACATTTTTACATATCGCCCAACCGTGCCCCACAGATTACTAAAATCTCCAAATTCACATCAAAAACATCATCATTGTAATTTATTTGGCCAACATATCTACCAATACCGATATATCTGCCTTAAGTTAATATCGGCTGGATAAATTGTCCATTTGAGGTTTTTGGAAAGGCCTGAACACACCCAAAGGACACACAACTACCATTGCATGCACAGCATGAGCTGGTAGGTTTTCTCCTCAGATGGAAATGGAATAGTTTATATTCATGGCTTCTATTTCAAATACTGACCTGCAGCTGAGACTTTCATTCTTTAATGATACTGACAGAGCACTGAAGCGCGTGTCCTCGATAACCTCAGATCAGTTCGATTTCTGCTCACAGCAGAGAGCCTGGCTTCTGGCTGGGCATGCTGGAGAGCCCTTCTTCTTTGACTTTGTGTTAAAGGACACTTCAAACATGCAGGCAAGACGAACTGTTTCCTTTGTGCCATTTCAAAACATGCTTTCGATGATAATATTTCCATGGATTCAGAAAATATGAGTGTCTGAGCACTACAACGAACCGAGGGTGTGACAGCTCAACACATACAAACTGATCCTGCTCACAAACAGCTAGATGGCGCGACACTCAATAGCTTTCCACGCGCGGGGATCACTCCTATCGCTTCAGTTTTAAGCTATATTGATTTCATGACAACAACAAAGAGAATTCTTCAGATCCTCCCAGATCCATATCACCACCAAAATCTGGTCCGCTTTACTTGGATTGAGGAAGATTTGTCAACATTCTACTGGAGCCTGTTCTGCTCTGATATATCCTGAGATAAAAACACAGTTATTTATGATGGCAGAGACGAGGAACACGCTTCCCAAGTGACCCGACTTACCATCCTCCTTCACCAGAACCTCCTTCTGGCACATGTCCTGCACGTTCACGGTGCAGTTGACTATGAACTCTGGCGTGGAGCAGTCGTGTGTCATCTCCTCACACTGATAGCACTGGATCTGCAGAGCCAGCCCTGCAACACACACACACACACGCACACGCACGCACACACGCACACACACACACACACACACACACACACACACACACACACACACACACACACACACACACACACACACACACACACAGACATTGGGGAGACACCCCAGGCAAAAACATTGTTTTTCATGCACTAGTCAACTGTGCGATTTTGCTCTATTTTGCTTTGATTACGTGACTTCTTTCAGGCTAGTGGAAAGAAAACATCCAAAATACACAAGTAGGAGTTTTTTTCTTTGTTTATTTGCATCTGTAGATTTCTCCTAAATTCACCCAAAGTTAGATAATGATTCACTGCATATTTAACCATTGAATTTCAGAAACATTGTACAAATAATTGTCTTAATGTAAGTAATCATCTGTGGAAGTTTCATGATGATATCTATTAGCTACATTTTTTTTTACACTATTCACCTATAGCATCTTCAAAATGTATGGAATATTTCTATACATTTCTTAAAAAAGCAGTTTTCTTCAAATTAGTTTTTTCTCAAACTCTGAGTCAGAAATATCCACCTCAGTATCAATCACATACACCAAACTTTCCAGTTGCACTCCTATCAATAATCTGAAGGTTATTACAGAGGTTTGTTCATATATCATTCATAACCGGATTTATGGCTGTTGACATTATATTTTCTGATTTATGAGTGATACAAATAGATATTCAAATCCCCTCTGTAAGAACCTTTGTCTCTAATATGTCAACAAAATTGAACAAGAATTTTTAACCTGGCTTTATCTAACATTCTAAGATTTCTGTTCTGGAAATGTATGCAAATTAGCACATATTTGATAAGGAATTGCCGACTTTGCATATTTAAACCATTTCAGAGACCTTATAATCCAAAAAACAAATATCTTTGTCTATGTAATTGTAAGTAATCAACTGGGAAGTTTTATGGTCATATATTAGTGGGGTTTCTCCCCTAATTATTAATCTTTGTATTTTCATGATCATTTTCAGCAGGTTAGATGGTCACCACCATCAGCCACAACACTTTTCATTTACACACTCCATTTTTTTTTTCTTGTATCACGACTAAGGCGAGTTTCATATCTAAGTGAAATTCAGTTTTCATTTTCTTGAATATTCTGACTTTTAGTTCCTTGCCCTCCGACCATCTCAAATTGATGTGACAGACATGCTCAATTATTCAGCTGCATAGGAGCTGCTGGCGGTACATTTATTTTGGCAGCATGTTGTTGCAACATTTCATCACTTCTGGCTTTGATCGTCGATATTTCAGTATTTTCTACTGAAAAACTGATATGCTTATAGGGAGCATGCGTTATCGAGTGTACTTCACAGTACTCATTTATTCTGAATGGCTGAACAGTTTTCCATGAACCAGTAGGGATGCTCTCAAGTCACAAATGCATTGACTGCCCATTTTGACTCATCAATTTATTCTGACTACATTGGCAATTAAAAGGTTTTGGCCAATTAATCTTTCATTATTTATGTTTCAAAAGACCAGTTCCAAGCATCTTTCAATCCACCTTTAATAAGAGGGACTTCTAAAACCACATACAGAAATGAGAATGAATGTTGCAATTGCTGCAGATTTAAACAATGAGTTGGCAATGAGAAGGACAAGAAGATTAGATTTTATGCACAAAATGATCAAACTTCATATTTTACCGTTGATCAACATCAGTAAAGCTTTGCCTGCCAATGAACATTAATGCATTGAACAGGAGTTTTGATTAATAGACGTAATAGTGGAAGTTATGATAAATATTTTTTAGTGGTGTAATGTGACTAAGTACATTTACATGTACAGTGAAGGTACTTATTCTTTACTTGGGTATTTATCCACCACGTTTCAGTATGAAATATATTGTAATTTCTACTCCACTACATTTATTATAATTAATTTATACTCAACTAAAAGTTCTCCCTCCACCACTGCCCCAGACTGATGAAATACTCTGGAGCAATTGGTGATGAAGTTTAAACTGGTGTCGATGGTTTCAACATTATTTGATCAGCAGCCTCTATGAAAAATGACCTAGATTGTTTCAGGCGCACATGAGCTTTAAGCGACAACAATCTCCTCTGGGTGTCAATAATAAATGTGTGGCAATCGATACTTTAATCTAAGCGCGTTCAAGTTTCCCCTCATCAAAAAACACGAGCCACAATCAGAAGATCTGCCCAACTTTGAAGAAAGACAACGACGGATCCGCGCGCACCTCTCCAAGCTGTGCGCGCCCATTCTCCAAAAAAGAACTATAACTTTTTAGTGCCAAACGATTGTCTCTAAATCGCGCTTTAATCCCGTGAAGTGTTTCGAAAAGAGTGTCTGTGCGTCCTTACCTGAGCTGAGGAATAACAGGAGCAAAGTTGAGACGGTGAACAGCCACATGGTCCGCTTCGTGGGACTCGGAGCAAAACCATGAGAGGCGGATGTTCGCCGGGTCTGAAGCGCAGAGACGGAGCGGCTGGCAGCCTGGCACGGTGAGCCGACGCTTCACCTCTATCTGTCGCTGACGCACGCGCGCCGCTGTATTGTGTACCACGTGACCAAAAAAGTCACTGTTTTGACAGCGATTCAAAGGAACCTCCAATGCGCTGTCTTTCTGTATATTATTGTTATTACCACTGTGGGCATTTTACATTATGCCATGTTAATTTGAATTTATTTTACAAAGTCCCTTTACAATTCCATTCGCTGCTTCTGCAACAAACTGATTTCCCCATTGATGCAGACATGGTGTAATTTTGTAATCCTTCCAGTAAGTTAGCATCGCACTTGTTCCCTCGACAAAAAGCCAATAGGATTTTTCCATTGGATTTTCGATTCTTGCAGAGAATAAGTTCTGTGGCAAACAAACGTGTGTGATACTTATATGATTTGTTCAGCAAGATAATCATCATAAATGAATACAAGTTTTTAGGATTTTTAATATGAATATAATTGCCAAATTACACTCTGGTCATGTGAGCGTGAGCATAAACACAAAGAGGCTGTAAAGGCAGACTAGTCAGCATGATGACGTGTTGGAGTCTCATTTAGCCACTTGTTAGCAACTGCCTTTTTTAAGACACGTAAAAGGTTTAAAACTCCAACCAAAACCCCATTACAAAAAAAAACCCCATTGATTTTGGGACGGGGGAACCGGAAGGTCAATGATACTGCTGACTTATTCTTTTGTTTTAAGACTCATTCCTGTAGCACGCTATTGGGATCAATAAAGTCTCACGATGACTCATAAAGAGGCTAACAGATTTAGGGTGGTCGGAAGAGCAGAAAAATGAATGCCTGTCTTATAAAGGCCAAATAACTCCAGAATCTTTGCTTTATTTATAGCTCGTCATTTCACAGAAATTAAACTGACAGTACAGATTCAGTGCTTTCACCTCCAAAGTTCCCAATCAGAGTTTAAGTAATCTCAGTGAGGAAAATCACTTCATTACCACGCTTCAGTTTTATCTCCATTCCGCATTTTACCTAATATATCAAATCTATTCTTCATCACTGATCTACCCACTCTGTTGTGAAAGCAGGGGTGTAAATATAGACGATGCAGGTAGTGTGGTTGCACTGGGCATTTGGCAAGTCTGAGGGCATCTGGTGGATGGATGGCAAATGGCAATGAAGGGGCCAAGAGTGAATATGGCTGTGGAGGAGGGACAGCGAGACAACGTATCAGAATATTTTATGTGTATGCAAGGACCTTTCAAACAAATGATGATTTTTCTGATTGGACAAAAGCTGACTCAAATGCAGTGTTTGGGTAACGTGGTTTTTTGTGGTCTCTGGGGGAACAAAGTTTTATCATAGAACTTCAAACGGCTATTTTTCATGAGCAAATCATAAACCAACATGTGCCTGAGGAAAAATATTGCCGTGAAATGCATCATAAGTTAGAGTTAAACAGAGAGGCTCTCCGGTTCAGCATGTGCCACAAAAGGCTCGGCGATAGGGCTCTGTGAAGTGAGGCACATTTCAAAAACTAATAACACCGTCTGCAACACTTAGGGGGGAGGTAAAAAATGGTTGGATACTCTTTCACATATTCAAAAGATGGATTAGTCTCTTCAGTGCTGTACAGCGTGGACTAATATTTTACATAGGGCTGAGACTTTGCTGAACAATTTCTGCTTCACAACTGTGGTCGGTGTGGTGCTGAGCCCGACACAATATCAGCCTGTTCTTTCCCGACCCCAAACTCATTTATACTGTATATGCCTCACCAAACCTAGCAGCAAACGGCTGCATGAAGAGTAAGAGGAGTATTGCGGTGCAGAACAAACCAAGATGAGAGCAAACTGCTGATCTGCAGAAAAGGTGGGGTCACGTAATGCTTTGTCACTGTTTACTGGTCTCAGAGGATCTTAGTCCGTCTCAATCCTTCGTAAAAACTCCAATAGTTTCATTCAGAGTCATCATGACCAACCTGTTTCAATTAGTGGAGGAAACACGTTGTCAGTGCTCAAGAGGTTGTGGGGAAGTTGTTTGTGATTTACTGCGCTCATCAGCTCAAATGGAACTCAGATAATTACACATTAAGACACACATAAATGTTACGAATCCCTTCTTTGGTGGAACTTTAAATGAGCTAACGGGTCATTTACACAACATTTTAGACAATGTGAAGATTCACAACATCAAACAGGACACTTTGTACTCTGAAATGAGATGTCCAGGAAGACATTTAAAGTGAAACCGCGCTGGTATGAAAGTAAAGGACATAATGGGCAGCTATTGTAGCTGTCAGAACAAAACATGGTTCAGTATTTGAGGAGAAAAATGTCCTGACTGACTGGTCAAAATTGCTAATTTGAGAGTTTCACTTAATTTTTGTATTCATTAGAATGAAATAGACTCTTAGTCAGGCATCAACAGTGAGAGCAACACTGCATTTAGGAGAGTTTAGCTAAATGTGCCTCAGCTGTAGCTCCTCCCTATGGCAGCCTCTGAGTATGAGTGTCCTAACATGACTGATGGCACACTGGGAGGCATTATGCAGAGAGCTTTTTATCACAGCAACACTAATCAAGGATGACTGACCATCAGATCAGAACAAAAAGTCTGCTGCATAAAGCATCTTAAAATTGAAAGTAAAGCTTTTTGAACAATATGTCCAAAATGTGCTCAATTTATAAGTGACATTTGAGATGTTTTTTTGTCTTTGGAAAAGGATCACAATACGTGCCTTGTTATGAAATTATTGTCTATAAATCCAAATAAAATCATTATGTCAACGGGAGTAAGACTCCAGGACTTAAAGCATTTACTCTGACAGCTCAAACTGCACAAGGTTACAGGATCCTTGATACTGATAATGCTGTTTGCCTACCCCATTTGCAGTGAAGAACCATATATTTAGGCTTCTTTGTCGTCATCAAGGACAAGGACAAGGACGTAATGTTCACTGGGGATGGGATGAGACATGTCTGCCTCACTTTTCAAAATCCTATTTTTATTGTCCAGGTTGAATGTTTTATGATGAAACATTTCTGAACATTCTTCTCTGACTGATCAGTGATCATAGTCCAGATAAGTCAAGAGCTGGGTTGATAAAAAATGTGGATTTGTAGGGCGGGTCATTCCTTTGCCGTAGTAGGAAAAACAATTTGGCCACCTTTCTCATTGGTGGAGGGTGTTGAGGCCCGATGAAGACTGAAGAAAAGAACTGCTAATATACTCAGGGCTGGAAAAAAGTCTTCACCTCCTTTGTATTTTTTTTGGGGTTAAAAGATAAATTAATCGGCATTTAGTTACAGTTAATATTCTTCAAAAAACATGCTCGATTTAGAAGGGCTCTCAGAGAGCGCAGAACTCTGCCAGGTCTTACAATGTTTACAAAAGTAAAAAAAATAATTAATGTATCAGCCAAGTGATTTAAGATCCGCTCCTGAATTTTCTGGGTTCCTCCCCGGCCCATGCCAATCCTTTCCACCCAGTTTCATGAAAATTAGGCCAGTACGTTTTCTGTAATCCTGCTGACAACGAACCAACGAACCAACAAATGGAAATGAAACGTAACCTCCTTGGTAGAGGTAATTAAACACCAGACGAGCAAAGTGCTCAACATAGTAAAGATGCAAATGCAACTTTATCTATCATAAATCAGTCTCTTTCAAAGAAACTAATGCTGATTTTGAGAGGCTTAGTGCATTCAAAATACAGAAGCATTTATTGTGGAAAAGCATAAGAGACAGTTTCATCATCATTTTTTTATTTGAATGTAACTGTAAGTCAAAGCATGTATAAATACAGGATATATACTATGTGCTTTTGTATTTCAGTTTAACTGATGTAAATAGCATCTTTTATTGTGAACTCAACTACATTACATTTCTGTGGGCCACGTTGTTCATTAACAATCAGGTCTCAGAGGAGAAAAACAACAACTGTAAGACACTGATTGATTTGAAGCCTTTTCCTCTGAAGTTTGCTGTCCTTGTTCTGAGAAGCACCTGATTCAGCTTTCGTGCAGCCCTTTTCACCTGATCAATCAGTTCAATCAATCTTATCTGCTCCCTTGGAATGATGTGCAGTTTGGTACTTATATATATAGTTATACTATACAGTGAATGAGACCATGGGAACTATAATTGTAATGAGAAGATTTGCACAGCTGCACAAAATAATACACTTGATCAAGGCTCTGAAAATGTAAACGGATAGCCATCAATGTCTGGTGTCAATTAGCCTAGGAATCATTTCCCATTTTAGGAAATACGCTTATTCACCTTCGTTAGAGTAAACAAATGTATACCACGCTCATGTGTGTCACAGGTGTAAACACTCCTATGTCTTAAGGTAAAAACAAAATCTTCCTATGAGCACATCTAATTAAGATGTCCGAGCTTATCTGGTTTGTTTAATCCGTGCAATCCGTATGTAAACTTGAAGTGTAAAAAACACAATTTACAATTTAAGGCTTAGCCACAGCGCCCGGCCAAGAAATGCTTCGTTGCATATCCCCCCTGTAAAACTGAAACTTATCTATTTGTACAGATTAAACACAAAAAAACAAGATTTTGCTTCGTGAGCTTTACAGAAGCTCGTAGGCAATTTTTTAAAAATGTTCTAACCTTAATAAATATAGAGCTAGGCTAGCTGTCTGCTAAACTAAGGTAACTAAACTAAGCATCTCCTGGCTCCAGCTTCATATTTAACACACAGATATGAGAATGGCATCAATCTTCTCAACTAATTCTCGTCCGAAAATGTTCAAGCATATTTTCCAAAATGTGGAACTATTCCTCGGATGTTATGGAAATATTGTTGTTGTGGACAGATGATAACAAAGTAAACATGCTGCCAGTGTTGAAAGGAAATTATTCACACACTGTACTTCAACTGTACTTCCTTTAATTTTTTCCTTCACCATATGAACCTCACACCAATTACTGCAACACATAGATGTCAATCTTAGAATGAGCATTCTTCATTCTTGTCTGCTTTTTCATTTTAGTTTTCATCTGACAACACTGTTGGGCAGCTCAGCAGGAGTTTGCTTCCAGTTTGAGAAACACTGGTCCAGTGCACATGACATGTTGGTTGGTATTCTGCAAATGGTTTACTTTGAATTTAATGGAAAAAACAACAACACTTGTTGTCACATTGCTCTGTAGCGCTTCAATCTTTTATACTGACAAGTGCAGAGCTTGGGCTGGAGTCCGGAAGTGGAGAAAACTTTGTTTGCATAAAATCACACCTGTTGCTTCTTAGAGCCACATGAATTCAGTCAAATACAACAAACCAAAAGGCAGAAATCCTTAATGTTGTATAAGTATTGAAATAGTTTATTTTTTCTTTCTTCTTTTACATAAAACAAAGAATATCAGTAATATACAATTCTCAATCCGTACTGCTAAGGTGACTGTCACACGAGAACATCACTGTTATTATTGGGTTCTGAAAAAAAACAAAAAACATTTAGAGGGAGAATACCTGTAATAGTGAGTAACAATATGTGCAATACATGGTAAATTACACTCATCAGTGCTGAGTACAAATACAGGGCATTAGAGTAAATGTTAGAAAAATACAATACTCTTGTGAGAGTGAGACTCTTCATTATGTGAGCCATTTTAAAAACACAGACACCATGCTCCATCTACCCGTATCAGTACAGCCAATCTGTTCCCTGATCCATGAACACCTCGTCTCACCTACGTACGCTACATATTTCAGTCATTAAACCTGTGTGATGCTATTGGCATGACCTCCCCTTTAAGTTTACAAATATTACCTTCAACATATACATGTAGCAAGTGAGTAAAGAGTTAAAGAGGTAAATACAGTTAGATGACATGACTAATGATATTGTGCAACGGTACAGTGCTCCATGGTTCTACATGAAAGTGTAAACTGTCTCTAGTGTTTCAAAACAATATGGCTATAATCACAATGACAAGTCTGATATGTAGATTTAATTGCATTCATTTTTGTGTATATGATTAGCTCAGAGCAGTGTTTGGCAATATGCATTTTGGCAAACACTTACGCACAAAGGGCAGGGAGCCGACAAAGGTGTGAGGGGGGAAACATCGCAAAGCAGCTAAAAGCATCAAATATGTCGGGATGCATTCAAAACACCAAAAACATTACTATAAAGGACACAGCACACAAAATAGAGAGATAAACTGGTGAGGTATTATACAGTTAAATGTACAGACAAAAAATGGACAAGAGGAAAATATTGAGTTCAGGTAATATCCTTAAACCGTAACAGTACAATGCAATCTGGTGTGTTCACTCAACCCAGTCGGCAGAATATTTTTTGGGCTATGTACGTTTCTGCAAACGGCGGGATACGTTGAATGTCAACGTTTCTGAAACAAAAATATGTTTCGTAAATACATTTCATATCAGTCTTCTATCACACTTGCAAAAACACACAATGGAACGTGGTTAACATTGTGAAACAATTGGTTAGGTTTAGGCAATAAAACGACTCGGTTAAGGGTAGAAAAAAGTTAATGGTTTGCGTTCACATAATAACAATACAAAAACATTACGTGACGTGCGTAAATTCAATGTCTACTTTTGGTTTCACACGGTTCATGAACATGTGGTTGTTTGACCCATCCACCATTAATCCCACCCTGCCTTACTCGACTTTATACTACATCACTTGCTCTGACCAAATGCAAAAACGCTGCATGGCATTCAACGTATCCGTAGTCTGCAGAAATGTACAATGCAAAGATTTTTTCCTGGGCTGGTTCACTGCAATGACATGGTTGTACATTTTAAAGTTGAGGTTTAATTATTAAATCCACAGCATCTATCAGAGACAATAAATGGTATTTTCCCTGAGCTAGCACAACAATGTCCACAATGTGCCTACTAGGTGCTAATGTTACATGCAAAACTCACTGCTTTGTCTTGATGTCATAACTGTGGAAAAATGTAAAAAATACAGAATGCAGTACACATGTGAAGAGTTTCATGACAAGATGCGATGTGCACTGTTTTCAAAACGTGACACTTATCTAAATTAATTTCAAGCGTGATAGTTAGACCCACGATGGATTATATGGATGGATCTACATAGACCTTTGCTTAAGTAATGACAATACGTAATGTGTGTAATATGTCATAAAGACTGAGCAGTGCACATCAAGTTTCACTCATCAGTATTATTTACCTTTTGTGATGAAACTCATCATATGATGGATATCAGATTCATACGCTGCATTTCTGTGTTTAGAATAAGTCCGAGGATGGTTGCATGCACGTTGATATTAACATTGTGACAATAAAAAAAGTTTCCAACAAGAGAGTGCACACTTTAAAGAATCACATTACTAAGTCAGGTATAGAGCTCATGAATGGCAATCAGTAGTAAGTGCTGTACATAAAATGTTTTCAAGGATGGAAGTCATAATTTGTGATCTTGAGTTTATAAGGTTCCATCTGAAAATAAATCACTGACATATTTATTGTAGCTTAGATATTTATAAGATCTAAAGCAGAATTATATATTCACATAAACATTTATTAAAATGCTCATACATTGCTGGAGAATGCAAATAAATGTAGCTAAACAATCCATGCTCAGCAGGATTTTAGTGGAGGCCTTTAATTTGCATCATTAATCTCCAAAAGTGGCCACAGCTGGTGCCATAATGGAGTTCTGGTCGTGAACTGTATGTGCTTGTGCAAAGATAATTAAGTGATTAAACCTGCATTTACCGATTTTTTTATTTTTAAATTTTTTTTATATAAAATGGAATCAAATTATGCTTTTTAGCTTCTTTTGGCTCATTGTATTGGTTGTACAGCCGCAGTCAGATAAACCCACTGTGCGCTAACTGCACGCACCAAATGAGAAAGCTACCGAGTGGCTTGTTCATGTAGTGAAACAGCTTGCAAAGCCAAAAACCTTTTCTAAAGAGTTGGTGGAGACCAAAAGCGGGATAAAAGGACTATATATATTACTTTGAATATAAGATTTGTAAAGTGGCCAGAAACAATCAGATAGGATGTTGCTTTTTGTCGGCTGGATATGAAAATAGGTAACTGCAAACATGCTAGCTATGCCAGTTATTGTATTAAGCATTTGCTCTGTCCACTAGTGGCCAAATTTTAAGTTTTAAAAACCAGGTTACAAAAGAAAATTTGTATGAAATTTGCTGTAATGTGTTTCCATGTTTAGGTTATGGAAGTATAAACCGTGTGTCCACAAAGTACTGACAGTCTTATGTATACTGCTTTGTTAGAACAACAATTTCAATCAGAAACAACTCAGTTAGAGCAGTTAGTTTAGCCAGCTAACAAGGATGGGTATGTCATAGCAATGTAAACTCACAGCTGCAGGCCACGCACATTATCTTAAACTGGGCACACTGTACAGGCATGAGCTTGTGTGCAACTGTGTTTATGAGATGATTACAAGTAGCCATGAAAGTGCTACAGTGGCTAACATATCACCAAAACAAAAAAGCCGGTCACGTTCATGTTTTTGTCAAAATTGTTACTCCTCAGACTAAAAAAAAGGTCAAGGAAAATAACTATGTCTGTTTACCTCCAGTCCTGTGAGACAGCAGAGCTGTACATTTAGAAATTCAACCAGCTGCTCCCAGCTGATGCCAATGAGCTGCAGACCTCCAAAATGGCTGCCAGAAGGTTCATTACTACACCTAAAAGGCTACTCAGTATCTCAACACTGCACAGAGTCCAGGTGGAAGCCCACAATGCCAAGCTCAGTTGTTGTCCAGCTCAGAGCGTTTCATCCTGATACAGAGACGCCCTATCCAAATGGTGGGACTGAGGGATTCTCCATGTGTGTTCGAGTGATAAATCCAACTGATTGATTGACTCCTTGCTTTAGGATAGCTCACTAACTCTGAAATGGAAGATGTAGAGCAGAGTGAGATCCTGCAGCACGGTGCCATGCAAACAACATGCAAAATAAAACATCTGTCATATAAAGAAAAGTAACACATTATTTAATAAATTGTTTTGTATAATGCCATATTTATTTGTTTATTTCCCCGCAAATGGTTAAATCACATACTGCAATACAATTCCTCTATGTGTGCCCAGAACGTGCACATACCAGAGCCAATTTTTATTTAAAGAAAGTCAGCAACTCTTTCCTCTTACTTCAGAGCACCTTAAATTACAGTTCATGGGGATTTCAATAGTATTGTGTTGTTGGAAGTAAATTTAACATGTATCAGTATCAGTTTTCCTGCACGCACAACTGTGCTTAAAATGCAAATATAAACAGACAACTTGTGATTTGATTGCAGTGGGCAGGGATGATATTTGAAGAAACATACTGCCCTGCACGTTAATGTGAAGTTGCATCACTTTCCCCACATAAATCAGCTGCCTAAATTTAACTGACACCAGATCTGATTCCTGGATTGTGACTGTGGGAAAACTGTGTGTCATAATCTTGTACAGAAAATGTGTGTATTTCTGTGAATAAAAATGGATTTAATAAAATCATTACACCCAACGTCAACATAGAATCTTTATGGGCATTTTGTTTGTGTGTCAGACAGCACCAGAGCAACATCAAACCTGTGGCTGGTTTTTAACCCACAGATATATTGTACGTTCTTATCTTATATTTACCACACACACGTTGGAAATACCAGCGTTAATGTACTGTAGTGAGACGCAAATTGATGTTTGGGAAACTTGTGTTGGTCATGTGTTTAGTTGTCACCATTAAGCTTATTTTCTGCTCAGCGGGGATGGATATGGGTTTTACAGGAAAGTGTAGCATTTAAGTGCACTTTTGAGGAATACTGCAGTTTTTACGATGTTAAGAAGTGAAATTGTTACACTTCACTTCTTCATCTTTGTAGCTACATGCCACAGTGACTCGGATCTCTTTGACTCTCAGAAGTGATAACTTAAAAATAGTTTCTCTAGTTTTTTAGTAATCTATTATAAAGGAACTTTTCAGTGCATCACTGGATAAAATGGTTAGAGAATGAAAATGTGGACACTGGAAAAACGATAAGTGGACTCAGAACATAAAAGGTTTTCGGCCTGAAGTTATCACTTAAATAAACCTGTTTCATCTTCTCTTACAGTTGGCAAGCTGAAGTCTTGTCTGCTCTTTCTGTTGGCTTGGAGTGGTTCGGGTTTTTGATTTGATATAGGTCAACTTCTTTGGTTCCATCCCACCTGGAAAAAGCACAGAGTGAAACTCATTTCAAAGGTTTTCATAGCAGTCAGACTTTAGTCTCTCTCCTGTCAAGAAGAGGAGTCAAATGTGGAGTTAGAAGAACAGAATGACACAGACAGGCTGACATCTGACATCTTCAAAGAGAGCAAGATTATCATTCTGAATTCAAAGTGGCAGGAGATTTGAGTGAGGTCTAAAGCATCTTGAAAGATGACAAATTTGTAATTCTGACCTGAAAGTGACAACCACATCTCAAAACTGAAACACTGTGCAAATGAAGCTTGAGTCTAGTTCGTCAAATATGGGGTGATGGTTTAGGTGGCCTAACTCAAAATGTTAAAAGTAGTCACTGTGTGTTACAATTACATTTAAAGTTGCATTTCACAGAAAAAACCTTCAGTCGGATGTATGGTTAGCAATCTTTACTGTGTCAGGGTCCAGAAGCGCTTCAGTGTCTGATACAATTTTCCAAAATAACTTCAAAAATAACATTTGTGTCTTTATGAAGCACGAGAGAAAAAGTGTGAGTTGTGAATTCAACTCTGTGCTTATCATCTCTAACGTAAGTTGCAAACGTTAGCATGTCTGGCTAACTAGCTTACTACCTATTAACTGTGTGTTACTTAAAAGGCCAAGACACATTTCATCAGCTCACTAGGTACATTTGTTGGGTTTGTGGGGTTAGGAAAAAGGCCTCCTTCACAGCACATCAATTGTATAGTATTTCCCCATTGCATGGGAGCTGGTCCTAGGTGCTACAATATGTTTTAGCACCTAGGACCAGTTGTGTTGTAGAGTTTAGGCTAACAATAACAGCTCCTTATTAGACTTAGTTAAAGTTTAGTCCAGCAACCCTAGCCAAACAAGATAGTGATAAGTTCAGAAAACACATATGTTAGTCCTCATCCGAGAGGCCTCTTCTCTTGAAATGTTCAAATTGAGACACAGTTCCATTTTTTCTATCATCAGCTGGTGAGGATGCTAACATTTTATGTACATGCAGCTTAAATCTCAGTTTGTTCCCAAAATATCATGAATGTAGCCATATTTAAGACAAAGGGATCTTATTTCAAAACGAGCCAGCTGGAAACTTTTAAAAGTCAGCCGTAGACGGTGTTAAGAAACAACTCAAACATGACTTTGATTAGCTAGCTAGCGAGAGCAACTTTAATAAAACCTGCAAGCGACAGTTGTCATTTCAGCCGGCACAATTGATGGTCGTCGGCTAGATATGAGAAGCCTGCTTTTTTCTGCCTCTGTCTAACATCAGGTTTTTACAAATTACTACAAATTGCGAGTCATACATTTGCCACAGATATCATTGTAAACTGCATGCTCCTCACAATGGATACATGAATAATGAATTACCAAAGCAGAACCTTAATTGGGTATGTCCTTTTTGAACAAGAGTGACAGATGTCAGAAATTTGCAGTCTGTTATACAGCTCATACAGAAAAATTTGTTGTATAAAGAAAATGCATGTAGAGATTACATTTTTCTTTCGTAACTTTTTATTTTGATCTATGAGATGAGTGGATGAGTTTAGTGGAAGAGAAAGGAGACCACCCTACGAGCTCCATCTTTACTTCAGCAGCCCACACGCTTTGCTTCTTGCAGAAACTTTTGTGGCTTTACTGTACCTGGTGGTGGTCTGGGTAGCCTGCTCTTGGTATCACACACACTGGCAGAGGTCACAATGGGTTCAGATTGGGGTTGGATGGGCTGGAGGAAGGCCACAGTGGGGAAAGGCACTGACTGGATATGGGTCATAGAGGAGTCGGAGAGGGAGTTTGGCACCCCTGCATGGCTGCAGTCCTTAAAGCTGGAGGGTATTCTCCACCGGGGTAATGGGGAAGGAGACATGTCCTCGCTGGAGGAACCGGGGACACTGGGTGGACTGAGGGACTGTTCTGGGGTTGATGAGGATTTGGGGAGGAAGTGCAGGATGGAGGAGAAGAAGGAACAGGATTCAGGAAGGGGGATGGTCCCAATTCCACTGTCCAACGTTCGCATCTTGCAGCCGAAGCCTGCGGCACAAGGAGAACAGTCGAAGTGGCTCAGGGTCGTGGGAAAGAGAACAACAGGAATGAAACAACAGGGTAACCATGGCTGAAGTGGCGCTAAAGAAACTATAAAATGTATGTACAGTAACTAGTGAACTAGTGAATGACTAGTTTGTCATTCATGGATAACAACCTAGTCAACACAAAAAGTTTTGGCGTTGTATGTTTCTGCCACCCACGGTATACATTGAAGATCGACGTTTCTGAACAAAAAAAAAAGTCTGAATGTTTCATATCAACCTCGTATCACGCTTGCAGCGACTCACAATTACACCTAGTTAATGTTGCAAAACAATTGGTTAGGTTTAGGCAACAAAACTACTTGTTAGATCATGGTTTGTGTTAAAATAATAACATAACAACAGAACTACCGTAAACAACAACTGCCCTTAGCGAACTTTCTTACAAAATGTTTCGTGATGAGCATACGAACGTTACGTAACAAGCATGAAGTCAATGTTTACTTTTGGTTTTACAGGGGACACAAACAGCAGTCTAGGTGAAAGTCATGTGTTTGTTTGACTCATCCCACCTGCCCATGACTGTCCCGCTTGTTATACTTGTTATTATACAACATAACTTTCAATAATGATCGCTCAATATACTACATGACTTGCTCAGATCGAATGCAAAAACGTTGAGGTTCAACGTATCAGTGGTTTGATGAAACGTACAATGCCAACCATTTTTGACTGGGCTGTGGATAAGGTGCTAAAAATGATAACTGATGGTTTGAATCAGTTGAAAAACGTTCACTATCAAATGAGGGCAGCTTAACCAATCAACAATAATGGATATTTTCTGCGGTATCATAAGCTTGTTTCCCCCAAGCCTCCTTGTTGTTCCTGCAACATTATCCTGACTGATTGAGCTTGAAGCAGGGGGTTCTAGTATTGTGTTTTTGGTAATTTCAAAGCAGACATGCAACCGATGGTTGCTCTGTATTTTTTTTTCTATGCTTGCCGATGGAAAGCAAAGTTGAAAGATGGTGGTTCAGTACATCTAATTACACATACGTGTGAGGCTGGGTAATGATTTAGCTGATTACACCATACATGTAGCTGCGCCACAAAGGATGACTTGGCCAATGCAAATCAAGCCCACTTAAACCACTGCTGCTTTGTATTACAGATGTTGTTTAATGGGTGTGTGACTACTAGCATGCATTGATCACACTGTGAATGTGAAAGGCACGGAATGGCATATGAAATTAAACTTAAATACACTCCAAATGTGTGTATTTTGTTTGCAACATATCAAACATAACTGCCAAACGCACAGTTATGTTGTATGTGATGTTTCTCAACTTTGAGATTAAAGATGCAGAATTTGCATTGTTCAATCAAAAGTCTGACATTGTGCCTCCAGAATTACACACTATAACACAGAACCTTGAAGCTTTCTGCATTTCAAATATGTTGAGTTTGTATCATTTACATTTGGATCAGAGAATCAACTATCTTGCAAAACAAATCTTCTGTCAAAAATATATCCTCTATCTGTTGTCATGCAGGCTCATGTTATCTGTACCCTGTGGCAGGAACCTGCAGGCAAACTCACACTAGAGCAAAGGCAACAGCTGCTCCCCCTTTATTAATTAAGACTTTACACCCCTCTTCTGGGATACAAGCTCATTTCCCCCCCCTTTTTTCCTCATTTCGTGTTTAAGCTAGAGTGCTCAAATTAATTGACTTTTTCAAATTTGTCACCGTTGCCAGAAGAATGCGGTCTTAAGGCACGGTCACAGAATGCAGACGAGTGACCATCGCTTGCTGAGGCAACATCCGCCTGAAAGTTCACCAAAGCGCATTCGCACTTTGCGAATGTGTAGATGTGAATTAGCTTCGCCAGCGAAAGCGAATGTTTTTCCGCCGTTCACTTCCATGACAAGGAAATGAACAGGAGGCGGATGTTAACTTTGCACATGTGCCACCTTGACTTTAGGCTACGAAAACGCATCTTGCAGTATTATAGGACCAGTTTTATGTATAGTACTTTTCTGTTAAAATAAACAACACACTCAAATCATATTACAAATTAGTTGCAAATGTCAACGTATGTGGCATTGAAAACATCTTCGTAGCTCGGAATAGCTTTATTTAGAGCATGAGTCACGGACACATTGAAGCAATGTCACTAACATCCATTGCAGTTATGTGACTATTGCTGCTTCCATGTATTAAAAATGAGCTTTAAGTGTGTTAGTGAAGCAGCGCTTAAGATGGAAATAGTAATTTTTTACCCTGTTGTAAACAAGAACAGATTGAATTGAGAAGACACCGAACAGAGAGACACTATTGATTAGTTTGGTCTTTAGTTGGAAGTTAACAAGAACCGCTGTGACACAGTCTTGCCTGGAAAGGCAGAATCACAGAGGCTGAGAAATGATTGTCTTCAACAAGCCTTTCACATGTGCGGAGAGGTTGTTGTCCTCCTCACATCACATCCCCTCTCTGTTATGCCAAGCTCAATCAATAACTGCTCCATGTCACAAAGCAACACTGCAGTAATAATCTTCAGATGTATTCTTTGGCCAGTGTATGTGTTGATCGACAGCTGAGCTGGCAGGAGCATGGTGACATAATGTAATCAAACTTGCTCTGGTAGAAGCTCACAAGACATGGATCAACAGTGTTTGCTCTGTTGTCTGGATAAATATTTTTACATTTAGCACTCAAACATTTGCAGGAACATTTTTAGTTGTTCAAAGTGCTGACTAACTAATGAGCTGTCTAGCCTGCAAACTGACGAGAGCACTTTTTTTGCGCTAACTTATTCAGTGAGCAATGGTCCAACACAAGACGTGTGTCCGTGCTTGTAGGTGAGAAGGAGACGTTAGCTAGAAAGCTAATGCGGGCCGTGGTTCAGTGTCTGTGAAGCTTTTTGTGTTGTGTCACTCCCCATCAGCCTATAATATAACTTTAAAATAAGAGAGAAGTCTAATTTGATGAGAAATAACTAAAATAGTCACAGATATACAAATGTGGCTCCTTTGTAGTATAAACTACAGACCTTGTTTTAATGTTGATTTTGGTTTGACTCGCGTTATTTTAAAGCATCAAGTTTAAATCTACTCTGTCAATTCTTCATGAGGCCCAAGAAGTTTATGCCATGCTTGGGTGGTTTACTTCAGCTCACAGTTGAAGGCAAACTTAATTCACTCAGCAGTGGCTTGGGTGAGCGTGCTTAACTGGTGCAGTTCTGAAATTTTAATGAGGTGATTAACCCCTGAGGGCAGGCATTCGCCCGAATCAAACACGCTTGATATTTGCAGCGCCTTGCCGATGGTGTCACTCTGGCCACTGAAATTCCAGCAGGGTCTGTCAGCGTCCCCTACCTGAGTGATGTGGAGAGTTTTATCTGCAGCTGTGTGACCGCAATGAAATAAGGACCAAATAAAGTTTTACTTCTTGTCTAGTTTCAGTCTCTGTCTCTGTCGCTCTCTTTTTTGATATTGCAGATTTGATATCTGCTTTTATATTGCCACCTGTAGTTAAACTAAATGGAAAATAACTCATGTGTGTTGGTTAGTGTGAGCGAGAGAGATCGCATTTGCACCAAAGTTGAAAAATTGAGTTGAAGTGTTTTGACATATTTGGGATACTTGCCCATTAATCCATTTTCAATAAGAGACCCGTTTGAACTACACCCAGGGGTTATTAGAACTGATTCGAAAGATACCCAAAGACAGTCGATCCCAATCTGAAAAGACCTGATAATTAAATCCAAAATGTGGTTAAACCAAGCAGACCCAAACAGGGAGAAAACAACAATACATGCAGCAGCAATACATGTCATTTTTAGCTGAATGTCATTTTACCGACACCATTATCTGGTCATTAGATAATTTTGGAATTGGACATATTGACACAATTTACCCTTTTCAAGAAAAATATATCTCCTTCCAACTTCTCTGAGCAATGAGTATTACTTACCACAACATTTAACTATGACTAGAACGTAATCCACAAAACCAGCCCGGAAATGAAGACATTCTGATTGAGTGAGTGTCTATGAAGCAGACAGAGCTGGATAGTTGTTGGACCCTGGTTGGGGCTGGTCGATGCTACGCTATGATGGACCAGTCTTGTTTGAGGGGTGGGACTTAGCGAAGGGTCTAGTCAATACAATGGGACCCTACTTAACCCATTTAGATTGACTTGTGTCCCAAGCTGCGTCTTGGTCCCAGGTGATCTTTGAAGATCTCTGGCACAGAGTTTCTGTAATTTAACTACTTTCCATAATTTTTATTTATATTATTTACAGCTACAAGCATCTGTTTCCTTGGTACTGTACACCAACAACTAGTTACAAATAGTAACTGGCAATAGACATCATCGAAAACATCATAATTTCTTAAGCCTAAACAAGTACTTTTGCTGCTGAAACCAAATTGTTTTGTGTAAGTAAACCTAAAAACTAAGTAAAACCAACCTTGGAAGTTTATTTTGAAAAAAACACTATGCATGTAATGAGCGTAAACTGACACGCCGTCCCTGACACATCCGAAATGAATACTGGAGGGGTTCCTAAAGCGTCATTGTTGAAGCAAAGGGCCACTGACCAAGTATCGGTATTTGATGAGTTGCTAGTGAGAATGTGTTGTTTAAACCAATATGTCCGAGTAAATAAAGGCTTTTCAGATGACTTCTCTCTTTGCTCTGCATGTGTCTGAAAAATGGTTTATTTTTTTAATCTTCAAGAGCACCTTAAGGTTCCCTGGACTTACTACACGTGAAACTGACCAAGCACTTGGCCTCTCCATTCACCTAAAAGGTTTTTGGGCTAACACATGTTGGAGAAGAAGCCATTGCACATTCCTATTTAATACACATGTACAGTATATATTAAAGTAAAAAGCAAAAAAAAATCCATTAAGCTAAACTATTATGTGTGTTATGAGTAAGCTTTCCATACAGCCTAGGGTTGGCTAGGGTTTGATGACCTGTGGAGTGGGTTTCTTAATACCAAACACCTACTGTAATTTTTAATTGTAAATAAATTAGTGTAGTTAGTCTCATGGCTCATTAAATAAGCTATTTCTGAGTGATACAATTTATTCTAAAGCTAAACCTGTCAAACTGCTCTTCCCCAAAATCTGTAACAGCAGCACAGTTTATCCACTTGTGACACATAGCCAAACTTAATTAATTGGTAAAGAATGTGGAAACTAGGACTGGAGTTTCCAAGTGCAGCGCTGTACAAAGGATAATCCCATCCTCAATCCACCTCAACATCATCATCATATGACAACAAAGCTCTACAAGAGGTCAGTTCTGGAACAGTTCAGTTGACCTTCCTACATCACTGTGGCCCACACAAAAACACCAGGAAGGAGCTTGGATCACTGTATGGATGAATAGGTTCATCCCAATTGGATGAGCCTGTGCATGCAAATTTTCAGTGCATGGATCTGTGAAGATGAGCGGTCAACGACATATACAATGTGTCAATTAAAGGGCAAACTCTGAGTGAAATACAACCATGGTGAAATGGTTCCTGTTTGCCTTGATTCAAACTGCCACCCAAAACAATAAACAAATGCAGAAGTAGAACAAATAAAATGAACAGAAATATGGAGGAAAAAGCACACACTGACAAAAAACATTTTGCATGTTTGTTTGACTGTTTGTGGCATATTTATCATGTTTATGACTTACACATATCTTTCATATTTGGTCTTCACTTCTGTCTGCAAACTGTAAAATGGCAAGCACAGATAAAACCTTAATACTAGCATGCTAAAATAGCTCAAAGACCAAATTGGGGAATTACTCATTGCAGTGACTGTAAGGAATTCTGGACAGTCCTACACAACATAGAATAGAGAAATCTGACCTGTTACAGCATCCTGGTTGGGGCTCTTCACTGTAGATCCATTTTCACCATCAGCTCTCAGGTTCCCCATCTGCATCTTTTGTGTTTTTGTAGAAATTCAAAAGAGAAGTTACCTACATGTTCTTCCATACTTCTGCATGTACAGTGTCACATTAACCTTGTCAGAGTCCTAACGCGACAAATTAAAGAATCTGCTCCATATTCTGTTTGCGTTTTTAGCTCTACTCTTATTTTCCTCTATTGACTGATAAGTGGCACTGTATATGGTCAGTTTCACAGGTTTTGAACTTTAAACAATAATCACATAGTCAAACTACGACATAGTGTGTCGGTTGATACTAAAACTTGATGTGTTCACTTGTTAAATTATTGATACATTCCTTGGATGAATAAATGGACTCCAATGGTAAAATGATGGACACTGTGATGAATTTAAAAGGTCTTAAAATAAGATTTGGTTATAAAGGCTGAAATGATGAAACTGCGTGTAAGAGGGTTTGAGAATTAAAAAAGAAAAAAACAAGACAAATTGAGGGACAGTTGGTGGAATCAGCCTGAAGTAATTATCACACACATGTAGTGTCTTTCTGTTTTCATTTGATCCCATATTATTCCCATAGTACATTTCTAATAAATGTGTTGTTTTTCTTCTTATTGTACTTTCTAGTGCAATTGCAGTAATGCCATATTACTATAATAAACATACTTTGACATTAAACAGGTTTTGGGGACACATCTATGAAGACATTTTTGTGATTACAACTAAAACTCGCCACATACAAATAAAATAACTGCCCCTTTTGTATTGGGAAATGATTTAATTTACCTTCGGGTCCCCGATGATGTCGGTATGTCCTTGTATCTCATTCAGGGACATTCCTGGGCAGGGCATTGAGATGCATGCCCGCACAGCATCATGAGACTCTCTTATCCCCACAGAGCTGAAGGAAAACAGTTTGTCAACAGATCACTACATACTGAGATCCTCTGATATTGACTCAACATGTCCTGGATGATTTGGATAAATTACCCTATATCTCTTGAAACCTCTGAATGAAATGAGTCTCAATTAGTCTCTGGGCTAAGGAAATTTGGCTGATGTGTCTAAGACGACTTTATAAAAATGGCCATAGTCTTTTAAGGCATTAAAGTACTTCATTAGCAATAAGCTATGACGAAAATCTGCTGGAACAAAAACTGAAAGTTTAATGTTGAGATGAAGATTCAATGAAAGTCAAAAAGTGAATCTCTTACCAGTCTTTTCCATCGCTTTTTCTTCTGTCTCTCTTTTTATCAGACTTTGTCTGCTTTCCTCCCAGAAGTGATGTAATCTTTTGCTCCCTCTTGTCCTCTTTAACTTTGGGTGGATCAGTCTTTTTGCTGCTTGGAGCAGGAAGCTTACTCTTACGAAAACCAAACCAATTTGCTAAGGTTGAGCCCGACTTTTGCTTCACTTCAATGGTTCTCTCCTGTTCCTGAGACTTGTGCAAGTTCTCCTCTATGCCGAGCATCACTTTCTCTTCGATTGTGGTGATAGAAATTTGTCTCTCTGGTTCCTCAGAAACTGGTTCGCCAAAGGCGCTTGAAAACTGTTGCTCAATCTGAAGGCGCCTAGCCTGCTCTCGTTGGTGTTTAAGACTCTGAAGTCTTTCACTGGAGGACCCCAAATGTGAAGGTACTGTCAGGCCCTCTTCAATCAAAAAGTTGTTCAAAAGCGATCGATTCATTGGACAATGGTAGCTACTTGAGCAACTCATACTTCCCGGAAGGACATCACTAAGAGAGTTCAAGGAGCTACCTGAGTGTGTTTTGATCTGGGTACGGACCTTTCCAGATCTGTTGAAGCTTGGCCTGTCCATGTAGCGTGCACCAAAGCTCTGGCTACGAGCCTTAGCACCATTCATTCCCATTACTGGCTTAAGTGGAGGTCTGGTTGATACAGACACAGAACGTTTAAAAAGCCAACCTTCCTCATCAAATCCCCAATCTAACATCACACCGCTGTCTGATGCAACAGGTTGAACAGAGGGCTCAGAATCCAGTGAGTTACAGCGGGTCTCAATCTTTCTGCGGACTTTATCATGAGCTCCACATTCATGTATCATCTGGGGATCACACGTAAATGTCTGAAAGGTGTGGATACCTTTTGCAGTATCATCTTTGTCATGTCTTCCGAAAACTAAGAAGGTACTGGTTTCCTGTCCAGCAATTGCCTCATGAGATTTGGCATTTACAGGGAGAGCCATTTTTACAGGTCTTGAGGTGGAACTCTGAGGATTATTGGCAATCCCATGGTAGTACATCTTAGAATATGCCTGAGGCAATACATCTGAAAGTTTTGGCTCACTAATGCTCTGTTGGGATCTCTGTAAGATGCTCTGACTTGGAAATATAGAGGGAACACCATGTTCATCATGACATGTGGTAGTTCTGTCCATAGATAGCTGGACTGACTCTGAAGACTCTTGAAGTGAGACAGATGGCATCTTAGATGACTGGGTATGGTAGAGCTTGGCAGGGATATCTTTCAGTAGCTTACCATCAACACCCATTTGTGGGGCTGTATGTTGATTGTCCTTTGCTGTGTTAGATTGTTGCGGCTGTAAAATAGAAGAAATATATGATTGTGGCTTGGGGGTGCCTGACGTTGCCTTCCCAGTAGTAGAGCTTTGAGCCTGACCTGCAGATGTATGTGCTTTGGGTAAGCTGTCACTACTGGGCCGAAGGACAAGAGAAGTAGTTCGACCTGGGGGTGGTGGTGGGGATGGGGACCTACGTTCTGAACGGGAAACATCACAGTGCTGGTCTTGGCGTCGTTGTTTTCGTGGAGAGCAGGGTAAGTTGTCGTAGATGCTCTCTTCCACAGACTCATTGCTTGATTGAAGTCCAGTGACTTGCAAAGATGATTTTGTTGGGCTCTTTGAGCGTTCATTGATCCCTGGTGGCTTAAATGTCTTTGAATGTTTCACAGGGGAAGCGAGGGGAGAGCGTACACTCTTGAGAGACTTGGAATTTGTTGATACCAAAATGTTCTCATCTTTCTCAACTTTAGATAATGATCCCTTGTTTGAACAATGTGTTTTACTGAGATTTGTACTTTTGCTAGGAACACTGTGCCCAGGAGGGTTTGACTGTCCTTGGGACCTGTGGCCCTTAATAAGTTTTTGGTGGAGGGGAGAATGTGTATGCTTAGCTTGTTCTTTGCCTCCATCTGCACTCTTGCTCCTCAGAATGAAAGCCTTTCTTGCTGAGTCACAAGGCTGAGGTTTCGGTTTCCTCTGTGGAGATTCTGAGATGGTGTAGTCCTGGCTTTCACTGCCAGCTTGACTTGCCTGTTCTCTGCAGTGAGGAACCTCCATTGAGGAGCTGCGCTGTCTGGCTACACTCACACAGCTCAGAGCTCTTGTTGCCGAATGCTGAATAGAGGAGCTCATGTCATTTGTATCTGCTTCAACTAGCTTGACTGCAATTCTGCCTTGTTGTCTTTTGACATGATCAAGTCTGGATTTACGGTCAGTAGACCTTTCCTGGTTATTGTTTCTGTCACTTAACTTCATGCTTGAAGGCTTGTTTTTTTCCTCCAAATGCGTAAGGCTATCTGTTGGGCTTACACCAGGTTTTACTGAGGGGCCCTCCAAAAATAAGAAGTTGTCTGTGACAGGTGAGGGAAAATGACCAGAATTCACTGCAAGTTTTACAGGGTCTTCTTGAAAATTGTTGTCATCATCCCTTGTGGCATCCAGTTTTTGCAAGCAAACAGGCTCTTTTGTTGGTTGGTCACTGGATTCTCTACTTTGTAATTTAGTTGATTCATTATTGGTATCATCTGATTCTAGGGCAGTAGTCCCTGCTCCGGCCTTCAAAGATTTACTTGTAGGGGCTAATGGCTTGGCTTGTTGACCAAACTTGACACCAAACGAGTATATGCCCTCGTTGGAAGTCATACAATCTTTGCAGTGTGGCACAGATGCCAGTGAGGATGCCTCTTTGGAGCTGCACATTTGGAGACGCTTCAGGCCTTTCAGAATGTGGCCTTCCTTCCATCCCAGGTCTGTCTGCTCGATGGGTGCAGAGTGGTTGCTGGATACTGAACCCGTACTCATCCTTTTGTCCCGGCTTGCAGCACACTGTGCATCACAAAATATATTAACAATTTATAATAATGGCATTTACAGAGGGATCGCCAACATTCCCTTAAGATGAAAACTTTGACAACTTCCTTATTTTTCAAATCAAAGGAAGATGAATGTAAGATGAATGAAACCCACCTGCTTGGAGAATCCACGTCCCTCTGCCCAAGTGTGAGAGCCACTGGAGTACTCACTACAAGCACTGGATAGTGACAGTTCACTGCCACTGCCGCTACCACTACTACGTGGGCAGGTTAGACTCAGCAGGCTGGGCCACCTTCCTGCAGGAATACCTGCTTTTCCATTCCTTTGGACCTCCTGGAAAAACATTAATTATCTAATGAATCAACAGAAATTAAACAAACATCTTGCAATGGATGCCATTATTGCAGGCTAACATTGACAAAGCATTGGCAACAAGAGACTTGTTAACAGGATATACAATTACATTTATTAGTAGTGACAGATATTGTAATTATGACTCTCCCTGCAGTCTGAAGGAAATACACTATGAGAATGCCCCATGGCTCCCCATTTGTCTCTGAAACAGATCCCAAATAATCAATATGCTGGATACATAGCTGTCTCTTTCCAACCAAAGGCTAATTGAGGAATAGTCTGAAATTTTCCACTCCAATTGTCAGATGGCCTATGTTGTAAAATACAATGTGTTTTCATGTTTCTCTGGTCTTGCAGGTGTACCATCATAACTTTTTGGAAGCTGGTCAATGAGACATTTGAAAGGGAGACCTCTGTGTTCTGACACGATTCACTGAACATGGAACATCTTATTGTGTCTGCTTTTCATTCATATTTTAAACATAACTGCACAATAACTGATGGCAGTAGATTATGATGCTTTTATGTTGGTCAGAGTTTACAAAATTAACCAAAATCAACATTCACATAGTGTTCCTCTAACACTGATGTTTTTTTATAAGTCTTTTGGATGGATCTTCCAAAGCATGCTTAAAAATTGTTTTCTGCCAATAGCAGACCATTTTCCCACACTGTGCCTGTTCATCATAAATGACAGATGAAAGGAAAGTGCATTGTAAGCCTCTTAATTGAATAATTTTGTGTAATGCAGGCAGAAGTATAACTCATACAACGTTGAAAAAGATTGAAATCACAGAATATTGTCTCCAAAAATGTCTTCAGCTGATGCAGAATACTTGTATTAAAGATACATGATGACAGAGGTAGCTTTGAAAGAAATGTTGAAAGCTTTGAAAGGAATTTCACTGCATATTTAATCACATACATTTGATTTAGGAGTAGACTCCCCTGTTCTAAATCTGAAGCAGCAGTTCCCTGTAGTGATTCGGCTGCCATCTGTCTATCTAAGGTTTATTGATTGATTGGTTTATTGATTGATACTACAGTGATTTACCCCCAGTAGTTTCCATGTATCTGCAGTAAATTAAATAAAAAATTGAATTTTCTCTGCCTAGGTCATGACCCAAATCACTCCAGTGATGTAATGTGGATGAGTCACTAGTACTGCCAAACTAACTAAGAATCAACACTGTTCAACTCCATACAGCTTGTAGACACTTCTGGCTCTTTGCTTTGGTTTTCCGGCTAACATAGACTGTATTACAGAGTCTCACAGCTCTCATTAATCCGGATGAGCTGAGTGTGCAGTATCAGCCTAGCACGAATTAGCAAAAAGACAAAAACAGTGGCAGGTGGAGAAAGCAACTAGTTAGCTAAAGATCCTGTAGTATATTTTGCTCTGTAATGCATGAAGATAGCATATGTGAAGGGGCCTGTGACTTTGGAATGTCGGATCCATTGATGTTTGTTACACATGGGATACTCGTTAGGTACCCCCGCTGGGCAATGCTCCTTGACCTGGAGGATGGAGGAGTAGCTGTGCCTATGTCCGAAACATGTCTTTCATTGGGGGCCCTGTTTATGACGTCATTATATACTCAAGTCTGGGGCGTAAACAACAACCATATATAAGTGATCGGGAGAGCCCCGACGGTTAGAGTTCTGTTCGACTTTGGGACTCTCCGGGTTGTCATGACGCCCGTCTTGACATATGTTGCTTGTTTGTAATAAACTTCATTATACCAGCAAGAACAGTGTCCGCGGAGATTCCTTCATCATCACTCCAACATCACTGTCGCTTGAAATATACAACAATCCAAACATTTTTCTCATATCCTGTGATGGTACCAGTGTAAGTACTAATATAGTACTTCATTAAATTAAATAGTTTTGCAAAAAATTAAATAACCAAACATGTTAGTGAGTTGAATGTTTAGCCTTTCATTTTGAATGTTTATTGTTTTAGAACTGCTCATAGAAATTGATAAGGACTGGGTTTCCAAGTCCTTATCAATTCAACATTTGCACGTCAGACAACCAATTTATAAAGTACTTACTATATGATATAGATCACATACAGTATACACCTTATAAGCTTTAAATTGCACTTTTTGAAACTAGTTTTATGGCCCAAAAAGCATGAGAGAAAATACATCTTTCTGTTTTTTGTATTATGTAAAACTTAATTTCTTAGGAAAAATTATTTAGATTTTGATAAGTTGCAAGGCAACAAAAAGCACTGAAAAGGCAGAAGGTACAATTCTCAATTTGAAAAGACCAGTGTTTGATGTCTTCGCTTCAAGGTCCACTTTTTGAGTCCTGTGTCGAAAGCCCAGTATGTTCTTAGGAACTGCTGGCACTATTCACTGGCACGCAGCAGAAGCTTTGCATTGGTGCCATTTCCAATCAGAGGGACCCAAAGGTGTCAAAAGTGTTGTGACCCCATTTAAAATAGCATTGATCGTGTGCAAGGCTGCCATGGCCAGCTTCCTCTCAAAGTCATTAATGTCATCTGTTAGCAATAATTAATGTGAATAGGAAATAATTGCATAAGGGAGCCAGAGACTGAAGTGATTTGGTCTATTCATTGATATTCACCTATTATTTGATAATCCGTGCTAGCCTTTACTTCACGAGCACAGTGGGAGGAGGCCACATTTGACCACGCTTGTGTGGATTAATCTTGGAACTAATTACAGTCAGCATGTCGAGGGCTATCTGAGATTTGAGTGATCAAGTTTAACAAACCCTCAATCAGAGTGGCCCTGTGCTTAAAGTCAAGGGCAAAATTGAGGGCTGTAGAGATGTTTCTTCCCCTTTATATATTGCAATAATATTCCACTTCGTAAAGCAACATTTCTTAATATTTCTGTACATACAATTGAGACATGATTATTTCAAATGGTGAAAGAAGAATTTGTTGCTTTGATTGCAACAGCAACAAAGCTACTTCCAAATATTTGTCATATGAAAGATTTGCAAAAGGCCACGCATTTTAAATACAGTATCTCAGGGGTGGCAGAAATAATCAGCTCTATATTATGTATACAGTATACCTAAACTTACATTTTAATTTTGCAAAGGTACTTTCGTCGAAGTAAGTAATGAGTCACACCGGATGTACTCAAATAATAAAATCAAACATCATCAAATTCAGAAGCTCTGAAGGTCCTGTAAATACAGATATCACAAGTTACTCACAAATTATTTAAAAGCTCAGGGCCAGGCTTTTTCTTCTTAAAAGTACATCTATGTCGTGACTAAAAGAAAAAGTAAGTGAATAAATAAATGTATGACACATCTATAAATGGAAGTGCTGAAATTACTTGGTTTTGTGACTGTTTACGTTTGTTCTGTCTGGCTGTGGAAGATCCAAGACAAGAGTGGAGCACTTTGTACTGCAGCCATTTGCATGTTGTGCTGTGTGAGTAATGTATTTTCTTATTTTTCATATCATTATTATTATCATTATCATTTATCATTAGTAGCACTGAATCAGACTTTTAAAGGGGACAACCACTGTTTTATGGAAACAACAAGCCAGGCTTAAGGTTCTGAGAAAAGATCTATCAAGTTGCATTATGGGACAGGTTTTTAGAGCATGACCCATAGGGACTAAAAGTCAGGACATCTTCACCTCCCTTGCATCAATTATGACCATTCTTTTTTGCATCTCACTCCGGCAGATCTCACAATGTTATAGTGCAATAGTAAATTGCTGGATTACTCCTTTAAGAATTACAACATAGCATTATGGGAGGGATTTTATCCACTAATCATCACTGTGTATATTTCAGGGCCTTAGACACACCTTGACATGAGGACAGGCCCAGAGACATGTGTACATTAATCATACTATCCCTGCATCCATCCAGCCTCATCAGTCAGAATAATACAGCACCATGTCAGCTGGTGGATCTCCAGCTCATGAGGGGATCTCCTCAGAGCATATTATGCTGATGATTTTATTGCAGGCACCTCACAGCCCTCTTACTTCATCCATTTTTATGTTAAATTTTGTAATGGAAGACTTACTGCTAACCCTGGCAGTTCTAGTGATTTTTCTACCAACTAAACTATACCGGCAGTTTGCACTATCACAGTATACGTGATGTGTTTTTAGAGATGCATTTGTTTGGAATTTATATTACTTGTGTTGCAAGGAATCTTTTAGGAGCACAAGAGCAAACTGAGAAGGTTTGATTTGTCAGTAAAGCATACTGAATTTCACCTGTACAATTCTGTCTGGGTAATCAAAGTATATTCCTTACTAATGTTAAATAGAGTAACACAATTCTTGTAAGTAGCTTCATTTTCTAGTTCTTAATAAATGCCATCAAAACCCTTCAACCAGCAATGTGTTTGTCTGTCTCTCAGTGCTGTTATAAGCCCATTCATTCTTACTGAAGATGTAAAGCTTTAAAAGCGGTTCACAAATATTTAAAATAATGCAAATAAAAAATAAATTGCTGGTCATGTGCTGGTCACACTCAGGAGCAACTTCAGCAGTAGACTGATACCACCACGATATACCATAGGAAATCTTTTCTTCCTGTGGCTATCAGACTCTACAACTCATTTACCTCATGTCGAGAGATGGACAGCCGAGACATGAGGTGCTGAGGTGGCTCCTATGCCCCCCTTCTGTTTGGGATTGGAACAAAATAAACTACAGTGTGTATGTTCATTGTAGTAAAGGAACATGTACTCCTGCTAGTTAGTAGGATAAATTTATTGCTGGTACTGGACACTGGGATTTGGAGCACGTAGTTAGTGTAAAGAGCGACAAAGTCTGCATGGTGAGGAGATCAGGTTGGATGGATGAATGGGTGTGTCAAACAAAGACAGGACTTTTACTGGGGGGAGACCTGTTTGAATCTGTTTGTGTGAAACCAAATCGAATCACATTAACTTATTTTTAGTGTTGAAACAAAGTTACTAATTTGAACTCAAACCATGATCGTTTTCTAAATCTAACCAACTAGTTTTGTTGCCTAAACCTAAATAAGCTGTTTCTTGTTGTTTTGTGTCAATTCACAACATGAACCACTTTGAACAGTTTCATTTTCACAAGGATAACTGCAGTTTGGCCCATCTGATGCATTAGACTGGTATAGTGCTAATGGGAAGATAACATTTGAAATATGTAATTGGAGAATAACAAAATAGAATATCACCATCCTTATTTTTTAACTTGCATTACTCACAGAAGTGTCAATAGTAGTGTGCTTTTATTTTTAGAAACATTCACATGACACTCAGTTTTTTTCTGGTTAATATTCACTTAAAGCCTGTGAAAAAAGTGTAAAATCATGGCTTGTCCACGATATTGAAGTGGTAATCGCTATTAAGCCATTTTCAGGTTCACTACCACCGAACAGGCTGCTGATCAATGGACCATTCAGACACAAGGACAATGCACTTTCGCCTCCATGGACTTTTGAGTTAATTTTAAATTTCCCAATCTCATCAAAATGTGTCCATGCATCCCCCAGAGCCGCCCAAAACAAGGTTACACTCACTCAGCTGCTCTTCAAACCACAGTATCCTCCACTCTAGCGTTAGAAACATCATCTTCACTGCTCTCACCTCATTCAATATCACACGGACCGCCTTCCAACTCATACGCCTCCTTGTCTTTAGGCCCCTTGTCATTAATACTTCCTGCTCATCTTTCTCTTTTTCATGTCACCTTCTTCACCGTCTTTTGTTGCTGCTGCTCAGTGTTTAGCCCGGGTTGTCCTCTAACTAGACGCACTGCTGTTCACTTTGGTGGAACAGCAGTGGAAAAGCAGAGCGCTCTAGCTAGTAGCTCTTCATGGTGAGGTGTGCAGATATTGTGTAACTTGAATCACATGATTTAAAGTCAAGTTAAACTTTTTGTTTTAAATCAGAACTTAGTGCAAGCAAAATGTGAGTGCATGTGAACCTTATATAATGAGCCCTACAAGGAAAAGAGTTGTTTTTGTTGTACAATGTGTACAATCTTCCTGCTAGCCAAAAGCAAATGTGTTTTCAGATACTTTAAGAAAGGGTAAATAATTGTGCCTTTGTTATAAGAGCTCACACAGCAACCAAATCAAATGCCATTTGGGGCACTTGAAAGGGACAAATACATTTTACATTATTACATTGCCTTTATCTTTTGCTGCAACCCTCCCAGAAAGTATTTCTGAGGAAAGAGGCACCTGTTGGTGTTTAAAAACCTTGCAGTCCTTGGTCTCTTGAGTGTTGCTCTGCCGCTGAATTGTAATAACATTGAGACAGATGACCCTGTCACACAGTCACACAGCTAGGATTCTTTGGCACAGAGAAATAGCGAGACAATGTTGCTATTGTAAAAGTTCTAATCATTTTATGAAACATCCGGAGCCACAGTCTAATCATAGAAATAAAGTAACACATTATCAGAGCTTGTCTCGACAGTGGATCCTTGATTTCAGACAGAGGTAAAGTGGAGTTCTCATTTCTAGCCGGCAACTGCTGATTTCTTTCGGTTGAAATAACAACTGTGACTTACAAATTTGATCAGCATACCTATAGCTTATGTTCATGAGACTTGATGAGTTGGTTGAAAAAGATGTCTCTGGATGATTTTTAACAACTCATTTAAAAATGTGACGCGCTGGCGTGACAAATAAACAACACAAAAACTCTGAATATAGTTTTTCGATGCAAATTTGCGACATTTGCTAAACTTTTTCAATAATAAGTTTGGATAGATTCACGCAGACAGAGGACGAACCACCGGAATCCTGTTTACCCAGAGTAACGTCTGGCAGTCTGTAGGAGGTAAAGTGTTGTACAGCCTTAGCTACTGTGAGCTTTTTCTTTAAGTTTCCTTTTTATCAAAATGCTGTGAAGTGAATTTGAGTTCCCTTTGGTAAACAGTTTCACAGTGTATATTTCAAGGACTTCTATTGTGAAAGGTAAGAATGGAAGGAGTGAAGGAGGTTGGACCAAAGAACCTCCATGATGTTGTACACTTTAGGGTACTCACAACGTGATTGGTGACGCCTTTATTCACAGTGCAAAAGCTCAGAAAACTTGACCTTGCACCAAAACAAAAATCCTTTTTTTGTCACGTAATATTCATATTCTGTGTCAAAGTACTCAGGACTGACACAAAAGTTGAAATAAATGTAATGTGCAAATTACTGTAATTGCACAAAAAAAAAGCCCCAGTTGTGTAACGACCTTAAAGCTGCATGACCCAGGTCAGCATCCTCACCAGTTGATAGTCCATGTGGACGTAAACAAACAGCATCATTCTTGTATTGCATTGTAGAGCTACTCTAATTGTGTGTGTGTGTGTGTGTGTGTGAGAAAGTAAGAGTGAGTGAGAGAGAGAGAGAGAGAGAGAAAGAGAGAACATTTTAAGTATTTATTTTCATGAATCTGCTTCATAAACATTCAGAGAGTTCAGTCAGTGGCTGAGCTTTAACACAAACAGCCAATGTATCAACTGTACAGACATTAGCTGCAAGATCTTCACCACATTGCTAGCTAGCTTACGGCTAACATTTGTACAGTTGGTCCCTAGGCTGTCGTCCAGCTGTCTAATACGCACAAATGAATACGAATATTTGCTTGGCTTTGTGCCTGAACACACCTTTGTTGTGATAATTATAAATGGGCCAAATGGAAGGTCAGACTTTTTTAGCATTTAGCATTTAAGCATTTTCAATTTTAACACTACCGGAGAAAAGGCACTTTAAATTTGTGCTCTCTTGCCTCTAATTTCTTTACACATCCACTCAGTAAAATGCACAGACTAGAAACAAGATTAAAAAGAGAGTTGTTCCCTCTCTCTTTGTCTCTTTTGTGTGTCATGTAACGCGGTGCACCACGCTCGGAGTCAGTCAACCTGACTGGGAACAGGTGTGCTCACATTGATAAAAGGATCTAACAATAACTCAGCAATGGAAAACACATTTCCCATCTCTAAACATCATTTTCTGTGTTATCTAGCAAATTGATACACAGCAGAGTGTTACGTCTCCGATCTCAAAACCTTCTGTCACTGATCACTGATGGGGACAATGTTTCATTTTTTTCGAGTGCTCTTTGCAGCTGTAACAGTGTAGAGCATAATGGATTCTGGCTTCTTTGCTCCCACTTTGGGGAAGTACAAAGGCCAGGATCTCTTGTAATCACGCTGCTCATCTGATCTCAGAAGCCAGGCTCATCACTAAGAGAGGTGAGCAGCTCAGGGTCTTTAGAGAAAACAATGGCTCGGACCATGTCTGGCACATTGAATACATTCTACTTGGCAAGATGTTTACGGTGTTGAGGCAATGGGTTCAGAGCAGATCGTCTACCATGTTATTCCTAATGAACAAACTCAAGAGGAAATTAAAACCAGTTTGCCATGAAAGAACATTTAACCCATTTGGTGTCCTTTGGTGATAGTATCAAACATACTCCCCCATTAACCCCCTTGGATCTGATCAGTGATGTACTGGGACTGAAATTCAGCCTGGGACTTTGAGAAGAAGTGTCCTTTCATGCTAGCACCCAAAGGTGAAAGATTATTTGCAAATTTTTTGTTGCAGAATTTAGCTCATTGTGTCAAAACTCTACACACAAGCCAAATAAGAAACAACACTTGAAGTCTTACTTCAATATCAAAATGAAACTCTGCAATCAAAACCTAACAGTCACTGACATACGTTATATAAAACACTGCTGCCTTTACTACTTTGTATAACTAACATTTTCTAATACAGGCTTCTGTATTGTATAAGATTATTCCAGAACAGCAAAATAATAAAGCTTAGTTTTGCTATAACAGGCTTTACAACAACAACAAAAACAATGAGCAATCCAGTCATAAAGTTGGTGTGGTATGAACCTCAACCTTATGTACTGTTTTTGTCATTTGTCGACATACAAGTGAATGTTAATGTATGCTGGATAAGTAAATGGCCATCTGCTTGCAAAGTCGTTCACCGTTTGTATCTTTATAAGGTGATGCTATTGAAAAAAAAAAATTTTACAGCAGCAACATAAATCCATAGTTTTGATCAATTCAACATGTTGTGCACCATATCATGAACAAATCATCATCCTACATACAAATTCCCGAACCTCTCTGAAAATTCTCAGGGTTCAGTGACTTCATCTTTTAGTCATAACCACAAGCAAAATGTTGCTTAGCTGCACAACAGGTGGTCACAGCAGGAACTCACAGCAGGAACTCACATCTGTAACGTTTCTCAAGAAGACAACAATTAAGATACCCCAAACTTTGGAATCAAAGATTTAAATACAAAGCTTGCTCTAAAAACTTTTGTTTGTGACTTTTGCTGGAAATCAATACAACAACTGTAGTTAATATTCAAGCTTTAGGCATGAGATCATTATCTTACACTACTGATGTAGCCTCCTGGATAACTGTGAATGCTGCATTAATGAATCAAAGGCAGAATTTGGCACATACAAGGGGTTTTCTCATGCTGCTGGCAATGTTGTGTTATTAATATTTTGATTTTACTTTGCTGTAAAACTTCATCTTGCCCAGTGAAACAGTGAAATTATCTCTTAGGATTTGGAATTTAGTGTCCACAGTAACAACAAAGTTTATTTTCTAGTCTGAAAATGATCTAATAACTATTTTACTGAGTGTTTAATGAGAGAAATGAACTTGTTTAATCAGAGGAATCTCGGGTGAAATATTTGGTGAGTTAATGAGTGATTGAGTGAGTGGAGAATCACACTGCAGGTCAAACATTCTCTCCTTTGATAAATGAAGCCCTACTCAAATATCTGAAAAAGTACATAACAACTAGTTAATGGCCCATTAAGTAAAACAAATTTCATAAACAGAATCAGAACTGATTTAAATTATCTACAAATTACCACTACCAGAAAGCCCTGGCTCAACCAAGAAAATCATACAAAATACCGGATGGTGGGTGATATACTTCTGCAACAACGTTATTACTCTTCTATATCTTTACATAATAAATAGTTGTTTGCTGCTATATTAATGCACTGAATATTGTATTGAGAATAGTCCTTTCTACAGGAGCAGCTGAGCGGCTCTGCTGTGATACATATAGTTCTCCTACTAAGACATAATCCGTCTTTTAGCCGCGTCTGCAAGTTTGACCTTTACAGAAAAGGTTAGAGATGAAGGACAGCATTTCCTGCTCTGCTAGGCTCCCAGCATACTTAATGACCTGGTATGGGAATTCTTAGACTTTCCTTGACAACTTCTTGACTTGGAAAGTTTATCCATTCTTTTTTTTTTAATTACCAATTCTGTCTGTGATATCAAACTGGTCCCCTGAATACAGATAGCTAGCTAGACTGTGTTTGTCAGTGTAGAGGAATCCTGCTGACAACCCCAACAATCCAAAGAGACCTTTAGAAACAAAGCAACGTGAAACTTCTTGCCGCCCTTCTGCATAATGATTATGATTCTCTGCAGAAACAGTAGGGTCGTTTTTATCAGAATTTAAGTTTTTGAGTCAATATAAATATAATATGTGAAAATCCCAAATTGTATTGGCCAAATACACTACATTTTGCATTTAAGCAAAAAGTATTTCTTAGCTGTCTAATCTAATTTCACAATGAACTGTAAAATGTACCCTTGGATAAATTAGTGACACAAGACACTAACAGTGGTCTCCTGTGTGAAAGCACTGGTCCTTGTGACCCATCCACGCACCCTGACCTCCTCCCTACACGGACTTTGTAGCTCTGTATGCTACGTCACCTGACATCCTTAGTGGCAGCCCTCCACTTCCTGTCTCACTTTTACATGGGGTAACATACAAATTACAGTGCATTACTCTTTGTAGGTTTAAGTACCAACAGTGGATAAGAACAGCCTGGGACCAGCAGTGCACTGCACCAGTATTTGCAGAGCTGGAGCTATTCAACACCACAGCACACACTTTAAGTGTGTCGTGTACTTGTAATTGACTTCAACAAGCATATGTATTCCCGCTGATACAATGACAGTGAGAGATCCTCATTGCCGTCCGATAACCAAACATTTCTGTCAATTACAGCTTCCCCTTTTTTGAAAATGAAGGGCTAACAAGCTGAGCTCAACCATCCAAGTCAGGGGTTTTCTTCCAATATTCAGCTCAGAATGCAAAAAGAATCATCTGTCAATCAAAAGTATCATCCCTCATTAATTATTCATAGTAGAGCTGACTGGTTAACTTTAGATTCATGCAGCAAGTTTCACAACAGGACACATCATTTCTGCAACACATTTCTGGTGTAGGGATCTGCAGATCAAGTATATATATATATAAAAATATATATATCACCAAAACATGGTGAGAGCCATGAGAGCAAGGGTGCCTCATCATTGTTACACACTGATCAAAGCAGCTAAATCGAGCCCGTCATCAGGTTACATAAATACACCTCAAAAATGAATCGGCCAAACTGTGGATCAAAGGTTTGCTGAAGGAAAAGGTTAAAATAAAAAGGAAACGTTACAAGGTGCTGTCATACTGAATATTACTGTTGCAAAGGAGAAAAAAAAACCCAACTGCAGTTAGTTGGATTACCAGGCGGATCATGACAATTTTAAAAGACACATGAGCATCAGTGAAATGGTAAACATAAAGAGAACGCTTTTTTTGTAGCGTTATCGTAACTTCCTTGAATACTATTTTTTTTTACTTTCGTGTCCTAAACAGACGCTGAAAATTCTATCAGTATTTAATTTACCTGTATGTGTTGCCTACCCCTGTCTTGATGATATCTGCCAACCAAAACACTTTTCCAAGGCTTTTCCTATCATGAGGCAATACATAATAAGAACACTGTGTAGTGGAGGTAACAACCTAAACCTAACCTTAAATCTGCATTAATTTAGGGGGATCATATTTTTAAATCCCCAAACTGCAACCCTTAAGTATACAGCACATGCACGCACACACACATGTATGCGCACATAGGCGTGCTGTTGATAAGAGCAGCTTCAAAGCTCCACAGTGCAGTTAGTGGTGAAGCTCTACAACTAAACATGATGGCTAACAATACTACAAGAAGGCCCAGGTTTAAACCAATTATCCCTACTGCTCTATGGTTGAGAGCATTCCAATTAGAGAAACATGAGCAACTCTGCAGCTCACTTTCCGGCTACAGCTGGATAAGAGGTCTGGCTCACTATTAGGCTAAATTCTGACATGATTAGCATAAAAGAAGAGAGTGGTAAGGGATTTAAATGCTTGTTTGATGACCGACAGTGCACTGGAGCATACTACTTTGACACAACAACACTATTTAAGAAAGCAAGAATAGAAGGCCCAAATGAATCCTTTACAAGTTCTAAATCCGACAGTAAATCTGTACATCCTAACAATTTAAATTGAATTGCACCCTGGGTAGACTTCTCTCTTTTCGTGGTCCTTTATAAAGTTGGTAACCTTTAGAAGTAGAGCACTGCTCATGTAAAATTCAAAAAGCCTTGAAGCGGGGTTGCTCTGTCAGTGCCTGTTTGTGTCCATTGTGCCATGTGTTCCTACCTGGGAGACAGGACTCGTGGACATTTTGACACGTTGTTGAAACAGCACACTCAGTATGCGGTTTTGCTGCTCCAAGTCAAACACACGGGTCCGCAGCTTCACACACTCCTCTTTCAAGTCCTAGAAACCCCCCAGAGAGAAGAAAAATGGACAGATAACAGCGGATGACGGGATATTTCAGAGAACTACACGTGTACCAGATGCTAATTCAACAGGAACAGGACTCAAACCTGTCTTCATGCAAGATGAACACGGCTGTGCTCTAAAACATGGTCAACCATATTAAAAAAACAATATAGATCACAGGCATTTTGCAGGTGAATACTCATATTACAAGAGTGCTTTGAAATATTTTTAAATAAGCTCTATGAAGATCAATATGTAGTCAGGCACACTAATTCATTTAGTTACTATAAACGAAGGACTCCATATTCAAAGGGTAGAAGTACATAAATACATGTAATCATATACATATCGAATTTAATTGAATAGATTGACCTCAATGTTCCGATACTCAATCAAGCCATTTGAGTCAGTATCGGCCTGTTATCTGATACTGGTATTAGTGCATCCCTAGTATTTTTACTTTTAGATTGGTTTCCTATTTAATTTTCTAAAGCCATCAGATCCATGACTCGAGTCTGACTTGTGTCTATGTCTGGTAACCGCATACATTTTATGGATGATAAAAAACACTTCTAAGTTACTTTACCGTCTTTGCACCAAAAAAAAAAGAACCCAAAAGGATTTATGATTTTACTGTTGAAGATCATGCGGTGTGACATGTGCTGCTAATCTGCCTCCATGTAAGGGACATGCAGTTACTCATCATTGTGACAGTTAGGATATCCCTGACGAATTCCAATGGCTGACCGGATTAACGATGCGTCAATGGTGCAGAGACAAAGACAAACCTTCTGTGTGAGGAGGGCCTGGACCACCTGGTTAGCCACCTTGAAGAGAGTTGTAAAAAGACAGTTAGAATATGTAGAAAATGCATTGTGAGTCTGGTCCTTATTTTAGAGTGGATTTCAGATTTTTCTGTGGAGCTTCGAAATGGTGAGAGACTGTAAATGAAAATGACCCAGTGCAAACACCATCAGAGAGAATCTAGAGGCATGTACGATTCTGTGAGGACAAATTGACAGCGTGTTGCATCACAAAGTCCGATTTAGAGAAATCACACAGCAGCTGCCTGCAGTTAGTCTACGTAAATTCATTCTCAGCACATAAATAAACCAAAAATAGAGTAAAAAAATAAAAATTTGAACGAACGTCTTTTTTGAGATATAATGTTTTTTTACCTACAAAATGCATCTGCTGGCCTGAATGCAACTGCTATCAGACTGACCAAACCTTTGTATTCCTAATTTTTGATGAAAAAGGAAAATCTGAAATGTCTTCTTTCCTGCTTATAATGTCTGAAGCGGAAGCATACTCTATACCGTGACACTGGAATAATAACTAAATTTCCATTTTTGAGTTTCGCAAAATGATTTCCCTCTGCCTCTTTCATCTATCTATCAAAACAACTCGCCTCGGCTCATTCACATCATGACAGGGAGCTTTCTGAATGCTTCCCCCCAAAAAAGATTAATGTGCATAATAAGACTGAAAAGAGAAATTCATCCCACAGCTGAAACTCTGAAATTTCTGTCCTCAATATGAGTATGTTAAAGTCTCATGGGCAGCAATCTCCATGGTAACAAGCCCATTAGTGAAGCCTGCAAAAAAAAATAAAGTGGATCAGTCTCCCTGACTGGAGAGAGATGAGGGAAAAGAAGGGGAAAGAGATGGAGAGACAATTAAAGTGTTGTCAGGGAGAGAAGAAGTGCAGGCAGACAACACGCATGCAGGAGCTGGGAGTCGGCCCTCCTGAGCGGTGAGGCTCGCTCCTCCAGCTCTCATTCTTATATCGCCCATGGCTCGGTTGTCTGTCCACTTCAATTAGAAATGTTCCCTTCTCTTGGACCTCCTCTATGGACTTCACTAACACCAGAGATAATAGTCTGAGTGTGTCTCTAGCTAGAAGCTGATAGTCATCTCAAGGTCTAACCAACAGATAACTTTGTCTGGCCTGAAGTAAAAAGTTAGAGAAATATTGTTCAGCATTTTTTACATTTTTTTTGTATTTACTTTCCTTTCAAGAGTGAGAGGTAAAAACTGATACCACTCTCAAAAGTTAACAACTGTCCAATCTTATAGTGGAGTGTAGTGACAAATCAGTAGAATACTGTCAGTAGAATTAGTGAGCTACCTTTTGGACATAGCCAGGCTAGCTGTTTCCCCTTGCCTCCAGTCTTTATGCTAAGCTAAGCTAATCCTGGCTACGACCTGATATAAACCCTGCATTATTCCCTACCATAAGGTAGGGAATAATAACAAATAATAATAGCACTAATAATTTTCCTATTTCTTTAAAATCAGTGAACCCAATGTAAGGCTGCTTTCTAGAACTCGTGTACACAGTGCTGGATGCTGTTAGCATTATGCTGACATTGTGGAATGATTACACCAATTATATTTTGTAGCAACGTTTGTTATTGCAAACCCTTACTGACATGAGATACATCTGTCATTTCCAATACAACATAAGCTAAATGGTAATACTGTTTGCAGTGACGATAGACACTAAACATTACAAGACACGGGACATGTTTATGCTGTGAGAACAGTAACACTCACCTCATCCAGACAGAGTTCATACTGCTTCCTCTGATTGTCGTTTTCCATTGACAGAGCAGAGTTTTCAGCCTGCACAAAACACAGACAGATCAATTGCATGAATTACATGAAATATAATTCAGAAATATCCAGACGTGGTTTCTTGCCTCAGCTGAGAATCAAATGCACGTGGTAAATAATACGATCATTCCTGCAAAAAAACAAGCAACTTTATAACTTTGAGCTTTTGATGATATTTTCTTCTCTCAGACAAACAGAGAAGCCGGCTGATAGATAGTGAGGCGTCTCTCTCCCTGCAGCACTGTAGCGTCTGCTGGTTCACTGGAGAAAGATGGTTTTAAATGAATGACGCTTTCAATTTCAGGCATCCAAACTCCATCCGGCGGAACCTCACAGTGTCTGTCTGTGAGGCTCACAGGTATGTAATTCAATTACTGACTGAGTTTTTACACGGCCGGAAACAGAAAACATTCTTGGAACTCAGGAGGTGACTTTCCACTGAAATGATTAATCCAGTAAATCTTAAAGGCTAGGCTGAGATGGCTTGTTTTCACTTAAGTGCTGTGGGCAGCTCTCCTCCGAACACGTTCACGAAACATCACGGAAATGGCTGATGATGACAGATGTGAGCAGGGCTCAGAGAAGTGGCCACCTCACAGCTAAGCATTGTCTTCAAACCCAAGGAGATAGCCAGAGATAATCACCGCAGTATTTTAACCTGGTTCTCAATGGTTCACACCAGACGTCTCAGTTTTTTTGTTCGGGAGGAGTGGACAGTGTTTAAAAGGGCACAGATCAGCCTGAAGGCTTACAGCTGGTCTGTGTAAAGGTCAGGGAAGTCCAAGTTATGAGTTTGAACTTTAAGTATTTGAGCCTTATATAGTATGTGTTGTGTGAGCTCACGCATGCTATTGATGTAGCAGTACATCTTTACAAATGAGCATGATTGATTAACATGTTAGACAGTAGATTGCAGGTTAGGAAAACAACCTTTTTTTCAATACATATTGTATTTAAAATCTTAATTTAGAAAAATTAAAGAACTGTTTTTGCCTCTGCATGAAGTAAAAAAATAATATCTAGAATGTAAACATAAATCCCTTGAAAAGATATAAATGTTTGGCAGTTGGCTTACCGCCATGCTCCTTCATCCTTGTTTTTGCACAGTTATTATGGTTGATCTGCAGCGAGCATCGCATAAATCAGTGTTTTAGGCTTAAGTCAAATTCCACTGAATATTAGTTTTTGGTTGAGGGGCTGAGAGGAATCAGTGACTTCACCTCAGTTTGTTTCAGCTCAGTTTGTTTTTATCATTTATCTCTTCACTCTTATTTGTGGGTTTTTTATTTTTCATGGTAGATTATATGGAAGGTACCCAAGTGTGCCATAATGTCTGGAAAGTAGTTTCCAACTAAATGGAAAATCTTGTAATGTTTCTCCAGTTCAGCGTTAAAGTTTAATTATAAAATAAAGTCAGCCAGCATGAAGATGCAACGGCATGGAAACCACAAAATACACTCAGAATGATCCATTAGGGTCAACAAAGTAGACATGAAAATTTATGTAATTTAGGGCGGCACTTTATTGTAAAAAATCATCCCTAATGACAGAGTGGTTATGCAGGCTTAGTAGTATGCAAGTATGAGACCACAGTATTAGCAGAGGAAATTAAATATCACTGAAATATCACTGAAATGGTTATATGGTGGCTGGGGACAATTCAGCAAGCATCCACCCTGGTAATTACTTTCACACAATTATTGTGACGTTATCAGGATGTGGGATGCAACTTTAATGTCTTTGCAGTCGATGCACATATGATGTGGTTTGCTTATGCTGCTTGCAATCATTCAATATAATAATGGAAATCTGCCAATGTGTTTGGTCAGTTTAAATTTAATCCATTGCTCCCTCTCTCTCACTTTAATTAAAGGCTTTCAGCTGAGCCAATACAAGTTTTAGCTTGTCAGGCTACTCACAAATGCCATCAGTTTGCATATGAGCTGTACTCGGTTGCACTATACATACTATACAACTTTTAGGTCATACATGTTTTTTTGTAACACATTCTCACTCCCATTCTCAAATACAGAGGCTCGGAAAGTGAACCTAAGCTTCAAACTATGATGATCCCTGCTTTTTTAGAATAAAAAAAAAAGCCTTTTTCTGCGTTTAACGTGTTTACTTCCAATCAGCCAAGAATTACTTTTTTTTCACATTTATTTAATAAAAGAGCACCATGGTTACAGCAAAGGTTCCAGGTATGTGGTAGAAGTGTAATTATGGAATGATATCGGTAAACAAATGTATGTTCCTTGCCTCAAAAGAGTAACTTTGGTGATTTTAACCTAGACCCAATTTTCACATGTTTTAGTTTCTATGTAATTTTTTCATATTGGTCTAGTATTGAAGGATAACGCTGTAATAGGCAACCGTGAAATGAGCTGCGAGGGCAAACGAGCTGGGTAAATGTAACGATACGTCCAGTAATAGAGCTTGGTTTTGCCACTGACAGGTTCAGATGGTTATTATAAGTGTCTGACAACAAAATGGAAAGGACCCTACACATAATTAAAACGTTTTTACTCATCTTTCACTCATCCATTCTTTTTGTTTTAGAAGTCCCGCTCAAAGAGAAGTCTCATCGGGAAATCTGAATATCCTTTCACTGAGACACAAATAAATAAGCCAAGGGCGGCTATTGAATTCAAAGATCTAAATCATCGAAATATTCTGCCATGATATGGGAAATCTTTTAGAAAACACTAAGCAAAGCTTTCTGTACTCTAACACAACAAACTCGGCCTGGCCGCCCCACACGTTTCCACCTTTGTCTTCACAAGATTTGAGAATGAGACTTCTCCTTGAGCAAGGCTCTTTCCATAATGTTGTCAGGCACTTATAATAACAATTAGAGCCTGCCATGGCAAAAATAAGCACAATTAGTGAACATGAATTACAGTGCCAGCTTACCTCAATAGGATTACATCGCAGGCTCTGAGCAGCTATCGTCGACAGCGCTCATGCTCAGTACCAGACCAATTTCAGAAATTGTTTCCCTATGCATCAGTTAGATACATAAACATGAGACAATAGGATCCAGATTGAAAAAAAGATTCAAATAAGTAACCTTTTAAGGTCAAGCACAATTGTCGTTACTGATTGTATCTAAAAAAAAAAAAAAAAAAACATTAATGAACATGACCATCACAAAATAACATCCAGTAAAACAAAACACGCAATGGAGAATTAGAAAAAGTGAATTCTCTTTCTGGGTGGATTTTACCTTTAGGCTTGGCTTTTTAGTAGTTATAAAAGTGTGATCAATAATAGCTGTGAGACCTCTTACAGAATGGCAAGTCCTATTACCTTTAGCAGGCAAGGTGTGACAGAGAGGCACACTGTACAGTCACTGGAACACTGGCTGCAAATGTTAACTACCCTGTCAGCCTTTTAATTATCACCTCCTGATTTGAATAACTCCTTTGTATCCTACTGGTCCCCGTCTTGCCCCTCGCACCGCTCCGCAGCATAATGGGGTTTCATTTTTCTGTGATCTCATAGATGGATAGAGTCATGATGAAATACTGATTGTGCTTGTTTCTCACCTACATGGCTCACTGGTATTTGAACGGGTAAACAAAACGACACAGCCTCGGGTGCTTTGAATGACACGCGGCGGTGATTAATGATCATTCCATTCAAACAAGTTCATGCTTTTCATTTGATAGCTGACACACTTTCATGCTGCAGTGTTCTTGAGGAATTCAGAATGTATTCACCTTAGGCAGCTTTTGAATTATCTTTATGCATTTTAGATTCCACTAATGATTTAATGTACTCTGGCCCTTAGCAAGCAAGACTCACCACATAACCCAGTTGGACGCAACAAAAATGGCAATTCGAGGTTATAGTACAGGGGCACGCCTAAAGATTTTGATTAAGGCCAGTAAGAAAAAGTGTAAGATTTTACTGAGAGGGCCAAATCATTTTAAGTGAGGGACAGATTTGGTCCACAGGCCACGATTTGCCGACCTGTGCTATAACAAAAAGTAGGAAAAAAGTGGCAATTAGTTTAACAATCTGCATAAACAGCCACTCAAAGTGTTAACTAACGCCATGACTTCTTTAACAACCCTTCCTACTGTGTAGTCCTTCCTTTTTCTTAAATAGGAAGAAAATGTAATCTTGTAGTGATCAGACAGACCATAATGTAACCAGTACAATAATGTTCAGTCCTTGGAAAAACACCCTTGTGTGCTGTCCTTGAGCTGCCCTATTATTCCAAATCTCTAATGAAATACATCTGATAAAAAAAGAAAGATGGGTACTCTCAATATATCGATCAATGTGACATTTCAGGGATGGGGAAAAGGAGGCGTGGGGAAATGGGGAACAGTAGGGGGAGTGGACCATGCAATCCACTTTACCTCCAGGGCTCGGAGTCGCTCTAGCAGGGGATTGCTGTCCTTTGAATTTTCCTCTGACCCTCCGCCGGCCTCAGGCGAGGCAGGCATCTCTGTTGCTGTGGATGTGGGACCCTCCAGACTGTCCTGCTGCTTCCACATTTCCTCCAGGAGTTTGTCCTAAAACACAGCGAGAGCAGATCAAAGACGCATGCCTTCAAGTCACAAAGAAATGAAAAATAAATTCTTTATCACTGTGGGCTCCAGTTATAAATCTTGATAAACAACACACTGAATGCTGCCACTAACTGCATTTATAAAACTTCCACATCACTTCAAAGTTCACAAACCCAGTATACTTTCATTAATAACATTGCAATGACCCCCTGTTATGTGACTGTCAGTGCAGTCTCAGTGGGAAACAACACTTACTTTGAAGCTTCAGCAGAATTGCAGCCTTTTTTAGCTTTGGTTCACTGATCTGTATGGTTGACTAGTTACATCCCCAAAAACTACCCAAGTGCCCCTACTGTTTTGGTTCACGTATGAACCAACAGAGCAAAGAGCAAAAGGGCTGGGAGAAAAGGAATATGAATTGGAGGGTGTGTTGATTTATAAATACACTCTCAGCCAGTCACATCGCTGGTCTCATCGCTCAACACCAAGAATCAGCGTCTCCAGGAAATCATGTTGTTGTACTTGTCTGGAGGATGCAGAGCAGCGTAATCTGAACATACAGCATCACAAACCCACAGTGGGTTTTTAAGGTTGATTAGTTAAATTAAATTAACAACAATAGATTGTTTGGTGAAACAGTTTATACGATTGCATCAATCCAATGCTATTATATTCAGAATTCTACCATATTTCAGTAAATGGTCGCATCCTATTTTAAAATGTTTTTGAAATGCGTTTCAAGAATAAAGAATGAAACGGTGATTTAACAATCATTTTAACAATTGAAAAGGAAGATGAGGTATAAACGAGCCGTGGTAATCTGACATCTTCATAGAACAGAATACTGAGTTGTAAAGGACCAGTCTTATGTGTGCAGAGGTGTGTGTGTGTGTGTGTGTGTGTGTGTGTGTGTGTGTGTGTGTGGTTATTTTGTAGTAGTCTGAGTTACTGAAGGTAAACTCAGTGGATGGCCGTGTGTAATGGCACCGCGCTCTTCTCCAATAAGAGGCTGTCCTGCTGTTGTGTCCTGCTGCCTTCATTTGGCTGCAGGGACGCAGTGAACTGAAGGAGAAGCTATTCATTCAGTATGAAGCAGCCGGGGACAAAGACTTCTCATAATCAGATAGACGCAGACTAATAAGGATGTTCCTGCCTTAACCACATTGAAAGATATTTTTTATGCTGATTCAACCTACTGGTTGGAGAGTGATTAAAATGGTTATTTAAATAAATACATTTTAATAAATAAGTAATTTAAATGGTTTATTTACACTTTAAGCATTATTCAGTTATTGCTGTGCATTTGCTCCATTTGCTCTCGTTTGATAAGTAGTAGCACAGTGACGTCTATTCTTAGGGCAAACGCCAAAGACCAATTTCCCACAGAAACACCAACAACTTGCTTCACACTGCCTCATTTGAATGAGCCGTCCACCTGTTTGCACCCATCCTCCTGTGCACTGCGCGTTCCGCATTTGGAAAAGAAATACAACACAGCTGGGCAAAGCAAATTCAAGAAAATAACAAGCACAGTCAGACCACGGCTTTCACTTGTTGTTGGGTTGCCGGAAAAGTAGGTCACTGAAAGACTTTCTTTCTCTTCATGGGAATGCTTTTAATGTGAAAAACATCATGGTTGATCAGGATTATGGTCAAGAACAAACAACTAGATTTAAAATGTATAGAAATGATGCTTTCTGTTGAAAAAGAGAAATTGAGAGCAGCAGAGTGGTACATATAACATAACTCTTTTTTTGTTTTAGGCTACAGGTAATTCCCCACCTGTATGTTTTTTTTTTTAATTATTGGTCTTAGTTGTTTGTTCCATTGGCTATTTTATTTTTGATTCCGCCTCTATTTGAATACAGGCTTTTATTGGAGATTTTATGGTAAGTGTATTGTCAGTGTCTTCTAAAAGACCAATCTAATCCAACATACTGTATTATGATTTTGATCTTCCCCTTTACTATTAAGCTCTGGTACAGTTTAGGAAACAAAAACTAGACAGGCTGTTGTTCGGAGAAGAACCGAACCTGCTATCTCCAGAGTCATTGTTGTATCTAACAACACTACTCACACTTCTACTGTCTTTGTTACTCAGACAGTCTTCTCTGCACAGCGACTAGAGGTCATTTGTAAGGAAAACATTTTTTTCTGTAGTTTTAAGTGTTTAGACAACTGCCCATAATTGATGTTTTTCTGGTTAGAACAGTCTCACAAGTTCAGACAAGCTGGGTGTACACTTCCTGCCCAGTGTGAAATGGCAGAGAGGTGAAGTTAACAAGTGGCTGGTGAAGAGAGTGTAATATTTACCAAGACAAAGAGAGACAAATATTTCCCTGAGCAGTTGGTGGACCAGGATGAAAGCTAAAACAAGTTCATGTTGGATTTTCCATCAACAGATGGCCAGAAAAAGGACTCCAGCTTGTGCTAAGCTACGACTGCTCGATTCATGAGAGGAGTTATTGTAACAGTTTTTAACGGAGCTGGTAGTGGTATTAAACTAAGTGGGAGGGGTTTAAATATGATTTTCACATGTCCTGGCTATTCTGCATTTGTAGAAAAGTGATTCAGTTGAAGCCTTGACTTTCCTTCCAAAGGGTTCAAGTGCCCCTATAGTGGGTATTGACTTAGATTTTTTTATTTTGACTCTGGTTTTTAAGCGCTAACACCAAGAAATGTACACGGCTTTAAATCCATTTTTGTTGCATACATTATAATCTTGATAGAGCACATTATAAACGTGACTTGAAACATGAAGCCATCATCTGAAAAAGATCAATAAGCTTAATGGCAAATCATCCATATAGGGTTTTCTAAAGTGTTATATCTGCAATCTGGATGATGAAACATGGAGAAAAAATAAATTGCTCTGATATTTTACAGTTCTGTAATAGAGCATGAAAAAAGCTCAAACTACTGTTTCACTTCACCATAAGATGTTTTTGCCGGTTCGGAACAAGTTTTTCAGTTTCTTGACAATATTTAATTTGATTCAAATCAAAATGGTGAGAGCATGAACAGCATAAACATCAGTGTTATAACCATAGTGATACCAAAGGACTTAGTGAGCGGTGGTCCCTTCTTGTACCTTGTATGCTTTCATGAGGTCCAGGGGGTCCAGCTTGGGCCCTTCCAGTGAGTCCTGGTTCTGAAGCAGCGTCCGCACCGTCTCCTCCATGCTGCGTTCAAGAAGAAAACAGGCAAAGTGGTCAGAGTAACCCACTGGATGGGAGGAAGTGCTCGAGAATCAAAAACACAATGGGCATGATGGATAGAACTTTAAATCTAATGTTGGGGTTTTAAAACCATTTTAAAGGCTCAACCACTAATTGTTGACCATAGACTGTATATTCACATACACATTATATGCCTTTTGAATGTTTCTAAGATTATCACAACTGAATATATATAAATATTTAAATATATATATAAATATTTTGATTGTGGGGATACACCTTTGTTTACATTTGTGTCACTGCCTTCATGTAATAGCTTATGACAAAGCCCACACTGAATAGTGAAATTAACAACGTCTGCAGAACAATGTCATTTTGTACAGCTTGGTGAGTACAGTAATGAGGTTGCTAATTGGATGCAGAGGTATAGATATGAGGGAGTGTGAAGCTGATACACCAGTTGATGGAAGTTGTCATGTTCAGGGGATATTTCTCTTTTAAAGAACACATGTCATCATTTGCAATGACTGCATAGGTTACACTGTTAAAGCTGCAATTGAATTTATGTCGTGCTGTGTTGTACTATTTATACTTTGACAGGCAGACGAACAAGAAATAATAGAGTTCAGCTGCTTAGTATTTTTAATTGATTCCCTGAAACCAACATGTTTCTGCATTCTGCCTTCAGAAGGATCACATAAAACATAAAACACTGTGGCATTTAACGGAGAACACCTGATATTTTTGCCACTTTGGGGCAGCAGAAATAAAATGTGAACACTTCATTGACATATCATCACCTTTTCATGTAGATATGGAAAACGTGTTAGCAAACAGTTTCTAGCTCCAGCAAATACGGAGCAACATTACCATTAATTTGGAGTCTTGTCTTCCTTCCCTTGATGAACATAAGCCCAATATTCACACTCATTTTAGCTTTTGGTCTTTGGGCTCTTGAAGGAAATATGTTATCTTTACTTGCTAAATGCTTCACTATGGTTACTAGCTAGTCCCTAACTTTGTCTGTCTGCTGTTTGGTGTTGGACAGGAAGAGTAAGGTGGGTTTCCTGTATGAACGCTTATTTGATGAGAACAGCTGCTGGCTGCGGCTGGACACAACAGGGAAGAGAGCGGTGAGAGGGAATCGAAACAGTAAAGTTATGGGCAGGAAAAGCAAAAAGTTTATAGCGCTAAAACACCCGGTAAAGCTGAGGGAAACTGCAGAGCGCAGCAATATAAGTGACCTCTTTCACTCTGCACATAGTTATGGATCCATTATTAACACAACAAACAAAAAAAGATTGTAGCGCAGCTTTAATGTTTGATTTCAGGCATTATCTGGCTCAAATTAAATGTGCAAATATTCTAAAATCATGCCTGAAAATCAGGATTATGAATAGTTTTCTTATTTTATACTTCACAAAGCTGTTGTGTGGAAACTCACGTTGTCCTTAGACAAATAATATCGTCACGTATTAATAAGGCTTCGAAACATACAACTTACGCTGACATTTGCTGAAATGGCTTTCACTGCAGTGTAGTCTTGCCTTGTGATTTTGTAATTGTTTTCCCTCTGAGCGGTGTATGCTTGATAGACACTGACCATGTTCCACGTAGTGTTGTACGTGGTGACATTTTGCTCTGTCACTTCCAGAGCAGCCCCCCCCCCTGCATGATGCATGTGGCACAGTCTTTAGCACTATCTGCATACTGTGAGCACACCATTGGCATTCCTGCCCCAAGTCACAGCCACTAAGCTGAAACAAACCCGGATAAAATGAGATCAGCGGGTGTAGAGGTGGTGGTGGTCACAAGTCCGTCAAACTGAATCAGATGCACGATGCCACCCAGTGTTACCACAAATACTCTCTGAAGTGACAGTGAGGAGTACAGAGGTCAAATCCACAGCATCTACTCCACTGCTAAGAGTGTATGAGTTAACACATCTTCCTGTGTGCCCTGTATGAATAAATATGATACTAAATATGATAAGTAACATTATACAGATTTTTTTTCGGAATCTCTTGGTTATGTTTTACAGCATCTGAGCCTCGACATCACAAAATTAAACTTTTTATAATTTTAACACTGTGCCGGTCCTCAAAGTTTTCGCTCCTCATGAAGTCGCACAAATCCACCTGACTCCATTTAGCATTCATGTTATTCTCAGCAATATTTCATTCAATGCCTTTACTTTTTCCTGACTCCGTAGTCATTCACCCCATGCTGCTTTCCCACTGACTCTCACTGGTGCTGGTCATTTGAAATGAGGCTAACCACACGGGTCCTCAGCTTCCTCGGCTCAGACTTAGACATTACTTTGTGTTTGTGATTGGGCACTGAAGGGAAAGTGGGTCTCTTGGTCTCCCTGTGGACCGTGTGGGGAATAATGTGCAGCCGAGTGCTCTCAGAAAGGGGAAAAACAAGCTCCCGCCCTATCTGGGTCTAACCTAACGAGGCCTCGTACTCTCCTCGCCATCCCAAACTCATGACTGCAGTCTAGCAGGAGTGATGTCTGCGGCCCGATTGTCTCTGTGTGTTCAACCTCATTTCAGAAGTGCTGCTGAATGAACGCTGAATTGTTCTTCTGCTCTAACTCATTTAGGATTAGAAAAAATGTCTGTTGCATTGTGGTGCTGGCCACACTGTAAAAACTCACAAGAGACAAATCAAAACTGCTTTCACAAGCTGAGCTGGATTCCCTGTGACTAACCTTTACACGTAAAACCGGTGGAGTTTTCTTTTGAGAGAAGAAACGCAACACTGCGCTCTGAAACCCATTATTACCAATGGCTTGTGCCACGCCACAGCGGCTTTTTGCTACGTTGAGCAGACTGATACGTGCTGAATCCAGCGCCGAGCGCATCTAAATCACGTTGTGTCTTAAACAACACAGGGTATGCACAGGAGACATAAAAAACAAAACAAAAAAAAACTCTTTTATTTCAAACAACTGCATCTTTAATGAAGCATTTTTTTAATGTTCTGTTTGAATGTCTGATCAATCTAAGAGCCCAGTGGCTATCGGTCTGAAACGTCTAAGCCTCTGGCGGCAAGGGGCTATATTTCTGGGGTTGCACTGTATCCAGCGGATATCCGGTCCAAAACTTCCTTTTCTGTGCACTGCCTGTTGTTGACAGTCAGATTAGTAATTTAAGGTTTGAATCGGGATTGTTTCACAAGTAGCCAGTTTATAAGCTCATTTTAAACTAAATCCTCGTCAGACGATAGCGATGGTTTCCGAGATGTACTGCATGTGCATGCAGAATCTGTTTATAGAGATTAATGCCTGATAGGATAGCAGTATTTCCAAATTAAGTGTATCCTGTAGATTATTGAATAACATGAGAAGGCAGTTTTGCAAAGTTCAGAATTGACTTCATGGACATCGAAAACTAACATTCTAGTTAATCTCGTATGAAGCAAGTGCTCTTTATTTCAACAAAAATACAGTTCATACTACTTGGTTTTGCTTCTGTTTTCACTGAGTAATCTTTAAATCATGAATGCTAAGCATTATTTTGGTCCAGCTTTCCTTTAAATATGGAAGATCTACCTAGCTATCATGTATTATGAAGCATACACAGTACACATGCTGCATGTATACTCTATACATACGTAGACACACATGTGCTCCCATGCATGTGTTTACAGTATGTATATGACATAGATATTTGTCTTAAATGGAAATGACCACTTCCTTCTTACCGGAGGGGTTTCTGCTGCTCTGTGACGTTTTGCCACAGGCTGCACTTCTCATGCACGACAATGTATGAATGAACGGCCTAGTTTCCCCCTTAACTACTGCAGTAACATGACCCCTTTCCCCACTTTAATGAAAACTGAAAACTTTAGGTATATTTAAATATCCTTACAGACAAGAATTCCATATTTAGTACTTGTCAACAGAAGGACAATTTGGTTGTACTATTTCAGCTGTCACTGAATCCCATTGCATTTATTTAATACCACAAAATGTGTGGATTTTAAACAAAGGGGTGTAGGTGTTTGTTTTGACAGTTCTCATAAAATCTGTAAATGTACTGCATATTGAAAATATCTTTATTTATGACATAACAGTTCCTTTTTTCTAAAGTTAAGGGAAAATTGCAATATATTTACATGATGAATGAATCAATTTGCTTATTGTTTGGTATTCCATCCTTCCATCCATTTTCTACACCCACTTATTGCTAAACAAAGTCATTGAAACTGTAGACTATTAATAATCATATAAAAGATTGTTCACCAATAAAAGAACAATGTTTTGACACCTTTTACAAATTTAAAAAAGAAATCAAGACAAAAAAGATAAGTATCTCAAAAATTAATTTTTTAACTAAATTACTCTGACATGATTTGATGTTTGTTGTGAGTCTAAATTCAAATTGAAACCACCCAGATCTTTTCATGTGGAAAATATCAAAAAACTTGTAAGATTTGAGTAATGAAGTTGTTCTGTAAATAAAATATGAGACAAAAAGGATCCTCTGGAGCTTCACCAGAACTACTTAAGGGTCCTTAGAGGCCAAAGAAATATCACCAGCAAATGTCCTCAGAGCACTGACTTACAAAGGCTGCTTTTGGAGGAGACACTGCATGTTACAAGACTAACTGGATCTAGAATGACTTATAATAACAATTTGTTTCGAAGCCTTTCTCTGTCTCAGCAACACACTTTAGTGATATCTAACGTTCACAAACACAGCCAACACATATTCGTGATGTTAAATATGGCTGTTCGCTGTGTAAATATCTAATCTACACAGCTAAAATGTAAATTAATTATGCAAAAGAAAACCTGTTCCTCTTTCATCCATCAACTCAACCTTCTCAACTTTTCCAAACAAGGTGGAGGGATGGGGGCGAAGCAAATACACCATGACCACCTCACCTTAAGAAAAAAGAGACCCCCTGTTCGTCCAGCGATCCTCTTAAGCTCCAGAAGAGTTTCCTTGCTGAACCAATTTATTTTTTAATGTGCCAGCAGCATCATAAAACTCAATCAGGTTTACTCTGTCCTGTAACTTTCCTTGAGGAAGTTGATCATCAACACCTATTCAAAAGTTAAACCTCTTCAAATATAAGTTAATACTGGATTACATGTGAAGTTTAGGTGCAACAGAATTCAATCTAATCTGGTTTTAGAGTAAAAACCAAACTGACTGATTTAAAGAGAGGTTTAAATTGGATCTTTCGTAATGTTAAGCTACTCTTAAAGTTTGGTGCAACATAATTCATGTAGTTTATTTAAGTTATACCATAATTAAATCAGATTTAGTCTTAGTCTTAGACACACAAACAAAAAATAGACCAGAACAAACAAATGCTAAGATAAACCAACAAATCAAACAGTAATGGCCATGTCACATAGAAAAAAAAGAAACATTACTGAATAAAATAAAATGATATAGATAAATAAAGGGGATTGTTTTTTCATTATAGGTTGTGCTCTAAAGCTGTCTGACACATCCCCCTGTGAGAACTAGCAAGGAGAGAAAAACAAACCTAATTTAGCTAAATCTTAGGCAGTGGTTCAGATCTGCATGGCAGGGGTGAATTAACTCAGAGTCACAAATCACCGGGCCTCATCTCACACTTCACTGAACATATGCAGATGGCATCGAACTTGGATCATGAGGACAGTTGGCTGGACATAAAGCTTGGTTATTATTTATCTTTATGGCATGCTGGGAGGGGAGATCAATAAGTGGAGACACAGTGGTAGCCTCTCACTGCAGTAGGTTGACACTTCATATCAGGTTTTAGTGTCAGCTACTCCAATAAAACTGAACATATTTTTTCTTTCAAAGACAATGTCTCTGCATGAAGTGGGCTCTCAAGTTAATGAAAATGTTGGATGTCACCACTGAAGCCCAGCAGTTCATCACATTTGGTGTTGGGCCTTTGACGGATGTGTGCTATGCATTTTGTTTGTTGCTCACTTTGATGGTTTGTCATTGAGTTGTGGCCCCCTGGCTTTTAATCTACCGAGATAGAAGCTACTGGGGAAACTTTTTGATACATTGTTCCTCACAGGAAAACAACTCACGTCGGCCTAACTGGCAGGCTGTATTGTCGCACAGGTGATCGCGTGAGTGTATTGAGGGCAACAACGTCTCTTAATTTTCATTAAATAAGCAATGAACTACTAAAACATCTTATTTGGCCATTGTACAATCTTTAAATTGCCTCCTACACATTATTACCACAACAATATCATAAAGGTCTACTGGAGAAATGGTTGTGCATAAAAAAACTGCTAGATTTAGAAGACTAACTGGGCAAGAAAAGATTATCTGGATATATATCCATCGACTAATAGTAAAAGAAGTACACTATTTTCCAAATTAGGTGACTTGGGAACATGAAATGTAGTCCAAACACTCCAAGATGTAGCCTAGTTTGAAAAGCTAGCTTGTTTAAAGTTACGATCTCGAAGAGCTCCATTTCGTTCTCTTTGAATAATTGCAGGTGGGTTTTCAAATCTCACTTCTCAAGGATCCAAACAGTCAGTTGGCATTTGACACCTAGGCCACGCCTCCATCAAAAGCTTTGCTTTTGTGACTGTTTGCCTTCTTCTGAATGTTAAGTTTGCTCTTGTTTTTGAAGTTTTATTGTTTGTAATCATGGCTTATCTTTCCTTTGTTTGTTCAGTCATACTAACTCTTTACTGACAGTAAATTAAATCAGTGAATCAGTATCCGAAGTATCTCTGTGTAGTAGTTTCTGAAATTGTATCTATCTGAAACTAAATGGATAGTTCTTAGTTCAGTTCTGAAACATCTCTTGTTATTTTCATAAATGCAATACACAACCGTTGCCCATGACATGAATGTTGGAGCATTTGCAATTTATAAAAAGGGCAATAATTTGTATGAAAATGTTACTGAAATCATTGTTATTTAATGCAAACCCTAGTCACATACAGGAAATTTAGAGTAAACAATTGACCTAAACTGCGTGTCTTTGGATTGTTGCAACTCGAGTTTTTGGTGCATTATGTTTGTAGCAACAAATGTTGCAAATGTCTTTCTAACTACACAACTCTGTAGTTTTCAGCCCTGACCAAATTTATCAAACTTTGTACGACTCCCTATGGAGCCCCAAGAAGCTTTAGATAACTTTCACATAGTTCTCCCCAAACACCTCAGACTTTGATGTTTAAAATCAATTTGAGTTCCCCTTTAAGATCTCAAATATTGGCGTCAGTATTTGCCTTTAAAAATATTGGGCTCCAGTAGAAAACGCTGCTGTGTTTCAGTGTCTGGTTGTTGGTGCGGGGAAGGTGCTACCTGGAGAAGTGCTGCTGCAGTGACACCATCTGCCGCCCACCCTGCTGAGACTTAGCCCTCTCCCTTCTCTCCACGCCCAGATGTTGTTTGTTCTCCAGCTGGGGATTATTATTATGGATCAGTCTTGGTGGCGTAGCTGCAGGGGAGAGAAGTAAACACAGTAAATTTGTTGTTAATCTGCATATCATAATCCCACTGAAGATTTCACAGATACAGACCGTACATCTGTTCACTTCGATTTCCCTCTCATATATATATATATAAATATATATATATAAAAAAACAGTTTTGAAAAGAGCAGGACCGGTGCAGAGTCTCTCCTCACCTCTCCTCTCTCCACCTCACACACTGTAGTCTTGAATTAGTGTCGACATACGTGTTTTCCCCACAACTGACAGGTGAGGCAAACTCCCTTCTCCCTACTGACATTTAAACAGGGCCTTGGGGTAAACTGTCATTTTGGAACCAAATATCTGTGTATATATATATATATAAAAGAGGAAATCAAGGACGTCTGCTAAAGGTAGCAAAAGTTCAGGCATTGTTAATACTATAATTACCATATTACCTTATGGCTTGTCCTTTGGGTGTTTACCGGTCTGGATATTACTCAGCTGAAAAACGTTGTGACACAAAAGAATATTCATGTTTCAGTGGCCTGTTCTCATTCTTTTGCTGAGAATAAACGGGAATTGAGCAAACATAATTTGTGTCAATACCTGTCAGCTGCACACAACGACTCTGATAAACCTGCATTACTATAATAGGGAGTTTTCAATGTATCTCTATGAATTACTCTGTGCTTGTTAAATCCTTGCTTTGCATCAACTTAATGGGTGTCACTCTGTGGAGGGATATGAAGAGGCCAGCAGAATTGCCAATCAAAATGACAATGGTTCCCGGTCTATTTCAGAAATAATCAGTCAGCTGTAGCGCAAACCTTTAAACCACAAACCACAGGTTTGTGACTCAGTGAATCAGTACACTCCAATATGCAGGGCTTCAGTACAGGAACAAAATAAATAATGACTGTATTGTACTTTAATAGATTTAAAAAAAAAAAATGTCTTCCTGTTTTTGAATCAAATTTACAGCAACGACAATCTCAATTCACACTATAATAAAGGAACATAATGTGTATGATTTCAATCTTGTGTCAGATTGATTATACTTCAGCTAGTCATACTGTAACTATCACTACTGCTATCACCACCACTATACACTTATAACAGAAAAAGCACATGTGCAACTAAAATTAATGATGGCTCAGTTACTTCGTGTCCTAGGAAGCCATACAAGTGAGCAACATGCACAATGCCAGAGTCCTGGAATAAATAAAACTAAATGTAAAAAATAGCCACCTTTAATGTTATTAATTACACATGTGCTGTTCCTGCTACACACACATCAGAATGGTTGCTTCGTAAGAGGTCTCTACGACTGCTACGATTACTAGTATTGCTGCTACTATTGTGACCAGAATGCTGAATGAATGCTAAGAAAATGTTTTATCTACACATGTGAACTAGCCACATACTAGAAAGGTTTTTCTTTCTTTTTGAGAATGTTTTATGTCTTAATTATCTGATTTTCCCTCGTTTGACTGTCCTTCAACCCAGAAGAGGATGTAAACACAGTGAAGAATAGCTGGTCTGCACTTAAGATAAAATAAGTTAAGCATTTTCATTCTTTTAAGGCAAAAGGAAGGACAAAACTATTCAATCAAACAAATTCATGTCAAAAAGAAAGATAGAAGTTTGAGGGACCTAACGCGCATGTGAACGCTGAATCAGCACTGCCATCTAGTGATGTTTGCAGATTACTACCAGGATCACTGCCCAGTTTCAACATAAATCATTTCAACGTCCATCCACCTGTTGTCCTCTCCTGCTTTGAATCCTGAGGACCTAACAAAGAGAGGTTTAGATGCAGTCAAATAGTTTACAATTTCCTGCTAAGAAAAGAAGCCTGTTCACTGTTTTGTTTTTCATTGTCTCGTGAAGTAGCTACCTAAGGCTTTATTTGTTTTGTTTTTTAATCGGAAATTGCACGCTGCTCCCGTTTTGTTGTAAATATAGTTTTCCAGCACATGAATAGGCATTTTACTTCATTTTGCATCGTCATAGCAGGAAAAGCACAGGTGAAATTATTAATCATAATGATTTACATTTTTAGTTTCAGGCTCAGTGTCTTCTCTTACTGGGACCCTAAATGGAATGGAGCCATCATTTAAGTTATAAGTTACACCTGTGTTTTTCTCTGCTGTTACACAGGTCCATATGACTGAAGCTGTTACGCCACACTGTTGATCGAGTTCCCTAACGCCGGAATGCTTTTTCCACTTTATTCTGACAAAAGTCATCTTGTTCCAGTCAACAGCACACGGTATTGTCTCCTAAGGAAATTGCCAAAAGTAGTAGTAGTAGCAGTGATTTATTTCAGTCCCTATTAACAATTTTCCAAAAAGAATGCACATATAAATAGATAACAATAAGTCATTAAATTAAAGGTAAAACCCAAAATATTGACCAAACAGGTGTAGGCTGAAGCTTTAGACTAATATATCCTTTTTACAACATGCAACCCTTTCACATCTAGGTTTAGTCTATCCAAAATAAAAACAAAGTTTCCACTCCACAAGTTATAAATCTATTCTTTAATATTTGTCCTATTACATATTTCCTATTCCCCTAAATTAATAATTCTCTCATTTCAAACAACCGCCGCATAGGGAATATCATGAAAGTTAATAAATAATGTGTTGGTTGGTTTGTAATACACTCATCGGTTTACTATGCTCTCTTCTGTAGCGTGAGAATTGGATTAGTTTTGGTTTTGTTTGTGTTTACCTCCACACAGTAGGTATTGTATGGAACACTGATACAGTACATATAGTGAGTTCTGATTTAAGATATCTTTGGTTTTATATAATATTGCAACGACTTTGGAGATAATTTGTTTTTACGTTATTTATGTCACGCTCAAGCCATAATTTTTCAAGTGAGTGTTGTCCCGATAGTTGGCCAGTAGATGGAGTTCTTCATTCATTTTCCTCACTAGTCTTTCAGCATCTGACTGTATCGCCATGTGCCGTGAGGAAACAGGCCTGCCAGCCGGATTACACCTCAAGTTAGAGGTGTTGGTTTATTTTGCTGAGTCACATGGGAATGTTTAAATGAGTTATGGGACATTCTTTTCCCAAATATAATATATAATCTATTTTGTAAGGAAAAGTACTTCACTCCTCACACCTGTTAAACAAAACTGATCCACTGTTTCCAATTTATCAAACAAAAGTCAGAATGTACACATTTAATAACAAAGAAAATGTCTACTGACAAAAGTTTTTCCTAAAAGACGTAAATTATTTGTAATGAAAATCAAGTAATTGCTCATTTTGTACAGTGAATCATTAAAGAGAGTGGGTCTCATTTCAAATAGCAGATATCTCATTAGGAAATGAAACCCCTCAAATATAGCCATGGTGATGTTGTTTCTATAGATCAACGTTTGAGAATGTCAAGACATTCACACTGTAGACACAAAATAACTACAACAGGCTCCTGTAAAGGCACAGCATTATGTGCCCATGCCACTGAGGGTGTCCATTCTTAGACTTCATCCTCTATTAATACACAGTGACAAGCCGTTCTTTGGACAAGATCTCACCAGTGTACTAATTTAACAATTAGCAACAGAGGTCCGTTTTGTTTTCAACAGTGGTAGGTTTCATTCATTCATACATCTCAACTGGGGAGTGAAATAAAGACTTAGAGATGTATAACAATAAAGGATTTAGGCTGTGAATCAGAAAATAGATAAGAGTATTCAGATAAGAAGACGACTTAGTTCTATAAAAACTATGCAATCATGTGCATACATAGAGTATACTAATGTGAAACAATGCATTGTTAGTTGTCAAATGAATGTAGTGTAGCAAGAAATGCAATATTTTCCTGAATGAAGTCAAATAAAAGTCCAAAGTAACACAAAATGGAAAGTAGGCCTACCTCAAGAATTAAGTACAGGCTGCTTTCAACTTCTCGATATAGATGACAGAGAAAAGCTCAACGTACAGCAACTTCAGACAGCACAAGCCAATTGACAAAAGAAAAGCAAATGAAGAAAACATCTTCGCCACTCTGATAACGCACAAAAAAAATAACAATTAAAACACAAGAAAACTGAGAAACAGATTCACCGACTTGACAATGCATACGCAGCATTAAGGAGCACGCTGCAAACACAGAACCCACAAGCAAATACAGCTAGAGACCATCGTTTGATGGGATCACACTAGACGCGACACCGAATCAGGCCAGTTGTGTTAAGGGCCCAAAAAAAGCAACAATTCCATCAGAAGTTTCCCAGAGAAACGAAAAAAATATTCTTTTAGAAACTTCTTCCCAGCAGCACACATTTTTGACTTGTCATAGTGGGAAAAGCACAGGTGTTACTAATAACATTAACAATTACTCTAGCATCCCAGTAAACCATGACAAGTGTGACAATGAGTCAGCATGAACAATACCAAGACCCTGAAACTGAAGCAGCTAAATGGAGTTCAGCCAGCAGTCATAATTATACTTTACGCCTGCACTTTACTGTGTTGTGAAAATGTCTGCTGTTAAAGAGCACTATTACGAGAAAGCTAACGCTATGGCCAAACAACAGCAAACAACACTATGAGAGTGGTGAGAGTGAACCAAAACAGTAAAGTTCTGTCTCCGATAGTTAAACAATGAGCGGAAACGCATTGTAAAGCTCTGCAAAACTGGAGGAGCTGCAGAATCCATTGATAATTCTCTGAAGGTTCATCACTATCAGAGACCCCTTTCACATTGTTTTCAAAGTAATTTGATACATTAGAGGAAAATTATAAAATTATTCTAAAATAATGCAAAGCTAAGCATCTGTAAAACATGTTGCCTCACATTTGTTTAACCAATACACACACAGCAGTGTAAAAACTATTTGTGATTTTAAGGGGGAATTAAATGCTGTTTATTATTTCTCAATGAACAGCAGTTGGATGCAGCTATCGTGCACAACTTCCTAAAGACTTGACAAAGAGAAGTTGCAAAGTTTGGTACCATCGTACCTGTACAGAGACCGGGACTAAAACTATATGTGGCAACATGTTCTTGAGCTTTTTAGGTGCTATTAGGTGTATTTTCCTGCCTCTCGTCTTTATGCTAAGCTAGGCTAACACAAGAAATTAGATAGATATCCATCTTCTCCTCTCATTCAGCGAAAGACAGCCAATAAGATGACTTATTTCCTACATGTGATATAAGAGGTGAAGTTTTAATTTCAATCGCCAAGATTTGGTTTGTGTTGTCGGGTTATCAGCAGGATCGCAGAAAAACTGCTCGCCGGATTTTTATGAAACTTGGTGGAAGGGTGTAGTGTGGGCCGAGGACGAAACCATTGCATTTTGGAGCGGATTGGCCATGGTGTAGCTCAGCGCGCCCTTCTAGTTGGTTTGTGTTCTCTTCTTATAAGTAGTCGTGCCTTGAGCTCTCTCAGGCACAGTGTTATACCTTTGAAGGTTCTTCTATATTTAGACATTCCAAATTATTCATAAGTCATAAAGAGGGGGAGAACATGCAATCAGCTACAGGTTAAACTAGAAGGGTACTTGGAGAGCGCAAACAAACCAGTTTATATGAGAAGAAAAATAGGTGTGTATCCGCCCTGTGATTCAGATCCGCTACAGAATTGAATGGGTTCCTCCGAGGCCCATGCAAGACCCTTTTGTTGTGAAAATCAAGCCAGTAGTTGTATCCTAATCCTGCTGACAAACAAACAAATCCAACCGAAAACATAACCTCCTTGGCGGAGGTAATAATAAATGTCCTGACTAAAACAGCAATATTACCTGTAAATCAATTTAGCTTGTAGCTTTATAGCTATTTTTCATTGTTATCTTCAGTCTAAACAAACAGATCTGAGTCATCTTTAAAACATGTTGCTGTTCTATCTGTAATCTGATTGTGAAAGTTACACTGATCACTACCCTTCCATGAGATTACATTATTCAGTCCACATTAGAGCCTTTGTTACACCCCTCAAATATCCTGAGAGCCGTTAGTGTTTCTCTACATCAGTGTCACAGAGACAAACAGTTTGAAATGTATTGTACGTTTTCATCACAATGACTGGCAGAGAAAAAAAACAAGGCTAGAGTGTGTTTACTTCCTCCTTTCAGAGAGGAAAGCACTCCAGTGTAAATAGTGTAATTACATGTCTTCCTTTTGGGTGGGTGGGAGGGTAAATTGGTGTAATCAAGGCTACAGCTCAGCCTCTGGCATTGATGTTGGAATGAATTAGGACAGGACCTCGCTGCGATTTTGCCCCCTGGGTATCTAATGAATACATACTTCTCCCCTAAATCACATCCTGCTGATATACTGGCGAGCCAGTAGTGTGAGTGTACTGTACAACTCACACTGGGAAATGAGTGGGAAATCTAGCTTTCACAAGGAACTGTAGGCACTTTTACACTTTGAAACATTAAGCTCAGGATGTTCACACAGACAACTGATACTGAGTACACCAAGAGAATAAACAACTCTGTGCATTACATTACGTTTGTTACGTTTTATACCTCACTTTCACAGCCTCCCATCAGTACAGCTACAGAATGTAGAGCATGTTGTTTGAAACTTTTTTCCTTTGTTGAATTGATGTCTTTCTGTACTGTTACATTTATGTACTTCCCTGTGCACCGCTACCTGTCATATACAAAAGGCTACTAGCGTTCGGATAGAGATTTATGTTTTTTCTCACTGTAAAAAAATGTCATCTTCAATGACAGAAAATGTAAATTGTAGGACTGTAAGGTTTTTTTTCACTATGGTCCCCACTGTATTTATGTTTGGAATTTAAAAACAAGACTAAGAATCTACCGCCATGTTAGCAGCTCTGTGAGGCTTATGCATGATTTATACTGCTGCAGCTGCATGTGCGCCTATGCATTCAGTGAATGCTGCGTCAGCGAGGGTCAGTGCGCCTGATGCGCAGTCGACAGCTCACACTGTGTCATTTTGTCACTTTTTAAGCTTTCAAAACCATGACGTAAAAAGTTGTTAACTAACATAATCTTTGCCTTAACCCCAAGATTAAACCTACGTGAGACCTCCTGCCTATTTGTAACTTCAAACAAGGCACTTGGCACCAGTGGAAAAGTCAGGGGCTCACCAATGTCTGTAAGATTCATCGATAGGGAACTATTGATGTACAAAGTTTGATGTCAATCCACAGATGTTGAGATATTTCACTGAATAAGTGTGAATGTCGTCAAGGCATCACAAAAATGATCAGACTTTTTCCTCTAAGGGCCTGGAATATATGTAGCAAATGTCAAGGAAATCCATCCATAAATTGTCAAGATATGTCACTTTACAAATGTCAACCTTATTGTGGCACTAGAGGAAAAGTCAGGGATCACAAAAGTTGGTAGGCTTCATCCTCTGGGGACCAAGAATGTCTTTATAAAATGTCCTGGCAAAAGTCTGGACCAAGGAGGTGGACCAACATGGCCATACCGTCATGTTGTTAGCAGGGCTGAAATATAACAATAAGTGTGTGCAGCATTAAAACACACACACATACACTACAATACCTGCAATAACTTCTGTTCATGAATTATTAATAGACAGATTTTCTAACACAGAGTATGCTGAGGCTAAAATAACAGAAAAGACAACAAATAATATTATCTCAAAAGTAATGCTTTTGCTGGAATTACTAATGTCATGAGCAACCAGTGAGGTGATAGATTTGACCAAATCACAGTGCTTTTCAAAAATGAACCCCCCGCTACTCCTGTCGCTTGTATCTGATGGAGAAATACTGAAATGTCGAAAAAAACTTCTTTCACAAAACAAATATAAACAAAATTAGTATATCATAAATTAATTAAGTGTGTCATTAACAAATCCATTTAATTCAGTTCAGCATTTGAGAGGGTTTTAAATTATCTGGTAAACATGGAAATATTATGCATCCCTCTCCCTTTCATTCCACAAATAGTCCTTGGATGAGATATTTTAAGCACAAGGCTATTTTTTATGCGTCCTTCATGTTGGAAAGGTTCTAACTCACTGCAGTGCTGTTACCATTCTGTCGTCCCCAGTCTCTTATCTGGTTCTACAGCAAGTCTTTATGGAACAGTCAAGTCCGATCTTTGATGAAGAGCTATTTATTACAGATTTGTTTCTTTAATTTGAACTTTCATTTATTCAGGCAATGAATCAGCTCTTTCTCAGGTCCACCCTGATGAACACCGTCATTAGACTTAAACTGGTCAAGTCTAATATTGAAATTTGATTGATGAGTAAATTATGTTTCATGCTGGTTTTCATATTTTATACAAAATGTTTCTCTAAAACAGTCCTTTGAATCTAAACTAATCCAAAATGTTTCTACTCACCATCAATAGAAGAACCAAATTGTTTTAGCTCACTGCTTTGGTTTTATAGTCCACAGATATATAATTGATCAGCACCAACTGGTAAACCAGCTGGTAAATATAGTGTAGCATTTAGCAGCTAAAGAGACAGATATTTTACTACGAGTTGGAGAGCTACAACTAAAAGTGAATATAATATTTTTCAGCGTTAGCTGAATGAACAATGCACATGTCAGGCTACTGTCTGTGCAGCTTGTTTTCCTCAAGTGGCTTAAAAAAAAACATAGGCAAAAAAATTATTTTAACTTGTCATTGCAGAAAAACACGTACTAAGCCTAATAATAAGATTTACGACGAGCATTTCAGTAAACACATGACAGTGTGAGCGTGAGCCAACAGGAACAATACCAAATGTGCTGTTTAGCTAAACAAACATTGAGGCTGTCAGCTCTATTTGGTATTTTTAGGCCACTTGGGAGCAGAAAAACATCAAAACAAGTAGATACACAGTCAACGCATATCACCAAGGGGGTTGGTGTACTATAGCTCATGTGCTACAAACAATCGACTGTTTACATATCAAGCAGAAACGGAGGGAAAATTAGGAGAGGAATAGTGTTTCTGGCCAACAGAAAAAAAAATAAGGACAAAAGCAATCGCCTTTTAAAGGTGCTCAATACGAAACTCGGAGCATATCTATTGCCTCCGCATGGCTCTCAACATGGCGATGTCTGAGCTGGTGGCTCGCAGCTAACAGTGCTACTAGCGTAAACAGTGCAAACAGCCAACAGTGCTGACAGAGCTAACATTGTTTACATGAGGGGGAACCGCAGGGTGGGTGCTTCGCTTCTACAAAGACACTGTTGGTCGGGATCAGCTGTAACCGGCGTACGAAAGTAGTGCAGAGCGCCGGCTGTGAGCGAACTAGCGGGGCGCGCTAACGTACACTAACAGGCACTAAAAGCACACGCGGGAGGCCCTGTTCATTCTCTGCTCAGCTAGACATTACTCCACTTCACTAAGGCCCATGTTTACATTAAAAACAGTGAAACATGTTATTGATCTGAATATAAAATAGAGTATCTCTAAGGGAAAGGAATATTGATGTTTATCTTTAAAGATGCTCAACCTCATTCACCAGCTAGTCCCAAAGCACTTTTTGTATGGTTAACAATTTAATTGTTTCATGTAGCTTTGTTGGCCTTGTTCTTAGCTGTTATGTCTATTTCTGTGTGTGCACACTGAGAGCAATGAAAGAAAAGTCAAATAACTGGTATGTGTTCACATACTTAGCCATTAAAGCTGATTCTGATGTTCATTTGAAAACTATTGATTACTGCTGGTCTAAGGACATCTCTACAATGGCTTTTGAAACGGCACATTAACCACTACTCACCCATGTTTTCCTGACCACTGTGGAGATTCCAGCAACAGCCATCAATGTCCAAGCCTTTCTTTAACCTCTAGGCTACCGCTGACCCCTTTTATGCCACTGCACAATGCCATCATCCAGCCTCCCAATCGAATGCATTAGACTATCTGCTTCAATGCACCAAACATGGAATAGATGCAGCAACAGACAATGGTTATCCCCTTGCCCTGAGCTACTGAACATCCACTCCTGTTTAAAGACATTTTCTACATCAAGGTCAGGTCAGCCCTGTTGCTACAATAATACTTCTCAGATGTCCCCTTGAATAAGGCAATCGACTCCGAAGTGTCATCATATGTTGAGGAGATAAGTGAGTTTATAGCTCTCGCAGAGAGGCAGGATTATGAAAATTAACAAACCCTTATTTTTCAAACTGACTGTCATGTCGGTGGAGCAATTACAATAATGTGACAAATCAGATTCTGTTTGGCATTTTCTTTTGCCATGAGGGACAGGGCCTAGTTGTTCACTTTTCTTTGTTCACTATATGTCACAGCGTTTTCGCAGCTCTCTGTTGAGCCACTTCTCCTGTTAACTCTTTATGTTGGAGATTTCTGTTGAGCTACAGCACCATGAGGGGTCAGATAAACAGTCGGTTAAGTGGTACTACTGTCAATAGCACTATACCTCCACAAACAAACAAACAAATTGTAAATCAAGCCCCATCAAAATGATTAACAACAGATTTGTTGGATGAAATGTAGACCACTTCTCGAGATGCTTTGAAACGTCATTCTTAAGTGGAGCTATGTTTGACATGATGTGACTAGAGAGGGAATATTTTGGACCCACACAATGAACAAATCTGGACCACATTTAGATTCAAATTGCTGTTGGTATTCAAAGGGCTACAATAAGACATATGTGGCATTAATTGTATCATCATTAAGAAGGCAAACATGCTCAGATTACCGAAGGTGGTATCCGACAACAATTTGGACCAGAGTTTTCAGTCACTTGACATGCAGATACATGTCATCAGATGTGAGCTATGATCATCTAACTAAAGTGTTAAATGCATTTATAGAAGAACAGCAAAGCTGTTGAGGTGAATCAGTAAAAACTATAAAGAAAATGTGTGTATGTTAAAGTGCAATGAATACATGGATTAAAAAGGACAGACTGAAGAAACCTTTTCATTTTCTTAAAATCGTTAAATACATGACAAGATTTAAGTCTCAAAATTCAAAAATTGTAAGCTCACTCCCCAACGTATTTGTGAATGTATAAAGCTGCCAGTAGGCTTCTTCAGAAGGGCTTGTAGAATCCTTGAATAACTTCCAAAACTCCTCCCCTCAAACCTTTCTGATATTGAATTAGAGTGGGTTGTGTCTGACCATCAAACCATAAAGCAAGGAACCATAGTCTGTCTGTGGGTTTGTGGATATATTCTTCGCATATCTCGACAACTGCCCAGTCAATCTACTTCACACTTGGCGTGTTTATTGCTTCGGACCCAAAGATGTGCAGTGTTTGGTGCAATTAGGCCATATGGTGGCGCTTTAACAATAAACGTTTGAACCATATGTCTCAGAAACAAAATTATTTTTTTTCCTGGATTTTGTGGTTCCAGACGAATCCATCTATATACTCCACGCTCATTTGCCTCCAGATAGATTTTCCTCCATTATGAATTGTGTCAAAATCTTTTGAGCAATTATCACCAAATTTGGCACAGATCGTTTCTAGACCAACCTGGAAAAAGGCTTTTTTGGGGGATTTCTAATGTTCCAAACTTTTGTGCTATGGCTGGCTCACAAAGTCAGCTCAAATGCTGTGTGAGCAGAGCTGATGAAAAAAAGAGTCATATCTCCTGAAGCTTTGTGCTATTGCAACCACATTTAGTGGACATGTGTCGATAGGATATCTGAGTGGCTATTACAATAGGTGGCGCTGTAGCAGCATCATCATCTAACAATAAAGGAAGGAATCTTTACAAAAAAATGTCTGACCTGTGGTTAAGTAACACCCACTACTATCTTGTAGTTGGAGATGTCCTGATCTGTGATGTTATTGACCTCTTTAAGGACGCTGGACTAAATTCCAATGTGATGAACTAAAATGACCTGAACTGAACTCCACTGACCAGACTGAGGAGAACGTGACTGGGGCGACTGTGTCTTTATCGGACAGCCTCAGATGGGATCCAGCTGAATCAAATTGCTTTATCTTCCCCAGTGTGAAGGAACAAATTTTCCTTGTGTCCATTTTCCCTCCGAGCAGAACGAAGCCAAATGCTTTCAGAAACCAAAAGGACTTTAATAAATGTTTAATTCAGATCTTCTCAGCCTGTCCTATCCTAACCTACTTTCCTCAGTACTTTGGGGGGGAAGCACAGTTACTTGTTGCTCACCATGATATCTCCTAGGTCATACATTATACATGGAGCTATTCTGCATAGTGCATGCACACAATATGGCATCAGTTCACCACCACAGCCACGCCATGGTACCGTTTGAAGCCTCTGAAAGGAAATCCATAGAACATCCCCCCACCCCCACACAATTTCTATGTCTCAGAGGGAGCAGGCACGCGTGTGAGAAATATAAACGGGATGTACATGGTCATAGTGATTTGTAATGTATTCATACAACACACAGGCACGTGCACATACAAAACCCATCAGCCTGACATTTGAGCGTGCATGTCAGAGCGCGGCATCCTTACCCCGGCAGTGGCTGTGCGTATCCACGGAGACAGATGTCAGCAGAGGCGGCAGGTTGAGCGGTCTCTGCCGAGGTGTAGAGCATTCCTCGTGCGCATCACATTCAAAGACCACCGGAGGGGCGGTGCGCGGCGAAGAGCCAGGACTCCACAATCTGGGTCAGTGCTGCTGGAGCCATCCTTATGATGAAGAAGGTAGCCACAGAGAGGAGTGCAGACGTCACAGGCCCACATGGATCCTAGCATCCAGCCACAGTCGCATCCTCCGTCTGCAGTTGTTTTGGATCCGGATGCGATGAATCCCACTGAGACTCAGACGGGAGAAAATCCATGAGGTTCTCACATCCACAAACGACGAGAGCTTTCTGCTACAAGAAAAAAAATATCGTCTGCACGAAGCATCACCGCCTCAGTGACAGACTCTGTATTTCTCCTCCTCCTCTCTCTGCCTCTGCCTAATTCGCTGCTTTATCGCTCTATTTCTGTCTTTCTCTGATGCTCACCCATATTTCCACTTCACTGCCCCCTCCCTCTCTCTAATTCTCAGCTGTGTCTCAGTGCTCTGCTCAGCCTGTGCCCAGAGGATGTTGAACATGTGTTCAGGGTGGGGGTTGGGGATTGCTGACTTCATAGGTGGCACGCTTACTTCCCACACTGATAGGTTAGGGAGTGTGGCACTGTGCGCTCACATTTTGGGCACAGCAGCGTCTAACTGGCAGTCGAGTTAAGGCAAAATCAGCTTGGCCTCTTTTTCTTGTAAGTGTTCCTGTTTCTGAATCAAACATCTGAGCAGTCGAAGATGGGATTAATGGCTGCGATTAACCGTCACGCTGTACTTGATTGCTGGAAATCTGTGAGCTAGGGAAGTAATGACGGGAAGGAGGAGGTGATTTCTATATGTGCCACGATAAAATCACTGCCAGCTTACTAAATAGCCCTGCAGGAACGTCCGATGTGGGGGGAAAACAAATCGCACAGGCTCAGAAATGATGCACAGCACATGAGTGTTTTGGTTGCCGCTTTACCCAATCTGCCTCTTTCTAGACAGACGAGACACATTTCTCTACATTATATGCAACGGGAGCAGAGGGAAAGGAGAAGATGTGGGAGGCAGAGTGTGTAGGAAAACAAAAATGGACAAACAGAGAGAGGGGGGAGAAAGGGAGAGGGAGGGAGGGGGGGAGAGAGAAAGCAGCAGGAAGAAAAAAGAAAGAGAGAGAGAGCGAGAGAGAGAGACAACAGAGAGCTTTGGAATATTTATAGCAGGCTGGAGACTGATGTAAAGAAATAAGCTTCTCTATTTCTGTGCTGTGACACACATGGTCGCATCGTGGATGGTACGCTGTCAGGCTAAGTCATATCAAAGGGATCCTATGGTGCTTCTGCAGCAAGGAAGCACATTAACTGCAGCGGCATGCAGGGACACACATGTCTTTCCGGAAGCAGATTGCACACCAAAAAATAGATTTCGGCTTCAGTGGGAAAGTGTTTTTTAAATGGATATTAACTGTTGAAGGAAGTGCACTTAATCATGGAAATGATGGCCTTGTGACAATCATAAGAGCCATTAGACTGAGTCACATAGCCAAAGAGGTTGTTTCGCAGGGAGGGGAAGGAGATGGAAATGGGGAGGGGATATGAAGAAATATGAAATTAATTTATTTTATTTATAGTCTTCTTTTTCCTGGGAAGTGACGTGTGTCTGTTGTCAAAATGAGAATCAAACGCTTTTCACTGTTAGCAGAGGGAAAATTAGTCGAGTCAAAATGAATTTTAGATCCAAGACACGATTTCGCTGGCAAATTTGAAAACGTGTGTACATACGTGTGTGTGTGTGTGTGTGTGTTTTTGGAGACAGGATACCTCTGGGCTTATGCTGTGACCTAGATTAGGCCTTGATGCACCCAAGCCTGGCAGGCTGAGAATATGTGTGTGTGTGTGTGTGTGTGTGTGTGTGTGTGAGTGAGTGCGTGTCCGTGTCATCCATAGAGTAAATGCGTTTGCACGTGTGTCTAGATGCAGAAGAAAGAGGAAGACAGCATAGAGGAGAGAGAAAGGATATGTGTGTCTGTGTGTGTGATGGGGAGGGGGAGAGTTGTGAATGTACGCATGAAATGAAGCTGCATGGCTGCGTTGCTTGTGCGACTAAGAGCCTCAGCTGGATGACACACAAAGAGGTGAATGTTCACGCAGTAAGAGAGCTTATTCAGCGCACACATTGATGAAAATTGCACGTCTTCTGCCTCAAAGGGCAACTTTACGTAACTTCAAAAACAGAAAAATGAGAAATGCACACAGCATAATGAAACGCATTGTAAATTCAGACATTTGACGCCGATGCATACTGATCTAACGGGAGGATTTTGTGAATCATACTACCTTGGTTAGTGTGTAAAGATTAACAGATTAGCACCCACTCTCTGCATGTAGATTATAGGCAGTTATTGGCTCTGGAATCACTGGCGTTGTGAACATATGGCTAAAAATTAAACATCAGGATTTGTTTTGCTTTTGAAACTTAGTCTGACCTTGCCTTTGTGCCACATCCATATAGCTCAGGTTATTATTACCTAATGACTCAAAACTATACCTCCTTGCTCCATGAATGTGCTGCTATTCAATGCATTATACTGGCCTTATGCAAGAAATGAGTGGAATCATCTCGCCCCAGTTAATTCCTGACCTGTCCTCTGGCCAAATTCGCCTCAACGTTATTAAATTGTTAATCATGTGCATCATGAGCTCACAGTGTGTATAGACTTCACAAGATGCTTGACTAAATGGTAAACAACTGTAAATATATATATATATATATATATATATATATATGCATGCATTTTAAACTGGGTGGCTCAAGTTGGTATATTTACACAACATGCCGCCAAAGCGCTGGATGTTTCGAGAAGAATTCAGTCCATGACTTGAGATAAAAATAGCTGTTTCACACACACAGATGGTGACTCTCCCACAGAGTCATGCATGCAGGGCTGATGGTTGAAAATGATGGGAAACGACTCATCAGTAAACATAAGTGTTCCATTTGTTCCAAACAGGAAGTGACACACACACGCACATATATAACACGATTTCATTTTCACTCTGGAGGACGACATGGTGGGATTTATGGTTTAGGTCTTGGTTGGGTAGAGAAGACATTCTGAAATAAAAACCCAAATCTCTTTTAGTGCAAGTGTCGGAATAGGAAGGCCCTGATCAGTTAGAGAGGATGTGGGAATAATTGCCACCCCACTCATGAACATAATACCAGGAAAAAAATATTTTATGATCATAAATTATTTTATTAATGTTATATTCATAACATGATATCACACACAGTGGCTCATCAAAACAATGAAATCTCTTTAAAATAAAGTTATTAGTGATCTTAATCAATGTCAGTAATATTAAAGATTGGATGTCAATGTTAGCAATATTGGATTAGATGTCAGGTAATATGAATCCATGAGTAAATAAAGTGATATGAAGTGAAATGGATCTGACATTGTGTTTGCCTGCACTAACGTAAGCTGCAAATGTTAACGTCCCCGGCTAACTAGCATTAGCACTAACTTAGCATTACCTCCAAAGTCAAAGTCATTTTAAATTGAAACATACTGCTTGAAAATAAAAAATAAAAACATTAAAGCATGAATCTTATCTATTGTCAGTCTCATGTACTGGTGACAGTTTGAGCAAATATGGCATTTGTATAAAAATGACCAACTTCAGCTTTAACCGTTGAGCATGATCCATTTTGTGTGCGACAAAAAACTTTATCCCCAGTTTTTTTAGAATCATATGACGCATGTGCATATTTAAGATGCTTTGACAGGCGTTTAAAAATAAGACAGCTGAAGACCAGAGTTGTCACCTAACATAGCAGTTAGTTAATTAGCTAACTCTAGCGACCTACAACTGATCAAATTAGCTAGCAACAGTTTGTCAGAAATGAGAAACCCACTTTTTCTTTCTCATACTAATCAAATACTTATTGACTCAAAAATGACTATGATTTTTGAGTTGTAAATCTGCCACTGTTGTTGATGGAAAGCTTGACAGGGCTATCCATTGTAACAGGGAAGGCGGGGCTTAACAAGCGGTCGATTCTCATGGTAATTAAAGTGACAACAAACAAAGATGAGGTTCTTTTGCGTGAGGTTTCACTGGTTTTGGAGAGGATTCATTCTCACATACGGATCCGGCCCTGTTCTTTCCAGAACTCAGCAATCCTTTGCGACAGTGCGAACTCTGCCAGGCTCCTGCACTCACGGGGGGTGAACCCCACCAGCGCGGTGCCCTTCACGCCGACCCCCTCCCTCCCCGCCAGCTCTGCGACCCTCGTCGTGATGAGGGACGCCGGAACATGACAGTACGGCTGGCCGGCGATGCTGAAACACGGCCACGGTTCACCTGCAGTCGTTTGACTAGTCGGGCCCCCTTTCACGCTCTCCACATTGCAGGCGATTTCCACGGCGCCCTCATGTGGCAAGGCCAGCACCTGCACCCCAGGCAGTCCCCCCGGGGTCGACTCCCTGAGGGCCGTGGCGATGCTGCGTCCCATGGCCATGTCCCGGGTGTCGATGGTGACGTTGCAGTTCATGACGTACGGACTGGCCCCAACTCCTGCAGGACATCAGCCAAAATCAGAACACACAATTCAAAACAGCATCTAGAAAGAAGCTCCGTCTCCGAGGGACTGACACAGTTTGTCTTAAGATAAACAAAAAACTGTCTATCAAACACCTTTGATGTTGCACCAGAAACATCTTCAGATGGCACGACTTCGGCAATGATTGCCACGTTTTCATGTAAGAATAAGTTAACAGCGCTGGATAACAGAATGGGCAGAGTCACACCAGCAGCTGTTTTTAAAAGGACAAGTCCGTCTTTCAATACTCACATCACATGTCATATTGTACGTCGACACAGTGTTTGCTGGCCGTAATCATTTCTCATGTCCATAACGGCCATGAAGTGATGACTCGCTAGTGTGCTGGTGTGACTACACCATACGAAATTGGAGGACAAAATCAGCAGTCCCCGCCATGTGCAAAGATTCATCCTAAAGTTCAGCTGAAGCTAATGTGGAGCGCGACACATCCCTCGGCCGCAGCTCAGCAAGGAAACAGTCCGCAGAGACACAGAGAGAGATTTTTGTAATAAAAACTGTAATTTTGGATAATGCCCCTTTGATTTGGCAAACTCAGTCTTCTGGAGCCTCATATTAGCTTCAGCTGAACTTTAGAACATTATTTTCCACCGACATGGTCCCCATGGTTTTGCACATGATAATTTGAATGCTGATTTCCTGGATCATTAAAATGACAGTTCTAATAACCTGTTTGCATCACAAGCTTATAGGATAACACTAAGATATATGAATGAGTTTCCTGTGAATCTGTGAGTGTGGATGTTTACAGTTTCAGCAACACAGCCATGATAAGGAGTTAATAGAAGATCAGTTTATCCTGTTGACATAGGCTGTGGTTACACTTCTTTTCAATGCGACTTTTGTCATCCAATCACGGCAGGACACGCCAAGGACACGCCAAGGACACGTCAACCGTCAAGTCTGTACGCTCCGAGATCAGATCTGGATGGTATTGGGATATGATCAACCAAACCACATGTCAAGGTGGCCTGGCTCGCTTTGAGTTCGGATCTCAGTGATGTGTGGGGAGAGCATGTGGGCAGGACACGGACAATTTATCAAATTAATTTCCATGTATTAAAAATAATTAAAAGTCAACCGCTTTACCTTCATAATCCTGGCAAAGAGACGTTCTAACCTTCCTTACAGGCTCACACATTCATCTACAGGAGCGTGTCCGGCGTATCAAATGTATCTGACACTTACTGCCAGCCCGGGCTCACCTGTGAGACCGAATGGTTTCCGTGGCTGCGGCCCCACGTCGGGCCTGATGGCCCGCAAGTCTGGCGTCTTCTTGAACCAGCCCATCTCCTTCCTCCTCTGTGCCAGCCCCCGCTGGAGGGGGGAGTCTGCCCAGCCAAACAGGAAAGCACTGGTGCCCTGGACCCGCTCGGTGAGCCCCCGAGCCACGGCTGAGGCCCAGCAGGAACACACAGACATGTTAGTTACCCAGCAAATGGAGCGCATGTCATCTCTCTCACACACACACACACACACACACACACACACACACACACACACACACACACACACACACACACACACACACACACACACAGTGCCAGAGCAACGAGAGCGTGACAGACAAAACACACCTGGGGGGGGGGTGTAATCCAGACAGAGTGAAATCTACGGACACGTGGACTGCTCATTACACGCATGCATGAATACGCCGCTCGTTAATGAGTTTGCCAATTATTATTCTGAAATCACACCACACAGATTAGCATACGTCAGGCATGCTGGCACACATGCTGGGCGACTGCTTATTATCAGCAAGACACATGGTTGGTAAGTCCGCTGGCAAACTGTGAAACTAATCAACAGCCCAGGAAGCTAAAGATGTCACCTCATCAGCCACTAGACACATTGCTCTGTAACTCATTACAGTATATATAGACCAAACGCCATGTCGCCTGTGTGTCAGGGCAGATGAAGGAGGCAGATACTTTCTAAATGACTGAAGAATAAGCAAAAACAGGGTTAAACGTAAAGTGAAGCTGCCCACTGCAACGGGGAAATTGCAATTTCAAGTCACATCTATTGCATGTGTCATCCCTGGATGTTTATTCTATTTGAGCCACTGACGAGAGTCAAAGCACGTTCGTCTCGGGTCCTAAGCAGGCGCTGCAGAATACAAAACAAAAGACACAAGTAACTGCTTGCCTTCAAATGTAACTCGTGAGCTCATGGTTAATCGGCTTGGTGTTCGAGGGGTTAAATCCTGAGAACGGTCTCATTCCCACGAACGGAGGTATTAAAATAACTGGATTCGGCTGTAAGTCCATTTTTAACTTTTATGACCTGATGATTTAAATAAGGGCCATTCAAGTGTTCAGACTGGGAAGCCGTTTAGCTCAAAACGATCCGCTGGTTTGCAGACATCTCTTCTCCAATCGAAGTCCATGGGGGGAAAGTATTTTTGGGCCCAAACGCATCACGTGACAATCTGGCATCGACAAGCCACCAAGGCTAACCATTTAGCAAGCTAGCCAGCGGATAACATTATGTAGGAAATGAAAGGCATAATGCCGGAGGAAAAAGATGAGTACGTTGGGAATATCAACGTTTTCCTCAGACATTAAAAATTACAAACGGGACGGACGCTTGGGCGGCCCGTCTATAGGTCAAGAAAGCAAGGAGAAGCTTGGATGACAACACACACACACACACACACACACACACACACACACACACACACACACACACACACACACAGAGGGAGTTAATTCTCTGCTCAGGTAGACATTACTACACTATATATTTTCATAGCAAGTAGTTGTTTGTTGCTATTAACGCTCTGTATGTTAAACACAGCTTCTGTAACAATTAACTAACCACCCACCGAAAAAAATGTACCTCCTCGGCTTCTGCCTTTTCTAAAAAGATCAGCCAACGCGTCACAACTCGTGAACTCCGAGCTTTCAGAGAATTTCCACTTAGGAGGTTGTGGCTCATACAAGAGGGAGGCGTCCATATGAACTCTTCTTTCTCGCGAACGCCGTAAACACGACCTCATTTGAAGACAAAAAAAATTTACCGTGCCCTGAAAGCTAAAGAACAGATACAATAGAGGACAACAACTGTCAGCTCCACTGGCAGGGACACGCATCTAAGTGCACTCACACACATGCACGCACAAATGGCATCTCACCCCGAGCCTCTTCAGCACAGTCCTCCACTCCCACCTCCTCCCCCAGGGGGTAGATGGGTATGAGGTCGACGGCACCCAGACACGGGTGGACCCCCTTGTGGGCGCCCATGTCGATCAGCACACAGGCTTTCTCGCATGCAGCCAGAACCGCCTCCCCTTGAGTACGACAATAAAAAAAAAAAGACATCATAACAATGCATCAAACATATTGTCAAAGCCAAGTCCTGATGTGATGGGTAGGGAATTTAACTGATCATCATTTTCTATTTAAAGTTGTGTGTATACTGTACTTCAGCAGAAATTCGGATCCAAGTCTGAAAAAAAAACTGAATTCAATATGAAGAAAGGTAGGAGATTTGGTGAAATGAAGCCGTTTCAGTCTCTAGGAGTGGGTGTAGGACAAACAACTGCAAACCTCGACAATGTTGGCTGCATTGTCAGAAGGTCGTGTTCGGGATAAGCATTCAATAAGATAAACTTTTCACTGTGATCTTTGCCAGAAAAATGTTCATCCTGATTTTTTTTGTGTTTAAATCCCTGACAAAGCTTATTAAAGGATCCCCCCCTCTCTCAGAGGATTGGAGAGCAGGGGACGGAGACTGAATCCCTGTAGTACCGCTGCAGCAAGAATCTGACTCTATTCTTCCCTCTGTAGCCGGAGAATAAATGCAAAACCAGGACATTTCACCACACATGTAAATAGTCCGATACTTACTGATAGAGTCGACACTGGCCACAATGGTGATGACAGAACGGTTGTAGTCTTGGTCATTAAAGATGTTCAGCACCGCGGTCCCCTCTCGTCTAACACCTGGCGTATGATTGTGCAAAAATCAGGTGAAAATGATGTTTTATGGTAAGGCGCCTGAATCTTCTCAGGTCACTATGTAGCTTTGTAGCTGCATAACAAAACCAGACACCATGTCTAGCAGCATCATGGCGGACAGGTGGGGAAGTGAATGTGGGGAAATAAAGTATTGTGAGTAAGTACATTTAATATTTCTTTAGAAGCCTTGAGGTTGTAACGTAGCTTGTGAATAAATGGTTGAGTTATTCTTTCACAGCAAGACAGAGGCCAAATTAATGTTTTTAGTAATAATTATCCCCAGACTCATTAATTACAAGTGATAAAACCCTAAATTCACACTTGCCTTCATTGTCGTATAAGGCTGCCTTGGCCACAGTCTCCACCAGGTCTTTCCTGCGAGCCTCGGAAACATTGAGAAGACAAGCCACCAGCCTCCTGCCAAAGGAACTTGAGGCCATGTTTCTACCGTAGCTTCTGCTGAGAGGGCAGAATGGAAACATGAAGTTCACTGACCAGACTAAATATGAACCAAAAGCTGAGGAGCAGCCAGACAGAAAACAATATTCCACTCCGACCCAAATGTATCGGGACAGAAACGAAGCCATGATAATGAATTTCCTAACCATGCATGACCACACATGTATGTCACTTTAGAAATGAAAAGTTGAATTCATAAGCAACACATTAAGAAGGTTTGCTTATACAGGCTTTTACAGGCAACAGTACCAAGTAGCTGCTTGGTACTGTTAGAAAACTTCAGATAGATATTATATATTATATCAGAATCCTCTCTACTTGTGATATTGATATAATCTTAGCATGTGCTATTATCTCATAACTGTCACTTGTGGCCATAGTGGCTGCTGTTGAACTAGCTTGAAGGCACACTTCCAAGTAAAAATATGTTTTCCCCCATTTTTTGTTTTCGATGCTCCTTTAAATGTGTCACTATAAGCATTTGTATCAATAGTATTGTTTTGTCTATTTGTGAGTTATTTTGGCAAGTGGTGAGTTCTTTAACAAATACATGGCTACTATTAATCTGCTGAATGTCAACTGTTCAGTTAAAATAAAAAAAAAATAATAAAAAATGTCTTTAATGATGATGCCATCTACAGACGGTTTGTGGATCTGCCCTTTACTACGGGAACAATAAAGTAACAAAATACTTGTTTTTGCCTTTGACAAAATGGTCAAGTGTGCAAAGTTTCTCATGAGGACAAGAGCAGCTTCAGAAAATAAACTAAAGTGCATGACTCCAGGAAATACAAGAGTACAATCTGTATAACTGTGTTCTGGAGTCTAGACTGAATCTACAGTTTAATAATTTAACTGAAGTAGTTTATAAAGTCGCCCAGTGCAGCCTGAGGGTATCATTAAACTGACAGTGTGTCTCCATATCTGTGCTGACTTTCTGTACAGTTACACAAAGTGTTCAAAGTCCATAATGGAGTAAGCTAACTCGCTACATTGACCTGCAAAATTCAAAAACATGGAACTGCGCCTAAAAATGGGTCGATAAAGAATGCCATACTTGCGTTACATTAAATTATCTTCCAGCATTACGTAAACACCAACAGAGCACTTCAGTTTGGCGACTGCCAATCCATGCAAATACACACAGGTAGACTTCAGCACGTGTAGCTAAAGACTAGAGAATAAGTACAAGATGGTTCACTCCTGTTTCCAACCTACTGGAAACCGTTGTATTTTCTGTTGGACGCTAAATTTTGCTTTGAGCCTGTAACGTAGTTTGCACAATTATGTAAATTGTTCATCTTTTGCGTGCTTAGCTTTTTTTTATTATTTGTACTGATTTTGTGACTTATTATTATCTATTTATGTACTTTGCATATTAGGAGGCCTTTAAGACCTTTTTGTTTTAATAACCCAAACCAGACAGTGCTGAAAACTAGTTTAAGAATGTCAAGCTTTGAATGTTAAGGGACAGGTGTTGCAATGGCATCCGCTATAAACACTACTACATGCATTAGATAGCAGTTTTTAGTGTGTCTATGTCTCTTCCAAATGAAGCATTAATAAATAAATAAATAATACATAGACCCAGCCCATACCACATTTAAAAGAAAAAGGGTACTGAATCAAATAAATTGTATGTTTGCTTAATCTAGAATGTATATAATTTAAAACTAATTTATTTAAATCTTCTTTTAACCTGTGATGCTAGTTCAGTATGTTTTTGTTTTGTGTCTTACTGTTATCTCATCTCTCTTGTGTACATTGTTATTGCTTCTATTGTTTGTTTTTACCACGTAAAGTGCCTTGAGTACCTTTTAAAGCGCTATACAAATAACATGTATTATTATTATTATGTATTTATTTCATGCATTTGTTTTATCTGCATAATGCATATAATACTTGTATTTTTCTCATATCTATTCAAGAATGTCGTGTTTTCTGAATCTATTTCATTTCATGTATTTATCCTGAGCTCTTGACCAACCGAACGGTCTCGTGTTGTTCACCAACGAAAACGGAAGTACGAAGGAGTTCTCCTCGCAAGACTAACGTATCTTTGGAGGCAGACATAAATACATGCGCAAAAGTGCTAACAGCTTGCTGGCAGCTCTGGGTACTGTAGCAGAGCAGTGCGTGGTAGTATCGGAGTCAATCTATTCATCTAAGATGCATAGTGAGCTAATTATTTGATACGAGGGATATTAAGGACGTAAGGGGCCACAAGTTTGAAACTGGAACTATTAGCAAAGAGGAGCAACACACCTCTACTTAACAAATGAAGATGAACCCAAATGGCATTGAAGCCTCGGGCCGAGCTATTGTTTAGTTAATTAAAATATCTGGATGGTATAATCACTATGTTGTCGTAACTTATTCCAAAAAGGCGGGCTTCCTTCAGCGCCCGGGAACAAACCCAAACCTCTTTGTGCGCCTCGCCGTTTCCCCCGAAACACTTCCGGTGCTCACCGGATGTTGCCAAAGGAGCATTGCAGCGCCTATGTGGTGACTTGAGGCCAGCAAAATGTGTCTCTACAGCCTTTGCAAGGTCCCGTCGGAAACCTCGGCTTGGAAATAGTTGTGTCCATACTCCGTATACCCCCTGTTGATACCGAGAGAAGCCCCGGCCTCGGGTAAGCGTTATCTCCGCTACGTTTAGCTAGCATCATAGACAATGTAGCCTAGCACGAGCAAGCTAGCCCGGTCGACTGAAACTAGCGCCATCAGATTACAGTCTTTAGTTTCGGTTGTGTACAGGAACCGACGATTACTTAACGATGATAACCGGTGGGCGATGCGGTGGTCTGCATAGAAATGACCACATTGGGGTGCCCTGATTTGAACGGGCAACGTTAGCGTCACACGTGCGATATGTGCAACTACAATTGTAAAGTTAAATGTAAACAAGGATTTTATTTCATGTTCTGAATACACAATAGTTTTTCAACCTAAATGCCAACAACAGTGGGTAACGTTATATATAACAATACCATGCAGTAAATGGTAAAGTGCAAAAATAATTACTGTTAGTGCTGCAATAGTAATTTAAATTTACTGTTGATGCAACTGCATCAAAGGGCACTTGAAGTACCTCTGATCACTTTCAAAAATATTGGAGAGATGGGCAGGACCTAAACGTATGAATCAGTGACACACTGATTTGTAACTGTCAAATAAATATATATATATATATATATATATATATATATATGCATGATGTTCCATCTACCTCATGTATATTAAAGTAAACCTGTTACATTAACCCTTTATACTCTGAACCGTTGCACTATTGTCCAACTGTTTCAGCCAGTGTGTTATTATATGTGTATATATATTTACACATTTATATTTGTATCGTAGTACAATTTTTACATTTTCCTTGTTTAGCTTTGTTATCCTTGTTTTAGCTCTATGTCTAGATATGTATGCGAGCAATGAATATTCCTTGTAATTGCAATATAATTGGGCGATAATGCTGATTTTGATAAAAAAGAGTAAGTCCATCATGTATTTCTCCATCAAAATGTTTCTTAATAGATAGCTTTCAGGTTACTATCCAGTTTGTTTTACCCTCAGGTTTTCATATCCTGAAGAGTGCATATTCATTTTTGGATTTGTTACTCTTGATTTGACTAGTACTACCTTTTTTGTCTGTGATGATTATATCATTGTTTTACTATTTTGTTAAAGTTACTGTGAGGCACTTTTAACTGATTATGAAACTGTCTCAATTTATTTTTCCATAAGTAAACGAGACCATCTGCAAGAAGATTGGCTATTTCTATATAGCTATCTTTAACGCTTGTTACTGGTGCTACCAGGTTGGATTGGGTCTTACAATCTCAACATGTGTAGTTGAAATTACTTGATTAAGCCACCTAGTTTGAATAGGACCAATCTTCTCAGCAAAAAGCAATATTGTGGTTATTGCTTTGAGAATGGATGACATTTTATGTTATGTGTTACAGTTCTGGACATTCCTGACCAGCTTGCCATTTTGACAGAGACAGACTGTTTATATTTTTTTGTATGTTTTTCTTGCAGTGTTCTTGCTGTGTCTTACCAAATTGTGGACCATGATGGATCGAAGAAGAGCCTTAACTATTCCATTTAATGTTGACAAGGATAACCGGGTATGTGTGAGCCATGTTTTCACGACATGCATATTACCTTGTAAGCTTTTGGCAAGATATTGAGGTGACGCTTTCTTTATGGCTGCCATTATATTGTGCTGTGCTTGTGCTGATCACAAGCTCATTGTGAAAGAAAGTTTAACGTCAGTTAATATTTAATTAATTAAATTGCTTGTTTTGTGTGACCAACAGACTAAAACCAAAAAAGTTCCATTTACCATTACCCAAGACCGATAACGAGCAAATCCTTACAATTTAGAAGCTGGTACTTGGAGCTTCATTAAAAAACACTCTAAAGATAAATAAATATTAAAAAAAAATGCAGCACAGACTTGTGTCATTAAAGCAGCACATTTGCTTTGTCATTTCCGTCTCAGACATGTTTTTTCTAAAAAGAAATGTGTCATGTTGAGTCCACAAGTGCTGTTTATTGGCCTTGTTTTGACTTTGCACACATGCTTCAGTCTGCGCTCAGCGCCTCCTCTCCTCATCCCTCTGTGCGAGTGTAGACGTACCTCGAAGTCACGTTTCCCCCTAAATGGCGGCGTTTTGAGGCAGCTGTCTCCAGCAGTGTCCGGCTTCAAACCTGTTTGTAACGCAGCCTGCAGAGGCTTCAGCTCTGCCCTCTTGCCCCGAGCCCTCCGTGGGTTAAGCAACTTCGACGAGGGCTCTGGCTTATGTCGTCTCCGCGACGGGAACCAGGAAGAGCTCGGCCCAAAAAATGTCTCCGTTCTCGGCTGAGATGGACGGCATGGCGCTGTAACACGTATCTTTTTGTTTCATGAAAGGCATTCATTTTTAAGGATCCTGTTACTTTAAAGTATTGCTCTTTATATTTTAATTAAGTTAATTTAATAGGAAGAATTTTCCAAAAGGTTCGGTGTGTTTTAATGCGTGTTTGTAATGGGGGTTAAAAAGAAAAAAGGAACAATGAATACCAAAATCGAAGACAGAGTACCTACCCAACGAACAAATAACAGAATAGTCAAATATTTGGGTCCAGCCGTAGTCACAAGCGTTGCTCCTTTGCACTTGCTGTATTTTGCACACACGCTTTTGGCTTTTGCTTGTCAATGCATGGTCACTAACTACCCTGTGAATTTTAGATGGAAAACCCGTTCAAAATCGCCGTGCCATGTTTTTCATCAGAGTGTGGCAAGTTAGAAAGACAGGTACAGCGATACCTCTGTTCTCTGTGTGACCACATGAACAAATGTCCCGGTGATAGTATGGTTATTCTGGATTATTCCTGAGACTCCCACAATTTCCTTCCCTTCAACAGGTTTCCTGGACTGCATTTGCTGATTGCAAACGCAGACGTCGTAGTTCACAGCATATAAATGGATCCATGCTGTTTGATCACAATCTTGCAACATTGGAAATGGCCAGGTAAGCAGACGGCGACTAGCTGGTTTTGACAGATGGACTTTTTCAGGCTGTTGATTGCAGAATAAAACACCTCGTCATTGTTCTTGCCTATAAGTTAAAACCAACAAATTGTGTTATCTATACTAAACTGTTCAATCTGTTACTTTTCCAAGCTCACTTCCCGCTTTGCTACGGTGCAGAAGCTCTTCTCGGCTTAGCTGATGTATTTGCTCCTAGTTATCTAAAACTGCAGCGCGTTTCAAACAGATTTCCTTTAGCAACTAAATCATTACGACTGTGGGTTAAGATAATCTACGTTCCACTGCCACCTGCTACCCACAACGTTAACGCCACCCAAACAGTAACTCGGTGGACTACCGACAGACATTTATGTAATAGTCATTACATAAATGAAATGTAATGTAATACCTCTCTGCTCATCAGGATCAATAAAGTGCACAGATTGTCATAATTTATTGGAGAAGATTACGGTATTTTAGACGAAATAAATATTACCACTGCAATAAATGCTCTGCTCCTCATGCACAAATGCGTTTCTACGAGCACTTGTTGTGACGAGCACAAGCTCCGCCCTCCCTACGCACCGACCCACGTTCGCTCGTCAAGTTGATTTTGGAGGCAAGAATGGAAAAGACGGGCGGCTGATGTTCCCGCTCCGCTATTATTAATTATTAAACCTTTATTTAACCAGATAAGATTAAAAATCTCTTTTTCGAGGGAGACCTGGCCAAGACAGGCAGCAACATAAAAAACACATAGTTACAGACAGAAAACACAGAACAAGACCAGTTAAAAGAAACTAAAAGTTAAGAGACAGTGACATAACCGAGTTACTTTAAGAAACATTTACATTTTTGGGAACCTGCCTCTAATTCTTTCATTTTATATTTAAAAGCAATAAGTGGTATCAGTTCTTTGAGTTTTAAATCATTCTGCAACATGTTCCATGATGAGGGTGCAGAGTACACAAAAGCCCTTTTTCCCATTTCCGTTCTGACATTTGGCTATGATTATGAATGCGACTGCGTGGAAGTTCAACTCGCACACTCACAAGGACATGCTCGCTTATACGATCATTTTGGTTGCAGTCTGAACCTGGGGTTCAGTGTCTTGCTCAAGGACACTTCGACACTCTCCCCGGAGGAGCCAGAATCAGCCAGTTTACTAGTCGACTGCTTTACCAGCTGCATCATGTGGGCCCGCTTCAATCTCCGACATCTGGCAGACAGCCAGAGGTGGTACAACTGGAAAACAGATTTGAACCATTAATGAGACCGTGACACAGAAGTACAGATGACTGCTGCAAATTTTTGGCCACAGGAGTGTTCATGAAGGGGGCGGTGGAGGGGGGGGGGGCATCCGAATGTCAGCGTGTTGACATCCGGCGCCAAACAGGCACAATCTGTAACACCAACCTCGTTGATTACAAAGACGATCAAGAGAACAGCCCTCTCCTTTCTGGGCGGACCAGACTGATAAGAAGCTGCAAATAGTTTTAATGGAGGGCAACCTGCAGCCTCACTGCTAGATGCCACTTATACTGCTCCTTTAAATCAGGGTGTGCAACTTTTTAACCTATCAAGTTAACCGTGGACTATTTATTCATATCTTGTGGTGTCATTTTTATTTCCAGTGTTTGATTTATTTATTTCGCTTATTTTTAATCTTGTGTTTTTTTTTTTCTTTTTTTTTTTTTTCAAAGATTTCTTTTGCCACTGTCCCTGTATTGGCCAGTTAACAGTGAAGATTTAGTCTGGAAACAGAAAGAGAGGGAGCGAGGTCTGAAATGCAACAAAGGTCCACAGCTGGAATCAAGCACAGCTGCATAGTTCATTGCATTTTCTTAAACTTTCACAAGATGGGGCTCTCACCCTGTAAATTCTAATAATATAGTGTTATTGAAATGATTTACAGCAGTGTTGATCTTTTTCATAAGCAATATTAAACGTACACCTTGCTTATGAGCACCATGACTCAAGGCCGGGCTTATCACGACTGCACACATGGCTTATCTACACCCCTCCCTCTGGATCTTCTGGTAAACACAAGGTCTGACCTGCGATGGTAGATGAGCTATAAGTCAGAATACCTTGAATACCGTGCTTTAGGAAGGTTGTGAATAACTGCTTCTGTGTCTCATCCTGTAGGAGGAAGCCCTGTCTGATCCTGACCGATGTCCTCGAGACGGAACTGGGCAAGGCGTATATAGAACGGATAAAACAGAGTCGTGCTTTGGAAACTCCAGTGCCAAGTACACGGAGGGAGAGTGGTCGATCCAGAGAGGAACCCATGATCTGCAGAGACATGAGGTCCAGACAGAAGGAGGCTAGGAATGATGAGAACAAGAGTGTAACCCCTAAATGCAACCAGAAGACAACCTCCTCGCCCACTCATAGGTAGGAAGTCCCTGTTCAGGTGATAGTGTGGCATTTGAGGAAATACGGTTTATATTTGTGTCCTTCCAATAAATCTAAAGCTACAGCAAGCGGCTGGATAGTTTAGCTAACGTAAAGATTGGAAACGGGGGAAGCAGCCAGCCTGACTCTGTCCAAAGGTAAAAAAAAAAAAAAAAAAATACACCTGCCAGCACCTCTAAAGCTCACAAATGAACACGTTATATCTTGGAGGTTTTCATCTGTACAATAAGCAAAAATAACAAGTTGCGGTTATGTGCCGGGCTATTTCTTGACTGGAATCGATGACCTCCTGAATATTTATTGTCACCGTAAAGGGTTACTTCGGTATTTTTCAACCTGGACCACATTTTGTTTTGTGTTTGTGTCTGACTGACTAATAAGGACAACTGAAATTGGTTCAACTGGTTGAGCCAGACTGCAGCTGCTCACCGTCACCTTTTAATGGAGTTTGGCTTTGCCGGCCGAATCTTTGGCTCTCAGTATTTTCCTGGAAGAAAACGTGGTGATTTTTATTTGAAATAATACCTCACGGAAAGCTTTCACAGTTTAGATTCTAGTTTGAATATGTGTTTCTGCATTTGTTTTTTGTCTTGGATATTTTGTGATGAGGTAAATGTTTTGTATCTGAAGTTCCCGAGAGACAAAGTTTTGCACTACTTTGTGTGCCTTTCTGCTAAACAATGAGAATTTTGCCAACAGCATAATCAGAAGGAACGTGTTGATTCTTTCATTTCTTTTCATTTTTTTCATCCTTTCTTCAGGTCAAGACTCAGGAGAAGATCCCAAAATGTTGACAATGAAGTGGACATAGAAGAAAACAAAGATATTGAAGAGGTGATAATAGGAAAGGACAACGGAGACAACTTCAAATTCGCTGAAGTTGTAGGTGTGTAAACATGAAGGCATTCAGACACACAGTTGCTGATGTGTTGCTGCTCTTCATGACTATTGTATTTCACGGTTATTCTAATGTTGAACCTTTTGATTTGTATCAGATCTGTTACGACTCGGAAAGCACCGTGCTTACATTTTCCTGCTTTTCCCTGACTTTGCCTCATATGTCCTATTAAGGGTTCTTCCAATGGGAAAGATTTATTGATACTCCTGGCCAAGCATCTAGAGTAAATAAACAGATGCTACACTTTATAGTTCTGTAAAATAAAATGCTACAGCATTTGTCCAGCTTTTCCCTTACAAGCATGTCTCTTTTTCTATTTTCTCGTCACAGTAGTAGCAGTCGGGTTGCCGGTACTGCCCGTGCTTATTTTAGTCTGATAGGTTAATCAGTATTTATCTGTCTCATACAGATTGTGGGTTGTCGGTGAGCTGGGAGCCTGCCATGGATACAGGAAGTTGTGATGACTTCCCCCCAGCTAGCATCAAGGACCGGTTGACTGATCCAGAAAATGAAGTACAACACAGTCTGGTGAGTACCGTGCAGGGCCACAGAGAAGGCCTCAGAACTCACTGTCCAGCCAAGGAGGAAACTTCATTCAAACATTACCACAAAAGGCTTAAAATACATTACCAGACGTGCACCTCATTATGTTAGAGTGATTGCATTTTTTCATATCTTCATCATGTCTTGAATAAGCCTGTGAGTCCATTTTTGTCCTTTAGTAACATTTCCATGACTCTCCAACACGGCACAACTCTGAAATGAATACCACATGAATGTGGGCTCAGTGGTAGAGCAGGGGTCCTTCAATCAGAGCATCGGCGGTTCGATTCCCCGGCTCCGCTAGTCCATGTCGATGTGTCCTTGGTCAAGACACTTAACCCCAAATTAATCCTGTAACTGTGTGTAAGAGTCCTGATGGGCAGGTGGTACCTTGTATGGTAGCCCCTGTCATCAGTTTATGATGAATGCACTCATTTTAAGTCGCTTTGGATAAAAGCGTCAGCTAAACGAAATGTAATGAATGTAAAAGCCGAAGAAGTTTTCATCAAAACAAGTGGATGAACTTATGAATATCCAGCTAAAAGCGTTACATGCCATACATGGGCATTCAATGGTGAGAAGTGAATGTTGCTGTTCCTTAATTCAAACTTCATTGACCAAGTAAGTTTTAACATCCATCAGCCTGAGTGAGATCTGAGAACACTCTTCTTTCTTGACGTCAGTAATTCATCTTTCCGCACCAGCGCGAGTTGTCTGATGAACTAACGCCTAATTTGAGGCGCTGCCTTCTGTGTTGTCTCACCAGAAGAGGAAAAGGAAGGATGCAGGGTCCCAGTGCAATGGGACCAGCGGCCCCAAACGCCACCGCGAGAGTGTGCTTCGCCTCACTGGAGAAGACCGACGAGATGGAGGACGGGCACCGACGCGGGTTTGTCTGGAAGAGAGCGGAGAAGACGGAGACTCGGAGAGCCAGGACCGTACCATTGTACAGTTCACGGTGGGAGCAGATGATCAAGCGGAAGTTCTGGTCCCAACCATCTCTCCTAATTTGGAGGCCGGAGACTCTATTAGTAACTCTGGAAGAAGTCCATCGTCGAACCAGGACAACACAACTATAGCCAGCCCCTCTGAACCCAGTGAGTACAACAACACCGGATGAGCTCTTCTACTCTTGGTAGCTGCGTTCTACTGCTGCAACCTTTGTTTGAAATGATCTGTGGAGAAACTCGGCTAACGGTTGCTCAGGCAGCTCAAAAGTATTTTGTTGGTTGTGTGTTTGAGCCTTTTTTAAGATATGGTAAAATAAGATAATCCTTTATTAGAAATTTACAGGATTACAGCAGCATACAGGAAGTGCAAACAAGAGACATAGTGAAATAGATCTAAACAAGTATTATAAATAAGTAATAAACACTAAAGAATATTAACTAAGTAAATAAGGTTAAAAAAAAAAAGAGAAATCAGTTCATAAATAAATCATCTGATTTTCAAGCTAAGCACTGAGCTTCTGCCAGCTGTTTCTGAAACTGGCTTCTGGAATAATGGGAATAATCAAGTTTTTTTTCTTCTTTTTTTTCAGTTGTGCTGTCCAGTGACGATGAGGAGAGTGGTGACCCAGCAGCCAATACACTGGTCACTGTGGAAGACACAGTGATACAGGGACAGTCCCTGCAGGAAGCTGTGGCCAAACAGCAAGAAGCTTCTGATATAGAGGACATGCAGGTTGGCAGAATGTGTCCCTGTTTTATGTTTATTACGACTTAGTCCGGTATCTGACTCAATGAGAACCGAGCAGAAATGGATCTCTAAAGAGGATTGGGGCATCTCTACCTTTCTTGATTAAAATGCCTCTATGTTTGCAGGACAGTGCCACCTTATGGTTTTACTATTCAGCCGTATATGAAAAAGCATGTTGTAGAATCAGCGGCAGAGACCTGCGATCACAGAAGCTTGAGCTAACGGGAGCCTCATACGAGCGAGTTCACTAACTTTCCTTCTGTAACAAACTCTTTTCTTCTTCTAAGTTTCTTCAGAGTTTCGTATATTATTTATTAAACCCCATTCCTTCTCAGGCTAACAAGACATTATTGAGAGGGATGTTTTTGTAACAAGATACTAAAAAGTTGCAGTATGCATTTCTGTCACTCTTGTTCATACCACTAGGTAGCGCCAAAGTAAGGACAAATTGGTTTGAACTATATTGCTTGACCTTACCTCGATCTCAGTGTAGTTTTGGGGGTCATTGTGTATTACTGTTTGCAACATTTTCTTCTAACGGCGTGTGTTTGTGTGTCGCAGGTGATGCGTGTAGTTGTGGATCTTCCTGGTTCAATGGAAGTTTCTTCCATCCCCAGTATAGACTACTCCTTCTCCACGCTGCACTGTGGAGGTTACCAAGGGAAAGCGAATGGAGACATCATGGTAAACTGTATAAACTACAGAAACTCAGCATTTTGCTGATCACATTCAGTATTCGTATCCAATTTCAGGGAAACGGTTGTAACAATGTTCTTCTGCTTCTTTCACAGATAGCGGACCAACAAATCATCATCCCACTGACAGGTAATGCTGTGAATAGTTATTTTAAACGTTGGTATCAAGTACACTGAAGTAAAATCCCAGTGTTTGTAGAGGAGCCGTGCCCTTTGGTCTGGGTTGTTTAAATGCCCTGTTTTGGTCATGCTTGACTGCACGCTATCTACTCACAGCTTAGTGGTCTATTTCAGGTGTGTGTGTGTGTGTGTGTGTGTGTGTGTGTGTGTGTGTGTGTGTGTGTGTATGTGTGTGGGGGGGGGTGTGTGTGTGGGGGTGTGGATTAGACCCTCAAGTCTCTAGTGCACTTTCACCTTCTGAGCCTGTGAAATCTCCCCTTCAGGGAACTATAAACTGGTAATTTCTTGAGATTTGATGTTGGATTTGTGGTGGTGGAAGACATACGTTTGTTAAACACAATAGGTCACATGATAGTTTTGTGCAATCCGGGCAACATTTTTGCATCGATATATTTTCTAGTTTTGTTTCTGGAAAATGAATCGGGAATAGATAACCTTATGAATGAATAACAGCTGATTACTTCACCTTTGAGCCAAGCCTTCAGGATGTTTCACAAGAACTTACAGGATTTAGGAGCAATGTAGCGAATTAATGCATAGAAACATTATTTTCTATGATTAAACATGTAGGATTCACACTAACTGATTAGGAAAGCTCTAAAGCCGTATTTAGGCATCTGCAGTGGCATGATTGGAACATCTACAGGGAGAAGCTTCAGTCTGGATGGAAGATGGGATTGACTTTCTTTGGTTTTGAAGTTGATGGGAAGTATTTACTGCTAGAGGAGGGAGAAATGTGAGGCGTATCCTTGTTTTGTTTTATTTGCGTGTGAGGCATTCTATTTTTGAAGACTTCATTATTTGACACCCACAACGGGAGCTGCTAAACTAAGCTCCACCACCTCTGTCTCTCCAGACGCTGATGAACAGGTGGAGGTGATATTAACCTTGGATCGTAAAGACCTGAGGAGGTACAGTGTGTGGGAACAGCAGGAACTGGAGGACCGGGCGCTTCACTTTAAGGACGACGAGGATCCTTACCCTGTTGCCGTCCTTCTGTTTTGTGTGGCAGAAAGGGCTGCAGCGGCTATACAGCGGGAACTGCTGAAGCTCTGTGTCAAACAAGGCGGGAACGCCAGCTCCGGTGAGACCCCCGGAGACCCCCGCAGGGCTCAGGCACTTCAACCTCACATTTCTTAATGCTTATTGGAGACACGGAGCATTTAAGTTGCAATCACTCTGTATTGTTTGATGTGTCACATTATTCCAAGTGTAAATCTGCTTGATAACAGTTTGTTTGTTTTTTAAACAGACGAGGTGAGCCCCTTCATTCTGCTGACGCTGAGCGATCCTGTGGAGGGGATGGAGGGGGCTTTGTTACGCTCCCTCCTGGACATTGACTGTCTCAACAGTCTGACACATGAGAAATCCTTCCACAGTGGCAACAAAGTTAGTTGTTTGGAGGACTTCCACTCTCCGGTTCTTTCTCTGGATGATAGCGTAGAGCTGATCAGAAGAACTGGACTGGACTCTCATCTGTTGTCTCTGCTCGGCCTGGAGACCACTGACTCTAATCTTGACTCGCACCAGGATGGTTCACACTGTGATACAGACAATAATGCCACACCTCACATCCAGCAGGAGGTTGAGCCACAGAAGAAGACCGTACTGGAGACGGAGACAGAGACAGAAGGAAACACAGGGACACAACTCAAACCAGAGGAGGATCAGAAAGAGCAGGATCTCCAACATCGGCCTGAGGTAAGTTGTTCCCAAGGTTTCTTTGGCCTTTAAAACAAAGCAGTATCGACCTCATGCATATTACTACTGATCGTGACCAGTTAAATCTGAGTTATTTTGTTATATTTGATCATTTCTAGAATCCCAAATTAGTTAAAGTATAAGAACAAACGCAAAGATGAGATGAAAGTCTTAAAAAATGCATTCTAACTGTTGCTCATCTCCTGTTAATCATATTGCAACCCCTCAGACTTATTTTCTGTCCCCGTGTGGGGGTGCTGACCCCCTGGTTGGGAACCACTTGTTCACATTGTCGGTGTTAAATTATTACAGAGTACATGTTGCTCCCATGATATGAATTTCCCCCCACAGGAAAAAAAGGTGGAGCCCACTCCTGTATACACACTGTGCCATCGTAGAACCAAAGGATCCTACTCCGTGTCCCTGTGTAAACCACACTCCAGCATGACTAAATTTAAACATCAAGGCCTGGCTCGCAGGCAAGTAACCTACATTATCATATATGCAGCTTCTCATGCGGCCTGACCCAGCAGGGGTCGGCACGCGGCTTCTTGCAGCCGAAGCAGTTCACTCTGAGGAATACAAATACAGTACAGGGATCCACTGATCCAGGGTTTTCTCTCAAGATCCTGACACCTCAACTCACTGTATTTACCGATGCAGTATACCGATCTGTAACCAGCCCAAATTTAAAACTTAAATCTATGGAACTTGTTAAGATCATTTTTATGTACGGTAAGTAGGAGACCAGGAAATACTGAAACCCACTGAATGCATGTAACTGATGGCCTTAATGAAGCATCTGTGCTTAATGTTGGGGGCTAATACCAGATCTGCTTAATAATAATACCAATAATACCAATCTGACATACCAGATCAATGCATCCCTAACAAATATATTGTTATTATTACATTTTACCAATCACTGAAAATGATTGGGTTCACATGTCTGGTCGCTCTGTGCATGGACAGCGTTTGCTCCATCAGTCATCTACTGCCACTGTAAACCGGCTCATTCTTCTTTCTTCCGCCTCTGCTTAGGTTGATCCAGTTTCCCCCTCCTCCATTGAAAGGAGGAATAACCGTCACAATGGAGGACCTGCGCTGCCTTGACACTGGGCACTTCCTAAACGATGTCATCATTGACTTTTACCTCAAGTACGTAACACATTACCATATTGTTTTGTTCCTCACAAGATGGTTGGGAAGAGATCCACTTTTGAACCGATCATGTCGATGTGTTTTTGAACCAGATACCTCCTCCAGAAGGCCTCTGCTGCTGTGGCCGAGCGCTCCCACATCTTCAGCAGCTTCTTTTACAAGCAGCTGACGCGGAGGGACAACGCCAGTGAAGGCGTCACCAATGACTCGTGCGTCGTGCTGCCAAAAAATTCATCTTTTCTGTTGAGACTACTGCATGTAATGGGTCTGCAGTAGTATGTGCCGCTTCCAGGAAATAGCCACTGCCTTGCACTCTTTGAGTCTGACAATTACCAAATTGCGGCAAGGCATCAGAATGGAAACAGCATCACAGCCTTAAATGGTGTGAATAATTGTTTTGTATATACATTTACATATTTGTATTGTTTCCATTTCTTGTACTGGCACAACATGTTACAACATATTTGTATCATCATGATTTTTTTAAGATCTACTGTAAAAGTCGCATCAACATAAGCATCTCAATAAATAAAGGAAGATGCTCTATGATTTCAAAAGTCATCAGCATTCCACTTAATGTTTTGGAAGTTAAATGGAGAATCGCTCGGCACAATGCTCGAGACTCAAGAATTCCAAAAACTCTAAAGTGTGATATATTCAGAGGTCCAGACCCAGTACGGGAGGAACATAAGACTTGGACCTCCCAGCAGTACTCTCAAGTGTCCACAGTTGTTTGTATGTATGTGAATTACTGTTAATTAATTCCCTGTGTTTATTTTTGTGTGCCCCCCAGCTGTCAGAGGCAGAGGCGACACCAACGGGTGAAGACATGGACACGCCATGTTGACATCTTCAAAAAGGACTTCCTGTTTGTCCCTGTCAATCAGGAGTGAGTTAAATACATCATGAAGAGGTGTATTGTACAGATTAAAAAAAAAATTTTGTACATCACATTACGCATCACGTTGCTCTGTTGTCTGTTTAGGGCTCATTGGTATTTAGTTGTCATCTGCTTTCCTGGACTGGACGAGCCACAGTCTGAGACCTGGAGTGGGCCAAACGGCGAGTTGCTGGACCAAGAGGTGGCTCAGGGGTCTGAAAGCCCAAATGACCACACAGAGACACCACCTACGTTAAACCACACCGACAGCGTGGACACAGAGACCGGTATGTTTGACCAAATGATGCCCAACGAGATTAAATGATGGCTTGTCTTTGCAGTCATCCTGTGTTTTCGTTGTACATTTCAGGAGCCTTATTTATTTATGTTGTGATTCCAAAGCGTACGTTCATGGTTGTGTTCATGTTTTTTAGAAAAGCCTCAAGAAGAGTCCACTAAAGACCCATTGCCTGGTCCAGTGGTAAGACATAATTCATAAAACATTATATTTTCTTTGATCTCGCAGACAAATGTTCAACAATTTTGTCTCCATTTGTTCCTCCAAGTCTACTCAGTCTAATTGTTTCTTTTTGCTTGTAGAACTGCACAGAGCAAACCTTCCAGAAGAAAACTGTGAGCAAGAGGTGAGTAACATTATTCTGCTGCCTGATACGTGACAATGACAACGGGTGTAGTATTTATGAGCTGTTCCTTAGTTATTGTTGGCGCAATTTAACCGTTAAACATGCAATGTTTCATGCAAACTATATTGAATAATTTGGTTTACTGCTGTGTGTGTCTATAGAGCACTCCAAATAGAAAACGTGTCAACACTGCGGTTCTTCACAGACTCATACATCATAAAATCTAGGTTTTTATTGCTGTGTGGTTGGGTGTATGCAAGTGTCTGTATATTTATGTTCATGCCAGTACAGTATTTTTTTGATTTTGTCTTTAAATGTAAAGCACTTTGTTTGAAAAGGATTGTGATGGTTACTTTCAGATATATTTAGTCTGAACTGTGCCTTGGAGGCTTATCTTTTTATATACGCACACTACAACAGACTCTTGGTGGTCTGCGCTCAGTTGCACACACGCTGCCCCGGAAACATCAAATGACAGATGTGCCTCTCTGTTCTGTAGGCCGTGTATTCTTATCATGGATTCCCTCAAACTTTCTCTCCACGAGCGAGTCTTCAAACTCTTACGGGAGTAAGTATGATACTTTTAATCTTAATAAGACTTTTTAATCTGTCTGTAGCAGCATGGCAGTGCTTATACACGGATGGGAGATAATGTGCGTTCGTCCCTCAGGTACTTGCAGTCCGAGTGGGAGGTCCGTCGTGGTTCATCGAGGGACTTCAGCCTTGATCAGATGCAAAGCTCACACTGCAAAGTTCCCCTTCAAGACAATAGCAGCGACTGCGGCCTCTACCTGCTGCAATACGTCGAGAGTTTTTTGAAGGTAAAGAACTTGGCATCTTTTTTTCTCGGTTTCACGCAGTCTGACACATTTCAATGTAATATTGGATCAGCAGCACCTTTTTCTTTTTTTTTTAAAATCGCCATGTTTTGATTAAAGCTCAGTGTGGGGCATTAAAATGTTTTAAAGCATGTACACAGGAATGGGCAATTAATTCTGCTTCTGCTCTCAGGACCCCGTGGTGCACTTTGATCTCCCTCTACACCTACAACAATGGTTTCCACGGCAGCAGGTGCGGAGGAAACGAGACGAAATCCGAGATCTGGTGCTTAACCTCAACCGAGATCAAAACCTTGGTACTAACCGATAAGACGGATGAAGCAGCTCTGCTGATTAGTGCATCCCATTCCTGTAGCCATTATAAATCACTGCTCATAGTGAGCGGCGGACATTTCAGCGTGAACTAAAAGGATTTCCTTTACATTAAATGCTGTTATTGTATTGTACATTAACTCAAACAAAACATGTAAACATCTGACTATCTTCGGATCCTGTGAGTCTACATGAAGGGATCAGTTGATTTTAAGATAAACAAGTTGCTGTTTTACACTAGATTACATCTAGACATGAAATTGTTTTTACACCCCATGACTTTTTACTGATTGTTTTTATGCTGCAAGAATTTTTTTTTATAAAAGCAATTATTTGTATTTATTTTGTATGTAGAAACATACGGAAGAGTGGAAACGTATAACAGCAAAGCCTAGTTTTTACAGCAAGTTTTTCTTTCTTTACTGACATTTGTTGGGCATTTGAAGTCGTGTGACTTCATATTTAGTCTGCCATGGGTTTTCTAATTCAACCTGTTCTGCATTCTTTGCATAGGTACCCCTTCACTGGATGAACACAGGCATAGTATAACATACATTTCTCATGTGTCCTACCTGAATTTTCTTATAAGATACCTTGAAGCCTCGGGACCTGGACTCCCGTCATTAACACGCAGTTCCATCCTTTGTCCCTTTTGAATACATCATAAATAATGAAGAAGAAAAAAACTTTCAGTCACTCAGTGCCTCCCTCAGTTATCCTGTGACCCTCTCTTTGCAATTGAGCTGTTGAATGCTACCATTTATCCGTGACACTCTCTGTATTGCGATCCAACGTGAACTCTAAAATCCTATCGGGACACAGCGATGGTTCCAAATAGATCAACTTTGCCTGCATAAATTGGCCGAATTAGACCAAATTAGGTTGTAAGACTATCAATACAGGCTACTGTTTATTGTTAGTTTGCATAAAGCATATTCTATATCATAGTTCTGATCGTCGTAGAACATGTTTGAATTATGTTATTGAAATACGGCTTTCATAAAGTTCAGGGGTGCACCTACATTAGCATGCGTAAAGGTATGCTATCAAACATAAACGCTACTAAATTAAGACCTAAGAGACATTGCTGTCTGTCACTACTGTTGCCTAAATTCTTCTCAGCAGAGTCTTGGTAGTCTTGTAGTTTCCCTTTTTGTTCAGATGTTTGTATCTCTTTTAACCCTTAATGTTTTCTAGGCATTGTGTTGAATGAATGTACAGCAACGGATTCCAAAATTTCTTTGGTTTCAATGGTATTATTAAAACTTGTAGACCAAATAAAACTTATTGTTTGTTTGTTCTTTTTCTTGTTTTTTTTGTTTTCATCTGGAACCACAAACCTAGGTGGTTACATTAAACAAGCCCATCATGTTTTCTATGACCAATACCAATCAGACAACATTTGAGTAGGGTCCAGTCTCTTGACCTCTTGTCCCACTTGGTAACAACATGAGGATTAATGTTGGGTAACTAAAAACAGAAAGGTAATGTTTGTGTTGTAAATCAGCTGATCTATTCTTTTTTATGTATTATAAGTTTTCTTTGGCTCCTGGTCTGCAAACCCTTTTTTCCCCTTTTACTGTTAATAATTCTCTTTTTGACCAGAGAAGCCAACGTTGTTCTTTTCGGGCCAAAAGGCTTCATTTTGAAAGGCCTGTCTATTACAATGCCAATATAATCTGTTCAGAGGGTTACATGGTCGGCTAATGTGTATTTACTGTCTCAGCGTGTCAGATCCCCTCTCAGTGTGACTCCCAGTAATCCCCCTCCCATTCTGCATGGCAGTGGGCTGCAGCCATCAGGCGATTACAACATCTACACTCGGTTGCCAATTTATTAGGTACACTTAGCGTAAGGTGATAATAACACAACAGTCCTGCAATAAATCCAGTATGCATTAGTTTGAGCCAGGTGTACCTAATAAACCGGCAACTACGTGTATATTAACACATGTTTATGGATTGCATGGCCTGTGCACTGTTTGTGCAGTGTTGTGTACTCTTGTGTTTTGAAATCGCATGATTAGAAGCAGCATCGCTGAAATCTCTCATTCAGGAATGCACACGTACAGTATGAGTACAGCCACTGCCCTCGAGGCCTACTTGGCTCCCCGTCCTTGGCTGGTCGTCCATGATCTCTGGGTACAGGATCAAGCTGACAGAATTAAACACCGGCTATGGCCAGGTCTTTGGTTTGATGCCTGCACCACGAAGAGGGCCATTGGGCCAATCGAAGAAACAAACACATTTTTGATAGATTCTTACCCGAACACAGAGACTTATATATTTTGTTTTTAACTGTCATACAAAAAGACTTTAGTGATTCCTTGACTTTTCCTCGAGTGCCTCCACGAGGTTGATATTTGTGGCTTTGAGTGAAGTATCTCAACAACTGTTTGTACTGACATTCATGGTACCCAGAGGCTGTATCAATGATTTTGGTGCTCATTGAAGTTCTCGCTTAGCGTAACGTCAACATTTTAATTTGTCCTGGACTTTTGATTGATTTGTGACCAAAAGACCTGCAAAACGAATAACCTTTTACAGCCGAAATTGTACTGTGTATTGTAATTATCAAATGTGAGCATGCTAACACAATTAAACCGCTGAACATGGTAAACCTTACAGTCTCTAATCACCAGTATGTTAGCATTGTCATTGTGAGCTTGTTACTGCCATTGTCAGCTTACTTGCTACTTTCTGCTTTTTGGGTTTTCACATACGTAATGCGGCTACTTAAAGATAAGAAGAGGAGGACGAGTTTGGGGTTAAAGTTCGACTCCAGAATAAGCCCATGACTCTCACTGCTGTCAAAATATACAGACTGAGAGGATTTCAGTTTCTGCTTCTTAGGTCAAAACCTCAGCTGGACCAGCCTTACACATAATCAGTGTGTGTGTGTGTGTGTGTGTGTGTTTTGTTTCTACAAAACAGCATTATTGTTTGTAAGGTGCTGCAATTCTTTAGCTAGTCATGTGATCTTGTTGCCTTTTGATTGATGTTTTTCCCCCACCATTTAGAGCAGACACTTGGTTTTATTATGATTTCCAAAGGCTGGGTGTTTAATGCCATCGACTGTCTTTCAACTGGGGTAACAAGATTAAGTTTCCTTTATTGGCCGTTTGCTGGGCTCTCGGAAAAAAACATAAAATCCCCACCAATCTCCCTCCAAGAATCAGTAAACTATGATAATATTGGTATGTAGTGATGTATCCCTCTCCTTCTGTTGATTCTGTGGCCTCCTACTCACTGTCCATGCCCCCCCCCCCACCACCACACACCCCACACCCTTTAGTGTTGCTCCAGTAACTTCTTGGCGAGCTCTTCTAGGGCTTACAGTAAACAGGATTAGAGAGCATTAAAAAATCCCCCTCTTTCAAAGAGCCATCTGCCTTTCTACCTGAGCCAGGAGCTGTCCTCTCAGCACCGTGGGACACACCTCTCTTCAGCTGCACAGGGAAGCAGGAAACCAGCATGTCATACTGTCGTCAAATGATTTCTGTACATGCTTCTGTTATTTTTTCGCGTCTGGAGACTTCTTAACTATGCAAACTTGTAAGAAGCTGTTGAGAAGAAGCACACATCTACTTAATCCTTTTCCAAGTCCAAGGATTTAAAAGGAGTCACGGATTTAACATGAGCATCATATCTTGGAGATGTGTTTTCTACTCTGTTGTTTTTAGTTTTGTGGTCATATTTTTGGACACAAAGACAGGTCTGTATTGTCGTTAACTTTTTAAACTTCTTGCTCAAACCTTATCCAGAGAAGAGTTAATCATTAAGTCTTGAATGTGTGTGTGTTTCTTTTTTCTTTTTTGGCCCCCCAGATGCAACACTGGAAGGTTCCTCTATGGGTTACCTGAGTCTGCCCTATAATCAGGAGCCTGAGGAGTTGCCACGGGTGGTTCATGTTTCTGACATCAAGGGATCGGATGAAGGCCATGCACTTATCTCTCGACGGAAACGGAACATCCTCTTCCCGAGTGGAGTCAAACTCTGTGCACAAGAGACCGCCCAGCAAGTCGTTGCAAACCACCTAAACTACTTTCATCTCAGAGGTAAGACTGAACATTAAATGAGAGTAGAACTCTGGTATGATACCTCACTATTGTCGGTTGAGGGAACACAGACCCCATTAAGTTTTGCAAAAAACAAATTTTACTTTGTGAGATTTTGTCCCCACTGTTCCATCCCAGTAGAATGAATGTCCACTAGGCACAATACATTACAGCAAGGGATCCACCTGGCTCAAGCAGAAGAATGTTGGTGGACATCTGCCTTGACACCAGTAGCAATTAGGACTTAAGAGATTTATATTCAAACCGACTGTGTTCTTCTTACAAGGTTAGTTCACCTGAATTACAAATACAACACATTTTCTAACCCTAGTCGTATCTAGTCCTGCAGATAGTTCACTTTTTCTTTTTATGTGGCCAGGATTTAAGATATCACCATATGCACAGGACACATGCTGCGAGGTATACTCTATGGGTATAATTTGTATATCTTAAGGGTATTATTGTTAATTGCAAAGAAAATCTATTTTTTGGTTGCAAAATCAGCTCCCTATGGTGGAACAATGGACTAAGAGACTGTGTACATGATGAAAGAAATGACTGCAAAATTACAAGTGAAAAACGATGTCTGTGCAGAGATGGACACGTAATGCTGTATCTGGTTGAATAGCAGAATATCAATACTGCAGAACCAAAGATATGGTATTCTTCTTCCTTGTCAAAACCTGGCGCCTACGTTACCCACAATTCAACTCAGTCAGTTCAGAGACTCTGGTGTGTTCTGCTAATAGCGGCTAATGTAGCCTCAAGCAAAGATGAGAAGTGTAGCAGCAGAAACCTTAGAGGTGGATATCTCAAACTTCAGACACAAAACTAAAACAGTCTGCAGGGTCATATACCGGTGGTGGAATGTTATTCAGTACATTAAGAACAAATTTGAGGTACTTGTGATTGAGTAGTACCGTTCTATACTTCTCCTTTAGTTCTTACATTTCAGAGTAAAATAATGTACTTTTTACAAATATACAGCTTTAGTTACTGTGTATTATTTACATACAAAGATGAAAATACATTATTCTGATTATAATTCTGTAGTTTTGCTTATGAATGAAGGACTTTTACCTGTAACGGAATATTTTTATGTAGTGATTTTGCTACTTTTACTAAAACAATTATTCTTTTTTCCACCACGGCGAGATACTTCTAGGGGTGAGCGTTTGTGTGATTTGTCAATTGACACCTCAAGAAACACGTGCAGCACACTGCAGGTGGACAGCAGTTGTGAGGCAATATATTCAAGAGAGAAGAAACATGTTATTGCTTAAGAAACGGTCTGTAACGTATGTGCGTGAGTGGACAGAGTTCAGGGTGTGAACTCCAGGGCAGCTAGACTTAGAGAAAGACAGACTTGTTGGTGCCAAGACACTGTCTGTGAACAGGGAACAGTTGAGGTCTGTTATGTAAGGTGGATTTGGATTTGGAAGCGACTACTAGTGTCTCAGTCCTCACAGACAGCGGTGATTAAGGAAGAAGATTGGAGCATATGTTTGTGCATCGACTTTGAAACGGTGCCCAGTAGGCTGACTCATGGAATGGAGTTATGTCATGAAGTTAACATGGCAGTGGACCTAGATTTGGGCCTCAGACCGCCCTGCTAAATAATATGAAGTTCTATCGTTGTTGTAGTGAATTAAAGATGCTCGTATTCCCCTGCTAATGATCCAACAGAGTCTGTTTTGCCTAGAAGAGACCTTCACGCTTTGAAGCGTCGCCCCAACCAAAATAACTTGGAAAACACTACTATGGAAGTTCTGCAAGCTTGTGTGTTTTAAAGTGGATGGTGTTTTTCTCTGGTCTGAAAAGTGTGCCAGGAGACCATATGGGAGGCTTTCAAGATCTTTTGGGACCGCCTGCCAGAGCAAGAAGAGTACCAAAGCTGGATGAGCCAATGCCAGGAGAGCACAGTCACAGCACAAGATGTTGGCAACTGCTTTAGCCAATCAGAGGAGCATCTGGCTCTGGTTCAAAGGGTTAGTGGCTGACTAATGCTTTAATAAACCAGTATCTGTAAGCAGTACAGAACATCATTTACAACTCTGCTTTTTTCTCCTTCTAGAGAATTTCACTGCCAGGTTTGAAAAGGTAAAATAAACGTCTGAGTGCTAAACCAACATTTCAATCATACCTTTTTTTGATCTCATCATTAAGTCTGTGTCTTGTCAATGTATCTGTTCTTCCAACCATCTGTAGTGAGCCCACCAGGTCCTGGGTACATATGTGCAGGTAAGGCTCTTCAACCTCACCTGTTCATATTCCTGCTCGTTAGTTAGCACCCATGGCCTCATCTCACATGTTTATTTGTGTTTGAATTGTTTCCTGTTTGATTTGTTTCTCTGAGACCCAAGCTCTTTTGTATATGTGCTTTCCCTTTTTCTGAGTGTAAAAGATAACACTGGCGTTATATTGTCTCTATTTATAATTTAAACAAATCACACAAAAATACAAAACTGACTGGAGAGGTTTCGCTAATGCAGATCTCCCAGGTGTGTCTGCAACAACCACTGCTGCATTATGTGATTGAATTGATGCGACCAATGATTGGCTAGACACCAATGGGCTCGAAGGCATCGTAAAACACATTCACATTCAAACTCAAAAACAAGCGGCGATGAATGCAGGCAATCGGCTCAATGTTGTTGTATAATGCACATACAGTCTTGCAAAAAAGTAAATTAAACTCACCAAGCTGTCAGAATAGGAGAGATTAGCTGTGGACAGACACGGAGGTGCACATTCACTCACTCACGGATGCAGACACACACACACACACACACACACACACACACACACACACACACACACACACACACACACACACACACACACACAAATAGACGCAGGCAGCACATAACTGATTGCATGATTCCCCTTGCAGAGATGACAATTAATTCATTTTACTAACAAATTTTGATCTGCGCAGCCACAGTCTGATGTATCTAATGCCCTCATGTTATGGACTTCCATCCCTGCATGCCAGCCGTTTCCCCCTCTTTCCAGTCTTTATGCCAAACTAACAAGTTGCTGGCATCTTCAGATAGCGTACAAATGTGAGACTGGTATCCCTTAGTACTATTCATATTAGTACTATGCCTTAAGTCTTATAATATTTTTATGCCAATTCATTTTTATGACTTGGGGGTAGTTATATTGGGCTTTGGTGCTCAATAACAGAGTAAATTAATGATTGGGTTTGTTTAGACCAGAGTATTTGTTGAATGAAAAAAACGTAGCTTTATTCTTTAAATCCTACTTGTACCTCCACCCACAGTGTGCATCTGTGTGCTTATTATTATTATGAAGTAATATGATATCAGCACTGTTGAAACAATCTTCTACTGTTTCACAGCACTCCGACACAAAGAGCAACGGAAGATGTTGAAGCTCCTGAAGCTCCTGAAGCTCCTGAGCTAGGTCAGTGTCACTGTTCGCTGTAGGACATCATGTGACTTTGATCACATGGTGTCTCTACTGTCCTATAAGCATATCTGTACCTCTGCACAAACATTGTTGTTTCAGTGTCAGACCATTGGCTTGTGTGTGTTTTCAAGTACTTATTCCTACAATATTCTGGCTTTCTAAGTAAGTTAGTAAATCTTTCTGTGTTTGGTGAGTGAGCTTGGGTGTCGGACACATCCGTTCAGGTCAGGTCAGTCTAATCCATACAGCCATCCGTAAAAATACGTGCCAAAGGTTTAAGCTCACATCCACTTAAAAATAACCCTTTTTTGTTTTGCACGTCAACCACCCAGAAGACAAAGACGAAACAGAGAAAGTGCAGGAAGCAGCCGCCGCCATTGTCCCAGAGGTGGTGGAGAGTCCAGTGAGTGCGCTCACAGATAGTTTACAGATTCCCAATGTTTTGCTAACATGCACATATTACTACTACTACTACTACTACTACTACTACTACTACTACTACTACTACTACTACTACTACTACTATTACAGAGTCTCTTTCTCATATGACACAGACGGACAATGACATTGACATCGTGGTGCAGCCTCCCAACCCCGCTAGGCTGGAGCAGGTGTTGGAGCTGAGCATCCTCCTGACCGGAGAGACGTTCAGCGACGACCTCAACGATCCAGCCAGCCTCCAGCACCAAACTCTCAGCAGACAGTTTGCTGAAAAGGTTTGTCTCTGGCTCCATCGCCTTCTGGCCGTCTCCCTTTATGACTCCCCTTAGTGCTACTGTGTCTTGGCTCCGGACTGGACTCACTATATCTCCTGGTTTGTGGTCTGCAATGGATGCATTGTTGGTTTTAATATCACACACTTTAACGGCAGCCGTAGTTCAACCCAAACTGTTAGGTGGGAGTTCAAAAGTATATACAGTAACTATGTGCTGAAATACAGTGTTATGATGTGCCTTGGGACTAGATAAACGATTGCACATAAACATGTATGCACTGGTACTCTGCCTTTGGAAGCAACTTCAGTGGTTTTACAGGTACTTGGAAAATTCAGTAAATTTGTTGGGGTGATTTTCTCTGGCATCACAAGAATGCACTTGATTTTATGTCCGCAAAAGAAGACATTTTCCCCTTATCGCTGACCTGTTTTTCTCGTTGAAGATCTGCTGGACACATAAAAATCTCCATATCTTCACACACACACACACACACTGCGAACACACAAACTCACTTGCTTTGAAGACATTTTAAGTGTGAGTGGAGTAGAGGAAAAGGTATTAATTGAATGTTAAGAAGGGGGAATTGGAAGACAAGCCAGGAGACAAAAGGCCCCGAAGAACTTTTTTTATGTCCTCCTTCTCTGATAGATTTATTAAACCAGGTCAGTGAGTCTGCAGAACAGTATACAGATTGTTTTTCTTAGTGCATAGAAGCAAGGCCTTGTAGACCAATAAAAGAGTTGACCACAGTGCACCAGTCCACCTCCAGAGAATAATAATCTGGGCCACAGCACAAAAGACTCGAGACCTTTCAGTCACTTTGAACAAAATTAGCCCTTTTGGAACAATAAATCAAAAAAATGTTTTCGCCAAGCTAGTTTATTGTAACCCTATCAAAATAAGAAGCTCCTCCTGAGGCTTGTTTATCATGCGTGATAATTTTTGTCCTTGCAGATAGAGGACGCTCTGGAGGGGCTTCCTGGATTTAAGAGTATGTCTGTGCTGGACTTCAGGTCAGTGTCCCTGCTGTGGTTTAATCCTGTGGACAAAAGAACTGTCCTCACGATATGGCCAATGACTTGTAGTTATAACACCATTTCACTTGTTTTTTATGTAGGCCCCAGAAGGACACCAAAGGGTGAGTCATCGAATATTCTAGTATTTAAGCCCACAGATTCCCATCAACCATTCCTTAGCTAGATCTGTGTGAGTGTGTGTGTGTGGCGTCACCTTCATCTCATCTCTGTATTTACCCTTTGAGCGTGCGCACGTGTGTCACTAGTTGCCTTTGTTAATGGCTTTAGTGTGGTCACTCATATGTTAAGTGGGATCAGGATTGATGCAAACGAGTGAGCAGGTGCTCTTCTTTAGAGAAGATTATCAGGGCTTTACAACCTCACCAATCAGCCTCTGGCCGAAGGAGGGAGAGGGAGAGGGTTAGAGGGAAAGACGTTGTGTGGGTCAGGGGAGCAAAGGGGAAATGGAAGTTGGTAGGAAATGGTGTTGAAGAAGTATTCAGATACTTTACTTAAGTAAAAGTAGCTGGGGCACAACATTTGCCCTAGAAATATAATGGAATAACAGTAGCACAAAATGGAAATAATTACTAGCTCAAATCTATATTCACATACAATACTTGAGTAAATGTACTTAGTTAGAATCCACCCCTGCGAGAGATTTTAAAATGCACACAAACTCCTCTCTTTGTTGTATACTTAATAATTGTAAAAACATATACACTGAACCATTTATTCATACCTTCTCACAGTGATGCTTAGAATAATCCTGTATGCTGCTGCTATCTGCAGATCCCAGGGCAAAGCAGGAGTAGAGCTCTGTCTGCCTCTGTGTATGTGTGAAGCTAAACGGGGAAATATTGGATCTCCTTCTAAACGGGGCCGACTGCAGGCCAGCACGTGCTCAGCTGTCTGCCAGGAACCCAACAAACTAGGTCAGAGTGGAGGGCTCCCAGTAGTCAAATGAAGGCTGATAGATTGGGTTTTTCCATTCCAAGCAGTAAATCACTCGAGTCATTAGTCATCTGCAATCGCTTTACAATTCTTTTAGGAGGTTTGATGTAAAATCATGCTAATGCCTGAGCGATTTATTATACTTTCTTATTGTAAATGTGTGTAGGATGAATGTAAAATGGCGTGTAGGTGCAGTTAAGGTGTACTGATTGGGAAACATCCTCACCGAGTTTGGGTCAGAAAAATGAAAAAAACAAAACCTTTTCCCCTCACCTGAGAACTATAAAGGATCCCTCAAGCAAGGCACTCACCTGCTTCGTCGCTCTTGTGAAGCTGCACAATGGCCTCAAGCAGAAGACACAGGCCGAAAAATAATAATCAAGGCCGATGTGATAAAACAGATTAGAGCTGGGTAATATGGCTGAAATCGATATCACAATATCAATAGGAATTGAGATTGAAATGTCACTCCTTGGTTTCAGTCAAATCAGCATGAAACAAAAACCTTGATAACTATTTTTAGTTTTAATACAATTAGCTTGGGAAAGTCAATGTGGGCAACAGAATTATGTCAAACGTTAAGAAAATATAATGACACTCAGTGGCCACTTTATTAGATACACTATTTCATAAATTAGACCTTACAGAGGTATTAATTTAGCTATATGTTTATTATTGAGATATAAATGGTGTTTACTGGACTGTATTATATTGAGAGGCGTTTTTTATGTTTTGTCTTTCCCGTTTACAATAGTGATTATAAACACATTTCAGTATAATGCAGTCCAACACCACCAACTAAGAACAAAAACAAAAACTCATTGCATTAAATTATATAGGTGAACCTAATTCAGAGGCCAGGGAGTGTATATCCCAATTTGATTCCACTAAATGAACAACAATATTGAAATACTGCCTAACTACTGAATGTAACCTCCACATATTTGTGTCTTCAGGCTGGATGGCGTGGTGGTGGACTACTCCGTCACAGTGCTGGTGGATGGAGCAGGAGTGAGCGCTGACCAGCTGGACTACCTGACCTTGCAGTCGAACCGGGTGGAGACCTCGTACCGCGAGATGGAGCTCCCCACGTTAGACTACACCATAAGCGAGGTCAAAAACGTCATCACTGAGGCCCTGCATAACGACGAGCTGAAGAGCGGTAAGACGATGGCCGGTGCTTGACTGCGGATATTTCCTGCTCTGTAACAGAACACACACACACACACACACACACATGCCATCATTAAAGCTGTTTTGTCATGTCAGCAAAGTCGCTAAGGACTCATTGGCAGACGTAGTGCATGCAATGCAGGGCAGACCTCCAAACGTCATATCGAATAGAGAGACAGTAGACCCAGCAATGATCTTACAACATACGCTACACCACTTCAGAAAACAGTCCAGGGTTTTAATAGTCTCATCTGTTTCTTATTTGTCTGCTCTTTCCGTCAAAGAGGACAGAGACATTTTTTTTTATACAAAGTTTCAGCTCAAAAGTGGGGCATTTTTAATGAACAAAAACCATAACCATCAGTTATAGGACCAGTGTATTTATTCTGTGTGACACTTAAATCCTTGTCATTAAGTGGTCTGCGAAAGAGAGCCGAGCAAAAAGGATGTTTGAAATCTGAGCCCTCCGATTTTTTTTATTTTTTTTGGCTTTACTGTAGTCCTTTATCTTGGCTTACACCCAGTGGATCTTACATACTGGACAGTATACGAAGAAAAGGGATAATAATTGATGCAGCAGAAGACACAAAAGTAAAACACACACTCAAATGCTCACATAGGGAGATTTAAACCACTGCGTCTGTTATATTTAGCCAGTCAGTAAGTAGGTTAGCTTCCTCGTACTTATGGCCAGGGCCCTGCTCCAGAAATGTGAAGAAATTGAAGGATGTGATAATGTCTATACCATCTCTCCCTCCTCAGTGATTTCTCCCTGCTCATGTTTTGGAGAGAATGCGTGTCATTAGTTTACTGTGTTAGCGAGCTCCCCTGGAGGTGAATGCCATCTGACGCTTACATCAATTATGTGCTTGGACAAGTGAAATTATAGCTAAATAGTTTCATATTGCCGAGATGTGCGGCTGGGGAACTTAAAGGCACAGCTTGGCTTTGTTTTTCTGCTTTGGTGGCCATTCAGGAATAGCCTTGGCTCCACAGCGGCTGATATTCACTCCAGATTTTAACACTGATTTGTAGACATTTACCCCTGAAGGTAATGCTGTTAAAATGAAGGTCATAAGTTAAAAAGGAGTCTGCAGACTCCTGCAGGCATAATTTTTAGCTATTTGTCACACTTGCCTTGTTTTCATATTTGTTTTCCCCCCACTGGTTCCACAGTGTCTGAGGTCCCTGAGTCTGTCAACGCTGCAGACGGAGCCACGGTGAGTTAACAAGTTATCTCCACAATCATGACAACAATCCCCACAAAGGTGATGAATCACCTTCGTTTAAGGAAGCTTGACAGCAGAAGTATGACGGATGTTGTGGAAGCCTGTAACTGGCTTGTGATGTTATCCAGACACAAACCAGTGCAGGTAGAGGATGATCTCACAGGCGAAGATGAAGTGAGGCTTTGAGGATTAGTTTGGCTCTTGCTATATTAAACCACTGCTATTCTGGGGCAGAAGCTACGGTGCACCACACCACAGCGAGTAAAGAAGAGAGACAGCACATGTGAGTTTATTCAGACAAATAATTTCATCTTAAGTCTGTGTTTATTTGTGCTGTCTTGCGGTCGACTCGGCACTTTGATGCCAATCAGAGTTTGGGTTCACTAAATGCGTCTGTTGGGTCACTTTGCAGCTCAGCTCGCTAAGTGATTAATTTGACCCATTATATGAGTTGGGAGAGTTTGGCAAACTTCTCATCAGTAATTGATTCACAGGCAAGAGCGCAGAGCTACTGTGCCACCGAAGCACTTTGCTGCCCTGGTTTGGATTTGAGATTCAGCTGCTGGTTTTTCAAGCTTTCTTTGAGTTGATATTAGAATAAAGGAGCCTGCAACAAGCCACTTTCTACAGGTCAGCCGATACATGCAGCGAGCTAAACACACTTCAGATACAGGTTGAAGACAGCCGATTGCCTTTCGATATTTTAGTCAAACTGTCAAGACAGTATTGGACAACGCATCCAATGAAAGTGATTACAAACAAGAGTTAGATAAACAAGAGTAGACCAAATGTATTACAAGGAAAGTAAAGCAAAACTAGAGCTAAAGTATAGAAGGTGTCAAATTAATGACATTGTTCTTCTTATCAAGAAGAAACAAAATATCACTATTTTAAGTACTTATAGGAAGCAGGGGAGGCAAACTTCTCCCATGTGCACTTATTTTCTGGAACCCGTGAAGCATGAAAGTGGAATTATCGAGCTAGTTAGCTAACTAACCAGCTAAGATGGTGACGGACAAAATGTTAAACTCCGGGCTTCAAAACAGCCGTCCACAAAGCAACTGGTGAAGTCCCGTTCACGACGTCCACTTCTTATATAATTATATACATCACCTTGACGTAGTGACGTAGAAGTGTACAAAGGGCAGGTATGCTCACCGGTGGGCATCATACCGCCATCTAGTGGGCCACATAGGTACTGCCAAATGGTTTAAATTAAAACAAAAAGCTTTGGTAATTTACAAAACTAGTTATTTTTATCTAAATGTGCTCAAGAATTTAAATAAATAATAAACCTAAGAAAAAAAACACGTTTGAATAACACCATATACATCAACAAACGTGTATTGCCACTGTTACCTAACGTTCCCTTTTGCAGACACACTATTGATTGTTTTTTTAATCGAAAAAGTGCCGTGAGAGACAAAAAAAAGCTTGGTGAGGAAACCCTGAAATTCTGACTCAAATTAATTTGGATTCCGCACAGAAGATGGACTGATAACAGAAGATCTAGCCATAAATGCAGATGCCATCTATGAAGCTAAGACAGCGGATGTTGAGGTTGCGGCAGTAAGAGAAAAAAATCTGATGTGGGCCATAAGTTACAAAAGGTTGGAAACCCCTACAGTAAGGTGCCGTCAGTAACACTTGACATCACCGCTGAATTTGCCCACAGGTACAGCAAACCACACTTCCGACAAGAAGTGGATGAATCTTGAACAATTTCTACCAGAAGGGGCGGGACAAAACTCTGCTTTTTAGCCTGTTATTAAGTTGTTCTTTAAATTATGAAATAATGACCACAATTTTAAATTCAACACTTTGATATTCCATTTCGTAATATGTCTCCCTATCATATTCCATCCCACAGTTAATTTGTTTTTTTGCTTTAACATTTAATTTAAGACACAAGCAGTGTTATTATGTCTAACCCACAGAGCAGCAGCAGGAGCTCTGATTGGCCTAACCTGTAAACACAAAACATCTGGCCAATCAAAGCTCCTGAATGAATGGCACACTCCAATGAAACAGTGCCCAAAGCTTTAGATAATAATCCCTGCTTGTGATGCAGATTGATGCTGTTGATGAGCCACCAGAGGTCACGATCCTGGAAGAGGACACAGAGGTTGTCAACGAAGAATACGTCCTGCCTGAGCCCTCAGAAACCAACACAGTGGCGAACACAGAAAACGACATCATTGTCCTGGAGGAGAGTGCAGTTGTGTCTCCTTCTTCTGGCCTGACCACTAGTGCACCTGAAGCTGGCAGTGAGTGTTAATCCTATAAAGCTCCTTTTTCAATTATTCTTATTTTGTGACTGTCTCGCAGTCTTGCACTTCCTACTGCTTTATATTTGCACTAAAACTACTTCTTAGGAAATTGACGGATGATTTTCTATTCTTCTCAATTCTCATTTTATCGATCTTAAACAGGATGTTTTTTTTTTGTGGTTTGCCGGATAGATCTGTGTGCTGTAGCCAGTTTAAAAAAGAAAAAAGGAGTCCAGCAGAGACTGAGTTGAGTTTCTTCTTGTCTTTGTTTTTTCTAGGCATTGAGGAGGAGGGTTTGTTGCTGTTGCCGGGTGACATTCTGCAGACTCCTGCTGAAACCCCTCCACCAGAGGAGCTCCCAGCTGAGCTTCCCTCCCCTGAGCTACCAGAGGGCGTCACACTGCCTGAACCATCAGTGGAGGTCGAGGCCTCCGGTTCGGGCACAGATGAGTTGGAGGCCCTGCTCCACCCATCTACACCGACAGAGGACGTGTCTCTGGAGGAGACTGGCGCAAAAGATGGGCTGATAGCAGAAGATATAGCCACAAATGCAGATGCCATCTCTGAAGCTGAAGCAGAGGATGTTGAGGTTGCGGCAGTGGGTGAAGAACCTACTGTTGCAGCTTTGGAAGAGGAGCGTCTGGATGAGATTGCTGTGAATGAGGCAGAGATTCCAGAGGAGCTGGAGATCTCTACAATCACAGCTGAGGCCACAGAAGAAGGCCTGCCTGTCCTGGTCCCACCGCCTGAGGCGGTAGATGTAGCAACTGAAGCACCAAAGCTGGAGGCAGCAGACACAGGTCTGCTTCCTGCTGGTGAAGACCCGGTGGAGGGCACAGAAGAGTCCAACCTTGCAATTGTTCCATCTGCAGATGAGGAAGTAAATCCTGAACAGCCTGCGGAAGACGCAGACATCAATATGGGGTCGACCTTTTCTGAGGAACCTGTATTTGAAGAGGGTGGCATGGAGGAAGCAACAGAGAGCGAGGGACATGAGGTGGAGGAAGAGACTGCACCTGAAGCTCCACCTGCAGAGGAAGAGGGCCCAGCAGCTCCAGAGATCTCCACAGAGGATCTTAAAGAGGATGAAATCTTACTGGTCAACCAAGATGAACTCGCGCGACCAGTGACAGATTTTTTGAGCCCTTCCGAACCGACTGCCCCGTCTCCAGAGAAGGAGTCGCCTTTCACCCGTATCTCTGACGTTGACCCTCCCTCTGAAGGGCAACCTGACGCCATCATCCCTTCACTGGTGGAGGTAAAGCAAAAGAATTGTATTGACATTTTTTTCAATTATCACTAAATACATTTTGTTTTTTAATAGAAGACTCATGTCTTGCTTTTCCTTGAAATGTTATCTAAACTATGGATACTGCAGATAATGTGCATATTTTTCGAATGAGGACAGCATCTCAGGTTAAGACCAAGTAAAACAGTACGCCAGTTAAAATGAGAAAGTCTCATCTCAAAACGGTTCAAAACATTTTTACCCACCAGATCCAGACCACTAACCAAGACTTGGATGATGCCACCTTTGGAGAGCGAGACTATGATGTGATCCACTATGGTTACGATTTGATTAACCACACAGAGGAGGGCAGCACTGGCCTTCCGTTTGGACACGGCACAGACCAAGTCAGTATCGCCATGCCTGTGAACCCTGGACGAGCACTGATGGTGTTCTTTAGCCTGCGGGTTACCAACATGATCTTTTCAGATGATCTCTTTAACAAGAGCTCCCCAGAGTACAAAGCTTTGGAGCAACGCTTCATTGAGCTGGTAAACGTCTCACATTTACTGTACTTCTGCTTGTCAGCATTTCCACTGTTGTGTTGAAACATCAAACTCAAATTTGTTTTCAATCTTTTCCCAGCTTGTGCCCTACCTGCAGTCCAACCTGAGTAACTTTGAGAACCTGGAGATCCTGAACTTCAGGAATGGGAGCATTGTGGTCAACAGCCGGATGAAATTTGGCAAACCTGTGCCACAAAGCGTCACCACCACAGTCTATCTGATCCTGGAGGACTTCTGTAACACAGCCTACCAGACCATGAACCTGGCCATCGATAAGTACTCACTGGACGTCGAGTCAGGTAGGTTCTCACCGGTACACTGCATGAGTGCTTTGAGGGGGCAGCTAGCCGGAGGTGCTGGTACATGGATTTTGTTGCCTTTGGACAGAGAGCTTTCCCCCCTGTCTCCAGTCTTTATGCTAAGCTCTGCTAACCGGCTTCTGGCTCCAGCTTCATATTGAAACGTCAGATATGAGAATGACCTCTATCTTCTCATCTAACTTTCAGCAAGAAAGCTTTTTCCCCAAAAACTATGCCCTCAATGCGTGTAATCGCTGAACATTATTTTGGAAAATAACTTCAAGCAGGTGTTGAATCCCCGTGAAGAGTCACATAAGCTGGGCTGAGATAATCAGGGCATCCCTGGACACATATCATTAACTGCACTTTGACCAACTCATTACTGTGTGCAGCTCTGGTTTTACACAGTATGTCTGTTGTATTGGCTTGATTTGTTCTAGTGTGGCTCACTTAAGGGACGAGTCTTCTCTGCACTTTTTTTTTTATTTCCTCATGTGGTGTCGAACTCGAGGCTTCTGTTTATAAGAACATAAGTCAGCTTGTAATCAGCCAATAACGATATCATTGATTCATTCTTGTGTTTACAATCATGACTGAGCAGTTATAATCTGTCTGAGCTGCAGCCAATGCACAATAATGGATCCCAGCATGCATTAGGAATGTATTAAAAGGGGAGGAAGAATGTTAGTTGCTTGTGTCTGTGTGTCCATTTTGCAAATAAATATTGTAATCAAGTAATAAAAATAAAAAATTTTTTTTTTGTGTTATTTAACTACCATTCTCATGTCTGTACTGTGAATATGGTAAATAAATGGCTGCAAGACAGTTTGCTTAGCTTAGCATAAAAATGAGTGGTGTGGCTCTGTCAGAAGGGAAAACAATCTGACAACCAGCACCTCTAAAGTTCACTAATTAACATGTTGTATCACATTTTTGGGATTTGTACAAAACCCGAAGTGTAAAAACTGCATTTTGCTGAGGTTTAGCTGTACACAACCAAGCTAGCTGTTTTCCCCTGTTTCCAGTTTTTATGCTAAGCTAAGCTAACCAGCTGCTGGTTGTGGCGTCATATTTATCGTACAGACAAGTGAGTGGTATTCTCATCTAACTCTCGGCAAGAACTCAAATTTTACCAAAAGGTTGTACTATTCCTTTAAATCCATGTTACCTTTTTCAGGTTGTAATTAAAGTATGTATATTGGTCATTCTAAGTCTTTTGAGATAATATATAGGTGGAGAAATTGACTCTCTGCCTCTTGTTAAATGCTGATCACCACACGGGCGCCTGCTTGTTACAGTTTCTCCGAATTCCTAAAGTCAACACTCCTGGTTTCTTTCATTTCCAGGTGACAAGGCCGACCCCTGTAAGTTCCAAGCGTGTAACGAGTACGCAGAGTGTAAGGTGAACAAGTGGTCGGGGGAGGGGGAGTGCGTCTGCAATGCTGGCTACTTCAGCGTGGAAGGCCTGCCCTGTCAGAGTATCTGTGAGCTGCGGACTGACTTTTGCCTCAATGATGGCAAGTGTGACATCATCCCCGGCCAGGGAGCCATCTGCAGGTGGGTGGGGATTCAGGTGGGTGGGGATTCAGGTGGGTGGGGATTAGGGGAAGTGATCTGCGTGTGTGCGGGGAAAGGGTGTCTGAGTTGGCAGATTTGCGAGGCCAGTGCTTCATCACAGAAACAGCTTTTCAACAGATCCTGCAGGAGGCCGGATTCTTGGCTTCTAGCTATAAAGTTGGTTTTGTTTTGCTAGATGAGGTGAAGATGAGATTTTCAACACACTCAAAGCATTTGTTCATAAGCTAATTTTTTTATTTGACTCCTCATACTTTGGAGAAAGAATTATAATCATAACCAGCTAAATAGAATAAAGATTGTCTTTTGCACCTTATTTAACAACAAATACTAATTAACTGTCTTCAAACATTTATATTTTTTATGACCTCAATGAAAAATAATAAAAAATAAAATCATGCCAACATTTTGAGTCAGCACTCACACCTTTGGCCAATTACTGTGGCCATTTAATTGTGGCCTCTGGCACTAAATGCACTGTTCATGAATTAAAAACAACAAGCACAATTTGAGGAGTGTTTGGGGGATTTTGGGGAAGTTATTGTGTCCAAGCATGTTTGTGCGTGTGTCTCCAAACAGACATTTGCATGGGTGTAAAATAATGTGCTAGTAATCCAAATCAGTGACAGAAACATATCCTGTGGCTGTGTTGAAACTCTTGTATGTGGTATGCACTTTAAATTGTATGATTATGAACAGACAGACACCACATCATAAATCATGCAGGCGGCTCCAGATGCTGCTAGATTGTTGTTTACTTCATGCCATCCAACTAAAAGTATTGCATCACTCTATTGAGACAGGAGACAAACATTTGAAGACTTATTTTATTCCAAAATAAGGCCATCATGATTTAATAACACATACAGAACATTATAATTGTTGTTATTAACTATGTCAAGACAACATACAAAAATGAGTCATTCATTCATTTTTACACAGAATGAAAGAAACAGAAGAGCAACGATGGGTTCCTTGTTCTTCTTAATTAAAAAAAGATTTTTACAAATCTTTCATCGTCACCTCAGGTGTCGCGTCGGGGAGAACTGGTGGTACAGAGGAGAGCACTGTGAGGAGTATGTATCTGAGCCGCTGGTGGTCGGCATAGCGATCGCCTCCGTAGCTGGATTCCTATTGGTGGCCTCCGTAGTCATCTTCTTCCTCGCCAGGACGTTACGGGATCAGTATGACAAGGACGAGTCAGAGGACCCCATACGGTGAGGAAAAGCACCCACTTACCCTCTGGCCAAACTTCTCAACAGAGCTCCATCAATTAGATCTGTTCCATTCTAAATGTGTCGCTCCATAGTTTTTACTTTTAAATTGTGTATGTTTATTTATCAGTTAGTGACACAAAGGTGAATAAAAAGGAGCACACTTGTGTCCTTAACAAACAAATATATGTGCTGACAGAAAAATGTCCCTTCTTTTAAACTTCTTAAACTCTAGAGAACCCATTCCATCCATCTTTTCTCATGTTGCGTGGTCAAGCTTAGTTTAAATCTTAAACACAGATCTACTGTATTTTAATGTGTCAGGCTAAATATAAAATATGTGCGGAAAAATAATGCCCAAGAGACCCAGAATATTTCATTGTATGTATATATATATATATATATATATATATATATATATAGTATATCAGCCTGCAAAAGCTGTTAAGTCTATTGAAAATAAACAAACCTTACTTTTGATAATTGAATAATTGTTTGATATTGAACAGAAACGTTTACATTTAGTGTGTTTGAAGTTTTCTGTCCTCCATGTAATCCTTTTGAGATTAAAGGAGCCTGGTTACTTTCTTGAGGGGACAGAATAAATTGAGACATCCCATGACTGTATCTTCAGTTAGACGGCTAAATTATCCACCACACCGTCCCTTTGCTCCTCTAGACTCCCTTGTCCTGGGCGTGCCTTCCTCCTGTCCTGCTTGGATCCTTCCTTTACTTTTACTCTTTTTTTTGCAGACACAAAGACCCACAATGTGTCTGTTCACCATCTATCTGTGTGTGTGTGTGTGTGTGTGTGTGTGTGTGTGTGTGTGTATGGCATGGTTCCTAGAGCAGCATATGGAAAAACACTGATCGGATATTGTGCTGATGTATTTTCCAAAAAGCCTTAAACACCTAACACAATAGACTTGCTGATAGTCTGGACAGACATACACTAGTAATGAAGGTTAATACATAATGAAGGTTAATACATAATGAAGTCTTATTCACTGCAGCTCAGTTTCACTTCTTCTTGATGACGTGTTGCTCTGTGTATCATTCTGCCTCCACAATGTGACAGATTTGTGTGTGTGTGTGTGTTGCTTTGCAGGCGAGCAGAGAGTGTCCCGTCTCTGGAAAGGGCGACGAAGTACAACCCCATGTATGAGAGTGAGGCCACCACAGGCTACAGCCATTACTACCGCCGCTACCCAGAGGCTCCTGTGCACAGCAGCGGCAGTGCTGAGGCCTCCACTGACTTCAGCAGCGAGGAGATACGACACATCTACCAGAACAGTGAACTGACCAAGGAGGTGCGTGTGTGTATGGGCTGCTATCCACTGGTCTTACTCCTTTTTTTGTTTTGTACCTCATTATCTTTATTATACAGCTAAATGTTAACCAGCAGTAATAGTTTTGCACTGATACGATGCTGATAGAAATAGAAAAATGTTAATCAGAACCATTTAGGAAAAGCAGCATATTAACTAGAGCCACGTTGTGTGAGTAATATTTACAACTACAATAAGTGATGGCAGAGAAAGTTAGTGGCGACTGAAGGTTGTCTTCTTTTCTTTTCTTTTCCCGCACACCAAGCTGACCTTCCTATTCATACTTTTATGAGGCTCTTTTGGAAAATCTCAGTTAGTTTTTGGAGGAGAAAAACAGTCTTTTAATCTGGATCAAAGGCTGAAATTGGAGGAAAAACAAGTTTTTAACCGGCCTCTGAGTGCCCTTATGAAAATGTCTTCACATGTTTCAAACGCAAAAACCCACATAACTGTAAGTGCAGGTGGGAGATGTGCCTTGCTCAAGGTCGTCCGGGTGTTAGACCCAGGGCGAGGTATTTCACTTTCACTTCCCACATCCACATTATTTGACCTGTTTACGATCTGAATTGGAAAGTCTCAGGTTGTAAACGTGTTCATCCACCAACTGGCTATTACGCCTATAAACAGGAAAGTCATTGTAGTTTTTTCTAAGTATAAAATGTCACGTTTTGATTAAGCCACATCCTGTTCAGTTTAATGTTTATCTGCCTGTGATGTAATGTTCCCATCCGACTGATACCATGTGTTCCTGCAGGAAATCCAAGACAGGATACGCATTATTGAGCTCTACGCGAAGGACCGACAGTTTGCAGACTTTGTACGGCATCATCAAGCGTGAGTGCCTCTCTTGTTTTCCCTTTTATACTGCAATGAGATAAACACATGGACCAAGCAAACCAGGATTTGAGGAAAAGGGGAAGTGAGTTTGAGATACAGGAATCTGGCAAGATTGTACACAAAAAGGATTAGTTAGTTAGTTGACAGCTGCGTGAGACAAGGAGAAGAGTTCATGCCACGCCAAACCAGTGTGGAAACAGATTTATCATTCTAAAATCTTCACCAATCAGGCCCAGAGCTGATACAATGAGACAGAAACCATTAGGAGGCACAGACATTCCTTCGTGTTTGCCAACAGTCTGGCAGAAGCAATGTGTCTGTGTGTACAAGTGGTGGTTGTTTTTAAGTCCTATCTGGCTGTATAGACCACCGCTCTGTGTGCCATAGAGCTGCTTCTTGCCAGATAAACCTTGAGAGTAAAGTTCTGGGTTCTTGAATGTGCTGTTAATAAAGTAACAAATTGACCTAGAAAAATGAAATCTAATGTGTTTGCGTTTGTATGTGCTGCAGTGTCGTGGATACCCGCAAAGAGAGCTCCTCTTCACACACATGAAAACCTCCTGTCAACAAACAAGGTATTTTTTTTCGTCCCTTCAAGACTGTGTAGCAGGTTAGTTAGTTTCAGTTAGAAGTCCTCTCAAGATTTTTGTCAGAAATACCATCGACAGTAGGTTGGGATGAAATACAGTGAAGTACTTCATGAAGGGATATTTTGTATATTTACACAAAGATTTAGCATGATAAGTAAATGTTAGTGTGGACCTCTCAGTAAGGAAGTGTAATCAATACATTAGCAATGGTCCTACAATGAGTACCTATAAATAAATTACACCAACAGTTTCAGGAAAGGGGACAAATATACTGTATATCTAGTTGCATAGACTGTGTATATTAGGTGTTTCTAATACATGAAACATGTGGACCCTGCACACTGACATACCTTTTCCTGCTGTACAGAAACAAGCCTCTATGTTAGTAAAGTGAAGCTCCCTATCAAGACTCTTCTGTTTCTTCATCATCGTCGAATCTGGACTCTTTAAGACGGACTGTACTTCAGTACGCTGCTCTTTATTTTATCTCGTCCAACGACCCCTCTGCATGTCTGCGTGTGACCCTCAACTGTTGACTGTTCTCCCTCCTTCATTTGTGCCTTCTCTTGACTGGGTGAGCTGGTTGTGACGTCAAGTGCTGCTCATCTGCTGGACGTCTCCCTTTTGGGGAAACTGGACTGAATCCTATTACTTGAAATGTTCATCACAATCCTGTCAGTAGTACTTTTGTTTAGTGGAATCATCGGTTGTGTTTCATCATGTCATATTTGTCCATACTTAAAAGGAGGAACTTAAAACTGTGAATATGTATATAGTGTTACTGTTAGTATGTTTGCTATTTAAGATATTAATCTCTACTTTTCTTTGTCTCTACAAAGTTCAAATTTACTCTTTAGGTTTTCTCAGAGAGGTGCTGAGAAAGCTGTTCTTTTTGAATCAATGGTGCTATCTAATTTAAAATGTAGTGGTCTATAATGATTAATTTTTAAAATTTAAAAGCAAAACCAATGGATCAACCCTGTGTACACTACTGTGCATGAAAGGAATAGTTCAACCTCAGTCTATGGGGAAAATATGCGTATTCCCTTTCTGGCTCAGACTTCATTGAGAAGATTGATTGGACCCTCATATCTGTCGGTGACGGTACAGTCAGCAGCTGTTAGCTTAGCACAAAAACTGGAAACAGGGAGAAACAGCTCGCCCTGAGGTAACAAGTACATCATATTTTAAATAAACAAGATATAACGAGTTAATAAGCTTTGGAGGTGCTGGTAAAAAGATTGTGTTATGTTGGGACAGAGCTAAGCTAGCTGTTTCCCCCATGGTTCCAGTCTTTGTGCTAAGCTAAGCTAAACAGCTGCTTGCTGTAGCCCAACATCTAAATCCCATCTAAATCTTCGCAAGAAAACAAAGAAGCGTTGGAAGAGATGGCCAAATTTAGTGCTAGTGTATGTATTATTACTGTTCATTAATGTAAAAGCAGCCTTTCACAATATGAACATTATTCCAACAATCTTTCTACTGGCAGGTGATTTTTCCGACAGCTTTTTAACGGCTCCATCAATCAAAAGCTTTGGCGTGCATGTTTGTAAAGGTACGGCGTGGTAGACTTGAGAAAGTGAAAACATGGTGATGAGAGAAAGGCAAAGAGCATGAACCCGTTATAGTTCTGGGATTAAGAATTAAGTGAAAACATGTTTCAGTGGAAAAATGCTCCGGGGCAAGCAGCCGAGGGATTTATTCAAATATTCAAATGGTCTGCTTTCAGTTTTCATGTGTAATGCACCTGAAAGAACGGGAACAGCAGGCTGATAAACGGCATGCTCTCTTTGGAAAGACGACCTCAAGCTGCGTCTCCAGCTGAAAAAACTTCAAGGCTACCAGCAATTCTTTTAACAAATGATCTGCCCTGGGACTACTTGTTTGGCCACCATACTGCTCCTCAATCGGAGCCCCTTCTGACAGACTAACTCCAGTGTTTTCTTTGGTCTTCTCACATGTTCCTCCCTGGACTTGTTTGTCTTGACCCCCTCTGTCGGCCAGAATCAGACACATAGATCGTGTTCTAGCTTCTTGTTTACATTACGTGCTTTTTTACTCTTATTTCAGAGGTCCACACAAGCGACAAACACCGACGAAGCAGACTCTTGTGACAGTGTCATGCCTTTTGCAATCTCCATATTCAGTTGTATTTTTATATGCATGCTTTTTTTCGTGTCGACATTCAGTTTTTGTCAACATCCTCCATCTGCCGCCTGGACAAACGACCAATCATCCCATACTGCTGTCATGTAAATATCATTCAGGATATGTTTAACAGTTGTAGGATGTAAATCATGCGTGTCTCAAATGTTTCATTATTTTTATACAGATATTTCTTTCACCATTTTAACAGTGTTATCATACCGTGCTGCTGTATAAATTACTAATAACAAATTGGAACATGTCTGAAAATAAAATGTTTTATACAAAATGCAGAGGTGGAATGCAACATTTACTTAAGCACTGTACAATTTAGAGGTACTTGAGTATTTCCTTTTCATGCAACTTCTATTCAGTTGTAGTTACTTTTCAGGTTAAGATTTTAGCTACAAAGCACATGATCAGCCTGTAAAATAAGATGTTTTGTTATCAAATAAGGAGTGTCCAACACCAGCTAGGAAAAATAGACGCCTATGTGTTCATGCATCAGTAATAATAATGTAATAGATATAATGCTCTACGGGGGAAATCTACAACTTCAAGAACTTTTGATAAGTTAAAAAATATTTTGTTTATTAGAATTCTTTAACGTTTATTTGCTTTCTTGCCGAGAAGTAGCTGAAAATATGTCACTTGATATCACATCAGCAGCTAGTTAGCTTAGCTTACTTAGTTTGGCCAGCCTGGCTCTTTCAAAAGATAACAAAGTCCTTCCACCAGTAACTCCAAAGAAAGGGATCATAATATAGATGTCTTTTTCCACTTTGCTCTTGGACCTGGTGTTTAGCTGTTCCTGGGTAATCTGAAAAGCAGATTAGCCTTGTCAGGAATGGATTATAGGCCCGTCTGTGGCCAAGTTTCTAAATGAGTGTATACCAGTAATCAGCCTGCGCTACTCACTTGTACACATATGTCAGGGTGTGGCTGTGTCATTTTACGCCTATGCACAAGTAAAGGACATTGCGTAAACCCGGCATTAGTGTGGTAAAACGATACAGCTCGTTGTGTCATACTGCACTGTATTGCATCCAGCTGCAGATTCTGTTGTTACATTTCATGAGCATTGTTCCAGAGGTTTGGATTATGGTGTGGTTGAGTGAGGTCAGCGGGTGGGTTTTTTGGACAGTGATGGTGTAATTGAATCATATTTAACATTAGAAAATCAAAATCACTATGGTGACGGAGCCGGAGGGTGTGCCTGCTTTAAGTGGCTCAGCGGTCCATGTTACTGTAGTGCATGGCAGTGGGTGAAAAATGGAAACACCAAGTGAGGGAGGAAATCATTACTGCATGCAGACAGACTGAGGATAATTTGGGTCGAGGAGTGACGAACGGATGAAAAGTTCCAGTGTTGGAGAGTTGTTCCCGACCAGGTGGGTCGATGTTTGCCCGTGTGAAAAAAAAGCAGCTTCAGCCTTCTGCTCGAATAATAAGTTGCTTGGCGTGCAATCTATGATCGTGTTCCTCGTGTTAAACCAGTTTGTGGAAAAACCCTTGTGTTCATTTGACACTTGCGTTCCTCCCTTGTTGTTCGGATTCCCAAAGACCTCATTTCTGTTTGTAATAATAATAACGAAATTAACTTGTTTTCTTTTCTTCTCACCCTGTGGTGGTTCTGGGCAGGGGGCTGTAAATGCCCCTATTGCAACAAGCCCCACTAAAATGTTCACTCTCACCATTCAAAATTGTGATCACTATAATTTTATTTGTTGTTAATTGTTGGGTGTTTGCGGCAGTTAATTGTATTGAAAATAGCCGGACTGTGGTGTTTTGGATGTGTCTGATCCTGTGATACCACAAGGGGGCCATGTATCTATTTGCCTGCACTCAGATGACCATAAATAGATATTTGTTTGATGAGCTGCATTAATCTCAACTCAAGAAAGAATCAGATTTTAACCGTAGTTGTGTTTCCATGACTCAAATGCATGCGTGTGTCCGTGTGTAGTTGGAGAGGCTCCAAGTGAGATTGGAGATGAATTTGAGTAGGACACTGAATAGATACCTGATTGCACAGGATTCCCACATTTTGAACGCATTAAATAATCAGAACTCCTTCTCTTCTTGTCTTCCTTCCTCAACAACAGCATGTAATTATGCTGATAAGCCTGCAGTGGTGTTATTTGATACCTCAATGAGTCTGCAGCTCATTCCCTGGTGTCTGTGCAGACTCTTGTTAAGTGTCTTATAAAAGTCTGCTGATTTATGAGCAGATAAATGACGGGAAGGCCCTCACCAGCTGGCTGTGAAACACTGTGCAGAAACTATTCCGTCTATATCCTGTACCCGTGGAGCATGGAAATGAGTTTGGTGCTGGTACACTGGCACCTCTGAATGTGACCCACAAGTAAGACTTGTATTCCTTGCTTTCAGCAGCTGTTTGGGAAGATTTTTCTCACTAAAGATCATTTCAAATTGTTACACCTTGAGGCAAATTAGCTTTAATCGACAAGAGGTTTTACTACACCAAGAGCATGGCAGATTTTTTTAATACTCACACGTCTCTTTGTTTTAGCACTATATCCTGCAATCTCTTGCACTCACACCAGTCCCTCCCCTCGTCATTTCCTGTTAAATCTAATGACTGTGTTTTCTTTCTAAGCCCGATGTGGACCCAATAATGTGTCCCGTATGTTTGTTTTTTTCATGTGGGTGTGTGTGTCAGTGGGAGGAGGATGGAAGATGAGAGCGAATCGGATCGAGGGAGAAAGAATCAGAAAAGGCACGTGGCTGGATTGCTGCTCTGTTTTCGGCCCACGTGCCTTACCAGCAGCGTAGTGTATGCAATGGGTAACCCGAAGTTCACTGGCGGATAGGACTGTGCAAGTCATCATTTGTTTTTCCCCCAACTCCCACTGGCCTGATAATCATTGCCACAGGCCCAAATGGGCCTAATATTAAACACTCAGCATTTATTACCAGATATTTCCCTCAGAGGTTAAAGGAGACCAAACATTGCTCGAGGGAGACTTCACCAGGTGGCTATGAACTCCAAATGAATGCTAATGTTGTGCTTATTTTCTGGATGTGTGAATAAGCACTTTTTTTTGCTTCATTATCTTTATTGGATTTTTGAGGAGTGAGGAGATTTTGGACAGACGTGGATGTAAACTGCAACTTGACTGGGTATTTCTGGTTTTAAAATGTATTCTTTTTTTTTTATTATTATTTCATTATTAGAAGGAGGAAAAAGGGAAGATGTGTAAATGTTTCTTATTCTGCATTTTCATTCAAAACTTGTTTTACTTCTTTTTTAGAGTCTATTCATGGAAGTAATTAGCATAGCAACATCCAAAGCAGATGCAGATCCTCTGGAGATACATTTAGCATAATGGAGTGTTGATTTCAGCTTGCCCTTGCATCACCCCATTTTACAGCCTGCTTCTACTTTTCATCCCCAGATCTCACTTGAAGCATTATTTCGGTGTTTTGGCAATTAAAATGATGTATTGCAGTTTGTGATAGTTAGATTCTTTTCTCTTGCTTGGCAGTCGCTTCTTTCTCTGTCAGTCTGAGGCTTGGTGGTTTGTGAGGTAACCCTCTCTGAGACTGATTTATACCACACAGATGTTCGAGGATGAGCACTTATCCTGTTGGGAAGTACTGTGTGTTTGTTTGTGTGTGTGTGTGGGTGTGTTTGTGGGTGTGTGCGCGCGCGCGCGCGTGTGTGTGTGCGTGTGCGTGTGCGCGTGTGTGTGTGAAAGTGACTGTGAGAGAGCTTCTATGTGATGAGTGAGATGACATTAGCTGCGAAACAGAGCTGTCCAAGGTCTGCATGGGAAACACTTAAGGTCCTATGGCACTGTAATGAAAATAGTTGTTCAACTCCCTTTTCCCCATTTAGGAGAATATCTTCCTGACAAAATGCAGATAAGTGCAGTTACACTATATCATAGAGGTTCTTGAGCTTTCCTGTCTGATGTTCGCCACAGGCCAAATAAACTCAAGCACTGATTTTAAACTGGATAGTGTTTAACACTATTAATAACATACATTTGTATTGTTTACTGTCAATTTTAAGTTGGTTTGTTCCAGTTTGCATCACCACTTCAAGTAGCAGAGGCAAATGTTTCAATCATTTATTACTCTTTGCTTTCTATTTCAACTTTTTTATCATCACTTTTAGCTATTTTACATTGATCTATTGCTTCTAGCAATGCATTTAACTTACTTATTGTTATCTTTCATATTTGCATTATATTTGCAATCTTCTCTCTTTGTATTGCAAATGCTGCACAGCAATTTCCCTCGGGATGAATAAAGTTTTATCTCATATTATTTTATCTTATCTTTATTTCAACAGATTTTTTCTCTGCTAGCTTGGTAGCTAGTATCCGCGCAGGCTCAATTGCAATGTAGTGTACAGGCATTGCTGTCTCAATTTTTGGATGTAGTTTTAATTTATTATTATTATTTAAAATTAATATTTTTACAAATTAATTGATATACTCCACAAACTCCACATCCCCCCTACAACTGCAGAAGTAAGTTACACTGGTTGGAAATCACTGCTATATCAGACTGTAAACTCATCAAGCAGCAAAGCTGATATGTATTTCCCTGCAGAGATTCATTTCTCCTTTATCAAATTGATTGATATTATATATCTAGAACATATTTCAGATTAAAAACCCGAGCTTCTATACAACAGAGTGAAGCTTAATGTCCAAAACAACTCCTATTGTCATCCCTCTTTAATCAGGGCTGGATTCAGACCAGGTTCTTGGCAGCAACACTAACCAGTTGGCTATTTATCAGCTAGTGTCAGTTGAAAGTTTGGCTTCAGTTATCTCTCTGTTTTGGTGATTGTTGTTGTGTTGAACAAACCCTCGACTTAAAGTATAATAGGCTCGGACAGTTTGTGTAAAAAAAAACCCCAACAACAACCTTTGATGCGATGATACATTTGTCCCCACTGACATAATGAATATTAGTTTTCTTCTCTTTTCCAATCATGTTCCGTTGCTATTGTATGTAATGGATCGTTCCCTCCATGACATTATTTATAACTGCAATGGAACTGCTAAATCAAGAGTGTGAAAAACATGATCTCAGCTATCTTGTTCCAGACCTTCTGTCAGCAGAGACGTCAGCGGGGACGGGAGGGAACAAACAGTTCACATGTTGCAGGGAAACCTCTTCTGATCCATCAACACCTCAGTTCATAGCGAGCGACAGGTATGCCTTTTCTGGATTGGGAAGAAGAAGCTGCTCACATATCCACTGAGCTCACACACTGATGGCATTCACATTAGCCTTTAGTGACTACAGTGTTAAATGTTAGGAAAGAATTAACGACATTTTACTCCCTTACGATATTGAATATTCTCTGTTTATGAGATTATGATTTTACAGTATTGGTTTTGTGAGCTCATCTGCAGGTCTTTGTTGTTTTGGTTGCTCCGTGCTGACTGCTAATGATGGAAGACAAGACAGGATCCTGGACCAATTTAGATCAAAGTCATAAACGTCAATCTATATTTTCTTTGGTTGGCTTTCTGTGTGGAATAACAATACTCAATCATTCCCGAATGTACTCTCACTGTGACATCAGGGTGTCTAAAATGAGAAATGATCAAAGTCAATCTCGGGCTGCTGTTCACCACATTGACCTGAATGTTGGGCTGTTGACCTTGGCAGCCGATGCAAAACCACGAGGAGCCGAAGTCATAACTTCAAGTCGTGTCGCGTCTGTTCCACTGGCTTCTGTCACTCAGTGCACTTCAGCATTTCACTGGCCTATTTGAATAAAATGAAGTGTGCCCTTTCTTTGAGACTGACTATTTCAAGAAGTCCCTACTTCTGCGCCCCAATTAAAGTCAAAATCCTGTTTGTGATTAGTTTCAGCTTATCATTTACATTTGTGACCACACGTCTGCCTCGTGGGAGTGGCACTTGGCAGGAGCACCGGGGGCCTCATTTGGACGAGAAAGACACGGTGTGGAAAAGGAAAACAGTCTGAGGCGGCGTGCAGGTGTAGAGACCAGAGTAGACCAAAAGCCCCTCTGAGGCCCTCTGCTCATGTGGAGAGAGCAGCTGGATATTCTTATTTAAGTCTGTGAACAAGAGACAGTAGCAGAACCATCAGACTGTTAATCATCATCATCATCATCATCATCATCATAATCAAGAGGTTGAACGAAACACAAACCCTTTTGAGACTTTTAACCTCAATTTGTTTTTACTCAACTTTTGTTATTCATGTAAAATGCTTTTTGAGGAGAGATTTTATTTATGTATCTATTTATTTTAATCACTCAGTAGAAATGGGTTTGTATAAACCCTCTGGGGGAAATCTGTTTTGTTTTCACAGCACTTTGGCAGTTTGATGACCTGACAGTTTGCAGTATGGTTAGATTGGGAGTCGGTCAAATAGGCAATTTATAGAGGGCTGCAGGATTGAGACCTAAAACCTGAAAATAAGTTTGCATTTTACACTTATGGTTCCCTCCACTAATGGTCCATGGGTTTCCACTCTATAACTATAATAGCACTAAATATAAGAGTGGATACAAACAAGTCCACAGATTATTGAATATTGCCCTTTCATGCAGTATAATCCATTTGTCAATCATTAAGCAAAAGTCACATATTCTTATTGACCATTTTCTAAAGCATACCAAAACATTGAGACGGACCTTTCAATCAGTCATTGGTTTCTGGTAATTTCACTACAGTATGATAATTAACTTGTGGAGAACAGAAACTTGCAAAACATAATCCATAACCATGAAAATTAAGTCAAATTTTCTAAGCCCCAATACTGCAGCTCACATTAGAGATTTATTTGAAAACTTCGTAGTAAAGACAAACATTGAACAAACATGGATGTCAGAAAAAGGATAACGTGAGTTTGGTGCTTTCGTATTAAAAATGTCCTTAAATGCCCTTTCAAGGAGGATTTTTCCAAAACATTCCGAGCGCTCAACTAAACTTTCATCTCGTGCTGAAATGAGTAAAGACAACAGAAGCTTGAAGGGAGGAAGTCAGTCTAAAAACCTGAATGGTCAGATTGACACTACTTTCAGTTAGTGGGCTAAAACAAGTAAAACCTCTATTATATTCGCTTAAATCCACAGGAAAAAAAGCTGCGTCACAACTGCTGATCCAGCTTCGTCTACCCGTTAACTACTATGTAACTAAGGTTAGACAACTAGAATGAGATTTATTCTAAACATATATGCCACAGATCTTCACTAAACCTTTAATCTTGTAAATAGTCTTTTATTATGGGACAAAATATGGCGTATAGACTACTCATTGTGTGTGAAATCACTTCATTTTGGGATGAGCTGCACTCCTGGGACTCGAGGAGCTGGAAAACCTGTCGGCCGTCTGTAAAACACTGTCAGCGATCACAGGAAAACGACAAGCACAGGTTACCGCAGTGATGCAGGGTCACTGAGGGTTTTGTTATTTAATCTTTGTTGGCATACACCGCTCTGAAAAATATTGTGGCATGTCTTACGTTATTTATGCTCACCAACAGGTGTTTGAAACTGACACGCATCCAAGTTAACTCAATCTGTCACTATTATGTTACAGTGAGCGAAGTCAAACTTGTGAGGAATGGAATCCCACCTCTCAAAGGACAGATCTCCCCCCCCCCCTCTTTTAATTATTTGCTTTAACAACAAAGTACTCTCACCTCAATAAACATTTTTTACTACAATATGTTACCATAAAGCCTTAACAAAGCAAGGCAGACAAACAAAATAAACCAGAAAAGTGCACTCAGTAGTGCAGAACACTGTAATATGTGATTTAAGAAGACAACACACGATTGGCTAAACCCCCGTCTAGACACTAACGGGCTGTAAGGCATCGTAAAATGATATATGCAGACAATCAGCTTAAAGACACCTCATACAATCTCGCCAAAACAAAATCAAACTTGAAATTAAATAGGTGATAAAAGGTATTTTGATATTTTGAGTGTGAGTCACTACAACCATGAGAGGTCCTTGAGCATGAAATGATTACTGGCCACCCAAAATATTCTGTACTTTGCTGCGGCAGAATGAGAGATTAGCCGTGGACAGACCCACGGGGTCTTTAGCCACGACTTACAAGGAAAAGTTAACCCTTTTCACTGCATCCTGCAAAGAAATAGTCCCCCTTAAAACCATTACTTTTAGTATTTACACTTTTTTTTTGTTGTACAGAATAAACCAACAAGGTAAAATGTTTACATTATTGCGCTCTACAGATGCTGGTAGGCGGATCTTCTTGCCTTTGGTAAGAGCTAGACTAGCCGTTAAGCTAAGCTAAGCTAACTGGCGGCTGGCTAAAGCTTTATATTACAATACAGACATGAGAGTGGTATAGATCTTCTTAACAAACTCTCAAAAAGAAATGAATACTTGTATTTACAAGCTTACGAACAATTCCTTTAACACACTGAAAAGAGGAAGATATTTCGTCTTCCAGCTGATCAATACCAACAATCTCTCCAACAGGGTGACAAAGGATTTGATCTCTGTTGGGGTGCTGAGGGAGGCTGAAGGAAGAATCCCAAAGCAAGCAGAGAACAGATTTGCTACAACTGTTTCTGTCTCAGCCCTGTTGTGTTTCAGTCTCTTGGTTTGTTTTGCTTGGCCTTTTTGTGGTCTGAGGTCTTTCCCTTCATATCTGTGGTCGACAGAGATAATGTTTTAGGTACGTGGTGCTGTGAGGAGGAAATCGTGGCTTACCGACCAGTATGAAGCAGACATAACATTCTGGGCCTCAGCAGGAGATGGTGTTTTAAATCATCTGTGATTACAAAGCTCCTTGTGAAGAATTTCTTGATCCACGCAGCTTTTTCCCTGAAGCTGTCCATGTTTTCTTTTTACTCTGTCTAAACTGATTCTGTCATCTAGTTTATTGATTTACACATTGAGAATCTGCAGGCTCTACATCCTATTCTTGTCTTAACCTCTCCATCTATTTTATTTTCTCCACATGCTTAAAACATCTTAAAGGATATTATATCCTGTCAGTTTCTAGCTTTGTTCAAACCCAACTGGCTGCGTGACACGACATCTCCAACCTGATAACTTTGAGGACAGATCGGATTGGACTCGGCCTTAAGGGATCAGAGTGAACTCATGTTATCCAAACATGTGCCTGAACTAATCTTAATTATCGATTACTTCATTGCAAATAATGTGTGTGTGTTTTAAGAGATTTATAGAAATGAGGATGAACGTATTAAGATGAAAGTTGTATGACAACACCTGACATCACTTCTAACAATCAGTTTAATTTGCTTTGAACAGTTCAAAGTACCTTACAGGTACATGTTTTTTTAATTAATTTAAAAGATCAGTCCAACATTTGTGGACAGTTTTTTTTTTTTTTTTTTTTTTTTTACTGAAGTGTAGAAAGTACGTGTTGTAGTTTTACAGGGAGTTATGTGTCATATTTTCTTGGCTGGGTGCAGTGAGGTTTGCCAGGAAACCAGTTGAGACTCCAGAACACAAAACAAAACCTGCACATAAACCACAATGTCTGGCTTTTACACCTTGTTTTTTGTAAATACCAACGGTATACAATGTGTTATTTAGTGTTAATGTGCATTGGAGGAGCTGGTGCAAGGAGTTTAATACCTTTGAACAGAGTCAGGCTAGCAGTTTCCCTCTGTTTCCAGTCTTTGTACAAAGCTATGTTAACCGGCTGTTGTAGCTTCATAACTAATGCACAGATATGAGAGTTGTATCAATCTTCTCGTATAACTTTGTGTACAATGACTCATTGTACACAAATCATTGAATAAATACATGAAATTAATCATTTTTGTAATTCGTAAATTAATTTTATATGATATATGGGACGCTGCACGTTAAGATCATATGTACTAGGAGTTAGCTGTGCAAAACATGATTTTCTTTTTCATTTTAAAGCTCTGCTATGCTCTTTTTAAATAAATTCTTGGATGCAACAGCACTTTCGTGAAGCATTCATCTTCGGGTTGGGTTTTAAATAGATCAGAGGGCTCTCTGTTCTCTTCAGGAAGTGACGAGCCCCTCAGCCAACTGCTGAGATTTGCAATGCTGATATTTTTTGGTTTCCAGCCAACAGTAAGAGTTGTTTCTGACAGACATATGGAAACCAGATGGTCCTTTACCCAAACAAGTCTTTCAAAGCTTTAACCAGTGTGTGTGTAATCAAGAGATTGTGGCTTACACACCAACCTGTCAACTGAAGATAAACAACCCAGTCTTCTATGTTGTATCATAGTGTAACACAATACATCTGTGTGTGTGTGTGCATGTGTATGTGTGTGTGTGTGTAATGTAGACCTCTGTGTGTCCTTCACTCTTTGTTGATTGTTGTGGATCTTTCTCCGTTGTCTGTTGACACACACTGTGGTTTGCGTGCATCATGCACCAGTGAGAGTTGCCCAGACACATCCATCCACAAAAAGAGAAAGTATGCGCATCTGCGTGTGTGTGTATGTGTGTGTGTGTGTTTGTGTCAGAGAGAGAGAGAGAGAGAGAGAGTGTGTGTGTGTGTGTGTGTGTGTGTGTGTGTGTGTGTGTGTGTGTGTGTGTGTGTGTGTGTGTGTGTGTGTGTGTGTGTGTGTGTGTTTGCATATGTCTGGGTATGGTGTGTGCAGAGTCGGCCAGGTGGATTAAGGAATGTTATGGAAAATTAAAAAGGCCTGTGAGGGAGACGGGCCAGTCGGGGTGACTGTGGCATTTGGAAGTGGGGGCAGTTTTTCCAAATTGTCCACCGTTCGCCTGCTGTTCACCTGCTCACAATTAGACCTGGATGTCTTTGCTTCTCTCTCCTACTATGGCCTCTGCAATAATTTGTCCAGACATATGTCAAGGACTGGAATCAAAGCAATAAAGAACAGCTCAGAAATACACCTTCATGTCGATGAATTTAGCTTTATGGTTTTGCTATCAAACATGCAGCACTTCATAGACTTTCGAAAATAAATAAAACCATCTCAGAGTATCTATTTAACCCCGTTTTTCAGTTTGAGAGCCTTCATCCACGACCCTAAAGCCTTCATGAAGCTTTGAAGGGGTTGTGTAGCTTTGACTTGGGACCAGTTGCATGCAGTATTCCTCAAATTCTTCTCCTTCTTCTTTGTAGTTGTAATAATAAGTTGCGAATTTCGAAATGTGTATGTTAAAAGAAACATATGATTGGAAACAATGAATTCTGTAAATGTGGGATCTAACCCATGAACTTAAACACAAAACCATAAGCAGAAAAAAATACTGATGTAAATGAAAACCATAATTTTTAATCAAAAAAGAATACACTTGCAAATAGAGAATAATATAATAGTTATAATGGATTTTATACATACTGACCTTAGGGAAAATGGCTACATTGCTAACACTGTAACAATTGATTCAGCTAATTAACATATAGCTATAAACCCTTTTTATGGAGATGGTTTCACTTGTAAATGAGCCTCCATGTGTGATCCAGTGAAACTGACTGATTTAAGCTCCGTGTTCATGTATCTGGTGGAGCTAACATTGGAGGTCACCGTCTTGAAATAATGACTGAACTTCAAGTCATAATTAACAGTTTCTTGATTCTGCTAACATGGTGTGAATGCAATATGCTTGTTGCTATAGCAACATGTTAATGTTGTCAGTTGGTGACTGAAGGATTTGCTTGCTATCTTAGTTGCTAGAAATACATAGTTTTTGATTTTGCTTAATTGACCAAATGCATTATTATTTATTTTTTACATTCTGGTTTGGTCAGTCATAGCATTGTAGATTATTGTTACAATCTATACATTTCACCTTTTTGTGGATTGGTTGTTTTCCCAAACTTAGTGTATCTTTGCATCATTCCCCTGTTTACAATTTGTCCTCGAAGCAAAATTGTCTTCAAACAGATAAAAGTTTGCCAGCTGGATAAAAATACCGTGTCCTCACTGGTGGAACTGTTTTGGTGAACATTTCTTATTCTGTCATGTTTTATTGTTTTATTTCATTAGACTATTCAAAGTCTGTTTGATTCAAGATTAGACTCACTTTAGCCCAACAATTAGTCTTTATGTCTCCGGCTCCAGGTGAAAGAGCAGATAACAAAGGAAAGACTATTTTTGGTTATCTTGTACTTCAGACGATCTTGTGGTTTGAGTTGTTTGTGTTTAGCTTGTTTGTGCGGCTTTGCATGGAGAAAACACGGCACAATAGATGCCAGTGATTCACAATGTTGTTTTTCTGATTTTGACAACATTTACCTCTAATTTATCAGAAAACCAGAGCTTTTCATGCTATGGGATTTGTGAGTTTTGTATTAAATAGAGTAATAAATTCATGATTTTGACTCAGCCTTATGGTTGAAAGGTTGAGGGGTTATTGGAAAGAGTCCAACACCAGAACCAGCTTCTACAGTTCAGCCCAAACGTCTGGCAAACGCTCCAGCAGGGACTACCTGAGGCTGGCTGTTTCAAATCCTCTTTTCAGTGACTGGAAACTATTTTAATGGGAAACACAGGGATGGATAATAAAAAAAAAAGAAGAAAAAAAGAGTTGAGAGTTAGATCTTCACTCTTCTCCAGGCCCAATTAGATGTTGGCCCGTGTCTGTCAGGAATCTTTCTGCAGTTTTGCGGGAAATCATAGTACATTACTCCAGCAGCACGTCTCCTCTCCACAGCGGAGAGAATATTTAATCCTCTGAGAGAAACAGAGAAAGAGAGGACACTTGTGTTTCATGTGACATGCCAGTCATAGTGCCCTCTTTGTTAATGAAGTGAGGTATTATGTAATAATCTTTCCTGGTAAATTGCAGGATAATATGCTCATTTGTATCAAATCAAACGCAATCAGGCATTAGCATGGTCATTACAGAGCTGGCCCTGACTGCTGCCATGGAGAATATCTCCCACATGCTGCACATGAAGTCAGGTTATCTGCAGTTCACTGAAGCCCTTCCTGCTTCCATTTACCGGGAAAGCCTTTCAGGTGTGTAGGCATTCACTTCTCTGCTCTTTGCGGGAAGCAATTGCGCAAGTTTAGGTGACGTTAGGATTTTTTCCAGGAATCTCTGATGTTTTTTCTTTGCTTCATCCTGCCGGTTATTTTTTGACAATGGATGAAGTAGTGAGACATCACTTTGTCTCTGCATGTGATTTCTTTTCCCCCGAGAAAGGCCACTGTGTGGTCGATATGCGTTGGTCTTGTTTTTACTCACGTTGCCACAATAATACAGGCTTTTTAACTTTTGAATGAAGCAGTGTGACTTGACTTTTAAAGAAATGAATTATCTTCTTTGATGACACCGTTGTCTCAGTGTGCATCAGGAGCACTTGCTTTGGGTCACATCACTGTCAGATCCAAGTCGTGCGTCCTCTCATATTTTTTTGTAGTAAATGTGAATTGAATAATATTATTTATGCAGTTTCCGTTCAACAGCTGACTCCCCAAACTTGGAGTCCTGGAGCGCATCAACAAGACATATTTTTAACACTCACTGCAAATAAATGAATTACCATGAAATCACAACATGACTTAAGGATGAATTACTTTGAAGGTGGCAAAATCTTCTTGATAATGGATTGCATCTGTGGCAATTTGAAAGTCTATGTATGTTGATTATTACAGAAAACTGAAACCAATGGCTGTCTGGAAGTTAGGAAAATCAATTAATATACCCTTTGGAAAATGGAAAGTAAAACAGCAGTTAATCGGCTAAAACATGCAGAACCACCGACGTGTAATTTGTTTCTTTGGACAAAATAATTAATAATAGCTTAAGTATCATTGCCCTCATCTCTGGGCTTACACTGCACGAGGAAGGATTGCTCTGATGTTAAGTCTTCGCAGGATGGTAAACGTTCTCACTTGGGAGGTAGGAAATCATCTCGAAACCGTGAATGTGTGCCCTCACTGTAAAACAGTCGTAATCCCACCCATCCATTTGCATTGTGTGAAAGGATTTGTTGCTGCAGGGTGGTGCTGATAAGTTTATCATTGCATGTTGAATATTTTCCAAATGCATCCAGTCACATTCTCCGTGCCTTTGTGTCTGAAGCCAATTCTCCCGTAGCTTGTATCATTCATAATCTTCCCCTGCAGAGCATTAAATCCACTCTCCATGTGAGTCCATGTCGATGAAAATGGAGTGTTTTTTTCATTAGGGGGAAATTGAAAACGTTGCAAACAACCACAGACCGCTGGCTCGTGAGTCTCTCTGCCAGTTTGAGGATGTCCCTCTGCAACAGGGTTTCAAGCTGTATTCTCATCCCCAGCTGTCCTTTAGATTCGCCTCACATGCTGCTCATGAGGACGCTGCAGAGTGTTTTAACTTGAGACAATATGCCGCAGTGTCCGTGCTGGCTCTTCATATACTGACCTCAGTCTGCGTCCAGTGTGTACTGGGGGTCAGAGGGTGACTGTGAACAAATCTCACTTATCGTTGTTGTGTCATCCATCTTCTTATTGGCAGTGGTAGAAAGAAACTAAGTACATTTACTCAAGTACTGTACTTAAGTACAGTTTTGAGGTGCTTTTACTTTACTCTTTATTCAGAGACAGTACATTTTGTTGAATACTTTTTTACTTTTCTTCAGTCAAATTCTGAATGCATGACTGATACTTGTATTTATACACTGTGGTATTACTACTTTCACTTAATCAACAGATCTCAGTACTTCTTCCACCACTGCCTGTTGGTTGTTTCAGGGTGCATGTGCAGTAGTGCCATAGTGTTTGTGGTGTTTCGACATTTTCAATGAACTCTTAACGTTTGTCTTGACTTATTCAGTTTCCCACTAAGCTCATAATCTGTAACTCTTGCTTGCTATGGCTTAAACGATGCTATTCTTTCTGTCGCTTCTTCTTTCGTTCCCTCAATCGATCATTTTATGAATAACATGCCAGCACATATGCAGTCACCAGCTCTCCAACCTTCCACTGTTTGACATGAAGATGAATAGATGAAACCCGACAAAGACACCTTTTGACAGTAATATGTATCTCCTGTAAGGTCAAACAAGGACTGCTGTGTATCCATAGAGTGCCTCTTACGTCATCATCTGTCACATTCACTCTAGTTCAAATCCAGGTACATTTTTTTTCATTGGAAGAGCCCTTTCTTCCTGCCTCACAGCCCAGATGGTTTAACAAATAAATGAAAGATAGAAAATGGAAAGAAGTAGCAATTTGTTTCTGTAGAAAGTGCTGATTTTCAGGCTGTTACATCATTTTCTGTAAAGTGTGGCGTTTGTATTCTGTTCGGTAAGTGTGAAATGATGTGATTTGGAGTGGGTGATAATTTTCCACAGTCCAGTGCACTGGCATCCCATTTGTTTTCACCTACTGAGCTTGCTGTGCTAACTATGTCCAAATCTCTCCTGTCTTCCAGAGCCTGTCTTAGTTCGATCCCGTGGTTTATTTGTTTTAATCACCACGAGGAACAAAGAAGGAGCCACGACCAAAGAAGGCTTTAGCACAATCATGATACCAAGCCAGGAAAACAAACTCACTTCAATCAGAGGCCCTTCTTTTCTTTCTGTCTGTCACAGAACCTCTTTCTAATAATGTATTTTCCCACTGTCAAGTTACAGGCCTTAGCATGGCACAATATGTCAATGTGATCGAAAGAAAACATTACAACATTAAAAATACATTTAACAAACATTCTACCACCACTCTGTCATCCTGCCTTTTTTTCTGGGTGACACAACAGATACTGTGGCTGCTGCACTACTGTCATCTCACAGTGTTTGTTTAATTTCCGGAGACTAAAGTGTGGTGTTAACTTTCACGATAGCACAAACGACAAAGTGCAGGTAAGAAATAAAGCACTGTGAACTAAACACATCTAAACAATTTATCTGTTGGCTTCTGAACGCCTCCTGTGTTTGCTCCACTCTGTGCACACTGACCCATTCTTCAGCACTCGCGTACAGTACAAGACTCATAGCCCGACAATGTTCCACCATAAAACATTATCTCAGAAATGTGTCCTAACCTTAAAAACTGAATTTGATGCTGGAGCGGTTTTCAGTGTGTCAGGGCCTAAAAATGACTTCAGTATGGTATGCATCTGCTCAACTAAGGGGATTTTAGTCAATAACTTATTACATAAAGTATTACTCTTGTAAAGGATGCTCCTTCTTCTTCCCTGTTTGAGTGGTCTGTGTTTTGAATTTGGATGCTTTCCTGAGTAGTGGATTAATTGAGAATGGAGCTGCCTACGTTTTGGAAAATACACTTATTCAGTTTCCTGCTGGAAATTTGATACCTTACTGTATGTCTTTGCGCTAGATTTCAAATAGAGTCAACAACTGGCTAGTTTAGTTATGCATAAAGATTAGAGATAAGACCAGCGCCCCTGTAGCTAACGAATTAACACTTTATTAACACTTTATAAAAAACAGTGTTAAAACATGGTAACACTTTTTTGGAGGAAGTCACTGCAGTCCTGTACACAACTTAATAACTGGATAGAGTCATGCTAACTTTAGAGATTCCAGTCTTCATGCTAAGCTAAGCTAACTGCCATACTTAAACCTGGATTGACTGATTTCTTGGCCATTTAGGGGCAGTACAACACTGACATACCATCACTTTTTATGTCAAACTTGCTAGCATACAGCTGCCTATTCACCCTTCAGCAGACATGGAGCAACATTAGCAGTCATTTGGAGTCATGTTTCTGGCCACCTGAAGAATCTCAGTCTATTTCACTCTCTTTTCGCTCTGTGTTTGGTTTCTAGAAAATTGTGCAATTGTTAAAACTATTGAGAGTGAAAGCACGGGGCAGTAGCAGAGCAGAAAGCAGTTTAAAAAGTGATGATGCAGACATCTGTGCGTTTATGTATCGGTAAAACCAAACCAGATTCTTACTAATGCCTGTGGATTTGTCTTGTATTCTATCTGCTGTCAGCTCTAAGTTGCATTCCTGATCCTCCCATGTAATGGGGTTATTTATCTCTCAAATGGAGGATCTATCCCGTCAAGTGCACTCACATACATAAAGTACTGTATGTACGTTTGCACAGGCACAGTGAGCATACACAGAGAAAGGCACACAAAATGAGAACCACATTGGGCTTTTTGGTCGCTCTCTTCTGTTTTCTGAGACAAATTTAGAGTCGATGAATCATATTTGTCTCTTTTCTCTGTCCTCTAGTCCTCCTAAATCCTTCTGCTTCATCATTCACAACACTGCTGTCCCTCTGGGCTTTCCAGAAATAAAGATTTGCTGATTGCCACATGGCAGTTGGCAATAACACTGACCTGTCTATCAGAAGTCATCTTATTGTGTGTCTCATTTTCATAAAGGAATTACTCGTCCTGGCCTGTGGTGTAAAGAATTGCTTGTTATAGGTTTTCAACTTTTCCAACATTTTCTGCAGCTGCAGAAAGATGTGCATATGTTGTTCACTTGCTCTGTGTGGGAGTAAGCAACGTTTTAACATTGTATAGTTGTTGAGCAACAACCACGACTGTTACAGTGATCAGCAGTGAAGTCATCCTCAGGGTGGCTGCAGGTACTGCTGCAATTTTTGAAATGTATGACTTACTATCATTATCAGCAACATGAGAGAGGGATCTGCCGTATAGATAATATAATACACATCAAAAGAAAGTGTGTGTGCCCATAATGGATGCGTAAATGAAATTACGTGAGTCTGTGACCTCTGAGAAACTGGGTGAATATTTGGAAGAATATTTCCATACATAATATTTTCCACTTTTCTGCAGAATGCAGAGCCCAGCTCCTTTATCTGGCAGGAAAACCAGACTTGCTGCACTACCACACATCCTGACAGGCACGTAATAAATGACCAAAAACAGAGCAAGGTCAGAAGTCAGATGCATTCTTTCAATAAATGCATCAGTGTAGAGGTTATAATGTAGAAACAATGGTGATGTAGTGATGACAGAGGAGCATGATTGCTATGCTGTGGCATAAAGCAGAGAATGAGAAGTATGAATATGTGTGTGCAACATTTTCATCCTCAAACTGCTCCGACCTGGTATGGAAGTCTGTAACTTAATAAGCCACTCCATTCATGGCATCAGCAGATTGGAAAAAGTTAGTGGAAAAAAAAGAATCTAAATTATTGTCTTTTTCCATACTCAAAATCACAACCAGTCCTGGTGAGGAGACTTGCACACACTTGACTGAGCTGTGAAAGACCTTCTGCTCTTGGCCGCAGCAGCAAACGTTTTCCAATCGCCTGCACCTACTGGAAGGAAGAAATCCAGGAGGATGCAAAAAAAAAAAAAAAAAAAAAGAAAAAAAGTCATGATCTTAAAAGTTTAACATGTCAGTTTCATATTTTGGTGAGTGTTTTTCCACCTGAGTAAAGGTGATCCTTCCACAGGGCTTAGTGGCTATAATCTTGTGGATGAGAAAGCGAAACGCCGATTGTTTCCTTCAGTATCATCAACTGACTGGAAAACATTAACGGACGCATGAAAGTGTAATTTTGTTGTTTGTTTCTGTACCCATCCCTGACAGAGGTTAACAGCCGTGTGGCTCATGCTGGCAGGTGGTGCTGATGTGTTGAAAAGCAATAAAATGAAGGAAAGGAATGACATATCGGTGATGACAAAAGCAGAGTGAGGACAGCGTGCCTGACCCATTCTCCTCTATCCTATGCATCCTTCACAGACCTAAAGGGAAGAAAGAGCCGGAAGAGGATCGCAAGAGGACAAAAGAAGATACCAGAGCGAGAAAAGAAGGATGCCACACTTATTAAAGACAAAGTGGGAGAGAAAGACATTTAATTCATCGCTAGAAGCGTTGGACATGTTGAGTGTAATTATTTTATGATCTAAATTATTTTATGATCTAAATTAGTTATAAAGAATAACACTTTTGAATTTAAACACTCATGAATTCCTTCATGGTAAAAGAGTGTATTGCAGGGCTGCAATCTAGTAACAAATACAATTAAAAAAAAAGACCTGAAAAACTCAACTGCACTCAAATAAGGATCCTGAAAGCCTCAAGGAAGAGTCAGGTATCTCACATCAAAAAAGTCTTGCAGCTGTACTGGATACATAAAAAGTAATCCAGTGTATAAACGCACCTCTCTCGTCAGTGCTGCACTGATGAGAGCCCGAGAGACTGATCCATTTGATGGATTTAAAAACCACCATGTGTAGGATTTGTATGTGATTATGGCGTCTTTTAAATTGTTCTCATTGCAGAAAAAAAGAATATGAGACGATCTCATTGGTGCAGTGCTCATGCTGTTCGCTGCCCATTCATCTCAAAGTCCCCTGTCTGATCGGTGGAGGGGCTATTACCGTGCTTTGCAATCTTACTCATTTTAAATGTGTTCATTCAAAACCTCAGGCTCACAAAGAATCACAAGAAAGGTTAGGAACCACTGGTTTAATCTGTAACAATGCAATACAACCTTAATCTGTAAAACTAGTGGCGGAAGAAGTATTCAGATCCTTTAATAAAGTACAACAATGTACAAATACGCCATCACAAGTAAAAGTTCTGGATTCAAACTCCGACTCAAATCAAAGTGCAGAAAGTATCAAAAGTGAAAGTACGTATTCTACAAAAAAATGACCCCTGGGAGTGATATATTATTACATAATTCAATTGTTAATACTGGTGCATCAAGTCATAAGCAAGCAGCATTTTATTGTTGTAGCTAGTCGAGGTGGAGCTACTTTAAGCTACTTTACATTGTTTGGTAGCTTAGTTCTGTGGTTGCTAATGTAGCGGTCAGGGCCTTCTAACGAGTCACAACAGAAATCTGAGGGGTCATGAGGTGATTAATGGGAGGGGAATGTAGAAAAACAAAGTTCTGCTACAAAAATCTGTATTTCCGTTTTTCTTTCTTGTTCCCCCCTTTTTTTTCTTTTTTTTTTTTTTTTTTTATAATTTTTCCACTTTGGAAATCAAACAGTTACTTTAAATGAAACCATCTGAGAAGTTCTGAGGGGGAATCTCTCTTTGGTGGAGACATCTGGAGGGGTCACAAACCAAAAGTGCAATATTTCCCTCTGGAATTTAGTGGAGTTGGAGTATAAAAGTTGCATAAAATGGAGAATACTCAAGTAAAGTAAATATATTTCAGAGTGAATAGCCTCCGTTACTTTCCACTACTGGGAAGAAAAAATGAAGATGTAATGAAAGCAGACAATTGATGATAAAAAAACAAAAACAACAATAGAGGGTCATGAATGTGGTCATCGTTATCTGCCATGTTTCCCGTCATCACAGTTAACGTGACTTCATAGACAAACACATCCCATTAGCAAAGCAGGTTCGGTCAACCTGGTCGGTTATTTAAAACAAAATGTTGTTATCATTTTCACAGAGTGCAGTTTATGATTCATCTGTGTTTAATGGCTTCTGGCGGGATGAAGGCGGGGGTTCCACTGCAACAATCTGTTCAGGGACTTCCTCGGGAGACACACCTCCTCTGGCCTGTAACATCATTTCCCGTCTCGTGTGAAGACATGTGGGATACAATCAGTTGCATTGGAGGGTGGAGATGTTGGAGTATTCACACACACACATGCACGTGCAAGCAGACATGTGTGCGCCTTGCACAAACGCACACACTCCTCGTCCTTGAGGCCCAGTTCTGGCTGAGAGTGTTGGGCGGATTAAAACTGGCTCTAGGTAACTACACACAAACACAAACTGAACTCATTGGCTTCAAACAAAAATAAACCATGAGTTTAATATCAAATAAAATCCCATGATGCAACACTGTCACCATGTGTTTGTGATGCACAAGAGAGCCATGTTTAAATGTGCGACACATGGCTGTAAATGCCATGTTTTTTTGTCAGCTGATCTGCTGTGCACGTGATGGCAGAGAATATATTTATAGATAGGATGATGAGAGACATTGTTTCCATGGAATACAATGGCAGCCATCCACTCATACGTATCACTTTTTGGATACACGCAGCTTAAGTGTCTGTTCCAATTACTCTTGTAATTCTCCTGACTGAACTGTGTGTTCGTTTTTATATGGCATTGTGGGGACCCAAATATGGAAGCATGCTGCAGGGGCTTGCCGCTGTTCTGGGAACCAAAATGCTGGTCCTCCGAACTTTAACAGCTTATGTTAGTGTTATTACTTGTTTTTTTTAAGTCTAAGGTCAGAATCAGGCTTATATTGAGATTTGGTTCGGGAGGTGGGGGTGGTGGGGGCTGAGAAATGAAAGATGTGGGTTGTCTGTCTGTTTGTAGAAAGAGGTATAAGAGTAAAAAGTAAGGACACAGATAACAAATCATAAAACCCTTATACGTGCACACTTTATCATGTTGCATTTGTGTAGATGCTCACTACTATTCCAGGTTTAATTTGTTTTTCTGGAGTTTCCCAGAGCTTGTGTGTGTAAAAACTGAATCATGGTTTCAAAACTTGGATAAGACTTTATTACATCACTTTTAGAACTCACATTACTTGTTGTCTGCAATAAATTGCCTTATCTTCTCTCAGCAGCTCTTGTTTCCCTCTCTGTGAATAGTATCCCTGAGCGTTACCTCTTCTATGTGTGCTATTGTGTTGTCTTTGGCACAAAGCACTTTATGCGATCCAGGTCCTACCATATTGCCATTCTGTTTCTTCATATCATAATTGTTTTTATTGTTATTGATGTCTTCTCTGCATGTACAACATCTATTACAGGTATGTCCGTCCTCCAAGAATCACTTGCTCTACATGTCAGAGTGAGACAAGAAAAAGAGACGGAGAAAGAGTGATAGAGAGGGAGAATGAGAACAATGAAAAGTGTCAAAGGGCCTCTGCAGATGGAAAGTCGGATTGCTGTGCACACACCAGACTCAGCAGAGAAGAAAAAAAAAAGTCTGGGGAGGGCGGGAAGCTTGTAGAAAACTTTCACTCCTTTTCCAGAGAAAAACAGTGTGAGATGGAGAGTGAAAGAAAGGGAGAGAGACGGGGGAGGGTAATGGGAGTGGGTGTGTCCAGCTCCGTCTGTTCCCTCCCTCCATTGTAGAGGTATAGATGGTGCAGGAGCAGCCAGAAGTTCAGTCCAGTGAGCTGCACTAGTCCTGAGAGCCACCAGCTCCAGAGAAGTAGTCCAGCCACTCCAGTAACACCCAGCCTGACTCCTGCAGCTGCAGCGCACATTAACTCAACCTGTTAGCAAAGATTCAGTCACTCAGCGAGGTGACAGCATCAGCTTTTTGAGCTCACTCAGATCAAGGGCAGCTTGTTACTCCTGAGTCTCAGAGCCAACCACGGCAGAGATGATGATGGGGATGCAGCAACACTCACACAGCGTTCTGGTCCTTCTCCTCATGGTCTTCATCACAGGGATAGTTCTGTCTGGCCCTTCAACTCCCCGCAGGAGCAGAGGTAGGTGATACTTACGTCAGCGTTAACCACATCTGGAGATATAACTGAATGCATGTGAAGTGATGTATTTGTTGGTTATTATAGTCTTCTGTCTCTTGCGGATGTCCTTCCATGGTCAAACATCCATGCATGTGAAAGTCAGTGTGATTGTCCTTCTATGCACTGATGGCTTTTCCTTGGTCTCTCTCTCTGCCGTCTGCCAAATGCATGCTGGGATACGCTTGGAGAGACAATATGTCATATTTAGTGTGATGGATTTTTGTTTCAAGGATAAATGGTTTTGTAACCGTATTGAGACAACCAGTGACTACAAAGTCTTTTCAGTGATGGATACGGGTTGACACATATCGTTTGTAACATCATAAAGAAAGTTGGAAGCTTCTGATGAGCAGAAATCTCCAAATACACAAGAACAGAGGCAACGATGGAAACATATGCAGTAAAGGCAACAAGTTTTTGAGCTTAGTGCTTTTCCTCAGACATCTTTCCTCATCCTCTTATATTAATATCTGCTTAACATACCATGAATATGATTATCACATTTGGCTTTAAATAGAGAGAAGGGGGGAGATAATTTCAGTTTTTGATTTTATTTTAGATTTTGGTTTTGTTGAAGAGCATCGTACCATATTTAGATATTTTGCCAAGTTGTAAAGAAATGAACCCATTTGCTGTATTTTAATTCTTTGAACGTCAATCAATAGTTCTTAATTATATTGCTTAGTTATTTAAGTTATTGTTTCGAAGCCCCACCCACCCCACATTCAATAAGTGGATTTGATACTGACTGTCAATTAGAAAGAACTGTTTTTACAATCCTTGTGGTTTATTCAGATTTCCCTGAAATGAGGTGAGGAGACATAAAAATAGATCAGTTACTGCTCACAGGTTTTAACCATAGTGTTTCCAGGTTGCGGGTCAGAGGTTAGACTGGTAGATGACTTTCCTGGAACTGTGCCCCATAAGCAGATAATGATGAGTTTGTAAGTTGGGTAATTATTTTCATTCATGACCTCAGGCAAAATATTATTTTATTGGTTCAAATATTATAACTCTTATTAATGGATTTTTCTCAAACCAGCTGCAGAGATTCTTTACGACTAAGCACAGTGCAGCAGACAGATCATTTTTCGGCCAAATCTTGTCCGAAATGTTTCCAAACTATCAACAACAACATGGAGATTATCACAGCGTCTTTGCATTATGTAAAACATATCAATAATTGGAAGATAACCAGTGTCAGAGCTCTCAAAGCCCTTACCACCACATGTGCAGTGTTTTCTTTTCCAACATACCATATAGGAAAGTCAGACTCACTTTGAAAGGGATTGAATTATATCGTATTGAGCCTCTGTCTGATTGTGATTCTCATGACATTCTTAAAAAAACAGCACATTTTCTACACACAATTTCCATATTGTTTCATTATCTCACTGCACATACACAAACACTTGCATACACACCAAATCTTTGACTCTATACTTTGTAGCCATGCTCTAACTTGTGAGTCAAACTTGGGGGTCCCTTTGAAGACTTTCGATGGCAGTAGAGGTGATTTGAGGTGATCAAACTGGAGTTGACATGAAGAGGTAACCACAGTGGAGAAAAGGCCTCGCCCAGTGCGTAACCTGCTGGCTGAACATGGCTTGCAGACAAATCTCAGTGTGCAGCTTTGGGATCCAGATGAAAGGAAACTGTGTTATTGCTTTGGAAGGAGAGTAAAATGACGGTATCTCTCTTCTTTTTGGATCAAGGCCCTGGTTTTAGAGTGATGAATGAGGTGTTAGAGTTGACAGGTCTGTGCACTATTAGATAATCTGTACTTCCCAAGGATTTTTATTCTCATTTACATGTGCAGATGCTCTTTTGTAATATAAGAAATGATTTACCATTACCCCACTTTACGACAATATATGGCCTGGAAACATCTGCTGAGCCAGACAAAACATGGCCACATGTCATGTGCAGATTAATAAATGGGAAATATGGAAGGAGGAAGAGGAGATTAGTGGACGAGACAGATGAATTCAAAGCACTTTAGGAAGTCAATAAGGATTACTTTGATTGAAAGCTAGTTGCTGACACATGTAGGTTGGCAAAGATTGAATGAAGGAGGAGAAGGATGGGATGGAGCAGCTCCCCAGAGGAGGGGAAAACAGCTGTTCCTATGTTGAATTTGACAGGGGCAATATATAGTGTGAGAGTGGAGTGACCAGCATGGAAGCCGCCATGGTGGGAAATGTCGAAGTATGATCCCAGCTGGGCTTCAAGGCGAGGCCTCTTGTGAACCTATATGAGATGGAATTGTTCCAGAGAAAGAAGGGATCCAAGAGGCTCCTGCTGGATAACAGTACTGTATATATTCAGAGGGCTGAGTATCCCCGCTCTGCAGGCTCAGGATATTCCGATTAGAGCTAATGTTGGTCAGTTCAGCTGTCGTTTGCTCACCAGCTATATTATTTAAAACCCTCTGTACTCTGGCTGGAACAAGGCTCAGAAATATTTTCACACTTCATTGCCTTAAATGAAGGTGACTTTTTTACCAAGGGGCTATAAAACATACTCTGTCTCTACGGGGCTGGAAGCCAACTCCCCTCTCCTAACTCTCCTCTTCCAAGACCTGAGAGGCGCCAAAATACCAGGTGCCAGAGCTGTGTAAAATCACTCAGGAAGGGTGTCATCTGCAGTCAGTTTAACAGATTCTATAGACGGGATAGACCATGATAAAGTGCCCTCTAGGGTGCCCTTCCAATGGAGAAAATGTGATGAAGTGCCCTCTAGGGTGCCCTTTCAGTGGAGAAAATGTGATGAAGTGCCCTATAGGGTGCTCTTTCAATGGAGAAAATCTATAGTTCACTAACGTGGCCTTAAAATTGAGAAAACATGGTGCCACATAGGCTGCCCTACATGCTAGAACACATTCTGAGTGCTGGTGCCCCACCTCATGCAGCTGTTGCCTTTTTGATATTTTTCGCCTCCCCCTCAGACAGCCTGAGTCCGCCACTGCTCAGGAGTACATAAAGTCTGTGGAGCACTGCTGTGATGTTCAGATGCTCAAGACAAACTGACATGACTTCATTATTATGTCACCTCCATCCACCAATACCACCACATTCATTTCAAAGAGCGGAAAAGTTCTTTTCCATTGCATATTATTGAAAACAAAACAAGCCTTGTAGTCTTGTTCCAAGGCTTTTTTTCCCCTCTCTTTCTGAGGCTTTGCTTCAGATATTTATAGTTCATTAGTTCACACATCAACATGAGTGGAAAAGTCTTGAGATGATCGAAGTTTATTTATTCTCAGAGTGTTTACTTTAATGCTGCCCTGCTTCTCATGTCAACCAACAGAGGAGAGAGACAGTGGGACATGAAAGAGCTTCCATGTCAGACATGTCAAAAACATGTTTGCACGTGCCCCACGCAAATCTTTATATTTATTTGTCAAACACACATAGAAATAGCCTGTTGCACATCAGTTAAAAGCAAGTGTGTTGTGTTGACAACCCCATTAACCTACTCCCTTTCCCAGAGGATCATCCATCACTGCTGATGATCCAAGATAGATGCTCTGCTCAGCCAAGAGAGTTTCCAGTTTGAGGGTGTTTCTGCTTTTCAGGCCAGGAGGATTACAACCTCCTGCTATCTGTCCAAAACAGGATGAATTCAATGGTGAAATGTTCATTGGACAATGTGGCATTGTTTATTGGCTGATTCCCAGCATTTTGATGGATTTCCGTACAGTAATCGTTGATGAATTAGTTATATTCTGCATGAGTGGGTCAGAATTGAAGGGATTAATCTTCACTATGAGATTCCCAGTATATTATCTAATAGACTATGTACGTAATCTGAGTGGGAACGACTTTTGTGAAGCTGTCTCCAGAATTTGTCACCATCTCTCCATAACATAACATAAAAAAAGTATTGTTAGCTATATCATGGCACAGTTGGCATGTTTGCTCAAAACATTTCCCTTTGTTATATTGGTTATTAACATGAGCGATTATGAGACAATGGGTCATTTGCATATCTTAGTGGTTGTTCTGCTTCTCTATGTTGTTGTTTTGTGTTTCTTTAGTCTTTTTGTGTCTCTTTGCAGTCTTTTTGCATCTCTTTATAGTTATTTTGTCTGTTTTTGTGGTTACTTTGTATTTATTCTGCATCTTTTTGTGGTCATTTCATCGACTTTCCAACATTCATGTAAAAAATGATGTCTGGTAGGTCTGTTCAGCGATCCATCCATGGTTAGATTATGGATTCAATTATACTTTAGTTACATGTCTTTTGACGAGGTTGTAAATCTTTAACAATTTCATGTATTTGACAGTGTCAGAGTCACCACCAGAGATGCTGGTAATCAATCATTATTTTCCTCATTATTCATTATTCATCCACACAAACACACAGGATGACCTTGTGGCTTCGCAGATTTCTTTTCTGGCTAGCTAAATGTCAATAGTTTTCCTTTGTGTGGCAGTTGATTGATTAACAGGAATGTGACTGGATTTCTTCCTAAAGCTTTATTCATTTAACTCTGGAAATACTGATTAGTCTTAACAGTCCCTAAGCGGTGTGTGGGCCAAATGGCCCGAGCTCTGGACGGATTGTCGTGGGACCAAGCCAGTGTTTGCTTGTACTGGAGTTGAATACACACTGCCAGAAGTTTCCTAATGTTTCTCTGAGCCCCTCTCCCTCAGAGCCAATCTCCCTCATGTTTTATTGGAAATATTGATGGAAGAATCACAACAAATGCAGTTTTGATAGAAATCACATAGCTGGAAAAGCATGAGGGTATTTTTCAAATTCAGGGCTTCCCCCTTTTTCACTGTCTGTGTCTGTTTTGGCGTCTGGCAGCTGCTGGCAGTATTCCTCATGCAAAGTTCCACTATTTCATTTAATGCTGAAATATGAGCCAAGGACTTGCTCTGGAGAGTATAGTACGAGCCATAATCCAGGCAGAAAGTCCATAGTTTTAAGCCTCGTAGACTAAGGGAGGTTTAGGTCTCCATAGACTCATTTATAATTTCCACTGCATAAAAATGAAAGAAACAGAGCGTGGAAATATAATTGAATTCATAAATATGCTCTTAATTCTGTATTGATTTAAAAAGGGCTTTACTCATTGAATTAAAACACACTGAATATGATAAAAACAGAACCACAAGGTAATAAACAGGCACAACTCGCGGCTCACCATTTATCATCCAAGACTGCACTGGTCTAGTTATTTATTGTTTTACAAGAGCGTTGGCCAACTGTCAGTCATAAGTCACACTTCTGGCCCAGCTGTACTCATTTGAGTTATCTGATGATGATTAGCCTGCCTGTTAGAAACTGGCTAATTGCTAGCATACCCGGTTCTTGACATAAGAAAGCCAAGAGAAATATAAGCAAATTCATCCATTCTTTGTACTTGAGCTGCATGTCAGTTCAATAGTTATGTTTTTTTTTTTATATGCCTCATTGTACCAAGACTTGCTTCATACACACACACATATTTATTATATATATATATTGATAGGAGTCAGCAGTAATTACAGTCAATAATGTTTGCATTTGTTTGGAAGGTGACAACTAAATTTCAACAATTATATGGCGTACAAAGTTTTCGTAGTAATAAAGAGCATATCTCCTACTGCAACCTGATTGGTAAGAAGATGCATAAAAACTCAATATTTCTCATGTCACTTGCAGACTCGATAATTGACGTGTTCCCCTTGATCTTTGAACTTTCAGTGACCTCAGCAAGCTTGGAAAAGCAGAAACATAATATGCCAGAAAAAAATCTTTTACCACTTTTCAAAACAACAAATTACTGTTTAGCCAAGTTGCTCTCTCTGCTATGTCTGATCTCAGAACAAGTCAAGTTGGCTTTGCCTTAGTACAACCCACCCTTTGATGCCTGTCCTCATCCAATATCTGTCCCAAGGCTCTGCTGATTAGAACTGTATTATGTAGAAGTCAGTTCTGGCACAAATTGTGCAGTTTCTTAAAAAGTGATGTCAATGTCTGTGTGTGTGTGTGTGTGTGTGTGTGTGTGTGTGTGTGTGTGTGTGTGAGAGAGAGAGAGAAAGAGAGAGAGAGAGAGAGAGAGAGAGAGGGGGGGGGAGAAACACACAGAAAAGCATTACATCATACCACTTTCTTGTCAAATAAACACAAGCTCAAGTTGACCTCAAGTTTTAACAACGGTTGTTCGCAGATTTTGATTTAAAATAACAATACATGTATTTCAGCACAGCCATATGTCTTGAACAACCCATATAAAAGCTTCAATGTATGCAGTTTGTGATGCTTTTATGTGGCAGATACTCAATGTGTGTACTCTCTATTAAAGTAATGTTCTCATCCGGTTAGAAAGCCCACATTAAAACAGTTTTTTCGGCACTTCTATTTTTGTGCTCACTTAATAAAATCACCATTATAACCTTCCAGTAAAACTTACACCTCAGCAGAACATAGACATGGAAGTGTGAGGTGATGGAGAACAGAAGTGTTGTAAAATAGAAGCACTTGTGTAAATCTGTGAAGTCTTCCGACAAGCTTTTCATTCTGCTTTCACAAAACAAGCCTGGAATGGAAAAAAGATAAAGAAGAGAGGTTTTTCTGAGGGTTGCTTGTGCTACAATCTTGTAATTTTCTTGGAATATTTCCATCTTTTTTATTACTTTTGATATGTATTTTGAATTCCTGGTTGCTGTCACTCTATAATGACCGAAAGCTTGGTTTTATCTTTACACACTTGCATTGGACTGAAGTGTGCAGAAACCTTTGGGCCTTCTTGCACTTTGCTGAGTCCTAAATGAAATGATCAAAATCAACGTTTAATGGAACACTTGTGCCTCTCCTGCCTCCACAGTGAGACGTCAGAACATGAAAGTCCGCATCAACGCCACAGGAGACACCATCGTGATGAAGTTTTTGCGTCCCAACGCTGACACCAAGCTTGAGGGTTACATCCTGGGCTACGGCAGCAGCATGTTCTCCAAACAGTTCATTCAGCTGCCCGAGAACGGACAGCCTTACGAGACTGAGTTTGGTAAGAAAGGCTGTGGATATGTGTGTTTCCACCTTGAGATGAGCAACATACTACTATGATGCATGTGTGACTCGCATTTTTACCTTTTAATTCTTGGAGGGAGCTTAGAAGGTTAACCTCTAGTTATCTTCTGTGTTTAGATGCTGAGCCCAAGTACCTTATCGCCGTGCAGCCCATCCCAACCAATGAGGTGAAAAAGCACTGCACAGGTAATGCTACTGCAAGAGTTTTATAGGAAAAGATCATCATCAAGGTGACATGGTAAAAGTGAGCATCGAGGGTGGACATGGAGGTTAAAGTCAAATGTGCATTTATTCTCAGGTAAAGTGGAACTGCAGAAGCCGCTTCACCTGGTCATTGGGTCAGTAACGCCCACCTCAGTGCTGCTGTCTTGGGGGACCCTGCTGAAAACTCCCTATGAAGGCAACGTCATGAATGAGTGTCTTGAGGATGGGTGAGCTTACACACTAGCACACATTCATTGCTTTAAACAGGAAGTATAATGTTACCATGGATTCAAATGGCTAGCTCGCTGTAAGATACAACTTGAGCCCCTGTATTTGTTTGCATTTTGGAAATTTGCCTCCACTAAAAGAATGCAGAATTAACTATTGGCAGTTCCTGTTTGCAATGTTTCCATGTATGTACAGACATCTTTCACAGTATTACCTTTGATACTGAAGAAAACATGGTGATTCTGAGTCAAGTTCTGGAGTACGGAATATGTTCTCTATGATTTCTAAACAAATTTATGAATGTTTATTTGCGACATACATACATCGGATGACATCAGATTATGATATTCTCAGGAAGTGTAACTGGATGTAAAAATATGTATGTCAAGTCTGTTCAGAAAGGTTATGATTTAGAGGAGGAGGAGGGGGAATTTGGATGCAGTTACTTTGCTTAAATCTGGGCGCTGATGGTTTTAAAGTACCTTTATTGCCTTAACAAGACAGAGTTAGCAGATTATAATTGGTTCCATGGTTGCCAAGTCTGTGTAACAAAACCACCCCGATGGTTAATCAAAACCAGCCCAACACCAGAACTCAAACCATTTACACATGTTTTAAAGTCTAACAGCATTTCTGTATTGTAATATCTACAGAGTAACACCATACATTTTTAGTTTGCCAGCATTAAAATTAGTTTTCCCTAAACAGTTATATCAACTATGTTTGTGTATGTAGGCTTATAACGTGGTCTATGTCCATGTGTGTGCGTGCTGATCTGTCGTCAGTTTGGTAGGATTTGGGTATATATTAATAATTTAATTTGCATGCAAAATAGGACCAACCAATGGACAGATAATGCAACCCGTGGCAACACTTCAAAAGTAGCCCAATAGGACCTGGCAACACTGAACGTTTCTGTGTCTTTTGATATGCTTTTTAACAATCCAAATGCTTCTTTCACCATTGTTGAGCATTAACTGAACACCTCTTCTGCAACAGAGCAAAGATACAGAGGCCAAGGGTACAGATGCACAGGTGTACTGAAAAGAGAATCACACTAATGCATGGAGATTCAGTTTTCAGCCTTTTCATGTCATGTATTGTAGTTTAGGTAAGCAAAGAAAAAGATAACTTACATCCCTCTTTACATGCACACACACACACACATGCATAACTGCACAAACAGTAAATTAATCCCTAAAGTCTTTCAGGTAATTGAGCAGTAGATCCAAGACAGGTGTTTAGGAGTCCACCCAGACATCATGTGAACACAGTTCCCCTCCTCTCAAATAAATGAATAAAAGCCATTTTGGAAGCGTTTGATAGAACAAATCCTACTTATCTTTTTGGAACAAATCTCTTCTTGGGTTCATGTCTAATATTAGTTTCATATGTGTCTTCTGAATAAAAGGATAGAAGCATGCATTTTATGGTATCTTAATGTACTAAGCAGTTCGACTGTGACATTTGTCCATCTAGATATTATTTCATCTGAATGTCTAAGTTTCTTGAAAGACATATGATTTACTGATTTATCTTTGTGTTCTGCTTTTGCTCTGTCTTCCGCTCAGACACTACATGGTGCGTTATCGTGAGAGGAGCAGGAAGTGGAACTACCAAACCTGCCCAACTAGCGATACGGTCATTGACAACCTGAGACCCAACACAGTCTATGAGTTTGGTGTTCAGCCCAACTCTAAGGATGGCACTGGACTGTGGAGCAAGCCGGTCATTCACAACATCAGCTCAGGGGGCATAGAGGGTATGTTTGATGTCAGCTTTTACCAGGATTTTGGCCCTCTCACATCAACAGTACCGCAGCTGTTGCAAATAGACAACAAACAAGTATCTTTGAAAGTGAATCAACAAAGATCCATGCAGTGTTAGTAATGTCATAATGACATTTAGGTTTAAATAGGTAGCTCCAGATAAGAAAGTATGCCATGGTCCTTCGGAACAAGTGGGGATATTTTAATAGTTTTTAAATAGTCATAATGTTTTTAATAATAGCAGCAGGAGATACTAACCAGTCTGAATCGAAACCATCTTGTGGTTAACATTTAAGCCACGTATGAGGAACTCTCTCATTGAGTCTTCCAAGATGAAATGCATCTTGAGGAAAGTGTTTGGTTGGGAAATGTTTTTGTTTTTTTGTTTCTTCATTTTCTTTAAGTTCCACTGTGATGATGTCTTTACTGATTTTTATCTTGTGTCATATTTCTAGAGAAGGCCATCAGGAAAATATTTAAGGGTCCTGTCAACCCTGTGGTATGTATTGGACACACTTAATTCCTTATCCAAGTTCAACCAAAGCAGAATAATTAATATAAAGCTGTATGTTGTAGATTTTATTGCATCAAAGTTGTATTGTATAAATATGTGAAATTAAATTAGTGTGAGAATAAGCTAATAAGACTTCACAGTTAAACCTACTCTCCTCAAAATAAATATCTTTGGGATCAGGGAATATGTTTTAGAGTCCATGTTGTGCACTTTTGTGAGCTTATGCTGTTCTTAGGGTTGTTTGCCTCATTAGTTTTCCATCCAACTACTGAATGGAAACAGCACCAGTGCAGCCAGCACCGGCCACGCCAAGAGAGCAGTCTGTAACTAGCAAGCTTCTGGAGAGGAATAAAGCCGAGAAAAAAAGGAGACGAGAAGACAAGATAGAAGAGGAATGATAATGTGGAAATGAGTTGAGATGAGAAAGGTGGCACTGATTTACTGACAGTGGAGGGCTAATGTGCCATGCTCCTGGTGCCGCACTCGTAAAACATCACAGCTGTTGAGAATCAGCGACAACACATTTCCCTACCAGAGGGAAACATGAAATAAGAAGCTTCTCAGTAGGGACTTTACCAATTCAACATAGAGTAGAGCGCCTAAGACTTATTGAAACACAGAGATAGAGATGGCACTGACGTCAATGCCAACACTTTGACTTGTTGAGATCATTTCAAAGACAAATGACCAATTCTGTCCCTTGTCTTTCTGTCTTTCACCCTTCAGAAACCTTTAACGCCAGGTCCACACTCCTTCCCTTTTTCTCCACGCCATGGTAAGCCAATAGAGACATGCTGCTTTTGGTTTAACCCACTCAACCTGTTTTTATACAGCAGCAGAATGTTTATAAAATACTATGATTTATTGCCGCTCAGAAATGTTTGTTTCAGCCATGTTCACTGACCCCTGCTCTCAGACTCAGCACTGAAATAATTTTAACCAGAACTTTTGATTTATCATTTTTTTCAGACAGGACCTCATCATATTAAGTTTTTTTAAATTCACAATTTTCATCTTGCTGGTTTGTTGCAGATGACACACCAACTGTGTCCATGATGATGGGTTTAGCAAAAAAGTATTTTCCACAAATCAATAATAACAAAAAGACCAATAAACACAACCCAGTCTACCACAAATGATGTTACTTTTTAGTTTTCATTAATTAATCAACCTGCTTAACCTACCTTTGAATGTGGCTCTAATCAATATTGTTTTTTTTAACAATAACCCAAATTGCTATGTGTAATGTGAAATAAGATTTTTTTGTGATCATTATCAACTGACGGTTTGAGCATCTATCATCTGAGTATTTCAATATTTAGGCACACAAGTTAAACTCTTTTAATTTTCTCTCACTGTTCATGTCAGTGTCATTTTCGACCACAGCAGGCAGCTGTTTTGAGCAAAAAACTGCACAGAAACCTGATGTACATTGCCTGTACGTCACTAAACAGCAGACGAATAAAGTTAACTCGTGTAACAGCTCGTGAACGTAGTATTTAGCAGCAAAAGAGTCAGACATTTCCCTCAGTAGTTGGAGAAGGCCAAAAAACAGAGCTTAAATGGGAATGAACAGTATTGGAATAGGTGCATGAACATTATTCTTTTATACAACTCTTTTTTTTCAGGATTCTGAGGACATCTTATGTGTGACACCTTGACTTAAATATTTTTTCCCATGTCAGTTCTCCATAACAGGACCCAGGGCAGGCCACCTCTTTTGCGGAACATAGCCCCAAAGACAACTCTTGGTAATTACTTTTCTGACCTAAAGCTGAGTTCAGAGGTCAGAAAAACACTCTTTACCTAATGTCTGACCATTCTACCTATCTTCTTCCTCACTATTCTGCTCATTGTTTATTGCACATACACCAGGTTTTTTTTTGTACATTCTCCAGAACATACATTATTAACTTTTTTCTCGCAGGTCTACTAATATACACTATATTTCTCAGCTCCCACCACAACTACCACACAGGAATCTCTGTCGACCCCTGGAACCACACTGACTGTGACCACCAAACAGCCAATCGGTAAACCGTGACTCATGGTTCATTTTGAAAAACCATCATGGCTCTCATTCAGGCTGTGTGCATTAATAGACTTGGCAGACTGTAACTGAAGAGGCTGTCAATGCTTTACAGTGTCCTTTGTAATTAGCTGCATGATTAAGAATAGCATGCTCTGATTGAGTACAGTGGCTAGATCCTCCTTGTGGAAACCAATGGTGTCAGCTTCGGCTGCATGATATTTTAGCAAAGCAACAAAGCTTGCAGAAATTCTTAATGATTTCTAGGTTCTGTTGTGTATAAAAAGTTGTTTTTAAAGTAACACTGATTTGCTAAATATAATCTACAGAACTTTATCTAAGAACCCTGTATGGTGCCAGCCCATTCGCTAGGATTTTTTTTTACATTACTTTAAACCATGGATACGTTGAATGTTGACGTTTTTGATTTCGTCAAAGGAAGTGACAAAGTACCAGTGACGTGTAGAGCAAGTGACAGAGCGACCGGTACTGAAAGTTACGTTGTAAGATAATGAATATAACAAACAAGAAATTTGGGCAATCGCACGGGCGTGAAGGGTGGTGGATGGGTCAAACAAACACAGGACTTTCACCTAGATCGTTGTTCCTGTCGATTTGAAACCCAATATAAACAATGACTTTACTTTTGTTACGCTATGTTGTTAGCCTTGTTACGTAACATTACATAAGAAAGTCTGGTAAGGGCGTTTATTTATTTACACTTTACGTTGTTACAGTTATTTTAATACAAACCATGATCTTTTCTATAACCTTAACCAAGTAGTTTTGTTGCCTAAACATAACACATTATTTCACAATGAAATTGTTACACAAGAAACCTTATTTATGAAATTCATTTTTGGTTCATAAATGTCGACATTCAATGCATGCCGTGGTTTGCAAAAGCGTTTAATGCCAACATTTGTTTCTGGCGACTGGGTTGTTGGTGGCGCTCAGTCAAATTAATTTAAAATCAGTAATTTCTAAAATATGTATCTGTCTGTCTCTCTCTTCTTTGGCATTTGTAAACCCATAATTACCAACTCAATCTTGCATCAGTTCCTCATATTATATATGTTAATGTTGATTATTCATCACCATTTTTGCTGATTACAAACTTGAGGCTTTTGCTTTAAATGCAGCTCAGGGGATGTGACGTCTGCATGATAGAACTGCATGCACCAGATATTTCTCTCTCTCCAGCAGGATCCCAAGCCTACTTTTCATCTTCTACTTCTCTTGTATTACCCTGTCCTTCTGTATTCCCTTCTCCAGCCTTTATCTTATATTTGCAGGTAACCTTATTCTAATGCTATGTCACAATTTTGGGCCTGGATGCAGCCAACAACCAATTCGGCCTGTTCAATTCCAAAGGCTCCTTCAAATGCAGCCTGGATTTGAATGATGCAACTGTAGCATTATTTGCAACCCTCTTTATCCAACAATTAATTTAGCACCAGTCAGTTATTCAATGTAGCATTCATAGGTTGATTTGGAGGATCCAGTCCCTGTTGAGACACAAATATAGTTTCCATTTATTTTTGATATACAGGAGGCAATTCAAGGAAATAATCATTTGATCAATGTTCCCTATGTTTGGTTGGTTGGCTAATTCCACTGAATTTACCAACAACACCCAAAAACAGAGGTATTTTAAACATTTAATGGCCATAAAGTTGAGATGCGGAACTAAATGTCGCAAATGTCATGTTATCTATTGGTTTCTTTGCCTTCCTGCTGTTTTTTTTCTCTCTCTCTCTCTCTCTCTCTCTCTCTCTCTCTCTCTCTCTCTCTCTCTCTCTCTCTCTCTCTATTTTTCTGATTTCCCTTGACATCTGATCTGATAGAACAATCAATTTAGAATGACCCATCAAAATCGCACAGCAAGCAATCACTCAGCAACTATTAAACCCTCATCTGTCATAGGCTCTTGGAGGCTCAGCCAATGGATTTGGATAGCCGTCACTCACAGGCGTCCTAGCCCTGGTAGCTTGGTCTGTTCGTAGTAACACAGCTGTTACATTTCAAATACCTCCATATGGTCTGTCTGCCTTTGAAATTGGATCCGCTTATATCAGACATGATCTAGGTAGAAGTTATTGTGTAACCTTTGCTTTAGCTCTGTGAATTTTCAGGCCAGTAGCTGTTGGCACTTCTGCTAATCTAAACTTCAGCTGATCCCTGTCTGCCTTGATGTCCGTATTTCATCATTTTCTAGACAATAAAATAACATATTTTAATTTAATTTAGTAAAAGAACCTTTCCTAAAGAATATTATATTTAAAAATTGTATTTTCAAGTATAATATGGAGACTTCATGGCTATATTTTCTCTCTCATACAACCCAGGAGGAGGATACCTCTCCACATCTGTGTTGCCTCCTTTCATGGAGGTCACGTTAGCTCCCAAGTCCCGTCTTCCACTACACATTACAGCCACCATTACATCTGTGCAAGTTCCTCAGAAAAATGTAAAGGAACATGGAGAGCATCTTCTGAGTCAACCACAACAAAAGCCCCCGTCCCAGCCTCATGCACAGCCTCAACCAAATCCTCAGCTCCAATCGCAGTATCGGCCACCACCACAACCTAATTCCCAAAGTCAAAAACCTCAACTGAAGCCATGGGTGAATGCTCCCCCACAACCTCAACCAAAACCAAAACCCATTCTCCAGACCAAACCACAACCTCAACCAACATCACAGTCCATACTCCAGACTCAACCACAACCCAAACCCACATCAAAGCCCATACCCTCGACCCATCCACAACCCCAACCAACATCCCAGCCCATACCTCAGACCCAACCAAAACCTCACCCAACATACCAGCCCATACCCCAGACCCAACCACAACCCTACCCAATGTCACAGCCTGTACCACACACCAAACCACAATCACAACCTCCATCCAAGTCTAAAATCCAAACCCAACCTCAGTCACAATCTCGGCCAAAGCCACATTCCCAATCACAGCCTCAAACCACAACCCCAGTCCAGGCCGAATCACAACCTCAACCAACATCTCAGCTCATACTCCAGAACCAATTTCAACCAGAACCTCACCCAACATACCAGCTCATACCCGAGACCCAACCAAAACCCTACCCAATGTCACAGCCTGTACCCCACACCAAACCACAATCACAACCTCCATCCAAGTCTAAAATCCAAACCCAACCTCAGTCACAATCTCAGCCAAAGCCACATTCCCAATCACAGCCTCAAACCACAACCCCAGTCCAGGCCGAACCACAACCTCAACCAACATCTCAGCTCATACTCCAGATCCAATTTCAACCAGAACCTCACCCAACATACCAGCCCATACCCGAGACCCAACCAAAACCCTACCCAATGTCACAGCCTGTACCCCACACCAAACCACAATCACAACCTCCATCCAAGTCTAAAATCCAAGCCCAACCTCAGTCACAATCTCGACCAAAGCCACATTCCCAATCACAGCCTCAAACCACAACCCCAGTCCAGGCCGAACCACAACCTCAACCAACACTCCAGCCCAAATACCAGGCCCAACCTCAAACACAACCCCATCCAAAGACACAGCCTAAAGTTCCAACACGTCCTCAACCCACACCAGTGGCACATCCACAAATAAATCAACCAACACTCCTTCACATACCTCAGACCCAACAAGCACTGCCAAAGATTAAAATCCAGCCCCAAACTCAACCACAATTTAGAACTACAACTCAGCCACAAACACAACCAAAGACCAAACCACAACTTCCATTGAAAAACAACCCACAGCCTCAACTAACCACCAAGCAGCAGTTTAAGGACCAACCAGCAACTAAACCAAAGATCAGTCTTTCTCAACCCAAGCTCAAAACACAGCCTCAATCAAAGAGCCAACCTAAGTCCAAAACACAGTCTCAAACAAAAAAGCAGCCAAAGCCTCAAGGAAAGCCCCGAACAAGGGACCAACAAGAACCCCACCCAAAGATTAAGCCATGGCCCCAAACACAACCTCCAACAAAGAACAAGGCTCAACCTGTATCTCACACTCAACCCATTCCCCAACCACAACCTTCACCAAATGCCCAGACTCAATCCCCGCTTGAACCTCTACCCAGGCCACAACCTCAACCTGGGCTTCAATCTCAGACCAGGACCTACTCTGATCCCAGCAAGGTCACCCCAAGGCAGGCAGTCTCTACGGGTAAAGACCCTTCTTTTTGCCATCAGCAATCCACACAATTAAGTATTAAGACCTCATCTAAATTTCATTTTAAAAGGGGCATATTGATTTTAATTTCTGTTGTTTATTTGTTAATGTTTGAGGAAACGTTGTCAAAACCAGATAGATGTTATTATCAGAATCTGGTTAAAGACATCTTGATGAGTTGCTAAAATGTATCTTTGACATAGATTTTGTTTTTAGGAACTGCAAACCATAATTAAATGTTCTCAATTGGTAACACAAAGTTAGAGTCCATATACTTACTATCTAATTTGTTCCTCTAGTCTAGAGTTGTCTGACTACATGAAAGAGTTTACTCTTCGTGGATATCATTATCACAACAAATACCCCAGCTGCTTTTATTTAAATACAATAACATAAACTCCTTTTCCATCATCTCCATTATGCCCCCTTTAAAAGTAAAGAATAAATTTGTGTTATGTTAGATAAATAGTGAGTTTTCTTTCATACAGCTCCTAGTCCACCAGGAGAGGGCAAACCTCTGCCAAGACCCGCCCTGGCTACAGAGAAGGCTGGTAGTTACAATCTGGGTAAACATCATGACAAGTTTGTCCCATTACCATCTCTGCTTTCGTCAAGTCACATGGAACCCAGTGCTTTCAGTTGTACTTCAAACCATTGGATGACGTCACTGCTTCCCCATCTCCATCTCCATCCTACCACCCTACACAACCCACCCCATCATTGCCCCTGCCTCCATGTGTACCTCCATTTTCAGCTTAGCACACTCACCTCACCTCTGCCCCATTCAAAACCAGAACTGGCTAGCTTTTGATCTCATTTATGCCTTTCTGTCATTTCAGTCATTGTCCACTGTTCTACATTGTTTTCACTGATGTGCTCTATCATTTATTCCATCTAGGTAAAGCGCTTAAGCTGTCAGAAGTGGATCATCTCTAACCTCCCAAATTGCCTTTCTGCTCATCTAGGTACTGGCGTCCGAAGGCAATCCGTTGCTGAAGTTCCTCGTTCTCCCATTAGCTCATCAGTATCTCTAGCAGGAAGAAACTCCACGCTGTCCCGCACCCGGGTTCCTCCTCATTCCACTCGTAATAGTGGTAGACCATTTTCTCCATCCAAGACATTCACCTCCACTCACAGCTCCAGCACACCTGAGGGTAATGGAGTCCTTACCTTCCTTTCATTCCTTTATCCCAAGTAGCTACCTCAGGTTATCTTCTCCTGTAAGCACTCTTCAACACTCTCATCTGCAACTGTACATCTACAAAAAAAGACAAACAAAACTAATGGTTCTTGATTTGGCATTTGATCTGTGTTTGAATGCACACAATAGCCATTTGGCTGCTTGTACATTTCCTCTTCTCCCGCTCGATCTCCTTTACCTCCTCTCGCCACGCTCTGCCACATGTGCTCGGTGAGTATTTCACAGTTTTACCATGAGCGCCAGGGATGTCTCTCGGGTCAAGATCGTTAATATGATTTACGGTCCCTCTTGCTGGCCAGGTGGGAAGTCTGGCCACAGCACTGGCCAGAACACATCGCATTTTACACTAACCATGCCAAGCCAAGCCCTGTGCAGACAGCACAGCTACCATAGCCAGTCTCTCTTTTCTTTCTGTCACAGTATCTCTACTTCTTTCAAACACAACTGCACGTGAACTGTCAAAGGACAGAGTCAAAGGTTTTGCAGTCATGGCAATCCCATTTGTATATCCAGAACATCTGTAAAACCAAGTTGATGACACAAACAAGTGTCCAGCTTTATTTTGACTGACATTAGACAGTAAGAAAAAAAAAGTAATAATTAAAGACAAAAAGCATTCATCCTTTCTGACGTTCTTCTTATTTGGTATTTGTTTGTCACAGCGACACAAATCAATATATAACAGACCTTTTTCTCCCTCCAACAGCCGATGGGGCGCATCATAGGGGCAATGCTCTACCTAAACCTGTGGTGTGGTCGAGAGAAAAACCTGGTAAAGACAAACCAAGATAACCACCTTTCAGCGTTCCTCATTCTCTAACCTAAGAGGCACTGCTATATCCCGTCCCACACAGTCCCACTGATCTGTGCTTCTGACACAATCCTCTCATGCTTTGTGATTGTCAACTTGTCTGTCAGTGTGACGTTTTGTGTCTGGTCATGATCTGTGTTGTCCAATTGTCCCAATAGCTTATACTTGACTGAGACTGAAGCCATAATTCTAATTTTGGCATATACATGTCCTCTACACATTGTTTAGTCTATCGTACATATGGACCTATAATCAGGAACTGGTTTGAATTAGTTTTAGAATAGCTTTAGCCTGCATGTTGTGAAAGGTGAATGTGGTTTGTCCTTTCTTTGGTCTATCACATTGTTTCCATTCTGCCAGGCAGGCTCAGTTAATTAGAGTGATTGAATCCATCTCAAGTAGTAATGCAAACCAAGTCTGGACCACATGTATCAATGGTGACACTCTGCTCACTCCTTGTTCGGAGTTGTGAAGAGAGGTTGTGCTTCAGTCCCATGTCACAGCTGGTGTGTGTTATTTCTGGAAACTGACAGTTTCAGAGGTCTTCAAGGAGTCACATGGCTCTCTGGAAGCAACTCTAAAGAATATAAGTCTATTTGCCTGCCAACCTGCACACACGTCCAAGCACAAAGCTCCTTATTACTGTTTCTACCTTTCTAAAAAAGACGTAACCTACACACCTTCCCGCCCCATTAAGTAAATGACTTGCAACAAAATATTATCATTATTACTTGTTATACTGCACGGCAGTTTGCAACTTTGTACTGCACGCATCAGCTGGTACAGAGTTTGCTTTTGCCGTGAATTAGATTGTGTCCTTGTCAGTTTTATAGAGCTCAGTTTCACATTGGCATTTCAACTTGAAATTGTTTCAAAGATCTGCTTATAGTGGACTGCAGGTGTGTAATGGACAGTGTCCATCCATAAATCCCAACCATGAAATGTGAGTATGTGTTGCAAAAGCAACAAAGCCCAGTGATGTGAGACACTGGTATGTATTTCAGTGGGAATATATTTCTGGACTGAACATTAGTCTCTGTGTTTTGATTGCATCTATTTTCACATTCTTGCCCTGAAGATGAAGTTATCTGACAGAAGCCAGCACTCACACCACTGCTGCTGTTTTACATCACAGAACAGAGTCTGAGGTCTTTGGCACGGCAGAGACTCAGCCTGCTGTTTGAGGGGTTTATTGTGTGACAGCAAACCAAACACCCGCTGTAGAAATTGTATTGTATGCATTGTAAATGGACTGCATTTATCTATGGCTTTACAGCACATGCCAACATTCATACACTGATGGCAGAGACTGCCATTTAAGGTGCCAAATTGCCCATCAGGAGCAGGCTATATATATTTATATAGATTGACTTTTTGTGGCATTTTTCACTTTATTTGACAAAGCGCAGTGTAGAAATTGTGGAGAGGGAGAGAGAGAGAGAGAGAGAGTTGACAATCACCAGAATCGAACCTGGGACCTTGTGGTGAAATGGCATGCGTTGTAACCACTGGGGTACCAAGGGGCACATCTCTTCACATTATATCATAGTGGCCCTGTTCCCATTTCCTGCCCAATTAAACATGACATCACTCTTCTGAACTGACTGTCCTTCACTACACGTAACCCCGTCTTCTGTCTACCTTGAGACTGGCATTTAAATTACTTCATCACCATTTTGTGTGACTTTGTGTATGAGCATATGTTTGCCATTTGCTGTCAGTTATACCATGTGGTAGTCAGAGGCTAATCAGTGAGACTTGCTGGCAGATGTTGTTTTAGTTTGTCTTGATAGCCTCAACTATTTTCTCTTGGGAGTAGATGACAGAGATCACTGATTTATGCGGATTTAGGTCAGTTCCAAGGGAGGAAACAAATCCAAGAGAAATGTTTTGGCCTCAACAATTGGACAATTACAGAATATTGTTGACAGAGTTATCATTAATGAATGATAAGGAAATGAGAAATGGTGATGGGAGTGGAAATGAATCCCAGACTGGTAAAAGCAAGGAAATTGCATGTGTCAAACCTCCCCATGGGTTTAACCACCACCTCTGAGGGTGCTTTCACACCTAACCTATTTGGATAGCACCCTAAGATAGCACAGCAAAGATTTAGGACATTAGGATTGTTAACATTAAATAATTTCAGAACCATAATGTTAAGATATCTGAGATTGACAGTTTGTAGCTAACGTATTGTCATTACAAAGCCTTAGCTCTTCCTTATGATTACTTATCCAGTTCATTAAAGCCAATTCAATCCTTGTGTTCATTAAAGCAGTTTAGAGCTCAGTTTAACTGATCTGCAAGTCTTCATCTGAGGGCTTGGCTTTATTTTATTGTTTTCTCCATGGTGCAAGAATTCACTGGAAAATTTGGTGGTCAAACAGCATCAGATCCAAAATGATTTTTCACAGATGGCAGCCAAAATCTTACAAAAATGGTTGGATCTCCAATCTTACTTTCCTGCTTAGGATCCACTAAGGATTTTTAAATTCCCATGTTATTCTTGTGGGGATTTTTGGGTGAGTGGTTAAAGCATCGGTTTATAGTTTCAAGGTTTTTCAACACTGACATGGTTTTCATTAGTCAAAGACCATGGCTGTGCTCTGTGTGCTGTACAGAGTGTTCACAAAGTGACTTTCAGTATTTCACATGCAATCCCCTTGTCTTTAATGTGCTTTATTGTTGCTTGTATATTATGTCTGTGTTTGTACACTCATTTTTCTGAACACAGTATTACTGCGGTCTTCTGCCCTACTTAATGTCTCCCTCTATAAACTTGACATTCTTTCATCATTATTGCACCATTAAAATAACCAACAACACTTGTTTTCAGTTGTTTTGTTTTTTTATCTCTTCTTCAGTGCCGACCACCTGTTCTGTATCAATGTGATTCTTAATCTGAAATGGACTCTTGTTTCCCACAAGTCCCTGATGTCCTGCGTCCCCCTATCCCTGTCCACAAGAGACCCAACCTGGTGGGGAAACCTAGTGACCATGGTGAGGGCAACAGTGATGGCTGCACTGACCACTGACCACTGACCACTGCTGCACCTTGTCCTGTATACTGTAATTATTCATGCTTGCCTTACTTCTTTAGTCAGTGGTTCTCAAACTGTTCCTTCATTCCCTCCTTTTGATGCAGAAGTATTTTATGCCTCCCACTCCTGCTTAAAGCAGTTTTAATTGTTATCAACCATCTACCATGTTGGAGTTAACTAAAGAATCCAAAGTATAGTTATAGGAATAATTCAATACCTTGGGAAAAATGTTAATTACATTTCCTTCTGAGAGTGACACCATGTCCGTACGGTAAATATGAAGCCACAGCCAGGTAGGATTAACTTAATTTAGCACCAAGACTGGAAGCAAGGGGAAGTAGCTAGCTTGGTTCTGTCCAAAGCTAACGAAAGTGGAGACTCCAGGAAATCACCGCACCCAGCCAATAAATAGTTCTTCACGACAACCCCAGTAGAGCGTTTTTCCACTACTTTTTGCATGGATTAAACAATATATAACGTTTTAGATGAACAGTCTTGGTAGCCAGATTTTTATTGTAATTTTTGGGGGGTATTTTCTTGCCTTGTTATGACATTATTGCTCAAGGAGCGCACTTATTTTCCTTTCTAAAAATCTGCCCATGTTGAATTTCTTTGTGCTTTTTTAGTTGAAGTCTGAACGAAGCTTTTCATACTCAATCTTTATACCCATGGCAGTGTGAAAGCACTCTTGTTTGTTTATTAGTCCCACATGAATCCGATTTATTTAACTTTAGTTCCAATCCATATTTTTCCACAAAGTCAAATATGTCTTGCATGCAATGCCTCTACGCCCTTCGTTGCAGTTTGAGAACCACTCAGGCGTAGCTCTTGAGCTATCGTTTGAAACTCAAAAAAACTCCTAAATCAGCTTGCAATATAATGTACTGTGTTTACTAATGAACAAAACAGCATTCATCTGAACTCTCTGAGAAGTTTTGTTGCCAAGGCTTTTTTTCTGGACATTCACACTATTCTATCTGTACTCATATGTGTACAAAGCCTAAAGCCTGTGTGTGTGTGTGTGTGTGTTCATGGTTCTGAGCATCTGGGCATCCTTGGTCTCAGCAGATGTATTCTGGGTGACCTTTCTCCTCTTTAAAGAGCACAGAGATATTACTCAACAAGCAATCTCTGATCTTTCTAGAAGCCAGGAAAACGCCACTGAACTGTTCAGTGAGGATGGCCAGAGCAGATGGATCACAACTGTGTATGACTATGAGTCAGATGATGAGGGCGAACAACTGATCTCTTCTCCTCCTCCTGCTGCTCTGTCCTTAGACAAACCCATGGACCTGAAACAGGGAGACATGGAGTCCATCTTGAAGCCATTCCCTCTGGTCACAGCCAAGCCCAAGCAAGAGAGCAGACAGCAGCAGACGACCACCTCGGCCCCGGCAGTAAACAGTACGAGTAACACAAATTAACCTTCTTAAGAGGAACGTTATGAGTCATTGTTACAACCTCCTAGAGAAGTATACCTCCATGAACAAGGGAAAATATGCGATTGAAAAAGCTTTTTGACTTTGAGTCGATGTATGCATGTGATAATGATCGAGAGATGTTGGCGATGCAGCTTGCAGGTGAGAAGGTGAGTAAGGTAACGAAAGAAACAAGAACATTTTATCACGTCAATTTTCAGAGGCAGGCAAAGAGCCAGAGTGCTGGCCAGAGCAGGTGCTGAGCTGGCTCGTTATCGACCCAGCGCCAGAGCTATGAAAATGAGGACAGAGAGAGCTGCCAGGGACTCCTGGCACACCAATCTAACCCCAACTCCTCTCTCCTGTTTTCTTTTCAGCCAGTCGTTTTGACATAAATGAAAATTCCTCTATATTCAGGCCCTTGCCTGCGTCAGAGGTAGACATCATGGGCAAGAAGCGCTTTGTTGGTAAGACGACATCATGGCCGTTTTACATCTCCACTGGAGTTTTAAAAGCTTCGTCAATCAGCTCTCTCAATCGTTTGAGTAAAAAAGGCAGCATAAATGAACAATGACTGTTTTTATTGCACCTGTCCGCAGCTCCCCATGTGATATACAAGACCGATAAAAAGCCAGATGAGCCGTGCTCCATCACCTCCTCCCTCAGTTACTTCCCTGACGAGGAGGGTAATGATCAGAACGTAACTGGTCCTCCCCGCATCCCTCCTTCCAACCTCACTGTGGTTACTGTGGAGGGATGCCCGTCTTTCGTCATTCTTGACTGGCAGAAATCTGACAATGAAACCAGAGGTACTGTAAACACAATAAGATACACACAGAATACACAGAAAGGTTGATGAAGCAAAGGGACAGAACTGGGGTTTGAAGCCGTATTCAGTGATGTTCTCGGCTTCCCAAACCCTTTGGGTCGGCGAGGCTCCTGGTTCGAATTGCGTCGTAGTGCTCAAACCCCTTTATACTTGCCAAAAAGTCTAGTTTTGTCTAGACAACAACTCCACTCAGTTATGCTGTGTTTCCATTCACAACAGCAAGTTGTACTCTCTTATAAGCCGTACTTGATAAAGGGTTATAATACACTAATTGCATATACTGTCAGATTCAACTGGTAACAAGGTAGTGAGATTGTATAATTTGGAGTTGTTCACAGTCGAAATGTGGAGTTTGTGCGACCAAAAGCTCATTGATATTCCTGCTCCTGTCGTCAGAGTATGAAGTCGTATCCACCACTAAAGGACCAAATGGAGAGGAGGTGTCCGTACTGACCACCAACCAGACACACACCGCCGTGGAGAATCTCAAACCAGAGAGCAGGTATGTGGCTCACACATCATCATAGACAGATCATGTAATGTAAAAATGGGACTACCTTACCTTAACATTTATTTCATTTGTTGCTTGGGTACTCTCATTAGGTATAGTTTGGGAGCAACCACCAATTTTTCTTAAAGGTTGCCCATGTTTTTTTGTTTGTGTTTTTTTTTACTGCTAGTAGCCCTATAGTACAGGTTTTCTATGAGAGACTCCCCCATTTTTTTTATCCCATGCAGGAGTACGTTCATGCTTGCACGCGCATGCAGGTGACGTGATGCATATTGCTGCCAATGGTATCATATTATTCCACTGATCAATAGGCGGCGGTAACATGTCAAAAAGACACCAATGCACCAAACAAAGACAGTGAAGCATTCTTCTAGCCAATAAACATGGATTGAAAAACATGGAACGCAGTTTTCAAATTTTTAAGAATAATCAGCTTGGCAAGATTAATACGAGGAAGGAAATGCATTCATCATGAGCTCAAGAATACACACAGTTTGTTTTGATTGTACACATTACTTTTGTTAGTTTATAAGAAAACTCCACAGACACTTTTAAAATACTGTATGCTTGAACTGCTGGCTGATTACATTACTAAGCTTCATTGAAGATCTCATCAAGAGGAGTATTGAATAGCACAAAAAGGGTATTAGTGGCCAACATTTGAATGTGCAGTGAAATATGTTTAGTTTTGCAAATGTAAAATGTCCAAAGCGACACAAAAGCTGAGGAAATCTGGGCGGAGAGGTTCACAGAGTTTTCATTTAGAGCTCAGCATCTGGAGTCTCAAAACTCACCAGAACCCTCCCCTGGGCTGAGTTGGCTCGCCAAACTATTGCCAGGACATCTGAATGCAGCACATGGAATAGCCATCAGCTCTCTCTCTGTGTGTGTGTGTGTGTGTGTGTGTGTGTGTGAGACCCATTCTGAGCTGACAAAGGAATTAAAACTTTATTTTGCGTCCCAGTTCTGAAAGTTTGGGAGGCATTTTGAATGAAATCTCCTCAAAGTATGGACTATTCCTTTTATTCCTTTTTTCTATTTTATTTCAGTTATGAATTCACAGTAACACCAAAGAATGAGATGGGAACAGGACCCTCCAGTGATCCTGTGTCTTTTAGTACAGAATCAGGCAAGTTTTACAAACCATATAATCCACTCAAGTTATACTCAAGGAAATTCCTGATAAACCCTGATGTTTGCTCTGACAGAAGACACTAATTAGTTGTATGGTAATGCCACTGTTAACATTGATTTGAATCTCAAAGGGTGGGCTATTAAGCATATGTTAGTCTAACGATTTCAACATGACACTGGGGTCTGACTGATTATGACTCTGGGCCAAGATGTCCTCTGAGGCTCATTGAGGCCAATCATCCACTTGGAACAAAACAAAATTTGTCTAGCACAATGATTCAAGATGTCTTATGGCTGTGTAAATTCTAAGGAGTTTTGATGATGTTATTCATAGCAACTTTTTCTGATGTTTGTAGCGGATCCACGAGTGAGCGAACACGTGTCAGGTGAATATCGTGTTTTTCTAGAGTGTTACAGCAAAATCAAGCTTTTGAACAGTCCTGTTTAAACAGATAACAAACATTACATTACGCCTGTGCTTCTAATGATTGCCTTACAGGCAAAGATGCCATCTGGACTCAGTTCCCATTTAAATCCGATGACTACTCTGAATGCAATGGAAAGCAGTATGTGAAGAGAACTTGGTACCGAAAGTTTGTGGGAATCCAGCTCTGCAACTCCCTGAGATACAAGATCTACCTGAGCGACGCTCTCAATGGTAATTACAGACTCATATCGCTGCATTTCTAATGACATACTATACTATTACTATTCTGTTTTTATTCACTTTTTTTATAACGTAGTATACTATGATATTTTTATGCCATTTTTTACTACATGTTTTATAACATAATATACTATGATATTTTTTTATGACATACCATACTATGACATTTTATGACAAACTCTACTATGACATTTCTTTTACTTTTTTTTATTACATAGTATTATATAAGAGACATATTACATTTGTATGAACTAAAGCAGTATACTATAACATTTTTCACGACATTTTATGACATTTCTTATGACAAATTACACTATGACATTTTTTCCTAAATATATTTTATGGCATATTCTATGACTTTTTATGGCATTTTTATGGCATTCTCTACTATGACATTTTTTATGTTTTTTTTATTGACATGTTATACTATGGCATTGTTATGAGATAGTATAAATAGGATAATATACTATTGACATTTATGATATATGGCACTTTTTATGACATAACATACAATGGTATTTTTTTATGACATATACTATGGCATTTCTTTACATTTTTTTACAACATACTATACTTTATTTTAATGACATTTATTATGACATACTATACTATGACATTTCTTTACATTTTTAATGACCTACTACATTTTTTTTTTCAAGTGTCATTTTTTTACACACTATGCTCTGACATTCTTTATGGCATACTATACTGTGACTGGATTTATTTTCATAGCCAGACGTTTACTTCCTTTTCCCTCTCCATAGGGAAGTTTTACAACATTGGAGATCAGTCGGGGCATGGTGAGGACCACTGTCAATTTGTGGACTCCTTTCTGGATGGACGAACTGGCACCCAGATGTTTGCTGACCAGCTACCAAGCAGGCCAGGTATTTTGGTTCGTCACAACCATGAATCAAGTCTTTAATTATGCAGGCTCTTATACTCTCCTCTGTGTCCTTGTAACGTACCAGGATTTTATAGGGCGTTGAGACAAGAACCTGTCCACTTTGGAGAGATTGGAGGGAAGTCACATGTTACTTACGTGGGCTGGTACGAGTGTGGCACACCCATACCTGGAAAGTGGTAAGATCCCAAAGGGCCGTCCAGGAAGGAGGACTTTGCTGGTGGGGAGGAAGAAGATGTCTGACTAGGCAAGGGAGGTGGGCCTTTCTTTCTTGTTACCATGGACAATGTAGATTGGTCTATCTGATGGGTTTGAACTCAGCCTACTCTCCCAGGTATGAACCTGTACCGGACTATTGTGTCACAAAACTCTATTGAGTGCATTTGTAACATTAGTCTTATTCCTCTATTTATCAAAAATGCGTTCAACAAAGGAATGCAGGAGTCTGAGTGAACCAAAATGTTGAATATACAATAATTCCAGAGAAAATGTTGGGAAGCTGGCTCCCAAAGTGTAATAACTTGTATATTATTTATCAAAGGGGATCGTTATTGAATATTCTGTGTGTGCTCGGGCTTTTGAGATGAGAAAGTAAAATTTTTTCCCAATACCTGCATGTCAATGAGCACACACATTTTGTCATTTGTATACAGAAAAGTGCCAATCATACTTTAATTTTACATTTGGACTATGTAAAATACAAGTACACACAGACATGCAGAATTGACCTTCTGCTGGCCCTAAGGGATTATTAGCAGTTGCAGTTTGCACAGTATTATACCTTTGTTCATATATGTATATGGTGTGAAAGTCATTATGTATACCAGGGATCATATAGTTTGATATATTTCAGGTAAGAGAAAAAAACAGCTATTAGCCAAATTGTTGATTTATTGTTAGAAAGCCAAAGCTTGAGGTCAATGTTTCTATGAGGTCTTTTGGAAAGATGCATGCATTTTTAATGCTCGTGCAGCCTTGTCTTGTATTTTATAATAAGGAATTAAAATACCTATGAAAAAGTATAATTCAACCAAGCGTCAATGTGGGAAAGACATACTGTAAGTAATGAGAAAATTTATGTTTTTGTGTTCAAACTTACAAAAGTGTACATAAAGCTTTAAATCATTGGAGAGACATTTTCAGGTTTTCCCACATCTGTCACGACTGCAGTTTTTGATGCACCATGTTTCCAGCAATAAATCTTGTTTTTGTATTTACTGATATTCATTTCTATTTGAATTAAATGCATTTTATGTTTAAGGTAAAAGGTAGACATCTGGGGGAAATCTCAAAGTAATTCTCTCTCGTCGAGAGATGGTTGAGACAATTTCTATACACTCTCTCTCTAGGACTCGAATACTTCAGATTTTGAACAAAAAGTTCCCTATTCCACAGGCAGGAAAACTAAATAGGAATAACAGCTCTACTACAGTTTTCCAAATCTTGGTGGGGGGGAGAACAGGAATAGAGAAGCCAAGAATCAGTCAGAAACTGAATAGTGAGGAAGAGCGTAGAGAAAGACAGCAAGACAATGTGCGGGCCAAGAGCAACTCAATATAAAAACAAAAAGATAAAAAAGGACTCCAAATGGGTCTCAATCATTTATTAGGTTCAAGAAAAAAAATGTTACAGTTTATACACAAACAACTAATCTCACTTGAGGGTGGAATTCGATTTATTAGTAAAAACCAGTGATAAGATAAAGAGAGGAATAGCAAGCTTTACTGGAGATGATATAATTAGCTAAACAAAAGAAGCCTTCTTCATGACACTGGGATCTACACCTCCCATAAGCCATCGCTTAACTAGTTTTCCCAACATGGGGCAGTTTCATTGACACATCATTAATACCGACATGGTGGTGAAATTGATCAAATCAAGAAAAAAAACAACAAATCAAACTGACAAAAACAAATAACAGAAGGGTAACTTTTCATTTAGATAGTGTCTTATGGATGCCTCTCAACATGGTTAGTTCAACACAACCGGTTGAGACGTTTGTCATCGACAGGTATGACACAGAATGTGGATGCTGATCTCACTCGCTTATGAAGAGCTACCATGAAAAGAACAAACAGTTTGTGCAACAGCCTGTTTTGGTCTCCGAGGTGTGTGCATACAGACGGATTACATTTTTACAGACACGAGAGGGAGGAGCGGACGGTAGTGGTGGTGACAGGAGAAGAGCGGAAAATAACACAAGGAGCATACACCAGGGCCGCAGAGCAGAGTGGTGTGCTGGAGCGACAGCATACAAACACTAACCATCAGACTGGGGAGTAGGGGGGCCGGGGGGGCGGGGGGGTGCTTGTTTCATATTTGGACTTGATATTTGTATGGGACAGTGGGGGAATGCAGAGCCGTAAACCATGTTTCCTGCACCCACTCAAAACTGTTGGAGCCACACATAAGGGAGGGTTAGGGGGCCTGTGTGGATCAGTAACATCCGCTCTCCTCTTTTACCGGTACCCAGGGCCTGGTTGAGCGTAGCCCTGGCCGTAAGGGGGGCGGTTGCGGGCGTACGGGTTAGCAGCTCCTGGTGGAGGGGTGACAGTGTTGCCTGGGGGCGGGGTGTATACTGGGCGGGGTTGGTATCCTGAGCCGGGCTGGGAGCTGGGCGGGAGGCTGTAGTTGGCAGGCTGGGTGGCCTGGGAGGTATAGTTTTGGGGAGGGAAGGCTCCTGGTGGATACTGCTGGGCTCCCTGAGTTGGATGGGGCTGCTGCTGCTGCTGCTGGCCACCCTGGAAGCCCGGAACTGGAGCTTGAGCCGGAGCGGGGGCGGGAGCCTGGGAGGCGGGAGGAGCATAGTTCTGAAACTGCTGCGGCTGCGGCTGCGGCTGCTGTGGCTGCGGCTGCGGCTGCGGCGGGCCAGGCTGAGGGGCTCCGGGCTGAGTGCTGTATGCTGCAGAGAGAGGGAGGAAGGAATAGAGTCTCTTTAATTCATCCTTGAGCGGAAAGAGAGCCCAACAGAGCAGCTACCTCTTTGTCCCCCCCCCCCTCTTAAAATCCTGACCATTTTGACTCTTACCAGAGTACTGCATACCGTACTGCTGCTGCTGAGGTGGGGCACCTGGTTGCTGAGGCGGGTATCCACCTGGAGCCTGGTACTGCTGATAGACCTGACCTAAAGAGACAGAGACAAGCATGATCAGTACACAGATGGAATCAAAATTATATCCAATACCAATATGAGCAATTATCCATTACATCTCTGGTCCCATTTACACTTCCAAGTATTCGATACTCGGCACACAGACATTCATAACTCAGGCAAGGAGTTGTCCTCTGCACCACCAGACACAGCCATGGTTGCAGTAGGTGACTTCCTGCTGCACTTTCAGTAACTACGACTTCACCAGTCCACGCTGCATACAGGCGCATGTTGAGGACGGCCATCACGATGTCTACAGCTCCAGTCATCTTACTCATGCGCCTTAAATGGAAGCCTCGGGCATCGTATATCACTTATTAGCAACGTGTGAATAGCATGATGAGTAATCAGTCAGATCTTACTCGACAGTGACGCCGCTGCACATTTTTAGGTTTCAAAAACATGGAAACTGTTTTGCCTTGTTATTTCTAACTTTCTAATTTAGTTTTCCATTGAATGCCTGAACGTTCAGCAGACACGACTTGGCAAACTAGTGTTCTCCCTTAATAAGGCCTAAACCTTCCTCCCAAGTCTCCTGCCTGGCATATATATATGGGTAAAGACACACAAATTCACAAAGGTAGAAGGCATAATGACAGAACCACACCAGGGTTCGCTGGTTTTTAGAGCGCTTGTAAAACTGATCTCTTTGGGAGGGCCGACATGGACACTTTACGATTCTTTAGAGTCTGAACAAAGCAAAGCTGAAAAGAGACTCCTATGAAATGATGTACTGTCAGAGAACCTCAATGCACTCAGAAACAACGCTCCCTTTTTTTGTGTCCAATAATTCAAAACATTCAAAGTAGGACAAATAAATTCTTTCCCTAAAGGACATTGACTTTGGTCAGAAAACGAGACGCCTTACTTTGCATTGATCCGGGAGACACTTGACAACTGAATATTCAGCTGGACACAGAGTGAGAGGGCAGCCATCTGTTATCTCCCTGACAGCATCGAGAACATGAACACCGAGAACTTTATTGTTTGGGAAGGCATGCGTGTTAAATCGGCTTCTCCTCCTGCGGTCTCCGACCTGTAATCCATCACGGGCTGTTACGCAGGAGCGATGGAAGGATGCGTGGTCTGGGGAGTTCATTCCACTCCCAGTGTAGCCAAGAGGTCAGCTCTTTGCCGGCCCAGCGCTCACAAGCTCAAAGAAATGACTGGGGACGCAGTGAAGACGGAGCCGCAATGTTTCAAGAGAACAATCCCAAGTTAGGAAAACCATGTTCGTTGGAACAAAGAAGCATTTGGCTGTAGTTTTGCTGACCTCTAAGCATGCCTCAAGAAAGAGTCATGAGAACAAGGTCCTATTTTTAAATAAACATTTCACACCAAACGCCCGTCGGCCCATCTGATAAAGAGCCTCGTGCAAATGTCTAAGCTATTGCCACATGTACATGTGTTTACAGTTTCTCTCTGTCTTGCACAGACAGTGCTAAGGGTCCATCGGCATCTGACAGACAACAGGTAGAAATCTTTGCCATCTGCTAATGGATCTTGTTAGCAGCATTCTTATGGTAACAAGTAACCTAAGCTTGCATTGAACGTGAGCTTAAGGCGAGTTTTAAAAGGCCACATATGCTCAGTTGGCATCCAATCTCATGTATTACCTCTTATAAATTCTTGTGCACGGACTGACTGGCTGCTTGTCTGTAGGACAGCCTTAACGCAAATCAGAACAGAGACAGGAGTAATGGGGGGAAGGGGTCGAGTGGGAGATGAGGCTGGGGAGGATCGAGTTTAATGACTTCGTGAGCCAACCAGCCTTTGGAAGTGAGATGAAGAAGGGAAACTGTACTGAACGGACAAACTGTCGGGGTCAGGCTCAGACCCCGACCCCGACCCAACAAACTTTTACAAAGCAGGGAAGCTATAGCATGAGCATCTGTAACCTTTGCTCAGCAACAGCCTTTAGGGCTGCCGCAATCAGTCGGCATAATCCATTTTTTTTTTTTTAAATATATTTTGTCCTTGGAGCTGCTAAATACACTCATGAACCTATAAAGTTAAAATTCCACTGAATAAGTGTTTGAAGGGAAAACCCATTTCCAGCGCAAAGAGTTCCCCCGGCTCACCTGCTCAGAACACCAGAGCAGCAGGCAAATAAACGGCACCTGGTCCATCGATTTGGATCACAAACGGGGGAAAGTGTACGGTAAGAATGTGGGGAGCATATTTTGATACTCTGTTGATCTCTATTTAAGATTTCAGCGGTAGAATTAACTTAAATGAAATACTGAAACAGATTTTTTTTTTTTAAAGAAAACTATCTAAAATCGTTTAGCTGAATCATCTAATGTGTTTGTTGTTGAGCTGGCTAACCCTGTGACTGAATTAGTCTTCATTCGGATCAACTGAACTCTTATTGAGCTCTATGGATGGGCCCTGCACAGCCAACCATGCCAAACCACAAACCGCCAGTTAAATGGCCGTAATCAAACCGCACGTGTGCTGATCTTCAGTGTTGCAGGTGTGGTCGGGAGTGAACAGTGAGACCGCTCTGAGAACAAGCTACGGCTCTCAAACACTGCATCAAAAAGGCATCTCCTTTTCTCCAGTGGCCTCCTCACTCAGCGAGGCCAAACCACAAGCTGAAAACAGTCCGATCGACTTACAACAACGCGGTAAACGATATAATAGGCCTGACCTCTGGGGCTCCCACCTGCCTGGGCCGTTCTTCACAAAAACAGGAGAAACAAACAAGATCATTCCCTCATTACCACTGGTAGTAATCAATTCAATGTTTATGGGAGCGTTATCTAGTGTGTGCGATTTTTTTTCCCCCTTCTCGCCATCTTTTACATGCTTTTCTGTCCAACACCGAGTAAATTATCGTCTCGATGTGCATGCTTTTCAGAAAAGACCATTTCCCAGAGTGGTGCTGAGAAAATTACGTAAAATGAGTTGCGTTTGTTTTTCCCAAAAATAGTGTCTTATCCCATGTTCATTTATCTTCACCCAGGCCTTGCGTTTGGGTTCAGCATGTCCGTGTTACAGATCACAAACGGGAGAGAGATGTGATAAAGGCTCTGCTGAGTAAGATAAACCCTGAATCCATGGATACTCTTGTTTACAGAGTGTTGATTAAGATTCCACAGTGGTGAGACTAAAGCACAATTTATCATTCAATGGAACGTCCTGCAGCGACAGCAGAATTTATCTGATTCCCCAAAACAAGGGACAAGCATTTGCTTCAAGTACTTGCAGTAAACTGTAAGTTTGAACTACAAACTTCAGTAAATGTAAACTGGTTGAAAAAGATACTGTACATTCACCCGATCTATTATCCTCCTCAATTTGTTGCTTTAATTGAAATATTTGCCTTCATTTTCTTGTAGTTTCTCTGAGAATATTCTTCTACCACATTAACATTTCACCTAATCTAACAGCTGGCAGGATGAAAGTGAGACGGTTTGTAATCCACAGAGAAATTAAAAAGAAGGTAAGTGGAATGTGAGCAACACAGCTGACTAAACAATGGTAGTGTATCAGGGTCTGGTGCATTATTTGATCTGAGTCCATCATAAGAAAATATTAAATTACCCTTAAATGTGTAATTGTTTTTAGAGTGGACAGAGCCAAGCGAGGCATGGAATTACATCTCTCACACAGCAGGTCTACACTGACAGCGGCAGTGACTGCACATGTTTTTGGAGTAAATCCTTCAGTCACAGTTATGAGGAAAAGGGCGGCTGTGTGAATGTACTGTATGTCCATGACCACAGTCGAGACGTGACTGAACTCACAGCCTCACAAAAACAATAAAAACTGCAGTTTGAAGTGTCTATGGTTTAATAGGTATTATTGTCATACATGTTGATTTATTTTATAGGGTTTTTACTGTTTATGTTTATGTGTCTGTCTGTCTGTCTGTCTGTCTGTCTGTCTGTCTGTCTGTCTGTCTGTCTGTCTGTCTGTCTCACCATCCATGGCAGCTGGGGGTCCCTGCTGCACTCCAGCATAGGGAGTCTGTTGTTGGGGGGGCACCGCTGGCTGAGGGGCTGCAGACGAGGAAGAGGTAATGCTGTCAGGGGTTCCTGAGCGCTCCTCTAGTGCAACCGCTGGAGGAGCGGCACAGAGAAGAAGAGCATTCTTTACATGACAGCTATACACTGAAACAAAACAAATCCCATTGTTCTGCATTTAATCGTGGTGAAATACCTGGGGCCTGGTCCTCGCTCAGGCCAAAAGCGGAGATGACATTCTTGCTGACCTCGTCCTGGTTTTTTAATGGGTCGAAAGCCGACATGCTGGCCGCGCTGACTGGAATGGCCTGTTTTACCGTGTGGTCTGCTGCCACCACTCTGCCATCACGTCCATCCACGGAGTCTAGAAACAATAAGCCACAGGAATGTTTAAGAACCAGCGGAGAAAAAGACGAGATGTGGCAATAATGCAATGCATGTGTGCAACACTTTGCACACAGTTGTTTGTTATTACACACCATTAACACATAACATGTAGCACAGGAGGTCTGAGGGTTTGAGTGTTTTTAAAAATAAACACTGCCAAAGCCTCGTGAAAGACATTGATGATACTCTCGCATTTGACTCAGAAAATAAATCCACCTGTTCGTCTCAGCACGGTGCCAGATCGGAAAATACAGATCACCCGTTTATTTCATTCCTTGATTCCAGCCAAACCCATGAATACAGTATAATCCCCCCGGAGAGGGCCGGATAAAAAACAGTTACAGCTCACGGAGAATAACAAACGGCGGCACAAAGTAAGTTTTAATACTGCAGCCTATTACCATACTGTAATACGACCGCACATCTTCCTCACATCGAGGCTTTGGTCATAGTTATGATGATGTGTGTGTTGTGTATTGTGTGTGGCGTGTGTGTGGTGTGTGGGTGGTGTGTGTGTGTGTGCGTGCGTTTACCACTGTCCAGTGCTGTAGCAGCCAGACCAGGCTCTGTGGGGGGCTCCAGGCTATCCAGGAGGTTGTTGACTTTATTCCTGAGCTCAATGAGCTCCCTGCGCAGGTACTTCACCTGACTAGACTCCAAAGGCCGCGGCTGACCATTCACTGCAGGTAATGAGAGACGAAGAGACACACGTGAGCAAATTAAACAAATCCTTGTCATTTGTTTGGGGCATGAGATTGAAAAATGCAAACATTTCACCATCTCTGCACAGCTAACTCCATTTGTGTGTCAGACCTCAAAGAGGACGACGGATAGAACTTGACCTCTGATCGAAGGAAACAACAATCCCATATTCATACCTTAATTAATGGGGCATTTTTGTAAATTACTGGATCTCATTAATAACAATCATTTACCACTTGTCTTAATGTTGTCTTGAACTTGAACTGCTCGTTGACATAGATCCTGGTCTAGATCTCAGTTATAGCCGTTCGCTTATAGTAATATCTGGGTCAGACTGTAAACTGTACACAAATGTGTCAACAGCCCAGCAGATTGTAAACCAAACAAAACGTAGCAGGGAAATCAAAAAAGGGTTCATCAGCACAAACGGTATTATACAGTAATATCTGCTAATGTAAAATAAGCACAGTGTATACTAATAATTATGAAGTTCACTGGTCTGGAAAAGCTGTTAATTCTACACTAAGTATGTGCACATTACGATTGATGACCTGTCCCAATGATGTTGGCTCCACACCCTAAATACCTGGGTTTACAGAGCTCATACATCTCATGGTTGAAACAACAAAGCAGCTCACAATAGCAGCCCGGCTGACAGAGGGACTGACATCTTCATTATCACCAGCTCACAATGGAGCTGAAGAATGCTGCGCAAAAGGGAGCCGGTTTATTATGCTTATTTAATTAAATAGAATTAAAGCTATCAAACCAAGAGGTAGATTACTCTACTGTCAATATGCAGGAATTACAGGACAAAAGCCTTCACAATCTTTGATATGACCTCTACCTTCTTTCAGCTGTTATTTTCCCCAGTACAAATTGATTTAGGAGTGAAAATTTGCAAAAGAATGAATGCTAAAATGGAGATCGCCGGACATTGCTTCCTCACACAAGTTTCTCTGTTTGGTTAGATACTGCTGAACAGAGATGCACGGGGTCAGTCGGTACTGTGCTGAGACCTGAGACGGTCTGCAAAAGCTTCCAGTTACTCTCGCTCCATTCGAATCTCGACACATGTCCGAGAATATCAGTTCCACGTGAGGCCATGACATACAAGGCGAGCCAAGACTCCGATTTGATTGGGAGGAAGTAAGAAAAGAAAAATCGTCCAGCTCCCTGGCTTCTACTAGCGGCATCAGGAGGACAGACTGACTCGTAGCAGAGCACAGGGAAAAACATCATGTTGTCATTACAGATTCACAAGTACAGTGAGTGTATTTCTAGCTCTGAGCCAGTTTGAGTTTCAAATGTATATAAGATTACTACATTTGTAAGATGCACATCTGTGGTGGGCTCTGGTTTCTGTTGTTTTTCCACAGCTGACGGCAATATTCTGTAGATTCAATATCTTAAAGTTTGACTTCTATTTATGCCGATATTCCAAAACTGGTAATGGTCTGCCGCAACTTTATTTCTTGGAAGGAAGGAACACAATTTAGTCTATCCAACTGCCAAACACTGGGACATAGCCCTGCCTTTAAATGAATAACATTAACAAGAAATAGAGTAATTCTTGAATATTAACAAATACACAGTATAATGTAGAAATGGCCTGCCAGGAGACATAAAAAAATTGTGTGTTACAGATTTAGAGCATGTGGTGTACATGGCCTTATTTGGGCATGTATTGAAAATATTTGATTGAAAGAAAACTGTCCTAGATGGCATTTCTTATCAGTCCAATTCAATTTCAGCTGGAGTCGACTCCAGCCCCCTGTGACCCTGAAGCATAAGTGGGTTAAACTAATGGATGGATGAAGGGGTGGGTGAAATGATATACTTTACCATTAACTTAGCTTTCAACCTTTTAAGAAAGCATGTACAGTACATGTCTGTAAAAGATTCAGTTTCTATCCAGGTTTAGTAATCAAACCAGACAGAAAACTCAATTTACCAATAAAGCACATTTTATATGTATATGCCATGCAGTTACTGGACTTACTGTATTTTTTATATTTCTATTCAAGCATTGATGAAAATCATACTCTTGGACAAAGGTTACTTGATTAATACTTAATTAAATGCAAGTACTTTGTAATTTCTTTAAAAAAAAAAAAAAACATGAACATTCAGCACAACTTAATGCAACATATTATTACTACAAACAAAAACAGGCCTCAGCCTGACATGTTAGAGTCAATGACTGTGGATTTAGCTGTGCTGGTACATATTCAAGATTAAGATTCGGAACCAGTAGAACTGGCATGGAGGGCCTCTGTGAATACATTCATCTACTGACTGTCACTTTGTTTGTTTGCTGAACCAGCGCTTGGAAACACGCAGAAATTCCACCCCAAATTAGTCAGAAGGGAGTGTAGACAACTTTCTTGCCAACAGAGTAGAGCTGAGGTTTGTTTTGTGAAAACTAAACCGGACTGCCCTCCAGTGACTGATTGCTGTAACAGCTGATGTGAAACATCTTGGTTTACAGTTCATCATGACGATGCTATCACATGATTTAAAACATCTACAGGTTTGAAGTTGGGATTCAGAGCAAAATTCACACACAGCATGGCTGTGTATGTCTATGAAGGGGCAACAGAAAGGAAATGCATTCGATAGCTTACCAAACAAAGTCAGTTTGAGTATTCTACTGCACTGGATGGCAAAGGAGAGGTCAGAGCTGTCAAAGATGGTAATGAGGTCGTCATCTAGAAAAAGGTGAAAGAGAGACCAGATAATTCACTGTAAGGGAAATTATCTCACCACACAAAATATGTTAGAATACCAAAAAAAACATCGGAATTACATGGTTAAGTGACTTGGTAAAGTCATTAGTATATCAGTATCATAAACTCTATCCTAGTTCATAATAAATAAGCTGGCCTCAAGAAAACTCACTGTCAACATTCAAACTTTTACCATTGAGACCAATAAGAACAAATGGGCCCATGTCCTGACTCACCTTCATCCTTGTATTTGATGGCAACCTCGTCGTTACTCTGCAGCTTCCCCCTGAAGACACGCTGCATCATCAGCACTAGCTCATCATAAGTAATGTCTTCATTATGGATCGGGATGCGTCTGATGTCGTCGCCCAACTGGGCTTTGATGATCAGCTTCCCGCTCAGGTCCAGCTGGCCGTTCATGGTGCTGTCCGACCTCTTCTGCTCCCACCACTGAACAGCGTCAGAGGAAAGGAAGTTTTAAAAACAACCAAGTCTGTTGTTCTAGCTTTCCATATCTCTTTCTCAATGCTAAAAAAGAGCCGGAGTATGACAAATTATCAACAGCGGAATTGAATTAAATTTGATCGTACATTCATAAAATTGTTAAGTAGGTCACATATAACTTCAGGCATCAACAGCATCAAGCTGTTTGAGACCAAACATGATGCCACCCCACTAAGACTGAAAGATTGTGGTTCAAATAAATAAAAAGACTATCACTCTGCTCAGTATTGACCGATCTCAATTATTTACTTAAATATATGTACCTTCGAAGAAAAAAAATTGTCTTCAGGTAATCAATAAAATCACATAATCATCATTATCGTCAAAGTGAAGCCTTAGATAAAACACTGCGCCTGTGTAAGTAGTTGCTGTGAGAGTCATTATTTATGATTTAAATGTGCTTGTCTTGTTACATTAACAAGGACAATGAGCCGTATTGCCTTATTTAAAGACAGTTATGTATTAAGGGAGAGAGCTTCTCTTTACTAATCTATTTTTATTTTATTAATAGTCTCCCTCAGTCTTTAACAATCTACCTGCCAGGAGCTGATGTGTTTTCTAAAGACGGTATATACATGTTATTATCTAATACAGTACATACTATGCAGTCTAAGAGTCTAAGGGTCAAACATCACCCTGTGAGGTGGTAAAGGCAGCTCCACGATGTCACAGACTTTGACACAAAATTGCAACCAGGTGATAAGATAATCAAAGCTTTCAACTGTGATTAGCGAATATTTTAGGGACTTACAATGTGATAAAATATGATGCAAGACAACTCTTGTTAGGCAATCTTAAATCTGCTGTGTAACTGTAGCTTCCATACATTTAACTAGTTATTCAACTTAGCCTCAAGGGTTTGTGATAAATGTTCGTCTCCCATTTGTCGTGAGCAGTTGGATTAAATATGACGTGACCTGATGATGTTCGAGGCCGGACAACGAACAATTGTGGATCTAATTCCAGAAATGCTCCGGCTTTGACTGTCCGAGCCAGATGAATAATTGGCTGGATGCTAGGGATTGTGTGGTAGCTAACGTGTAGCATACAGGGAGCTAAGTTGCTAAGATAAATGGGGATAACAACAAACTGAGTCCTACTGAGATTGCCGACAAATAACCAGCTGGTGAAACCTTTAGTTAGTACATCCGAGTTAAACGTTTAAAATGTCATCGTAGTCTCGATAACGCTGCTTTTAAAAACACGCTCATTCGCAGAGTCATCTGTCAATTCACAAGCTATCTGACTGCTAACTGAGCGAGGCCGGTTCATTATGGTCAATGGTGACACGATACATCACGAAGGCACAGTTAAAAGCAATATTACAGGTCATCTCGCTTTATATAGTTCCGTGTATTTGAATAAAAGTAGCTTGCCTTAATTTCACTGTATAACAGTCGGACACCAAAAAGCCGAGTCGGTTTCTTGTGTGACGCTAACGTTACTTTTGATGGGAGCTAACGTGAGATAAACCAGCCTTCTGTCACCACTCCGTCTTCCCTAAAGTACGAATAGATTGGTGTCGGACATGTTTTGTAAGTAAACTTCCTACGAATCTTCCTCGACACCTGTTAGGGGCGAGCTGGTGTCGCGTTAGCTCCCTGCGTAGCGAACCTAACATTAGTTGCTAACTAGCAAGCTAACCACTTAGCTAGCTAGCTAGTAAACTAGCACTCTGACTGTTGTGTAGTTCAAACTAAATCATTATACGCCTGGACCCCAAAAAAAAGAAAGCATTTCACCTGAATCAGACGACTTGACCACGCTGTGTTTCACAGGTTTCCCCAAACCGTGAAAATCAAATATGTTAGCTAGCCTAGCCAGACCCGGTTGCCAGCATCAGGAAGTGTCCTCAAAGACTGTCAACGTCAAACAGTACGTGGCATTCGTTGTGCGCAGTCGCAGACCGTCTGGGACAAAGTGCGTTGTGACTGACTCACCTAACTGTGAAGATGATCAAACGTCCAATATTACATATTCAAGAGCAATAATTGCATTTTATTTGTTTACAATGCATATTTCATTCACGTGCACATGAATCATGAGCTGGCTGTCTGATGCTGAATGGGAACACCTGAAAACATAACAGTATGCAGGCAGCTATTTTGATCACCACTTTTCTTTTTAATGGCTTACATGCATTCTGATAAAAACATATTGTGAGAGGTAGACTTAAATTAAGGACACAGTATTTGTCCTAAATTACTTATTTCTCTGTTTGTAGAAAAGATGCAGTCTAGGCTCAGTGATGAAGAGGGAACAAGAGGATTGAAATATGTCTATGCATGGATGTCGCTTTGATTCCACTCCTGATGTGTGTGCTCAATGCTTATCATCCGCTTTAAATAAATAATAATGACAGAAAATCCAGGTTGCTGCATACATTGCACTCTATTGTACATCTGTGTAAGAAAACACTGGCGTCTAAGGTAGAAAGTTACATCAGAATGGTGACTGAATAAATAGACATAAATAAGATGCAGAACTTATAAATAAATAAAGATTAAAAACACAGTTTTGCCCAGTCACAGCTTTCTTCACTCCATTATTTCTTCTTCTTCTCCTGAGTGGTGTCGAACCATGAGTCTAGCAGTTTTTTCATGTAGTATAACTGCCAGCCATGCACTTGAACAGCAACCACCATGATGAGGTACATAACAGTCACTGCAGAGAAGCCAAAAATAAAGCGGTACGCCTTTCCATGGCGGTAGAGCTGCTGCGCTACAGGAAACATCTCCATTCCACCATAGATGAGAGGTGCCACAGAGAACAGCCCGGCGCTGATCATGGACAAGACCAGGTAACTGATATTGTTATTTGGCAGTGACAGGCTGCTGCAGAGCAGCGGGAGAAGGCTGAGCAGGTAGGGGTACTCCCACTGGTACGGCATGGACACTGTATCATGTGACACCAGGTCGAAATGGCTGACAGTCACCTGTGCTGCCACCAGCAGCCAGAGGAGAAGGTGGACCAGGTTTAACTTGCGCACCTCTGCCTTCAGGGAAGCACTATAAAACAGATAAAGACAAACACGGTGTGTTAAAGATCATTGACGTTGCTAATCAGAGATAACATTCATATGTATTGACCAATTTCATGAATATATAAAAGCTACTTGCCACATTTGGTATTGTGGGGCGGCCACCCTCTCTCTTGGTTTGAAGTCACTTCCATTGGTACCAGCAGCTCTGAGACCGACGCGGGATGTCATGGTGAGGGAAAACTACTTGTACAAAAAACAAATCCTATTTCAGAAGCCACAAAAATGACATTATTTAATTATTTGGTATTTAATTTCCTATACCTCAAGGTGATGTTTTAAAATGTCTTGATTGGCAGAAGTCCAAAACCCCAAATATATTCAAAGATGTTTAATTTACTATCACATGAGACAGAAAAAAAGCAGCAATCCTCACAATCAGAAGCTGAAAGGATGTAATGTTTGAACTTTTTGATTGAAATACTCACAACAATGAACCAATAATCAAAATAGTTGCCAATTTCTTTCTCTTGATTGACCGATTGATTATTCAACGAGCCTATTTATTTCAGCTCTCGACACAACATTTGTCTCTTTTCATAATACAGAATGGTCCCACCGAACAGGTGTAAAAAACACAAATATGCCATCGGAGGGACTGCAGAGAGGAAATAAAGGAAATAATGACGTGAAATCAAGCAGAATAAGTCGGGCCGTTGTCTAATTCCGTTACCAAGAAGCGCCACCGACTATTTAAATGTAAAATGAGTCCTTTCAGGCAGATTAGTGACCGAATGGCAGCAGGCTAGCGCGTTAGCTGCTAGCTAGCCTCATTCAGCGTTACATTTAAACATATATAGTTACTGTTTGTTGCAGCTGGCCTCGTTTTGATATAGCCATTACAACAGAGTGTTACACCGTGCACAATGTCTATAGCTAACAACACTTACCGCTGCGTATTTCCGTGACGTTTGGCTGAGCTCGTTGTTTGAAAATGTACCAACAAAAGATGTGACAGATGTTTTGAACCGGTATGCGCATGCGCGAAGCCTTTCCCCCACTGAAAGACCTCCCACCGCAGCATCAGCATCTTTTCCACACGACACACAGGCAGCTTGGAGCCGTGACGCCCATTCACGATGTATCCAGCTTTGTAGCTGAGAGACAGAAAAGAGAGCTGCAAAAAAGACACGATCTCGTGGATTATGACCCCGGTAACTTGGGCATCTCGTTCACTGCTCGTCCTGAAACTTGATTTGCAAAAACGATGGCTTTCCATGCATTTAAACTGATGAACCTTATGAATGATAATATGGTTATCAGGATGACTTCTAACATTCATGGATCAAAGTTACTAACAGAACTGGTGGATAAGAACGTATTTTTTCCTTATGGCCTCACTAATCAATCAACGTTTTGAAGTTGGCAGACAGAGCATCTAATGTCTGCATGTTACATTGTCTTGTACCTTTATGTACCTTATGTCCTACTGTTGCTGGTATCCAGCTCTCTGCAGACCAATACTTCATCAACCAACCAGGTAAGTTTAACAGGAGGAAATCCGACTTAAAGTGTCAACCAGGACAGGTATGATATGTTTTAGTATTTGGTCTTTCTTACAATTTCTCGTGATTGATGCCACAATGTGGTTTCAGCTACACCTTTTTTAGTTGATGTATCAGCTTCAGTCAAATTGGTTTTGCTTTCCATGGAGCTTAGAAATAGAGATGTCAACAACATAAGTATGTGTTTTTTAATTAAACAATTTTTATTTAGAAAAAACAACATGAAAAATAATAACAAACGTGAAACATTGACAATGTTAGCACCATAGTTAAAAGGAGAAATATACATGTATTTTCCTTTAAAGGTTGTCATGCTTTATGTCCTTGTCATTGCATGTAGGTGATCATCAGCACATACAATAATAAATTATTTACATAACTGTTGTTATGAATTGCAGCGACATTCAATACTCGCAAAACATACCAAGGATGCTGTGAAACTGGATTTCTCGCTTGTTTTCCAAAGAACACCCTCTTATGAATAATTATACTTCCATTACAACTAAAAATGTATTAAGCCTACAAAACAGTTACAGAATATAATCGGTTGAATTTCAGATTAAAGAGAGTAAGTAAGAATACATTTCATTTCAATTTGTTTCTAAATATTTTTTTGCTTTGAAATGAAACTAAATGCAGAGTCATGAGATATTTTCAGTCATTATATTATTAATGACTGATTATTAATATTATTACAATCCCTGTTGAGTATTATATTGTAGTTACAACTGTATAACTGTATATGTTCTCAGGCAGGGGCTGTGCTTTATGATATTTAGCACGTGTCACTTATGCTAAGCTACGGTTTAGTTGGTGACTCAGAGATGCTGTTTCGTGTGGACTTTTCTGTGTAGTGTATGGAGTAGTTTTCATAGTTCAGGGCAATATGGTGTGTTTGTTTGACCTCTGCACTTATCTGCACTCTGATAAACCTATACGCAAACATTAAAACATACAATTAATATTACATTCTTACTCTTTGAATCTCACTCATGGGAGCAATTGTCAGTGAGCAACAAATATCATGCGTGTTATTATTTAATTCTGACCCTCAAATTTTTTGTGCTCTTACAAGTGAGCACATTAATTGCCCTATAATAGTTCACCACCAATAACAGTTGACCCTTGTATACATAAGGCCGTGTAAGGTCCTTTAGGTTGCTCTCACACTGTCATTGCAGGTTACACAACCAGAAATGTGTTAACTTCTAGACATATACAAACTGTTGTAATGCAAAGCTTCCAATGCATTGCCATTCTTAAGGTAATTTTACGTGCTTGCCACCATCTATCGAGGGACAGAAACTGTATTCATGCATGCAAAAAACATACATTTCAAAATGAATATGCCTTTATGATTATCTATTGTATTTCACATTCTTTGCTGCATGGGGTAGCTGCCAGTTTTGAGGAGGTGCAGGAACAAAATGTGCCTTTGTGTAACCAGAATTGTACAGTTTGTTCCATCTTCTTTGGCATACACTTAACATGTTCACTTTAAATGTTTGTATGAATTGTACTCTTATAGGTTTTTGACATGCAAATACATCTGAGGCCACCTTTGAGGTGTTCTTTCAATGCCTTTTTATACATGCTTTTAGAAAACACCTTTGCTCTCCCAATCACGCAATTATAAGGCTATACAGTATAAAAGATGCTGTACATACAGACCGGCATACTTCCGGTTTTCCCTCACCTCTCACCGCAGCTGACAAGATCATTATTTTGTTGACTTTACATTACAAAGACTGCTCAGTCTAAGTTGATTTCTGATCATGTTTTATATTATACAAAAATATGCTCCCACTTTGTTCTCACTGAAGCCTCTCTCTCCCCCTGCAGTTTGTGGTTTTACATCGGATATAACAAATACCCAGAAAAGGAGGAGTGCACATACTGCCCAGCATAAAGTCCTGAGGCCTGATCTGAGGGCAGCTGAATATACACTGTGTCTCCAGATTGTAGAGGTAGTACTGCACTCCCTGATGCTTGATCGAGGAATCCCTTTTTGTATTCATCATATGTATACATCACTGGCTCATTGTTCCTCATCAAAGCCACCCACACATTAGCTCCTTTGCAATGAACGTGGTAGGCAAAATAATAAATGCCAGGCATGTCACAGGTGAAGATTCCTGTCTCAGGATTGTAGTTTTGGCGACCATTGTACAAGAGCTTGTCAAAGATGACTGGAGTGCCCACAGGTGGAAAGGGAGTTGTTACTACTGCTGTGAAAGCTGGCATTTCCAATCCACTGGCACCCATTACTTCAGCCTCATTGCCTCCATACTTGCCCTTCTTACCATAGCCACCAGCCTTAACACCATCTAGTTCAGGGCCCATCTCAGAGAGCACTCCTGCCATGTCGGGAGACAGACCAGACACTCCAGGTGGGCCTGGTGGTCCAGGAAGGCCAGGCTGACCCGGTTGTCCAGGGGTTCCTGGTGAGCCCTCTTTCCCTGGGGGTCCTATGGGTCCAGGAAGCCCCGGACTCCCCTCACCTACAATGCCTGGTTGACCTGGTAGACCGCTATCTCCTTTTGGCCCAGGAACACCAGGAGGCCCGATTAGTCCAGCTGTGCCATCCATTCCAGGGATTCCTTTAGGACCTTGAGGACCGACCTCACCAGGAAATCCACCTTGTCCTTTTGGCCCGGAAAGTCCTGGAGAACCAGGGGTACCAGGTAGACCTTTATGTCCACCGTCTCCTTTTGCACCACTCGGTCCTGGGGGACCTCTTTGTCCTGGCTCTCCATTCTCTCCGGGCAGACCATCATTACCAGGTATCCCAGAGGTACCAGGGTCACCCTGGGCTCCATCAAGCCCTTTATGTCCTCCTTCTCCACAGTCTCCTTTAGGACCAGGTGCACCTAAACCTCCTGGGGTTCCCATAGGGCCTGGATGACCTGGTGGACCATTTGCTCCAGGGGGTCCAAGCATACCAGGCAGTCCTCCATGGCCCTTATCTCCTTTTGGTCCAGGAAGTCCAGGTGACCCACCCATACCTTTATCACCCTTTGGTCCTGGGAGTCCTGGTTTACCAAATCCAGGAAGCCCTGGCTTTCCTGGCGAACCTGGTGGTCCTGGATGACCTTTCCCACCTGGCATGCCTGGCTGTCCTGGCAGGCCATTTTGACCTGGCTTTCCATGACCAGGTTGACCTGGTGGGCCAGGCTGTCCTCCTCCACCAGCTGGCCCAGCTGGTCCTAGCTCTCCAGGATATCCTTTCTCTCCTGGTGGCCCTTGTGGACCTGGTGCCCCATTCAAGCCAGGTTTTCCAAAACCAGGCAGCCCTCGTGGGCCAGCAGATCCAGGGGGCCCTGGGAGCCCTTTGTGACCAGGTGGTCCTGGCAGCCCTATTCCTTTATCACCTTTGGGTCCAGGCAATCCCGGTAGTCCTGGCAGACCTTTGTGACCTGGATCTCCTTTGGACCCTGGTTGGCCTGGTAATCCCTGTACCCCTGGTTTACCTATTCCTGGCAGCCCAGGTGGTCCTGGGGGACCCTGAGGCCCTGACTGCCCAGCTGGCCCTTCTTCACCCCTAGGGCTCATTTCTCCTTGTGGTCCAGCCTCACCCTTTCCTCCTGGCTTGCCTGGCAGTCCTGGCATACCTGGTTTTCCCACTCCGGGCCCTCCTGGTGGACCAGGAGATCCAGGTCGTCCCGCAGGTCCAGGCTGTCCATTCCCTGGAGGTCCAGGAGGTCCTGCAGGTCCCTCTGGTCCTGGCGGCCCAGCTGAGCCTTGCTCTCCTTGGGGAATTCCCTCAGCCCCACTAGGGATTGTCTGACCTGTGAGGAATGAGATAGGTATTGAGCCAGAAATTATGAGTTTAAAAATACAACATTATGATTATCAATTGAGCGCACATGTAATCAAAACTCAGTTGGGTACTTCCCTTCAATATTCCTTTTCTGGTTCTTGAAGAAACAGTAAAAAAAATAACATACTATATGCCTTTTAAAATAAAAAAAATAATTGAGCCCTTTTTGGGTCTGAGCACATGTGTTCAAGATGTGAATATATGTTCATGGAAGATTGTTGATTACTGTTTGTTGAAAATGTTGACTTTCTCACCTTTGTCTTGGCCACCATTATAGCCTCCCCCTTTCCGAGGGTTTTCTTTGCCCTTGTGCATAGGCATCTGGGGTACCTCCTTCCTGTAGTGGGGATACTGCATATAGGGTACCTCTTTGCCATGGTACTGTTGTTGGGGAAAGCTTTCTTTGCCCATGTGTTGGAGGTGCTGCATCGGCTGGTATGGCTGAGGGTGTTGTTGCTTGTGTCCGTAGTATGCCCCAGCACACACATAAGTAAGTACTGCAAGCTGTAAAAGTGTCAGGGACAGGGGGATAGGAAGGGGAAGCATGGCCAAGGCCTGTATGGAAGGTAGAGAGGACCAGATATGAGGGAGGGATCTGTTTTTAAATCCTGTACAGTGAGTAGATCAAACATTGGTATGGCAGCACTTTCGTATTTCATGAAATATGATGAACTTTCAAGTCTATGAGACAAGTTGACAACCTCATTTGTAAAATGCAGCTAGGGGAGGTCACGCTCTGTCTCCCTCTGCTGGATATACGTTTGAGCTACACAGTGATCTTATCAGTGTTTTCAGTCAGTTGCACTTGTGTGTGAACGTGTGTGTCAGCTGTGTAATATTGTCATATGCAGACAAGACAGTTTTTGTCTGCTTGATTTTGGAATAAATAAACTGGTAAAGTAAAGTGTGGGCCATTTGCAATTAGCCAAAGTTGCCATTTCTACCATTTGAATATGTATGCTACTATTCTATAAAACCACCATAAATAGTATCACCCACTGGAAACTATTAATCTTTCCATGAAACAAAACTGTCAATGTTTTAAAGCCTAAATTACATTTTTTTTTGTTGGCCATGACCTTTTCAATCTAATATATTTTGGACTGAACTACTTACCTATATATTTCTAATTAGGAAAAGCACCTGCACTTCAATTAAAACGGCCTGTCGGGAGTCCTTCAAAGTCCTACTTTCAGAATATGATTTTGGAAAGTTTGCTTCTCAAGAATAACCTTATAGCCATGTCTTAAATTGCCTTTGGTTTAAATCGGACACCCTTTAAGATTCAAGATTCAAGAGATTTATTTGCACCTTAAAAAGGAAATCATAATTATTTGAGCAATGCTCACTGAGTCAGTTTAAAAGGAAAACAAGAAAAAGGCACAGAAAAATTAAAAAAGATTGCACAGTGTAACTCAGTCCATTTAGTGCCAGGGTATGTGCCAAGTGTTCACTGTGTGTCTGTGGTGTGTGGTATTTAATTCCCTCTTTAATGTCCTTTGCTAGTAATCTTACTGAGGCTGAGAAGAAGCTGTTATGAAAGCGCACTCTGTGAGTGGAGATGCTCTCTGGCCTGTGGTGCCTCAGGTTGTGTCCTGAGTCCTTCCACCTGAACAGAGAGTGAGCTTAGTGGTGTCGGTCTCTGAGGATGCTCCGTGCCCTTCTCCTGCAGCGCTGGATGTAGAGAGTGTCCTTTAACTCCCACATGTTGCAGAAAAAATGTGAAGTGACTGTATGAAGGCAGTGGTACAGCTTAGGCTTCTAATATGGTGTTCTGCAACAAATAATGCCCCATTTATTTAAATAAAATATACTACAGAAGGTGTGGATAAACTGCATTTACTATAGTTGTCCACAAGAGGGAGCAACATTTAATGTCACATCAAATCTTTTTTTCAATTTCTCCTGATGTCCATATTTTGGGCTGAAACTTTCCATGTATGCAAACGTGATGTAATGTGAAAATGTGATGCCCATAGGGGCAACTGGCTAAAGAACCTAACATACCAGTCCCATAATTATTCAGTCCCACTCTCTGACATGTGTGGTGACATTATAATAAGAACACTTGAACATTCATTCATTGCCTGACACAAACACTTTTTATTTTTCCTTCTCTTTTTACAAGTGTGTGAAGTATTTCTGCGACCTCCTAGTTAACTCACTAGTGCCCTCACCACTCTTGCTGGTACAGACCAATTCCACCAACACATTCTCATTCCCAACATGTCCAATACCAACACTTGATCATTGGCCCCCCGCCTCAAACTTTGACGCTCTAGATACCACTCTCACGTCAGTTTTGGACATGGCTGGGACAACATGTCAGTTTCCACTCGTTGTATGCATTCAGTCTTTTTTTAAATAAACTTCCGTTTTCACAGGAAGTTAGGTTTAGGCAATAAAACCTCCTAGTTAGGCTTAGAAATAGAGCTTGGTTGACTTGACTAACTAATGACTTACGTCACTTCTACTAACTAGCAAGTGACAAACTAGTCACGTGACTAACAACTCAAGAGACCATTGTGACAATATGTCAACGTTTACCTTTAGTTTTGCCCTGGACATAAACAGCAGTATCCTAGGTGAAAGTCCTACGTTTGTTTGACCTATTCACCTGGCCCATGTGGACTATATTGCTCTTTATACTGTGCCCGTTTAATGACGATTCGGGTGGGTTTACAATGGAGTTAGTTGCAGTACGTTGGTATGAGACTCGCAGTTGCGCTGATCAATTATCGATATTTGAAGAGTTGGGAGTGAGACTAGGTTATTTCAACGGAATTGCATTGCTAGGCAACAGCTTGGGTCCATGTTCACTTCCTGTCAGCTGATGCCATTCACATACACTGCACCAATAGATTGGTGGAATGTTTACTTTTACAACTGTGAAATGGTCTTTCAGCGAGAGCATTTGTTGTTGTTGCTGCATTACTGCAAAACATTCAGGCAGGTATTTAACAAAAAAAGCCTCTAGACAATCAAGTGAGAAGTTTTTACACGAAGACGCACAGATGATTCAGTGAGAAATATCTATCTGCGGGTGCAGATGGCTGGTCCAACAAGGAAGGAATGCAAAGGGATTTTCTAGCTCCAAAGCAGACAAATAACTCACCATGAACTGCTCCTCTGAGCGTCTATTTGTTTTATTCAGTCATTCTTTACAAGTGCTATTTCCATCCCAGTTTCAGTTCACTTATCTCACGCCACACTTTTTTATTTTATTTATTTCTAATTCACATCCGAAACCCCATCCTTAGTGTCTACTCCATCACTGGCTCTTTGGATCTTTTCTGCCCTCTGACCTTTTCTCAGTCGAATGGTGATTTTGACATAGCCGTGCCACTGTCTCCCCCTATGAGAGCTGTCCTTTGAAAGAAGCCCACCTAGTTTCCCCGGCGACAGAAGTCAAACATGCCAAAGAGTTCGGAGGAATGCTGTTGAGTTTTTCCCAACAAGTACCCGGGCCTATTTTTGCCCGCTCGGTGGAAGCTGTGGTCTGTTCCCAGTATCCTAATAAAAAATTTACAGAGAATACACGGAAGTAAAATGGACAAGAAAATAATTGATCTCTGAGCTTAAGGTGCTACAACTTGAGCATCAAACCTTTTCAGTTATCTCAGTTAAGGTTCCCAAGTTGCTACTAATAATGATACTAATAATAGATTATTAAGTCTAAAGCGAGAGAGAGAGAGAGAGAGAGAGATATGCAAGAATGTCTACTGAATTCTTACGAGAGATCCAAAACATTGCAGCACATTTAAAGTATATGTAATTGAGGATGTTTCTGGGATTTAAAACTCAGTCAGATAACGTTTAACTACATAAATAAGCAAATGGATGGAACATAGAATCACTGACCATGTGCCTTTAAGATGTGGGGCCTGGATGTGGGTGTCAGAAGAAGAAAAAAGTGCACTGATCCTGAGACATTTGTCAGGTCTTTTTCACCATCTATCTATCGCTATTCTATACTTTCCACAACATAATAGAGCAGCTTTTATGGCACAATAGTCCAAACATACAGCAGAATGATTTGAATGACACCAAATTTATACAGCATCTCTTTTGTGTTGTGTTAGTTCTCTTAAATGTTAGTTTTTTGGATATATGAAATCATTGCTGTTCTGGACACATTGTGGTAGTGGAAAAGGCATTTTTCAAAATAAAAAAAAGCTTTGTACATTATTAATCTATATCATTTTAATGTGATTAATTATGATGGCACAGAGAAAAAAGACAGCAGTAAGTGCACTTTTGACTTCACTGGATGTTCCATTTGGAGAAATTAGATGACAAAATGAGTGTTGATCATGTTTTCTCCGACTTGCATACATGTATTAACTTACAGAAATTGTAAACTATATAAAAATGTCAAACAGTTAAAATAAATTAGTTTTTTTTGTTTTAAGTTGACCAAAGAGAAGACAGGCTCAGGGATAGCAGTGCAGTATATAATGTATATTATGTACATACTGTATTTTTCTTGATATGACCATTTATTTATATATACATAAAAAGGTTGAAGAAAATAAATAGGACAGATTTACTGCCTTTTAGGAACGTCCCAGCACAGTGTCGGTATGCGTGTAGTTCTGAGAGTGTGTGTGTGTGTGTGTGTGTGTGTGTGTGTGTGTGTGTGTGCGTGCATGGGTGGTTTTAAAAGGTTGGAAATATTCTGACAAAACTTGCGACCACAGATCAGCGGCACCGCACAACGAGGGTCTGTTCAGTGTCATATAGTAACACCGTGACGTTGTCATGGCGACCGCAGAGTAATGGAAACACCCTCTGTCTTTACCTGGTGTGCTTTTCTCCAACACATTAATCTACATAAGTGTTGCCTGCAGAGAGACGTGTTCCTACAGTAAGGCCACTTTCAGACTCTGACAGAAACATTTACCAGCAAATTTCCACGTTTTAACTGCAGGGTTCAGTTACAACAAAGTGACTATAAAGAAGTCTATTGTGCCAGAAAACTTTTTTTTAAAACGCTTGCGTCCTCCGTACTGATGTCAGACATGAAGTCACTTATAAATGTGTGTGAAGTCATGATGGCGTGAGCAACATGTTGAGAGCTGTTTCTCTCATTTGTGATATTTACTGTTGAATTTTTCACACATTGGCGTAAAACAATCTGCCTCCCTCAACGATGACTCTCAACGGTTACTAAACAGGAGCAGCAACCATGTTCTACATTTTCAGATGTCACCCACGTGTCATTCAGTTCACACTGATCAGTTCACACTCTCCATACCGGTTTGTTCATGAGCCAAGAAAAAACAAGTATTTTGTTGATATTTAGTCATAAAACAAAGTATTGGACCAAAAACCTTTTGACCCGATGATGCTGCCAGGGGAAAAGTGAGAGGGGAGTCTGTATGTTTGTACAATATTAAATCCATCCTAAGGTTGTTGAGATATTTCCATCCTAAATGTCAACTTCATGGTGGCGCCAGAGGAAAAATCACTTAAATCATCAGGATTCATCCTCTGGGGATCATGAATGTCTATACATACTTCCATAGTAATACATCCAAATGTTTTTGAGATATTTCAGGCTGGAAAAAAAGTGGTGAACTGGCTGACATTGCATCCTTAGAGCCACGCTACTAAAAATGTCCATCTAATATTGCAAATTTGCTCAGGCTATGAATGCTATAATATAGAATATACATTTAACAGTATACACTTATGTCCCTATATACTGTAAATAGTAAACAAATAGTCAAACTAATCAGCATAATTACTCATAAACGTTTTTTCACACTTGGCACGTCCATTACCTTCATTGGGTTCCATCACTCAAAGTGAAGCCAACACGTTAGCTATGAGACAACAGCCCAGAGGGACAAGGAGGTACAAATATCTGCGGACTCTGATTTTTCAACATCTGCTGCCAAAATCATGTGTAACTGGTCATCCACCACTGAGCTCTCAGCATGTCCTGCCTGGCCCAGACAGTCTCAAAAATAAGCAAACCTCAAAGTAGTCTACATTGTATGTCATGTATGTGTATGTGTCCACCTCTGTTTCCCCAACTGCTTCCAGATGTCCATCTTTTTTCACATTTCACATAAACGAAACACAGCAAATTGTCCGTCAGGTGTGCGACGTGCGAGGACTCATGGGCATCATGTGTCTGTAAGATGTTGTTATTGCTGAGTCAACCTTCGCCCAGCGGAAGCTGAGGTGTCGGCTACTATAGTTTAAACAAGCTGCGATCTCCAGAATCCCATTAAAACTGCAGCAGCTGTGCAACCCCCTGAACAAATGTGTAATAAAGAATAAAGCTGTCATAACTACAGTATTTGGAAATTAACTTCAGTGGGTTCACTGCAAAATGTCAACTTAAAATATTGATGCAAGTTTAAATGCTTTGGAATAACTGTTTTATTGTTTATCAATGTTTTTTTATGGTGTCAGCACTACCATTAAACATAATATTAAGGATGCCATCATAACGTGGAGGTATAATGCTGTGTTCCATTAACCTCAGAAGTCAGAGCTGTAATTGAAGTCACACTCGAGTTGAGTCAGAAACCTTAATTGGGTTTGCTCCAGCCAAGTTATCGATTGTTAGCAGACCAGTTGTTAACAACGCATTACGCTGGTATTTTGCGCATTCATACATGCAACATGTCCCCAGCTAGAAGTTGGACAGTACTGTATGTATGACATGTTCAATGAGACAGATATGACAAGCACTAACAAACAGCATATTACAGCAGTTTCTTTTTGTTGATGCGTGGAGCAGCCATTTTGGATTTTGAGGATTGGGGTTGGTGGGGTTCCTCTGACTCTCACAGTCAGAATTTCGACTTCAGGAGACGTTGCAGCTGACATTTCCGATTGGAAACAAAGAAATTCCGACCTCCCAGTACTAATATAAAGCAGCATAACTTCAAACACACTATACTGTGTCTGTGTAATACCAAACTCTGACGTGTAGTTGTTTTAATGCTGCGTTCCACTTGAATTGGGAAGTTGGAAATTCCGAGTTCCCAGTAGAAAATGGAACTGGAACGCCACCTGAAGTCAGAAACCTGAAGTTGGATGAATCCCACCAACCACGACTTAAAAATCCAAGACAGCCGCTCAACAGTAAAAAACGCTGAGGTAATATTGTGTTTATTAGCACTTCTGTCTTATTTGTGTGTCGTTAAATCTATCGTGAATACAGTACTTTCCAACTTCTAACCGTGGACATGTTGCTACGATGTATGTATGCACAAAATACCGGCGTAATGAGTTACAGTCAACTGGTATTGCTAACAATGGCTACCAGTAGCTAACCTGGCTCGAGCAAACCCCATTAGGTTTTCCGACTCCGTATTGAAACGCAGTCAACTCGGGTGTGACTCCATTCCCAGCTCTGACTTCTGATTTCTGAGGTAAATGTAACGCAGCATGATTTCAAGAGTCAAAGTTTGATTTAGAAGAAAATAAGGAATGACATAATGTAGACCGAGATGTTGTTGGTTTTAGGAAAACGGGGAAAACAGCCTGCGATCATATTGCCACTGTGTGTTAAAGCCAAAAGAAATTGCAACACGGAAGCATAGTGTAATCAATGTAAAAGTTATGCAGCTCTCTAGAAGTTTGCAACATACACACATCACAATGTTGGACCGGAGCAAGAAAATAGATACTGATAATGATTTAGAGCGGCTGCTGGCTGATTCCTCGCTTATGGAAACAAACCTGTCTCTGGTGTGCTGGATTTATATTGCTCACGCACACATGCACAAAACCACACACATTCAGTGACAGAGTTCAGCTGGTGGGACGGGGGCGGCCAACATTTTTCCTCAAAAGCACCTTTTAATCTCTCCTCTCATGCATTAGACTGAGATGGAAATATCAGCTCTGTGTCTACTATCGTCATGTCTCCAGACACATCTGTGTATCCTCTCTCCTCCGTCAGATACAGTCAACTCTCTTCTCGCCGTCTCCCTTTCTTCCTGTGTCTCTCTGTGTGAACAGAGCAATGCCTGTTCTGCACCGTCTTCACCCTCTGCCTCATTTCTATCAGTTTGCCCTTGTCGGGCCTTTTTCTGCCTTTGGAAACATCCTGGTTCAGTGACCTGAAGCCACTCGGCGACCTTGCAGACTTAGGTGGAGAACGGAGTGTCTCTTTAAAACCACGTTGCTAACAGAACGGGGACAGGCACCACGGAAAAGTCCAGTGGTGATGAGATGTGAGAGGTCACATAGTAATGAACACAACATGTGTTCATATTTAACAATGCATTTGGTTTTTAACTGTTAACATGAGCACACATATATTTGCTCTGCTTGTGCTTTATGTTTTTATACTTGGAGAGGAAGAATTACAGAAGCATTTAGCACCTAAACTATTCATTTATTCAGCCAATTTAGGTCTTTGAGTTTCTCCTTCTGCAGCCTGACCCAAAGCTAGTGTTTAAATCACAGAGCAAACCACGCTGCTTTCCTCCCCTGCACCGCAAACCATTTACAAATTTATACATAAGCCAGCGGTACCCTCGCACTCAATCTTGGTAAGTGCACTGACGATGTGGTTTCTCAGTGAAAGAGGAAAAAAAACATTTGCAGCTCCGCGGCTCCCTGAACGCAGCTTTTATCACGGAGCACCCCTCATAAAATGAACACCTCTTCAAGTCACGCTGCAAACGTCCTCGTTCAAACAAACCCCGTACACAAACCAGAGGAATAGAGCTACTCCACACACAAAAAACGGCCACAGCTGTGCAGCTAAATGAGCAAAGTGTTTACCTCTGTCCCTCTCCTTTGCCATACCATTATTCTTGCTTTTCATTGGGTCCTTTTGTCCAGCGCATTCCTGAAGTTGGCTGAATAATGTGTACAGGAGGGTACAACGTGCACACACACAAGTGCAAGCACGCACTCCATCTTAAAGGTTACTTATTGTGCACAGGACCAGCTTCTGTAGCTTTTTCACACACTAAGGTCACTGCAGGAGCCATACACTGATTTTATACTGTGATGCAATGCAAAGATCACTAAGTAAAGAAAGGAGGGAGGAAAAAGGAGAAGCTTCACGTGAAACAATAAGATGAAGGATTCCTAATTAGGCGAGGAACAGTGAAACCTTTTAGAAACTTGTGAAATAGTTTTATTTTCACACAATATACTATGTGTATTTTATTTTAGGTCCCTGAAAAACAGTAAAGACAAAACTACATATTGCTAATTAAACAAGAGAAGAGACCTAACATGCTAACAAAGCACAGAAGAGAAGAAGAAATAATTGATTTCTGAGGGCAGATCTGTGTTGATTCCACAAGTAAATGCCAAATGGATCCAATATAAAAATGTTTTACTTTTCATTCAACGTCATGCAGCTAAATAATTGCGGCCTCTGTCAAAGGTTTTGATTTGTAAGGCATATCTGTTCGAATGGCCGGAGACTGTCCTGAAAACACTGTGTGAGAAAGATGTGTTTATATATCAGTAAAAAACACACACTTCAGCTGCAGCATCACACTAATAGGCCTTAGGTGAAAACATAAACTTTCTGAATACATAGATGCAAATAAATAGATTTCATCCTCAAGCAGGTGAATTATTTAATAGTCGCCGTGACCGACAAGGCACCAGCCCGATGAGTAATGTCGGGGAATTGCTAAGCAAATCAGGCCAGAGAGACAGAGCTGCTCAGAGCCGAAGGTGGTGTTTGCTCTTCAGTCTCTTCTCACCAAGCTGCTGCTCTTAGCCCCATCACATGCATCTGAGAGTTTGGCTTCAAGAAAAGCAGACAGAGTAGGGATGCAGCCGCCTTGGAAACACCCCTCTAGCTCAGGAGATGTTCCGCCTGCTTCTCTGCAGGATGATGATGTGCAGGAATGGTGCTAACTCCATGGCTAAAGGTCACATTTATGAGCCTCAATTTGGTCATTTTGGTCACTCTGGGACAAAAACACGCAAATGATTTTGGATAAAAATATAAGAATGATAAACATTCATGAACATGTATCTCTTGTACCTAGTATTTATCATGTTATAGCTAAATTAGAGCTACTGTTTAAAGCTTTAAAGTTGGATACGTTAAAAATGAATCATCCCATTTTAAAATTTGCCTAATGAAATATTTTGATGCATTCCTACCAAATTACAATTTTACAATTTTTCTGAAAACAAACTTTAAGTTAACTAATCAGAAGATGTATTGGAGGCATGGTATTTAGTGGAACAACACTGGAACTCACAGAATGCACAAACACTTCAATAAAAGCAATAAAACAACATCACACAGATGCACAAAGAAAACACTTGCATTAATCATACAAATATAATGCTAATAAAGCTTTGAATCATATGAACCACAGGATATAATGAAAACAGGACAGTGCTTACCTTTGTGAGTGGCCGTTTATGGGGAAATAATCAATGCAGTCAGGCTAACAGACAGAATAGCAGGCAGACAGACAACCACACAGAGGGAACCCTGGGATATGTGCTCATAACAGACGCACACCTTGAGGACACAACTTATATCTGCTGGAGGGTGGAGCCACTCGGGTGGGTGGGAGAGAGAGAGAGAGAGAAAGAGAGAGGAAGGGAGAGATGGAGACTGGTCTGAGAGTAAATATATAACCTCCCAAATTCATTCATTAATGTTGTGATCTACGGGCCACTGTATGGCGTGAAAAGTATTTCATTATTGAGCCCAGACACACTGGAGCTGGTTGTTAAAGATCACCTGTCCTGGCACACACCTGGGGAACAACTCTAAAACACACACACACACACACACACACACACACACACACGCACACACACACACACATTACTGGACATTAAAGTAACTGCACAATTACAAATAGGTATATATATATATATATATATATATATATATATATTCAGAGGTAAGACGTGACCAAATATATTTACCTTCCGGGCAATGACAGAAAGTTATATTTAAACATTTCAGTTTTGTGAGACACCTTACTTATAGTCAACTTCATTATATTACGTAATTCCCTTTTTCTGACAGCCGTAGTTCCAAGACTAGGATTACGTAAACACATAACACCGAATGTATTGCTCTAATTAAACCTTAGATTTAGCATTCTACTACAGAATTAGTGTATGGATTATGTTAATGTATCAAGAGTGTTACTTTTAAGCATATTTACTCCTGTGATATTACTTCAGTCAAATTTGAATAAAGGGCTGTGACTAAAAACAGCATATTTTATTTTTCATTACGAAGTTACAACTTTTTTGTTTCAGTCATATGAGGATCATCCTCCACCTGTGAAAGCTCGACGTCTGCATCTGTCTGGAAGCAGAAGAAAAACACGACTTATAATCTTTGCATATACACCTGTCATAACAACAGTGTGACAGATTTAGTCAGCATGAAACGTGTTGAAAAGCTGTCTGATGAGCACTTAGAAGACGTGCATTCAGTCTAAGGACTAAAAATACTCTTTTTTTCTCAGAGGGTCTTTGTTGGCCGGTGACGACAGACACTTTCCAAGGCAGGTTTGACACCTGTCTACAACAGCTGAGTAACTCTGACGTGTCCAGCCACTAACTATTAAACGGTGTGTACACACAGCGAGACCCTCTGTACTGCACCTCAGCTATGACTGTGTGTTTTCTCTTTTATTTCCTTTACGTCAATCACTCTGTTCCTTGCTCACGTGATTTTAGATACAGAACAGAGGCCAGCAGTGTGTCCTGGTTAAGGGTGGCTTTGTGTGTGTGTGTGTGTGTGTGTGTGTGTGTGTGTGTGTGTGTGTGTGTGTGTGTGTGTGTGCGTGTGTGTGTGTGTGCGTGAGAGAGGGAGAGGGAGAGGGATAGTGGGTGCGTGCGGTTCCAAAGTGACACGGTGGTGTAAAAGGGCGGATGTCCTGTTGCACCTCCGACAGCCAAGTGTCAGCTTAGTCAGCTTACTGCTCTCAGAGGAACTCTGTAGCTGAGGACTGTCAGTCTTTTGTGACAATGTGATGATATTCTCAGTGGTCTGAAAAAAAATGTCTATGTTGAGTTCGGATGGCATTAAACATTATTCCTTTTGTTGCATTGTTCTGGGTGGAAAAATACCTAAAAAGGTCTAAAAGGTTAATCCATCTATCTTTCTGTTTGCCTTATTGCTATAATGTTTGTATATCTAATGTAACCCTAAAGATCAAATACTATAATGAAGTTTTCATCTCTTGATAGCTTGTAATTGTTCCTAACCCGCCCACTCAAACACAGAAGTCATATAAATGCAATTAATGCACCACACACACACACACACACACACACACACACACACACACACACACACGCACACACTTAGACTTGCGGTGTGAAAGGTACACGATAACCAGGGGGTAATGAGTTGTGTGTGTTTGCCCTTGTGCTTCAATTCTCTTCCTGTTCCATTAATGAAGCCTCAATGGGCCTCACAACTGCCTCTCACCATCCGGCCTGCACCTGTTGTATGCTGCTGCTTGTGAAAGTAGACCCTGTGCGCTGACTCAGTATACTGTAAAACACTCTACCTTGACTCGTCTCAGCTCAGCATTCAATCTGTTCTTGTGCTGAAATGAGGTCCACAACTTGAAGCTAACTTAAAGCTGCACTGATCAGCATTATCCCATTAACAACAGGAGGAATCACGATGCGTAATATGAAAGGCGTCGCTCGTGACAAACTCACAGAGAATTATCAAACGACTCAGCAGATCCCTTCGGCTCTACGCTCCGCCATGTTTCTACAGTAGCCCAGAATGGACAAACCAAACACTGGCTTTTGATAGGACCATTCGCCATTTTCGTGTATTCGCATCAGCCATTGTAGTTCTCTTACACGCTTGGCACACGGAAGAAGTTTCAGTTGGTTACAACCTTACCGTTAGATACCGACAAATCCAGCACATTAGTCCTTTAATATATTTAACTTACCATATCATATAGGTTATACCGTTAAGTTACGTTATTGCTTGTACCATAGGGAAAACACTGGCTGGCTTTGGTTTTGGAATCAAGTTCTTATATCAGGACTATTCAAATGATTATGTCCACTTTTATACAGATTTTGTACATTATACAGTATATGTTGTATATTACATGTAGCATACAACATAAATTACCCTTTATAATACATATCTTTAAGTATACTATTGCTAGTATAAAGATATACAGTTGTAAAGTTACAGTGTCACTCATGGGAAGCAGGCAGAAATTCATAATAATAAGAATAAAATATATAATTTTTTCCTTTTTTCGGCCGCATATTTTGCGTGCACTTACCCAAACACAGAATTGCACGCAGTATACACGACTGTCTTTGTTTTCCCACCAGCTGGCTCGCCTCCTCTGTACCCTGAGAAAGTTTATGATGCGTATTATGCATGACATTGGCCAGAGCCCCTCGATGACAGTTCTACTAGGTATTTGTGTTCTTGCCCTCGGGTTCCCGTGGAGCACCACTTAGACTCTGAACGAAAACACTCATTTGGTCGTACTATAAACACTGCTTATTAATAGTCAGAACAAGTAGATGGCAGACAGAGTGGCATTTAGACGGGCGATGCAGTATGCTTATCAGATGTATTTGTAACTTACACAGCAATCTGTGTCCACTCTGTCATTTATCACTGTCTATCGCTAGCTCTTATTCTGCAACTTTCACAGATCATTTTCTGTGACCTCCACTCCTCCAACTGTGCGTGCTTCTGCATCGTGACATTGTGTCCAAAGGCGTACAGCATCTCGCCGTCTCTGCTTCAGGGCATGACGGCAGCTGTAGATGCATCTTTTGGAACATTTGCACAGCTGCGTGTTTACATTTTAGTCATAAAGCGGAAACAATCGCCTTAGTAGCTCACAGTTTTTGAGTCGCTGTCCCATCGTCCCTGTCACTTATTCAGATGAGTTTATGGCATCCGAGTTTGTGAGGCGGTCACATTCCTTGCCCCTCTCTTCACCATGAGGCAATCTTGGAATTTGCAGTGCAAACAGGAGTAAGCATCTGAAAGTGTCTGTGTCACCTCGTCCGTAGGGACAGAGAGCTGAGGAATTTAGACCTGCCAGAAAGCACCTAAAAATACTGGTGATCTATTAAACGACCTGTGTCAGCAACATGAGAGGGACACGCTTTATACTGCCTACCCTTTTCGGGCGATGAAACCAGTGCTTTATTTTCTTTTAAAAAAGTGTTAAAAAGCGCGTCCCCCATACTGCCTAATTACCTCGACATAATAGAAAATATTTCAGTCCCACTTGCCAGATTCTGATCTCACACTGGGTAAATATTTACCTCTGCATGATGTCACCCTCGGTCATCCAGCTGCTGAGAGATTCTTTTGGCGGACAACAAGTAAATCAGGGTTATACCTACAATGCTTTTCAACAAGTGTGTAGTCAGCTTCTTTCTTTTAAGACTTTTACTATTTTGAACTTTTGCCCCAGTGCCCAGAGCAGTGAACCTTGACCTTCCTCCACTGACCCAAAAGGTCACGCTGACCCCACACGTGAACAATGGAGGGCAGTAAACCAAGAAACTACGAACTACGACAAGAGAATATCTCTATTACACAAATCATGCCTTCACCACCAGCAGGTCAACATTTTATTTTGAATTCATTTAAATTCCTCATCTTGCTTACTAGAAAACATTAGCATGTTAACATGCTAAACCGAAAAGTTATTCCGTGCCTTTTAATTCGGCATCAATCTCATGTTTTCAAGAGTATTGTCAAAAAAAATGAACTTAATGCCTCAATAAACTCCTCAAATTGTGGTTGTGCCGTGAGGCGGAGCTGAGAAACGGGCCTGCAAGGAGCTGGAGCAGATATCTGCATTGAGTAACATGAGAGAGCGTATCTGTTGTGTGAGACGTGGAACACACGCCTGATACACTTGCGGTCTACATGGGGGGGTTGTATTTGTTAAATCCCAAAATACAGCAGCGGTCATAGCAGACACACCTGGCGGAGACCTTCACTCCACTGAGTGCACCTTTCTAGTTGAGTCCTAAAAATCCTATTTTCTCAAAATGAGCCAGTGGTGTGAGATAATATCCAGAAATAAAAACTAATATAGATGATCTGTGGTGTAAATGCCACGATTTGCCTAATTATGTTTTCTTTCAAGATTGCAATGCGTATTACTACATTTCTACTAAACAATGAGTTGAGATAATTTAACTGCATGGAAATATTTTCACTGGCTTTTAAGATGACTTTTAGGGCTCCAATTAGGAACAAAATAATGGTTGTTTTCTCTCTACAATTGGATATTTCTTGAAAATATCTACAAAACTGGAAATTCAGGCAGCACAATATACGATATGATCTGTATTTGGCCACATTCCTTGCGAGTTAAACAGGTTTAATGTAGGTCTACAGTTGCCTTAAATTTAGTTCAGTCCTGCCCTCTTCATCATAGGTTAAGATGACCATACTGTCGCAGCCTTCAGGCCACACCTGCTACACTCAGGGTGGGTACTTCTCGTTCCTTGCCCCCTACCATGGGTCTAGCAATAAATCACAGGGTTTAAGAGTCCCCTGTGTCACTTCAAAAATGGCCCTCTCACCACCAACAAGACCAGAGGTTTGTTATTCAGTTTTTTAAGAAAACAAGCTTGTTGCTCACACAGTAGGGCTCCCAAGACTTGTACCACCACCCCCCTCCTTCACAGGCCTCCACCCCATGAAACAAATGCACACTGTGGGCTTTAAGACGCGAGGCGTTCCAATGAGGTCAAAATCCCACAACCTTTACTTTATCTCAGAATAATAGTCCATCTGTCATATGTATAGTATTTGTATCTACTACATAATTTAGGTTAAGGACAACACGAAATACTTGATCATATATTTTGGGCTAATTCTCTCCCTAAGTGGAACTAAATGTGTAATGTATCCCTCACCGGAGGCTCCCATGGTTCAGGCCCAACCACCATGACTAGTCACTATGACCCCAAACACCACAGTCTCCACTCAGTCTACCCAGGGAATCTGTCTAAACCCTAAGGCTACAATCATGTATTCATCCTACTGTACATGTATCTGTGCCTCCAAGTGAGCAGTGGGCCTATTTAGCTTTGTGAGTTTGCTGTGAATGTACAAGCGGTACACACACTCCCCCGCTCACAGCTGGCCTGTACTGAGACAAGTCTTCACACAGCAGTGTTGCAGCAAAGCCCCCATACATGCACATAGGCGTACACATGCACAAACATGTGCACGGTCTTTCTTCCATAGTCTCTTCATTCCACACGTTAAAAAACACACATACACAGCACCCGGCCTACAATCCTTTGCCTCAGTCAACAGGCTGTAACATTCCTGTCTCTCACCCAGGGCTGTCCAACGATGACATCACTCTAGCGAGAGAGACGGACACACCATTTACAAGGTATGAGGTGGCTCGGTTGTTCGAGCCGGATTCAAAAGGCTCTCTTCTCTCATGGGCTCATACAAAAACAGCAGTTTATCCAAAACTAACTAAATTTAACAGGACATCAAAAACAAACCGAATGACTTAGTCATGTTTCCCCTTAAGGAATGTCCCCTGTCCGAGGGGACTGTGAGAATGTGTGATGTCGTGCCTATTTTCTAGAAATATCCCAATTTGGGAAAAATACACGTATCTGTTTGCTTCCTAAGATTGAGATGAAACGATTGATATCAATCTCACGTCTGAGTTAAGAACAGAACTGGAGACAGGGAGAAAGCGCTCTCTCCAAAGTGAGAGATGACACCTACCAATACCTCTATATGTTGACGATTATCACATTTTATCTATCTATCTTTACCCACACTGACTGTACGCAGCATCTCAAAGTCATGTGTGAAGTTGCCAGGTTTTCTATCATTATGTCTGCAGAGAGATCCAAATCAAAATCTGTCCTCAACCCTCACCATAGCCACACAATTTGGACAGAAGTGCTAAAATGTTCTTCCAGAAATTGTGACATGGCCACATTTTTTTTAACACATCTCTATATGTGCTGGTTAAACAAGCCAGACTCATTGTAATAATTTAATGCAGATGATGTCGTAAACATGGGATACTTTCTCATCACTACCGTCCATTGATTGATATTGATGGGAAAATGTAATTAACCATATTTCCCAAAATTTTGAAATATTTCTTTTATGTGTTTCTGCTGCCGTGACCCCTGTGCACAGGTTTTATCGTTGGAGGGAATCTTTATGGGAATGTAAAGTCACACCTGCTGGATAATCCAAAACACCCTACAGTCACACATATGTACAGAACCTCCCATACTCCCTCATCACACTATGGTACTACCGCCTCATTCCTATACATCTGCATCCACAACGTGGCAAACAGACCCATAAGACTGATGTACTGTGAGACATGTCAGAGGGAGACAGACAGTCTGCAGACAGTCTGTCTCACTCGATGTACTATTTTCCAATATTCTAATTGATGTTCCTGTCCTCTGATATTGGTTTATCATCTCCCATGGTGGTCGTGGTGTTTGCTTGAAATAACACATTTTTCTAATACTCTTATATTATCGTCTGTTTGTTTCATCACTCACCTGACCTTTGACATCAGAAAAAAATTAGCATTAAATACTGTGAATCTACTTTCTTTGATTTGGGCTTGTCAAGAACTCTGCAATTATTTTTACTAAATCTACTTATTAGCAATCGTAGCAAGGGGTCATTAAGGCATGAGCACACACACATACACAAATGGACCTCACAAGTAACCTTTTTCATGTTGGCCTTGGTGTGATTAATAGTTTTCATAGCATTGTGCCAAATATTGCACACTGCTTTTAGCTCCAAACAACCTATACACTCTGTTGAGGATTATGATTAGTTATTATTATTGTTTCACTATGAAACAAAACTTGGAAGCAGAAATAAACTGTATCTTGGATTATATGATGAACAACCCACCCTCAATAGCCAATTGAAATTAGCCTGAGAAAACAATCTTGATGATGTCATTTAGATTCTCTTGGACCAGACTGAGAGGGTCAAACTAAATGTGGCTATTGATTGCATTATGGGGAATTTAGAATCCAGCATTTTGGAGGTTGACCAATAGAAACTTAGAGTTTGGATATTTCTTACCATTCTTAAGTTTCCTTCAAAAGTTAGTGCACATTTAAACAGTTTTTCCAAAAAATGGAAACAGATAATGCGATATAATGCACATTTCCATCAATAACTGGTTTGCTATATATTAACAGCTGGTGGTCTTTAAGCCATAACAGAAGAAGAGAGCGTGACAAGATGACATAATTAAAAGCGTGCGAGTCAAATACCAAACGATGGAAAACATAATTGAAATATGGCATTTCTGTTTTCTTCAAGAATTAATTTGAGGAAGGTTATAATCTCTTTGTCCCTACATTCAGATCCGACTTTGTCATCTGCCAGCATTTTTCATCTTTTCAGTGGATGTTTAAATCCACTGATAGAGATGTCTGCTCAATAAGAAGCTTCAGCCAGCAGCCGGTAAGCATAACGCTTAGCATAAAGACTGGAAACAGCTGGACTGGCTCTGTCTGATGGTAACAACATTTTCCTAATACCAGCTCCTCATCTCATCCCTTTAACCAAGTCCTTTAACCAATAATGAAAGCCATATTCCCCACTAGGTGAAAGGGTAAAGTATTGAGTCATAAATACAGGTGCTTGGTGAATGGCATTCTGGGTAGGGTATTCTGCAGTGAGGTGTTAGTATGTGTGGAATGTTCATAGGACTCGGTGTTGACCTGGGACAAACAGATAGCATGCTGGGATGCAGCATATGGGGACAGGACTGGTCTGGCTTCAGCAGTTCACCATGCCTCATATGTGGTACTACCCGGGAAAATTTAAGACAATCAGCTTTGTAAGAGAGTGAAGGAACGACCTAAAGAAAAAACTGTATCAAAGTAACTGAAGTGTGTCTGCATGAAATTGATTTTAATATAAATGTGTCATGAAAACATGATGACAAATTACTGAATCTAGATGATAGATAGAAGTCAAATTCAGCTGAAGCACATTCTGTACTCTCCAAAGTACAGAGTCCGAAAGAGTGCCACACGCTGACAAAACAACCGAACCGCACACAATAAGTGAATTTACGGTCTGCCAAACTTTATTTCATGCTCTGAAACCCACACACCCATTATGGTTTTATGTCAACTGGTGCATTCACACAAAAGCACTGTTTAATGTCTGCCTTGTGACTGAAATCACATTTGAATGATCTGTATAATGACTGTAAATGTTGGCACTCCTGGTAGCTGGTGAGAACAGTTAATGTACAGTCCATAGCACATATATTAGGCAGTCCACTACCCTCTTTTATTCCACCCTACACACACTGCTCCATCATTAACGTCAAACCAAGGGACATGGCTGGCAACACATGCCATGTACAATATGTATGAAAGAAATGCAGCGCCAAAATGTATTTTCCAACTTTACACATGTATTTCATGACAGGGGTCTGTACTCATGTCAGAGTTCCTAAAGATGGAAGAATGTGTTCAAAGAACATATTGAACAACAGAGGAAAACCAAACCAAGCCCAACTGTGCCGATGTCTATGCCAAAAAGCCTCTCCAGTTCTCAGGTTGTGTAAACAGTTGTGACCGTCCTCTTCTCAGTTAGAGTGCAATCTCACCACCAAAACCAAACTATCTGACTCCGCTTCTCATGTGGAAGTATTAACGGATGAACAACTGTATTCATATAGAGGTAAACCACAATACTGCCCAAGTTAACATGATGTCAGTGTCGTTACCACAAAATATCATCATAAGGCCTGATTTATTTTCTATAGACTTTTAAGTTTCGAGAAACCAAGATGGAATGGGACGCACAAATCTGGATATTAGCCAGACAATTCAAATAAAAAAATTAAAAAATGTTTTTGAACATGTTCGAGTAGAATCCCAAAATAAAAGTATGAGCCTGAAAAGGAGCACATTATGTCTCCTTTAAAATCTCATCTAAAAGTTTTTCTGAAATTATGGAAGATGTACTATGCCTAAATAAAAGCAAATCAATCAACAAATGAAGTGAAATACAAAGCAGAGAATGTATTTCTTTTTGATTCATACATTTACTGTATCATGTTAAATGGCAGTTGTTTTTAATATGTTTTTGTGAGGACGTGTGGAGAGGCTCTTTTTGTTTTCAAGATGGAAATGCAAATAAGAACAATTGGTTTTAATTTGGGTATTTCAAGTTTTCCATGTAAAACGTTAAAAAACGATATGGTAAGTTATAAAGAAATACTGCATATAAGATAGATACTACTATACTAGGAGCAACAGGTTACCCTCTAACCTCCCTCCACTGTTTAGATGTCGGTTTTGTCATTCCCTATTAATCACTTATGTATTCTTGGTATTGCTATGTGGGTGACTTTACAATAGACCCTGCTTTGGAAACAATGTGTAGTGGAGATTCTGTAAAACACATATGAAAACATTAGACCACACACACACTAACACACACACACACACACTCACACATACACACACTCACACATACACATGCAAACATGTTCCATATACAGTACAAGTTTGTGTGAACAGACGGACCTCCTACAAGTTGACCTTTGAACCTCAGAAAAGTATAGATATCGCTGTCTATTTGCTCTGTCTTGGAAGATGAAACACCCATAAAAAATGTCTCTTCCCCCATTAAAAACTGGTCCCAGAACAAATACTACCATGGTATGGCCTGCTGCCTCTGTCATTGGAAAACTGTTTCTAATTATTTGAGTTAAGAAATTCAAGTTGTCCCTCAACTGATTTATTCTATTCTTCTTCTGAAGCTAGTTAACTGGGTGGAGTTAAAGGTTAAACCAGAGTATATTTTTTTAAAAGGGAGGAAGAAGAATAAGATGAAGATGGATCGGGCTGCTTTCCAGGGAGATGAAATCTTTTATTGTGTTTGAAAAATGAGTGAATTTGGCCCGGAAAAGTTTACATGGGGTGCTCGTGGTGCAGAATGAAAAAGAAAATACACAGCACCTGGACAAGGAATGTGTCCAGAAAGCCAAGAAGTCAGTCAGCTCAGGTTCAAGTATCTCAGCCACCAGAAAATCTCTGGGCCTTGAACCAAGACTAGACATCGCAGAACAGTTAGAAAAGTAGAAGGAAAAAGAAATAGTTTAAAAAGTCTGTCCCAGTTTTTGAAGCTTTAAACTCAACTCACTGTCCCAGATTCAAACCAGAACCACAATTTGTAAATCCTAAATCTCAATTCACATACTTAGTGACCAGAGAAATAGAAACATGTGCACAATGTAATGTAATCCATCAACGCAACACAAACTACAGCTTCAAAGATTATTATGAAGTTAATACTGTGCTAACAACAATTAAAAATTATATCTTTCACGAAGCATGTATTGTTTTGTTTATATGTTTTATTAAGTTTTTCTATTGTTCTGGCTGCTCAGTGCACAACAGCGATTTCATAACAATATATGCTCTTACTCACTGATTTTACCATCAAGTCCCTCTAAAGTTAAAATCAATGTGCAGGTATACAGACAGCAACACAGATATAGCAGACCATATTCATACAGTGACATTTACACATTAATAGTTGTTGGTGGCTATATAAACAGTACAAATTAGGACTTAAACTAACAATGTTTTTCATTATTGATAATCTAATTATTAGTTTGATTAATGTATGAATTGTTTGGTCCATAAAATGTCATAAAATATTTAAAAATGTCTGTCACAGTTTCCAAGATAAGAGCTTCAAATTGTTAATTGGTTTCAGCCAACAGTATAAAAAAATTTAGTCCGTGACGTTCAAAAGTATTTAATTAACAATGATCTACAACAGAGAAAAGTAGCAACTCCTCAAATTTGACAAACATGAATTATAGAATGATTGATAATTGACTGAAATGTTTAATTAATTATCAGAACTGTTGCTGGTTACTTACAAGCGACTGATCGATAAACTGAAGCTGCACGCTTCTGTGTGAGTGACACACGTGGGTGTGTACAGGTGTGTATGTGTGTATGACATGTGGCACTGCCAATTCAGAAAAAGAATTATGCACGACAGAAACACATTCCTCTTCAATCGGAGTAAACACTGAGCGAGACAAGAGGTCAGGTCACGTTGGACCAACACATCCCGATCGTGATCTACAATTCAACTAATTCTACAAACTGCTCCTTCAGAAACCTCCTGTATGTCTGTGTTTTTACCTGCTAAAACAGAGGCGTGTTAAGATACATTTTCTCACTCTGAAACGTTTTCAGAAAGCTATCCACGGTGACATTTTTACCATGTGTGCTGTGGTCGGAGCAGCTGATTTGTGTGTTTGTGTTTTGAATGTACATTCTTTGGATATTTCTTAGCTGAAAAGGTACAAGTGTGTATAACCCTGATGAACAAACACAATTCATCTAAGCTCACAATAGATACCAGATTTCAGAAAAACATTTGAAGAATGAGAAAAAGAGAAAGAGGGTGAAGATGTCAAACTATTCGTTTAATGCAAACAGTGGAGCAGGAGACCACTTAAGCTGTTGTATTTCAGTTTTAAACATTTTCTCACCAGCTTTTATTTTTTTGCTGTCATCATTCTGTATCGTCTTCTTTGTGTTTTTGCACGTGCTTGTGCGAGCACATAATGTAGAATGAGCTCCTTGTCCAGGTGTTTATTGGTGTGTATTCCCAGTGAAGATGAATCCCAGTTGAGGCAAAATGACACCCGTCATTTACAGTAACCCCTAGTTTGGAGGGTCTGCTTCTGATTATTTAGTCTTCAGATAAAAAGGGCTTGTTCCCAAAGCTCCCATTGAAAACTACTGCAAATTACCCGAGTAAGAAGACAACCATCTGTGCGCCGGGTCTGATTGCTGCCGCATGTCTTGCATAAACTGTCTATTTGTGTGAGGAGGTATGTAGGAAGCTGAGTGTTTGATGTATGTACATACGTCGACTGTCCCACTGGAGGGTGCTGTGGCGTGGACAGACGCTGAGGTTAATGGTTATAAGGCGGTGGACCACCAGCCACGATCTACCATAAGGCCATGGGAAGGATATTGAGACTGACTTATCAAATCACAGGTGTTTATTTAATGGAACAAAACAAACGGAGCAAACCGGTAGCAAGAAAACCTTGGTTCCTTCCACATGGCTTAAACCACAGAGCCTTAGATACTTAAACTGTTCTGTTCCTCTGCCTAACTTCTGTGATGATGGATGGAGGACGACACATAACTCACATGCTCTTGTGTATATGCCCGGACACATGCACACAAACAAAGTTACATGGATGGAAAACACTTGCTGAATCCGTCACTGACTGAAACACACACACACACACACACACACACACACACTCTCTCTCTCTCTCTGAATAAGCAAAGCTACATTGATTATGTTGAACATGTCTGAGGTTAAAAAAAATAATCATCGGAACACATTTTAACTACTTCATAAATTGTTTGTAAAATCTGTAAAAATGCCACATTTTATATGAGTTCATATATCATACAGTATCATATGTTTTATATGTAACATTTTCAGCTGCAGTAAGTCACACAATCCTTAGGTAAATGAAATGGAGTAAGAAGTGAATCTGAAAAAGAAACAGATATAGTATAACAATCGCGAACAAAATGGAAACACACGCACACAGTCATGTTTTCATGACTTTTGCGGACATTACATTGACTTACATTAATTTCCTGGAGACTTACCTCAACTTACCCTTACCCTAACCATAACCTAATTCTAACCTTACCCTAAACCAAGTCTTCACCATAAAATGTAATGATTTACGTAATGGGGACGTGCATTTTGTCCCCAAAAGGAAGGTGAGTCCCCACAATGTGACTGTGTGATCAGATTAATGTCCCCACAAGACGGGTAAAACAGCGATCACAAACACACACGCATATCCATGTCAAATCCAGTTTACTTCAAAAATGATTCTATGACAAACCTTAAACCCACAGCTAAAATCTCCCAAAATACAGGGAGAAGGGAAACAGTGATTTACAGGTGAGTGATTTGCACTTATTTGTGCCCTATACTGACTCCCAGTGGAGATGGTAGTTAGTGCACACATTTTACTCCCAGGAACAGAATAGATTATCTTTAAAAAAGACTTACAAGACAATAATAACTGCCATAGCAGCACATAAAATAAAATGTATTCCTAGTCAGTGATTTTGTCAATACTGTTTGTTCAGACCATCTGATCTTGAGGTTACTTATTGGGATTAAGCCAGTCCTGTGTTCAGAGCACCCTCCGGTTGAAGTCCCCATGGAAATTCTTGACCCTTTGGTCACTGTCACAACCTCGGCTGGATTCTTTAAAGTCCAATCCTCTCTTTACAACTGAGTGTGTTAGAATACCAATCAGGTTTCTCCTGCATCTGTTGACCTTCTCAAGCTGACCGGTCAAGAACAGCTACATGCCGAGACTTTAAACATTTGCTGGGAATTCCATTAATTTCTCTCAACAACAGATATATAATATTTTATAACCTTGTGCCATATAGTCTTTGGTTTGTGTCCTTCAAAAGTACCCATGCTGTGTCCATTTCTATATAAAAGAGGGAACTTATATGTCGAGGTACGATTGATTCTTACAACATTTCATTGTTTGACTCAAATACAATGCCTGTTTTCAAGTGTTATCTAATCCCATCAGTGAGCAATGATGTTGTGATTAAATGGTATGGACACAATCAAGGAGAAACATATATTTACGGCAACAGAGACGTCTTTAAAACGTCAAAAGAGTTCAACATTAGAGAGGAAATTAAGTGTGAGCACTCTTCTATTTTGAGGTATGGGCATCGTAGTAGGAGTGGGCTGATCAATAACTAAAGTATCAATGCAGCTAAGACTTGTTTTGAGTATCGATACCAACTTGATAAATCCAAAATCCATCTGTTCGATCGTATTCTGGGCACATGAAGTCCTCTTAGTGCACGCATCATTTGTTACTCTGCTGTTTTTAATGCTTTTCTATGCTGAATTCATGCAATTTAACGTTAAAAACGGTCCTGTGTTTTAAAATGCGAGAGACTTTAATTGAGCAACGCTGAGGCCGTCCAGGGGAAAGGTGAAAGAGCAGACTCTACTACATGAGGAAGCTCAGATCCTCTGATGTGTGCTGCAAGATGTTGCAAAGCTTCTAACAGTCTCTTGTGGTAAGTGAATGAGATGATCTTCTTTTGCACTTCAGACCCTCTCTTATCTGAATAGACATGATGTATATGCATAGTGTAAATTATTCTTAATATACAGTATGCTACAATATAATAATCATGTTATCGTATGTTAAATGAACAGTGAATTTTGTTTAATATTAAATGAGGATTGTGCATGTTACTAAACAGCTTTTAGCAATATTGCCTTGCACTAATGTTTGTTGTACTACAGTAAATAACTGTCATTGCACGCTGTATAATCAGTACCAGTGACTCAGTAGAGTTACCGTTATAGTCTTTAGTCTCCATTCTCAGTTTCTTTTATTATGTTGGAATTCTATATTTAATTTATTCTATTTTAGTTTTGGCCTTTTAATGTACTTGTATCTGTTCCTCTTTTTTTTTCTGTGAAGTAGCTGCTCTAACACATACTCATGGCTTTGTGATGCCCTACCTTTACAGTGTAGGTACATTTGGTTGTGCCTATTGTTTCCTGTTTCTGGATCAGCAGGTACAGACAGGACCATGGCGTGTGGTGACTAAGCTCTCACTAACTGACTTTTTTCTCCCAAAAGGGCATGCCAAGCCTTTATCAAATCATCTGACATGGGAAATGAAAGAAAAGACTTGTTCAAACTCAACAACCGTCACTATAAAATCCAGACAGTTTGTTAATCATGCGAATAATTGTAATAGGAAACAAAGGCTTATAAAATGGGTAGTGTGACATAATGAGGGAGCGATACTTGCCAACTTGTTATAATACTGTTTGACCACCGAGGGGCATAATCTAGTTTCTGCAGTCCGTTCTCACAGGGTACAAAGCTTTCCAGCAGAGGTCCTCACTGTAACGGTTGATCACAGTCTTTATAATGACAACTGGTTATTATTCTGTAGCCAGTATCATGAAATGAACCAGCTCAGAAATCCTCAGAGTATCCCCAAAACAAAGAAATGTCTTTGTAATGGCAAAAGTGCCAGGGGTGAAAATTATTGATGTACAACAGTGTTAAATGTGAAGAAGACGTAGCACAACTGAAGTAATGGTAGATGGTCTGACCCATCGGAGGTATCCATCTGTTAATTCCCAATCTAATGTAATGTTTTTATACTCACTTTAGCAGCCAAACAAAAACACACGTAACATTGATTTATCAGCTTGGATGCCCCAAAGAATTGCTTATAAACCTGATTTTGAACTGATGACATGTTTCAGAGGAAAACATGTCAGCTGTAAAACATGGTTAAATACAAGGGATTTTCACTTGTTAAGTGCAATTAAATAAAACTGTTCTGCCAGTAAGCCTACTGTTGTAATGTCTATAATGTTCAGTTATTTTGACAATGACACAGACGTGTCAACTCAATGATATGTTTTAACATTGAGGTCATATAAGTGGTGGAGAGGAGTTTCTAATATTCTGCCTCCCTCATGTATGGAAATGGGGAGAACACCTTTAACTATGACCTCATATAAATTGATTTACACATTTCTGACAAAGTCCACAAAAAGTGAACATTAAACACTTGGTAACTTTGTTCATGGTGACTGAGTGTATTTGTTCATGCATATGTAACATAAAATATTTCCCTGTTTGGTGTAAAAATGTATTATGGTAATTTCTGTATTTTGTCTCCATCAAATGTGCAAGCACGTGTCACCACTTTTATCCTGGGTTTTAATAAAGCAACAAGCAAAAAAACAAACAAAAACATTTGAATAGGAAAATATAGGTTAACTGTTTTGTTTACTCATACAACCTCAATCTCAATCAATGAGGATGTAAAGCAAATGTCAACAAAACACAAACGTTACATAACTATCTTTGGAAAACTACAATTTCATGCGGGGATATTCCACTGGGTTCCATTATATTTAATAATGGTAACCTACATAATAGTATGTTATCTATATTGGATGTTTATGAGAATTTGGAAGAATGCCCCTCGGGGAGACATCTTGATAAGACCTTCGCTGTGAATATATTGGAGTTCCCCTTGAGTCCTTGTGCAATTGTGTCATAGAAATACAGAAAGGGAATGCAAAAACAGGCGGAGGGTGTGTATTGGAGAGAATGTACAAGTGGACAATTTCAGCATGAGTGACTTTTTGGCTGCTTCTCTGAACACTTTCTTACACCCTCGTGGACATCTGCCTACAGTCTGCACACAGAGATGTAGAAACACAGTCACACACACACACACACACACACACACACACACACAAAACTCTGGATCATCCGACATATTACTCACAGGCTACAGGCTAAAACTGTGTTTGTTGCTACGTGTTACTATTGGTTACTCTTGGCATTTGCATCACATTCAAGCTCTTTGCCAAGCGAGGGAGTATTGTAGAACAATAATAAGTGTCTTCACATAAATGTACTGCTTGGCTGTCCAGAAATGTGCAGCTCAAGCCTGGACATATGGTGAATTTACATTCAGTCATCAATCAGACAGAATCGACTCATTTCTGTTCAGTCTCATTTCAATAACTACAAATTAGGTTGACTTTTAACCGCTCGGTATTCGTAGATTTGGGTGTCGAGGCAGAGGCTCACAGCTGAAGGGACAACACATTAATGGAATAATAAAGGGCGGATGGGATAATAAATGTATTAGCTCATACAAACCTTTAAAAAACAGCCGAATTCCAGGAACACACTGGAGTCATTACATAAGTCCCAATAAATGACCAACACACAATGGTTAAGTTGATTTTACTGCTCTGTCATTCACCAATCCAGCAATGCATATTTACTTAAGTACTGTTCTATTAAGTTTGATTTTATAAGACTTCATACTTTTACTTGTCAACATTATAGGGGGGAATGTAACATAACAAACAACTTTTTATTACTTTTACTCCTTTGCATCATCAGATGGTTGGATATAGTAGTACTTTACAGATTGTATACTGCATTGTTTTATTGAAAGGAGCTCACAGTACACATAGATAAGATAAGATATGATTGAATCAATCTTGAAGGAAAGGTTTGTGCTTAAGATGCCCATTATACTTGTAGACAATGAAATATACTATGTATCTTTTCAATATAGGCCTACCATATATGTATATACTACATATTTACGATGTGTAATATCATTGTTTTAGAACATCTCAGCAAAGGACTGCCGGTAAAAGATTTGCTTGCGTACAAACAATGGTACATTTTTCAAAATGTTGTTTAGAGCTTATTGTCCAGGAGGAAAACAGAGTATACATACATACGTACTAAGTAGGGCTGTGCAATTATACATTTTCTTTTCAAAATCACAATATGGCCTACAGCAATTTTCAAAACGAAGGAAGCACAATATTTGTTCAAGGTGAATTGTCTATAGAAATACGATTTTAAATAAAATATTGTCAGGCTGCAGTTTGGTACACATCCCCGCAAAAATCACACCATAATCATTTTTAATATATTTTTCAATTCAAATTTAAATAATGATATTCCTTCTAATATTGCGGATCATATCTCAATTACAATATCAGTCAAAATAATCACAATTAGATATTTTGAAAATCTTTCAGACAGTGGCACAATGTACAAATGAGGGAATGTATTAATGGGTAAACATGTTCAATTACTAGCAATTAATAAACCGTGCAGAAAAGTGAAAATGTGTCACTATATTATGTGAATCCCCCCCGTGGGTATCGATAAGGTTTTATTATTTTTCATCTTATAAAATACAAGCATCGACATATGCAATATGCACAGAAACTGAAAATGTATATGTAATAGTGCGCTATTACCATATACATTTTCGCACAATGATTATTATTCAATAGAATAGAATATAATGCTTTAGTTTAAATAACTAAGCAATCAATCGAATGCAGAAGCCAATAAATAATACAATTTACACCTGTTTTGTTTTTACAGTGATGTCTCAAATTGTCTTGAGAATGTTTTTGAGAAAAAGAACATTATTGGGTCAAAATAAATCACAATAACACATCATCCGTCATTATGGGGTCTGTTGTCTAAACTTTGATCATGTTTGGAGTTGCTGACAACATTGCAAAGTATTTAATAGCAGTGGTGGAAAGATAAGTACATTTATTGTACTGAAGTACATTTTTGAGGTACTTTATTTGAGTATTTTCATTTCCTGCTACTTCATTACAGGTCAGGGGGAAATATTGTACCTTTTACTCCACTACATTTATTTCATACCTTTCCCTTACTTTGCAAATTCTAATTAATAATACAAAATACAATCAACACATACATTATGATGCATTATTATTGTGGATAAAGATAAGACTTCATTGATTCATTCACAAGCTATACCTGCAGTATACATAGTGAAAAATAAGCTCCAACTGAAACACAATTTTCACATCAATATCTATAATTCAATAATGTAATTAAATCATTCTGCAATGGACCATTCTGCATTTTACTTTTGGTACTTTTGAGTAGGCTACATTTGGATACTTACACTTTTGTATTTTTACAAAAGTCAAATTTGAAAAGCAGTACTTTTACTTGTACCAGAGTATTTCCACACGGTGGTATTGCTACTTTACCTCTAAATCAAAGCTCTGAAGACTTCTACCACCACTGTAAAAGAGTGACTTTGAAGGGAGTGTCGGTGGATCCGGGATCATTCAGACCACTTGGGGGACTCGGGTATCCCAATCCCGGATCAGGGGAGGAGCCTCGGTGGAGGAAGTAGCTCGCACAGCTCGGACGTGTGCGTGTGTGTATCTGTATGTGTGTGAGAGAGCGTGAGTGTGTGTGGAGCAGTTACCTCCATAGTGAGAGTGTCGCTAACCACTGGATTGTTAAAACGAGAAGCAAACGACAACCTCGGGAGGAAAACCCACGCGCAGGATCGCTCTCGAGCATTAGTTTTTTTTCGGCGTGCGTGCGTGCGTGCGTGTGTGTGTGTGTCCCCTCTCCAGCCCGCGGTACAGGTTGAAGCGGTGCAGCTGGTCCAGAAGCGAGCATTATCATGCATTCAGACTGCAGGCTGCTATGGGCAGAGCGGTAATGGTGGGCAGGGACCCGACAGGGGCCGGGGTCCTCGTCCTGTCGATTCTCATCCTTCTCCCCGCGGAGGGCTGTCGAGCGCAGAAAGGTTGGTGCCCCCGCAGCTGCGCCGACAACTGGAGGAGCGGAGCGTGACGACCGCGGCGGCGACGTGCGGCCATGCTGGTTTAGGAAAAAAAGAAAAGTGTGAACGCGGAGCTTTTGGGTGTTTCAAGGCAACGGCACACCGTTAGTGTCCTCCCAAAGTTGAGAAAGAAAGCCCCCGTACCCTCCACGGCCGAGTGTACGTGCCGTTCTGCTCGGTTCACGCCGCCTGCCGCCGCCCGTCACGGTGGAAGACGGCGGTGGAGGAACCAGGAGAACTGGTTCTGGAGAGAGAAAAGAAAGAGAGTTTGTAATGTAATAAACACTGCTCGCTGTGCTAGTTGCTTGCCGAATTAACGTGAGGCTTATAGTGCTTTGTTAAACGTTTAAAGTCACAATATCTCTCCCCGATAAGCTAGCTACCTTTTTTTTTTTTCTTCTTTTTTTTTAAATTGCTTGTTTTTTAAATGGAGTCTGGGTGTAAGGTCTCTGTGTACGAGACAACAGCACATTCAGGAGCCTGTGGCCTTGTCTCTCGCTGCAGGTAGCCCACTTTATACCCAGTGTACCGTGAACTACTGCAGTCACAGCCAGCACAACATGTTGTGACTGTGCTCGGTTTATTTGACACTATGACCCACAAGCGAATATTTAGTAGTTTTTTTTTTTTTTTTTTGGAGAGTCCACAGCCAAGCTCAGGTGGTCAGAGATTGGGGGTGGGGTAACGTTAGCAGTGGGGGGATCTCTGTAAACACGTGGACACGGTTTGTCACAACTCTGAATTTCACATGAACTTAAAAAAAAAGAGAGTTTGAAGTGTCTCATGGTATTTTTATGTGTCATAACCTTAATCTTCTGAGTAGGTCTGACGATGATAAAACACTGGGATGGCATTTAAGTTGTGTTCTGGTGTTGTCTTTGAGCATGAGGGGTCACTTCAGGAAGGTCATCTGAACTCCTGCTGAATGCCATGCAGTGGTTCAGTACTGGTGAGAGTCAGAGTTGAGGGAAGCAGCTTTGTTTTTGTCCTGTTCATCTGGATAGTGTCCACTGAGAGGCTCTTGCATAACTCCGGGCTCACAGAACATCCACTTAGCACCATGAGGCGTGACTGAGTGCTATCTCAGGAGTCCACGGCCCCAGCCTCACGTTTCTGCTTTCTGACAGCTCGGAGGACACAAAAACAAACGTATCCTTCAAAACGTCTGAGGCCAGTTTCTTTGTCGAATTTAATTCAAGATGCGTCTTAGTTTTAACGTGTGTGGGGTTTTTAACGGCCAAAATCAAATCAAATTGATTATTGCTATATCTTCTGATTCTGTCGGTTTATCTTCTCTGCAGCACAGCCAGATGTTTTTGATATGTTACCTTAATGTTGTTTTTATTTAAAGAAGGGCTGCAGGAATTTTCTCCATCGATTGTTTAGTCAATTAAAGTCCCATTTTAGTGGAGTCCTCCAACATTTATACTGTAGTGTATTTACCTGTTTAAAGAAACAAACAAATCCCCAAACGTACAAAGCTGTGTAAAAGAAGAAGAAAAAGGGAAATGTTTGTCTTTATTACACTGCCTAATCCGTTTCTGTGTGCTAAAGGAAACTAGTGCTGCGATTTATAGCTGTACAAAACATTGTAGTCTCAGTGGGGAAAATACAATAAAAGAGATAGAATTTAAATATAGGTGGTGGTCTATATTTTTCTTATCAGCAAATCCAACTAAAACCGATAAACTTGCATTGAGTTAGTCTGTTTGGGCTATTCAGTATAGAAGACATGAATATTTTAACATGTGTTACAAATCTATAGGTGTACTTTAACAAAAAAAGGCCTAGTAATTTCCTAAACAGCTGTGCACTGTAGTTTTAATCAAAAGTAGCAAACCTGAGGAGCATTTGTTGGTGACTAGTTTCAACCGTGGATTAAAACACACGTTTCATGTCGTTATGAGTATTTATGGACACTGTTTGTGGGGTTCTCAAAATGAACTATAGTCTATTTTAAGTAGCGTGATTCAACTGACAATCTCTCTGTCAAATTGTTGCAGTTTGGCATAAATTATCAGCCTATCAATAATACTGTTCATACAAATTTGAAAATATCTCATCTGCTTTAAATCAATCCTCCTAGGGTGCGTGAATAACTCTTCACCAAAATTTCCATCGGAGCAGCACTTTGGCGATGTCCTCAGAAAGGCTAAATAACAACAACGTATGGCTTCTGTTCCAAAATCAAAGAACACATTTTAAATCGGAGCACTCCCGTAAGAGAATACGCTGTATTTCAAGTTTATGAACGATTCTCCGTAGCGTAGAAACAGCTGTTTGCGGCTTGCAGCGCTCTCTTGTCTTTCTCTCTCTCACTGACTGTCGTCCCCCATCAGTCTGTGGTTGCTACAACGAGGGCTCAAAGTTCCATTTACAACCACGAAAAGAAGGCAGGATAACCGCGTTCTGTCCATCTGTGGGTCGCCGCTCTCGTTAAGTACTACGGACAGCGCCCCCACCGACACGCGACAAACGGCGCTGTCCTGAAACAACAACAACAACAACAACAACAACAACAACAACAACAACAACAACAGCAGCAGCTAGGCGATGGTCACGTGTGTCTCAGCCAATCATTTTGTTGATTTGCCATTTTTCTATAGATGCTTTAAGCTCAAACAAAGACAAATCTATGAGCAAAAAAACAAAACAAAAAACCTGATTCAACAATCAGTCGACAGAAGGCAAGACTTGACCAGTCACATTTGACTCAGTAAATTTCCTAGTCTGTTTTGTGTGCTTTCTCAGTGGCGTCCGTGTCCCCCCGCCCTGAAACTCTGTGTTTGTTTTGTCCTGCAGGTGATGGCTGTGGTCCGAGTGTACTTGGGCCCAGCAGTGGGACTCTGTCCTCTCTGGGTTACCCGGGGACATATCCCAACAACACGGTGTGCGAGTGGGAGATCAGCGTGCCCCGCGGCAACAGGGTCCACTTTCGCTTCGCCGAGCTGGACTTCGAAGACAGCAACTGCCAGGTCAACTACCTCCGCCTCTACAACGGCATTGGACCTGGGAGGAGTGAGATTGGTGAGAGTGGCACGCGGATACTGCACTGATTCGGGGGGAGAAACCACAATTCAAGCAATAGTTCCCACCAAACAATAGGAATCAGACTTTAAACACACAGTGAGGAAGTCCTTCTATTCACAAATTAAGGCGCCAGTAAACTGCATCAGAAGGGCTTTTGTGATGGTCAAATGAAGAAAGGAGCCAGGGTCGACCACAAGCTAGCTCATGGCCCTCTCCCAATCTGTATGCATCTCATTAGCTTCTTCTCTGTCTATGTTTGCATGCACAGTCGAAATGAGGCTGTGTCAGGAAACAGCTGGTCAGAAAACCAACTTTTCCATGATCCCAGCAATGATTCTTTTTTTTTTAAATAAAGATATACGACTGCGGCCTGAAGAGATACTTAACATATGAATTGTCAGCATTAGTCAGACTGTGCAGTTATAAGACCATTACTCACGGAACTTTTAGATGCGTGAGAGCAGGATGAATTTTTTTTTTTTTTATTAGTATTTTGCAGTGAAAATATTGGAAACAAGGCCAAAGCAAATCTTTGCACTGTGATCCTGCAAATATCAAAGTATTTGCTTGCGCAATTATCAAGAAATCAAGCTGCTGCAGAAAGCCGACAATACCAGGTTACTCAAGTGCATGTAATCGCAGTGAAAGACATCGGCCACGTGATTAAGCCGACAGTAACACTTGTTCTCACGCCAGAGGGCTGCAGGCCTTGCTTCCAATGAGAGTTGCTGGTAATGAAAGTTAAGCTAAATAGTGGATCCATAGATTTTCTCTCGTGTGCCATTAGCCCAGCTAGTTACACCCACCACTAAACACGGATTCCTTCAGCAACAATATATAATGTATTGGGTTTTGTTTCCTTAGATTTGTCGTTTTATTCGTAGAACTAAACAAGCTTGTTTAACCAACCAGAATCTCTTCTCTGTCCTGTTCCTCCTGTGCCGCTTTACAGTGAAGTACTGCGGCTTAAGTATGAAGGTCAAAGAGCTGATTGAGTCCGCTGGAAACCAGGTCACTGTCCAGTTCATGAGTGGGACCCATCACACCGGACGTGGATTCTACCTGTCCTACTCTACTACCGAACACACAGGTAAAGCTTCTTCTGCACTCGCACTTGTCACCGCAGAGCGTGTACAGAGGCGTTTATACTCTACGCGCTGTTCGTTGCGTTACTCTCCGAAACGCCGGAAAGTATTTACTCAAGTGTAGATTTTTAAGGCCCCCTCCTGTTTCTAAAGCTTCTGAAAAAGAATTGGCCTTCTTTTGTATAAACCCCAGCCATGTAAATACTGCTTTTATCCTGAACTTTTTCTGACACGTCATGTGATCACGCCGCACGCGTGCCAAGTTACAAAAATTCAGGGGTGCACAACCAAGTGCCGCAACCGATACGCGCACCATTACGCCGGCCGCGATTAGGTCATTTTCTGGCGTGCGCGCCTCGCGTCGGCTTCATTGTGGCGAGTATGAACTCAGCTTAACAGGGCTGGGCTGAAGGTTGCGAGGCTGTATTTAGGCAGGACAACAATGACAAAGCTGACACAGAGCAGGTATTGTTAACTATCTTTATTTAACTTGTTAAAAGAAAAAGAAATCTTGCACAAAGTCAAATTTGAATCCTGCTGGTAACACCAGAGAAAACGTTCATCATCACCAAAATCTCTACGAGTACTCATCTGGGGACCATGAATGTCTGTACAGAGTTTAGTACCAATACATCTATTAGTTGTGGAGATAATTCAGTCTGGAAAAAACAGTGTGGAGCCATGGTGCTGTAGGCTGTGGCTAACGAAATGTGTTTTTTAAGGTGATATGGAGAGCGTTAACTGTAAACTTCTGTTTGTATTGACTGCATTAGTGTTCAGGTCTGATTCTTTTTGGGTAAATTCGTGCCTGAATGGTTCCATTGGATTAGGGATCCTTTTGAAAATTCCGTTATGCGTGTTGGGTTGCAGTCGGGTTTTCTGGTTTGTTTTTGGATCGGGCCCCTGAGGATCTCTAAACCACATCTCAGGAAACGCAACATGATGTGTCTTTTATAAAAAAAAAATGATGTTTTCTATTTGGTTAATGTGTTGTGTCCAGTGGTGCTGTTCTTGCACGCCGGGGCCAACTGATATTACTGGAGCAAAGAAAATGATGAACATTTCCAATTATCCCTTTGGCAAACAGTGTCTGCAGCTTATAAAGGAGAAAAAAAAAGAGTAACGGTCAAAGATGACTCGAGTTGAATGGGGAACTGTGTCTCGGTGCTCGGGGCTAAATGAGGGGAGCGTTTACGACGTGGTGTTTGCTCACCATTTGAAGAGTTTATTTAAACACACGGAGATGAAGAGCGGCTCCGCTGCGAGTCGTTTAGTCCGATCGGCCACGTCTCTGGAAGTCCAGCTGCTGTGTGCGGGGTCATCATGCCAGTGGGCATCGTCTCAAATGAACGTGTGTTTTCCACTTTAGTGTGAGAACAGACGATATTGAATCCAGACGAGTGGCACCAGCAGATGTGTTTATATCAGCTCTGGGTATTGTCACATTGCAGTTCTCCGGCCCTCCGGGTCTAAGTGCAAAAGATAAACTGTTTTATCCGTACTGTATTTGTGGTTTTTAGTAGTGACTTTTTTCTTTTTTTCTTTTTTTTCTTTTTTCAACGGAGTGTGGCTGGTAAAAGATGGCTAAGAGGGATGGAGGAGAATGTGGACAGCGTGACATTTAAGAAAATGGGAACAGGGGCAAGAGGAAGTGAGAGTGATTGAGAGAAATGGAAAGCAATAATAGTTTGTGGTTTTATACTAAGACTCCCTGCCTGTTGGAAGCTGTTTAACCTTTCTCTAATGTGATGTCATTACAGAGGAAGTGTGTTAACAAGCCCCTTTCAGACATGCTCCCCCCCCACCCCCCCACCCCAACACCCCTTATGTTAATCTGATGGCAATGTAACATGCTGGTCTCATGGCTGTCAAGTCACTGTTAAGTAGAAGTCACGACGGCAACATTACCACGTTTCTGTATCACTTTCAACACGACTTCACAGGTCTGACCTGAATGCCGTCAGAGCTGTGTTCTGCCATCTATGATCCCTGTAATGCATTTACTATCTCAACTTATCGTCCCTTATACAGAAAGAAAACAGTAGGTTAGACTATTTTAAGTTGTCCAGGCGGAACCTCTCACATCAGATCATTCATATTATTAAAAACAATAATAAAGCAACCAGCACTTTTCAAGAAATTAATATTCAGCATGGCTTTACATACAGCATGCGAGTTAGCCATTAGCATAATTTGCGTACTAAGATTTTCCACAGATCTCTCTGCTGCGTGTGAGCTTTAGTAGTTAATGATAACTGATGGTATGTACATACTCCATCTGATAAAAGAATACTATAGCTACTCAAAACCAATTCTGAAATGCATTTTCTCGTCAATCCGAATGTTGTTGTGACTGTGTGTAATTGTGACTCTAGCCGGCCGTGCTTTGTCATGTGGAAACTCTTCAGATAAACGGATAATTGAAGCCACAAGAAGAGGAGGGCAGTGACGTGTGCACGTGCGCGTGCGCGTGCGCGTGCGCGTGTGCAGGGGAGTAATGGTTCTGTCGAAGTGGTCGCCCCAGTACAACCGAATCACACTGAAAGGCAAACAAAGCCGTCAAACGGAACCCCAACTAGACTTCCCCTTTAAAGAACGTGTGTGTGTGTGTGTGCGTGTGCGTGTGCGTGTGCGTGTGCGTGTGCGCGTGTGTGTGTGTGCGCACTGGCGTGGGAGGACAGTTTGCACAGCTAAGTAAATCAGTCATCACGGCGACTTGTGGTGGTTGGAGGGCATTTGTCAGTCTGAGTCACTGCTTGGTTTCCCAGATAAAAGATTATTTTTTTTTATTTTTTCTACAATCTGGTGGAGACTCACTGAGACTGTCCACCACCGCGGGGGTTTAGATGGAGTTCCCAGCAGCCCCGCAGCATCCTGTTGGGCCTATGTGGTGTGCCTCATGGCTAAAAGGCTCTTGTCAAGCCTTTTTTGTGCTGTATCACTTTGACGGGTTCGTCGGGTTGAGCTGAGCTCTACAGGACGACTGCGGATATTTTGTTGGATTTCTCAGTCCCGTTGCACACGGGTGAAATTTGTCAGAACTCTCCAGAAGTTTAGGGAAGGCTCGTGGTTTAGGGTCATGTTTTTGGTTAAATAAACCGTTTCTGCCATGAAAAAGCTCTGAAGGATATCATTGACTTTTTCTGATCTGTTGGTCAGTGTGAATGTGTCATGTGTGGGCTCTTGGAAATAGTTTTCTTTCCCCGCCCGAGAGAAACGGGAAGAGAAATCTGGGGTGATGGGTTAGCAGGAGAGCGTGCAGAGAAAGCAGTTATGACACTGTTTGTTTGCCTTTTGCAGATCTAATCACCTGCCTGGACAAAGGGACTAATTTCACAGAGGCAGAGTTCAGGTAAACAACATTTTGCTTTGTGTGGATATATTTGTGCTGTGACCACGCTGTTCAATATTGTGTGTGTGTGTGTGTGTGTGTGTGTGTGTGTGTGTGTGTGTGTGTGTGTGTGTGTGTGTGTGTGTGTGTGTGTGTGTGTGTGTGTGTGTGTGTGTGTGTGTGTGTGTGTGTGTGTGTGTGTGTGTGTGTGTGTCCTTTTCTTCTACTTAGTAAATACTGTCCGGCTGGCTGCTTGACATCCACAGAAGAGATTTCTGGAACTATACCTAACGGATACAGAGAGGTGAGGACTTACAGAATGCATGTGGGTTTTTGTTTTTTCTTCTTTTTGTGGCGTCCTCGGCGTCACATTTCCAGGTGAGTCATGGTGTCCTGTGGTTTCGCGCTGTTTGGTCACCGCTACCCCACAGGATCCACCAGTCAGCATCTGCTTACTCATGGATCCGTGGCTCTGCCCCATTTGTTTTTTTTGTCTCTTTGCCGCCACCCATTACTGTGCTGCGAGTCTGCACATCGTTCCGTTTCATTCCTCCCTTTCTTCCTTGTGTAAACGGGCCTCTTCTCCACGGTATGCGAGTCCTGGACTGATGACCTCACAGCACCCCCGCAGCGCGTGAGGTCATGGGCGCCGAGTCTCTGGCTGATGACTTCATGCTCGGAGCTCGGGGGTTTAGTTGAAGGAAGGAGGGAGGGAGGGGTGTTGCTGGCCTGATGGGAGGACAGGGAGGAGCGTTGTGGAGGGGGAGGAGGGGGTGCTTCAGGGAGTGAGGTGCCCCACAGGAACAGAGGAGGGGCAGGGTCAGCGGGTGAAAGGGAGGTGAGATAATAGTTTGGCTGAAAATAATAAGCCTCTAATCCAGTCCAGCTGCAAGAGGGCGCTGAGCTCGGCCGTGTGCTGAGTGTGTGAGACAAAAAGCTGGAGAGTGAGTCAGTGTGAGTGAGAAGCTGGAGAGAACCTCTGTGTTTGCATGCCTATGTGTTTTATATGTGCAAGGCATTCATTCATGCTTGTGTTTCAGGTGTGTGTGTGTATGTAATATGATAGTGACTGTGGAGGCATACTTCAGTCGGCCCCACCCAGGATCAGACCCTACAGCTCACTCGCTTCTTTTTTTTTTAAATCTGGAGTTTCTGACTGTGATCCATGTACTGGTTTTTATATTTCCACATCCCACATATCGTATGTCTGTCTGTCTGTCTGTCTGTGTGTGTGTGTGTGTGTGTGTGTGTGTGTGGTTTCCTCTGTAGGAGGCAGGGTGCGGCGCTTCAGAGCAGAGCTCTGTGTTTGTGTTAGTGGTTTGGTATGGCGCTCTTTAGGATGTGCCGCATGCTTTTGGGAAGTTTAAGAGTCACAGGGCAAGTGTCGATTGCTTGTGGCAGCATTTTGACTGCTGTTCATTTGCGTGTGTGCGTGCGTGTGTGTGTGTGTGTGTGTGTGTGTGTGTGTGTGTGTGTGTGTGTGTGTGTGTGTGTGTGTGTGTGTGTGTGTGTGTGATTATATGTGCTTAGTGGGTCACCAGTGTTTTCCCACAATCTTGTCAGCTGTGAATTCCAGAGTGGGTCTTTTCCAGTAATAAAATTCCACCTCACTCGGCCAGTTGTTCACGGTAAAGAAGGAGCTCACGGCCGGAGTGGGGTCTGTGTTTCTGTCCATTTCCCAGTGATGTGGCAGCAGGTCCGGACAGGAATGCAGCCGGCAGTGAATCATTACCGCCGGTGACCCTCGGTATCCTCTATACAGAGAAGTGACATCACGCTGACTCATCAGCCTTTTATCTGCAGCGGTCTGAAGGTTAAGAGCTCGTCCTCCGTGCTCGGACTGTAAGACCGTACTGTCTGTTGACCCTGACAGCGAAGGCTCCCAGTGTTTTTGGAACTTTGCCTACATTTCCACCACAGACTCTCGGCACCAGTTTAGATTCCTTCCACAAAAAAATGATGTGTGCCAAATATTTTAACAATGTACGTCATGTTATAGGCAATATCAGTATAGATGTCGTGTAATACGTGATACTTTTTCGGGAAACTCAATTTTAAAGCCGATACTGATTTTGTTTGGGGTTTTGAAAAGTCGATTAATTATCTATTAGCAAATGACTACGCCTTAAAAACATAAAGATGTGACATGCAGGGCTCGGCAGTAAGGGTTGCCAGGTTGCCATTGGCAACCACTTTGAGCAACCAATTCTTCAAACAGCAAAGTGTGCACCCCAAAATATATTCTTGTTAATATTTGTTGCAGGAGTGATATTTAAGTATTGCCGTCACAGGCAGAACCAGCCGCCGCTGCGTGTGCGTTGGTGGGTTTACTCGCCTGAACACAGGCGTCTGTTTCAGAGACGGTGGTGAAGCTAAATTGAGTTATTTGACTATGGGGTGGAAAGGTTAACTAACCCGGATTTGTGACGTCTCTGGAGTCAAAGTATCCCGGCATGGATGAAAAATGACACCGCAAAGCGCCAGTAACACCGTAGTGACGCATCAAGTTCACTAGTGCGAGGTGGTCCATCCTACACAACCAGGAGGCCCGAGCTCAACGGCATCATGAGGGGGGAGACTGCCGGAGCTGGCACGATGAACACAGCCATTCGCAGGATCTTCATTACTATACTATACATGCCTGTGTAGTATCTTTATTACTCAAAATATAATTAAAATGGTAACCATATTTTCAGTGCTCCAAAAGAAAATCAGCAAATTGACTAACTTGCCTAATCTTTACAGTTCATCAGATGCGCTGGAAGCTGGCTTTAGTTACTGGCGCTGTTTTGCTGACTGGGATGGTGCAGAACCAGCGTCCCTTGATCTCGTGTCGTCTTTCCTTTTCCTTCTGCAGTCCTCTCCTGTGTGCGTGGCGGCCGTCCACGCAGGTGTGGTGTCCAACGGCGTGGGGGGGAGGATCAGCGTGGTCAGCAGCAAAGGCATCCCTCACTACGAGGCTACACTGGCCAACAATGTCACTTCTACTGGGTAAGACGCTTTGGGAATAGTTTTAAAAACCAACTATGCAAGACATAGTTGAAAATCAGAATATTAAAAAAAAAAAAAAAAAAGATACTCTGAGGCGGTGATTTAACTGCCTTTTGTTTATTTTAGTACTTTTAGAGAAGTAAAAATCCGGGCAGTTTTCAGTGATTATTGGTAAAAAGCCATCGATCTACTCATCTATGCGTCTCTAATCCTACACTTCTCTCCTCCAGAGGAACTTTGTCCAACAGCCTCTTCACCTTCAGGACCAACGGTGAGTTTTCTTTTCATTCATAATTATCAGTAGGAGCTGTAATATTTTTGTCCTGTAAATGAAATTAAAGTCAGCATCTGTAATGTTGCTGTAATGTCTGTGATTTGTATTAGTTTGTACACAATGTGGAGTGAATTACCCGCAATTATTTATTTATCTCTCTTTCTTCCTGTGCTGGCAGGCTGCTATCGAAGGCTCGGTTTGGAGTACGGTAGCGTTGCAGACACTCAGCTGTCTGCTTCGTCTGTGTTGGAGTGGAAAAACCTCCTCGGTCAGGACAGTACGTGGGCGCCATCGGGGGCACGGCTTAAAAAGGTGGGGCTGCCCTGGGCATCCTATCAGCTGGACCAGCAGCAGTGGCTGCAGGTCGACCTCAAGAAGGAGAAGAGGATCACAGGTACACAACTACATCCAATCATGTACAAACAGAAACGACTAAACACTAAAACCATTATCTTTTTAATTTGAGTGTATGCCTTGAATGAGGCTCCCCGGTAAAACCGTCCTTCAGGTTTTACCAAACATCTGGTCAATGTAAGCAACACACAGCAACTGTGGTTCAGTGGTAGCGCAGGGTCGTCCCTCAATCGAAGGATCGGCGGTTCGATCCTCGGCTCCGCTAGTCCATGTCGATGTGTCCTTGGACAAGACACTTAACTTGCGTGACTGGGTATGAATGGTTAGTTAGACCTGATGGGCAGGTGGAACCTTGCATGGTAGCTCCTCCCATCAGTGCAAGAATGGGTGTGAATGGGTGAATGATGACAAGTAGTGTGAAAGCGCTTTGAGTGGTCAGAAGACCAGAAAAGCGCTCTACAAGTACAGACCATTTACCATTTACCATTTACAGCGGATTTACATCCATTGCCAAAGATTTTTGTAGAGACATTCCTGGTCCCCGGAGGAAAAATCCTTCTGACTTTGGCGATCACCTGACCTTTTTCCTCTCGCACCACCAGCAGGTTATTTGTGGCTTTTAGTGCAACATCTGAACAACTATTGGCTCACGCTTAATAGAAACATTACTCTGGTGATCCCCTGACTTCTCCTCACCACGATCTGGTCAAATTGATAATTTGTCGTAATACAAAACAAATCTTTCCATCTCCCTCATTTAGGCATCACCACCACTGGCTCCACCGAAAGAGAATACCAGTACTATGTCTCAGCCTACCGGGTCCTGTACAGTAACGACGGCCAGCAGTGGCACATCTACAGGGAAGCAAATTCTTCACAAGACAAGGTAATACAATCACCAAATCAATAACCCCTATTTACTCAACTATTACGTCATGGGCTTTTAGTTTCCTTTCTCCTTCAAATTAGTGCAAATGGACAAAAATGTCACTTTAGAAGGCTGCCGGGGCACATACTTGGACCGTTTCCATAGCAACTGGTATTGACTAAGAGATGTTTATGGCAGGAAATGATAGCAGTCAGTGGTTTGAGTTAAGTGCTGTGATAGACAAGCCCGGACACTTGGGCATTAATAATGAATGGATATGGATTTAGTGGCCGAGCTGCTGTCTACGAGCTGCTCTCTGCTGGGATTCTCACGGACTCTTAGGGGCTATGTCCACATGCACACTAGTATTCCACTATTGTTCAGGATAGAACAACATTGTGAATTGGACATGGGTCGTATAAACGGCACATTCTTCACGGATATTCTGAAATCAGGCCTCCACATGTTGCATTTTCTGATTCAGACGTGCGATATGGTACATGTTTTAGGAGCATTGTTTGGACATGTATACAGTGCATTCACTATATGCATCAGTGTCGGGTTTTTTACCGCGGTTTGAGACGCATGGTTTCTTGCCTGTGTTAACAAAAAGGATGATTACGCGCGTCACCCTCACGCGATCACGTACTCTTGTTATTTCATATTATTTTTTATAGAGGCTTGGGTGTCGCTGTCTAGTGCAACTCGAAAGGAACGAGCTCAGTCAGAGAAGTGTGTCTGAGCAGAAACTCTCTGAACTCGTCGGCAGCGCGCAGACGCGGCGCCTCACCGCGCGCTTACGTCCGCGCACCGGGGACGAGCACTGGGTGCCCCCCATCGGACGGGTGCCCCTTTTGCGGTCTCTCACCCTCGGGGTCGCGCGTTACTGGCGTCCCCGGGGGAGGGGGGAGAGGAAGGAGGGGTGCAGCCGAGGTACAGGGAGAGAGGCGGAGTCCCTCCTCTCCCGGGCTCGTGTCGGCACCACCCCCCCTCGCTGCCCGCTCCGGGCGGGAGTCACCCCGCTATAAGCCTCGTTGAGACCTCCGCTGAGAGAAACATGGTTTATAATTAGCCTTAGGACTATCTTACCACAAAACCCAATAAAAATGTATACCTTCGTTATTTATTTATTCATAGCGCGGTATAGAGCTCGGGTAGTGGTCGTTACAAGTTAATAATATGTGACAAACCCTGCGAGGAGATTCAACCGTTATGAATCTCTCTCCCGGCCTGTAGACACGAGAGGTCCGGCCAGGAGCCAGGGGTCAGGGGTCAACCAGTACTATTTCTCTCCTTATTACAGTAAATTATATGCAGGGTATGTAGATGTAGATTAATGTCAGTAGGTGTAGCCGTGGGGATGTAGCTCAGACTCTCCTCAGGGGCTGGAGGATGGAGGGAGTGAAGACCTCGCTCTCGGCAGGTGATGGCTGACTTCAGGCGACGGAGTGAAGAAACGCTCAATAAAGCTACAAACGCACTATTTAGTTAAAACTGCAATGCAGAAGATATTTATTGTAACACAAGATAGAATAGGGTTATAGCTAAATAATTTGCAACACCCATAAAGAAGTTTTACAACTCAATCAAAATGAGCAAAGTGTTTGCCAAAAAGTACGGAGATTTGACGAGTCAATATCTAACACCTGACGTATCGGGATCAATCTTCTTCTGTCGAACCTTTTTCACTACTTACGGGGAAGCATATATACCGGTTTGCATACAGCAAATGCCCCCCTTCTTCAGGCGCTCGGGGCCGTCGGGGGACAGGCCAGTCATTCTTACTTCTTCTACTCATGCAGTGGTGGCCCTCGGGCTAACGGGGATTTGCTCCCGTTATGCGGTTTGCAGCGGTAAAACACCTGAGCCCTATGAAACATTATAAGAAATAAAACATCTGGATAAAAGATAGTTAATGCAGAACCAAGTTTACAAATTGACTCCGCTTTGGTTTACAACTCATGAAATGTGTGTGTGCTGTCCGGCAGTCATCGAGAGGGCAAAGTCGTTAAAACACACCACCACCTTCACCACTATAGGGGAGTCTTTCTTTATGGATGATGCACCGAGGCCCTATAGCCCTGAGGCCCTATAGCCCTGAGGCCCTATAGCCCTGAGGCCCTATAGCCCTGAGGCCCTATAGCCCTATAGCCCTATAACCCTATAGCCCTGAGGCCCTATAGCCCTCTAGCCCTGAGGCCCTATAGCCTTCTAGCCCTCTAGCCCTGACGATTCACACTTACATGTGTTTGTTTATTGCTTCTTCTGACCTACAGCCTGATGACGCCTAGCTACATATGTGTCTTTTTATTGCCTATTCATACAGCGTTAACTAACGATTAACTAACTCCATAGTCTATGATAAATTCACATTAAATCCTAGGCCTTCCAACACTGTCTTACTCCAAGGCTGGGAAAGAGATGCATGCCCAAAAGAAAAGCTCCCATTTCTGGGCCGAAGGAGAAACACTTTACAACATTCTGAAGGACTTAGATCGCAGGTTGTCTGCTGCCACGTCACTGATGACAGGTTTCTGGATATGCAGCCGTAGGACGGACATCATGGGGGCCTTTTACATTACATGCATGTAAATGGGAATATTAGTGGAATTTCATTAGCCGTGTAAACAGCTTGGAAGGAATATTGTCTTTTTCGTAATAAGGGCAGAACTGGAATATTCTGCGCATGTAATCAAAGTCATTGTGTAGAGGAAAGTTATTATTAGCTTGCCAAGTTGGAAAATAATCAGCTTATGGCTTCTAGTTCATTTGTTCAGTCTGGCACAAGAGTTGCTCTGCTGATGTTTTTTTTTTTTTTTTACTAATACTGGGATGTAGTTTGGTTCAAATCTCTGGCACAAATAAGAGTTCGTTCTCATTCTATGGTAGATTTTCCAAGGCAACATCAACTACCTGCATGAGGTGAGGAATAACTTCATTCCCCCAATTGAGGCCCGGTTCGTGAGGATAAATCCGACGCTATGGCACCAAAGAATCGCGCTCAAGTTGGAGCTGGTTGGCTGCCAAATCCCAAATACAGGTTGGTTTCAAAAATGGTTGCTTTTGTACCGAAACAAATGTCCCATGAAAAGAGATTTAGAAGTTCCTGCTCAATTCCAAACTCTCTGTTTCTGACAGGGGGGTGGAAGCCAGAGCAGAAGCCAAGGATGTCAAACCCCTCTCGTCATACTCCGCCTGCCGGTACAAAACGCCCCCCTCACCTTGGCGTAACCACACACACCCCCGACATTAGAAACACCACGATGCCTCCTCACACCGGCAAAGGTGCGTCCGATTTTTTTTTTAATTTTAATTAAAAAAAATAAATAAAAAAAAAGACCGAAGCTGGTTTGATCCCGAATACAGACGTTCTGATGTTTGTTGTCGTACTTGCCTTCCTAGATGTGGCACTGGCCGCGGTTCTGGTGCCCGTGTTGGTCATGGTTCTGACTGCCGTCATCTTGATAGTGGTTTGTGCTTGGCACTGGAGGAACAGGTGTGTGTTCTCATTGTCATGCAAAAGAGAAAGATTAAGAAATCCCTTTTTGAAAGCTCCAGTTTGACTTTATTTCTCTCTCTCGGTAGGAAAAAGAGTTCTGAAGGGACATATGATCTCCCGCACTGGGACCGCACAGGTATGTAATCTGTCTGCAGCGCGGGCCGATGCGTCTGAATGTGTTTGGCGAGAGAACTCACTGTGGATCTCACTGTGCTTCTGCTGCAGACTGGTGGAAAAGCATGAAGCAGCTGTTGCCCTCTAAGATGGTGGAGACCGAGGATTCGGTTCGGTACAGCAGCAGCGAGGTGGGCCGGCTTACGGGGAGAGGCGCTGTACCCAGACTACACGCTGAACCGGCAGGTAAATACTGTTCACCATGGCGACGCTTCCAAGTAGCCAAGATTCACGGCATGTAGGCAAGTTGTGTCTTCGGAGGTGTGGAGAGGTTTCAGCTGCTAGCTAAGGCACCCTGTGGACTTTTAATTGTCAAAAAGCTGCTTGATTTTAAAATCGGTGTTAATCACAGAAATAGAAGTATCCTCATGGCGCAACAAAAAAGTTACGAGCATTTCCCACCTTGCAAAACCTTTATTTTGAGTGTTGCGGAATGAGCTTTTTTAAATCAGCTTTAGGTATTATTCTTCCTTTTAATAGGACATTACAGCCACCAACGGTCGTATAAAGAATGGCGTGAAATCAAGGGACGTCATCCCACTGGTTTTAAATAGTGGCTAGTCTTTCGAGTCTGCGTTTCCTTCCTCATTAAACATTTGCATTGGCTCCGCTGCGTCTCCACAGAGAACCTTTGACGTGCAGGCCAGTAGCTCGTGACGGGGAAGTTTCCAGCAGAATTCTCTAGAACTGCGAGCACTGACAGAACCACCAAACACCAGTTTGAACACGACACTATGCCATGCTGTATTTTCAGAATATGCTCAGCCCCTGGTGAGCGGTGTCACGACGTTAGGCGCCCGGTCAACCTTCAAACCAGACGAGGGGCCCGACCCAGGATACTCCGATCCCGACCTGTACGACGCTCCCATCTCACCGGACGTGTACCACGCCTACGCGGAGCCCTTGCCAGCCTCGGGCTCGGAATACGCCACGCCCATTGTGGTTGACATGGGCTGCCACCCGTCAGGGGGCTCCTCTCTGAGCCAGCCCTCCACAGTGTGCAGTTTCATGGGTGCCGGGCCGGCCTCCCTGCTCCCACGGACAGACGGCAGCCATTCGGGGTCGTCGGCTTACGACACGCCCAAAAATGCCACTGGACAGGTCACGCCCACTGAGGATCTGACCTATCAGGTACCTCAGAGTAGCACTCAGAAGCCAACGGGAAAGAGCTGAGGAGTCTGGATGCACATGGCCTTAATCTGCCCCCCTCACTGCCAACGCAACCCAACAGACAAAGATGGAGGGTTGTTAGCGGAGGAAGAGGAGGTGGTGTTGTGAACCTGAGCCCCGGAGCGCGGGCTTGAGTCTTGAATGAACACTACCTTAGCTTTAGATTCATCTGGAGATGTCTGTATTGCCTAAATGTTTCTGCATGGCCACAACCTGCTCGTGTAGTGCCATTACAGTCCTATCACTGAAACCACAAAGATGAATGTGTTTGTGCCAGGTGTGAGAGGCGTAGATGGGGGAGGGGGGGGGGGGAGGATGAAAAAGGAGAAAGCCGACTACTGTTTGATAAAGACTTTGTCCCTGTTCTGTGATCCTTAGTAGTTCCTGCATTTTGTGAAACTGTGATTTCCACGATTCTTCTGTTACATGCTGAACCAATTGAAATGTACCTTGATGAGTAGCATTCATCACATCTAAAGGGTTCTCCTCGTGAATGACCTGCATGTCGCTTTAAGTAGCCCACATCCGCGGTGAAAGACTTCCTCCTTTCTAGAGAACTTTTCCATGGTACGTCTTTTGTCTTACTTTGTTTAAAAAGCATGACTTGAAATTGTGTACAGTTCTAGTGATCCCATTACTGCAAACCTGTTTAAACGCTCAGATGATTTACTGATATTTATTTTTTATTTCACATCCTGCTGATGAGGAGAAACTCTTGTTTTAAAAAAAAAAAGAAAAAGAAGAAAATAGCCCACCACCACCGTCACTGATTACACGCCCAAGAATTGTGTTTGCACTGTTGTGGACACCTTCCGGACAACGAGTAGGTTTTTTTTTTTTTTTTTTTAAATGAACCTGGTCAGAGATGTTGTATGTTAACTTGAAAAGGCTAATCGGGGAGATTGATCCAAATGAGTCAAAAAGTGAAGATACTCTTTATCATATAAAAAGACCAAATGTTGCCTTTTTCTGTGTATATGCAATGTTGCCTCAACAGAACCACCGTTCACTATTGTGCCAACAGCGCAAATTTAGCCGAACAAACAGTAAAGCAGTCTTAATGTGTGAAAAAAGTTTTTTTTAAAAACCTAGTTTAGTTGATGTCATAGCAAAAAGGTACAGAGAAAAGAGTTAGATTGGTAAATCTGTTACAGCTGATAGTTTCCTGTGTGTTTTGTCCTGAATTTTTTTTTTTTGATTTTATTTGTGCATCATGGTGATTTGTCTCGTGTTGAAATGGGTGTTTGATCTGTCCTTTTTTTTTTTTTTATTTGAGTGTTCTTTCCTCGTATCTGTGTGCATCAACCTCTGTTTGTGTGGTGAGCTGTTTCGATGTCTCAGAGGATGTGTTCAGGCGTCGTCTGCATTCCTCTCCACCCGTGGTACTGACCTGACCCAACACTCTGTGGCAGATGGAGGAAAACGGAACGAGCTGCTTTAGAACTTTACAGAATAGCAACCTGGCGGAGGGGAGGGAGGGTGGAGGTGTTATTCACACAGCTGTGCCACCAATCCTGCTTCGTAACCAAGGCCAGCTACACGAGGAGTTCTGGAGCTCCCTGGTCACCGAGGGATTGTGTTTATGTGGCGCTCACTGATTGTACATAGAGAAATAAAGAGTTTTAAAAGAAAATGTTTTATTGCAATCTTCAGCTGTTGTAGCAACAAAGTGTCATAGGCCATAACGGATCGTACACGTGGTTGATGCTGAACATACCTAATAAACAGAATGTTAGCAGACGTACCTTAATGCAAGGCTAACCTTCATTGTGCTGTAATTATAAAAATATTGCCCACAAAATTACACCATAGCGTCCAAATTAGCATCACAGGGTTTCTGACGGTCGGTGTTCTGTATTGTATGTTATCAAAGTGTAGTTATTTTTCCACATTGAATTTTCCGCGACACAAAATACAGCTTTAACACCTCAGTGAATAGATTTTTAGTAAATTATTAATGTAATAATTAGAATAAATATGTTATGTTAATAAATATTAACAGTGCATGACCAAAACGGTGTGTATTTAAAAAATGTAAAAGTTCAAGTAAAATCAACGGACGACATAAAGAAGGCCTCCAGAGAAACGTCACAATAAAAGCTGGGAAAGCAATTTTCCAGATGTCAAACTTAATTCTTCTAATTTTCCTTAACCACCATTTGCTTGCATCAAAGTTCTTGTAATTTACGACATACGGCACGAAAATGTGTCACTTTTCAGCCACTTGTGAATTTTCTTTCCCCACTCAGCATTCATTCCTCCATGTTCTTCCCGTTCTTCCCGAACTTGCACCACGCCACCGTGAGGGCGACGGCTACGAGTAGGATCAGGCAGCTGGTTACGAGGTAAGCGACCGGCAGGAAGTGGTTCTGACCCCCAAACCAGGTCAGCGTGGTCAGCACCACTTCCTTTCTGCCTCGGAAGTACTGCACGGGGAAGTCTGGAAGCCAGAGGTCAAGGCTGAAAACAGGTGATCACAAAAAGGAAGCTGAATGGGGGGAAAATGGCCGCCCTGTGGTCCCTAAAATAGCCCCCGTCCACGTGCTCGTGTCTAACAGAAGATACGACAAAGGGAGCTATTGGACACGTGTGACGTACTTGAACCCGCGCTCAAGTTCCCATAAGAGCTGATGGTGAAAGGATACTGTAGGAGATGTTGACGCTGTAATTCCCCGCAGGCAGACCCTTGGTGAAGGGATCGGCGGTTCGGGATAAAACCCCGTAGAGCTTCTTGAAGTTGGGGAAGGCCGCCTCCCTCATCCACACAATCAGGTCGTCGTTGATGAAGCCGTTGTTGGTCGGGTTGAGGGGGTCGAGCTCGTACACGGGCTTCTGCCAGTACACGGGCCGCGCCGTACCTGCGTAGGAATCACAAAATCAGACGCGATGGACGACACCGATTCCAACGCTTTCCGCGTTTCGTCCCCGTTTACCTTCGAACGCCTGAGCGAGTGTCATGTTGCCGTCCTTCGGGTTGCGGTACTTGATATTTTTGTCCGTGAACCAGGTGATGCTTTGCCGTAACAGAGGGACCCGAACCGCGGGACCCCTGGAGGCGTGGTAGGTCAGGGTGAAGGAGTCTGGGAGAGCAGATGGGAGTCGACGTGAGGACAGGAAGTGGAGGATGGATGTGATGATAATAGATAATAGGGTTATGAGCGGGGCTTACCGTTGAAGACGCTGTTGGCCACAGCACCACAGGGGGCGATGGGGAGTCCATTTTGGCTTATGAACGGCTTGCAGTATGTACTTGGGCTCTAGTCGGGAAACAACGTCAACGGTGAAAATAGGTATCACAGCAGTCGTGTACTACGCATATTTAATCAAGTACTGTACTTCAGTGCAATTTTGGGTACTTTTTTTATTTAACTTATGTATCATTTTATACAACTTTTTACTACTGGAGAAGCAGCGTTCAGTTGTTCTGCTCCACAGATCTGGAACAAAGTCCCTGAAAGCTGCAGGTCTGCTGAGACCCTAAACTCCTTTAAACCCAGATTGAAGACTCTTCTGTTTGCTGTTGCCTTTAATTGAACCAGATTCAAGGATCTTAATCAATTTCTGCATCTCACTACTGTATTTTATTTATTAAACTGCACTGCAGCTTTTATTCTATTTTTTTTTAGCTTTTTAATGTTTAAATGAATGTTCTTAATTGTTTTTAAATCTTCTTTTCTTTTGCATTATGTTTTGATGCTTAATGGTTTTATGTGAAGCACTTTGAATTGCCTTGTTGAAATGTGCTATACAAATAAACTTGCCTTGCCTTACTTTCTAAACATTACTTTCCAGATTCAGGTTTTACATGGAAAATATTTTTTTATATTATATAATATCCATTAATACATAAAGTAGTGTCACCTCCACCAAGTACACTCTACCGTTAATACTTATATACTTTTACTTGAGTATGATTTTAAACGCAGGCCTCGTTAAAGAGTGTTAATACATGGTCTCTAACTAAAGTAAAACACCTGATCCCTCGAGCTCTCTCGGGGTATTTGATGCAGTATTTGAACATTCACTCCCTCTTGTCTTTGGAAAGGTGTCCTAGCAATGTTATTGTGATAAATTAACACACAATATTGTGGAGTACCTTTAGGTTTGTCTTCCTTCCGACCATCTGTCCATCATCTCTGGAGTCCATGTATCTGCGGAGGTTCTGATGGAAGTTTATGAGGCCATAGTAGAAGAAGACGTCTCCCTGGAACAGCAGCAGGACACATCAGCACAGATGTGGTGAACTCTGTCTCTGACTTCAGATTAACAGCATTGTAAGAGAAATGAAGACACTTGTAGTAGTTCGACAGAACAATCTGAACTACGGTTCTCTTCCAAGCTTCTTTTGGGGGAGCTCTCAGCCACACTTGAATGACTTGGGTGTCTAGAATAAGCTTGGAAGTGGACCTAAAGTTAAGATTGCTTTGTCGCGCCGTGTCGTCAAACAGATTGTCACCTTGAATGCTTTCTGAATGAAAAACTCCACCGTGCATTTGCAGATTTGCACTGCGTTGCTCACATTTTTACGCATTTCAAAACATTTATCACATGTCCCGCTCTCGGTGTAGTCCAGCTGAAAAGACAAGGGAGAGTGAATGAAAAAAAGTAGGATACATTATTACGAATAAACAGTTCCTGTTTACCAAACTCCAAACATAACCTTGGATCTTTCCTCTCTTTGTCGCTCCCTTTTTTTTTTCTTTTTTTTTTTTATTGCCCACAAGGGTATTCAGTCTCTTAGTATCCTTCACATGCATATACTTTATGCATTTTACAAACAAATACATTTCTACATGTTAAAGAACTACTAAAGAGAGAGTGTGGAGAAACACACTCACCTTTATCTCCTGTGTGCTCTGCACCGTGAGCAGCAGCCACACTCCCAGCAGCATGCACAGCAGAGCCATGAAGTAGAAGAAGGGCAGCACCGTGTTCGCAGTCAGCATGGGAGACCAGGCGGGCAGCCTCTGCTGTTTGAAGGCAGAGTTGTCTGGCCTCCGAGCCAAGGGGCTCCGAGCCAAGGGCCCCGACTTGCCCTTTGCTTTGCCCATGAGAGGGACCTCCGCTTATGGACAGAGAGGAACTTGAGACAGAGAGAGATCCAGAAAGTGTGTCAGAGATGGCGCTGCTCTATCTTCTCTTCCTGTTCTTTATTTCAGCGTTATCTCCCTGCACACACACACGCACACGCACACACACACACTCTGCTTGCCAAGAATATTTCCCAGCAGGCCTTGCAGGGCGGGGGTGACTGTTGGGGCCTGTTACTTATTAACCACAATCCTTTACTTAACTGCCTCTTTCCGTTTTCTCTTACTTCCATTTCTCTTTGTGATGCGATGTTTTGTGCTTCCTTCTTACAAAACAAAACACAGGTTCCTGTTTGTTCACATCAAAAAGCCACAGACGTGTATTTATTGTGCAAGATATCTTTATTCTAATTTGCCTTCAGAGATAATCTGTTGGTTCTGGTTCTGCCCCCCCACCCCCACCCCCTTTCGCACTGCTTTAAAATGCTTTATCAAAGGATGTTATGATAAATGGGACTTCCTCGTGGGCAAGTAAACTGATGACCTCACACTCCCAGTAGGAGGGACTTCCCAAGGTCAGACTAAACAAACACGAGGATGCTGGTTTCATTCTGAGTCCGTTTATTTAATCCATCACACTGGGACGCCGCGTTGGACAACAACAGCGAACAAACAACACCACACATTTGATATGGGCTCTGAAAATACTAAAAGCACAGCGCGGACTTCACACTGACACAAAGGGGAGAACAAACAGGATGAGGCCCCTCTGCATGGAGGGAGGAACATCCATTTGTAGCTTTAAACATCAGGGCGTCCGTTGGCTCATCAGCACGCAGCGAATCCACAATGTTAATATAGTCCAATTTTGACTTTGTCTTCTTTGGAACGAGTCAGGACACAACGCTCCAGCAGCTTCATCAGGTCCACTTTGACCTGAAAGAGACACGGACGTACGAGGTAGAACAGAAATGTAGAGAAAAAACCTTTCAGATTCATAAAAAGATACTTTGCTTTGGGTCTAATAAGCTTTTTGACAAAAAAGTGAAATTAATTTGCAATTTAAAAAAAAAAAAAAAATCACATTTTAGCCCCTCCCTCATTGACGAATCAGATTATATGAATATGCAAATATTGTTCATATAAAAAATGTCAGCAGGACAAACGATGTGTCCTACTTCCTGTAAAGTCCATTCTCAGTGTGTGTGTGTGTGTGGAGGTTTCAAGTCCACATCACACACACACACACACACACACACACACACACACACACACACACACACACACACACACACACACAATGCATATTGAATACTCAGTTACAGTAAGTAAAAGTCCTGTATTTATAATCTTAAGTACAAATTCATAGCCTCAAGATATAGTTAACGTACCAAAAAGTACTCTTTATGAAAATACTTTTCAGATATTTTCAAAATTTACAACAGGATTTTAATTAGTGATGGATTAATCACATTAATGTTGCAGCTGGTAAAAGTACAGCTGTATCCTGCTAGCTGGCTTAACCTATAATAATACATCAGAGTCTATTAGTTGATTTATATTTTGTATTGAATCTGAAGAGTAATACAATATTTAGTACAATATTTGGCTTCCAAATAAAGTGGAGTACAAAGTATAAAGCAGCATAAAATGTAAATCGGTAAAGTATAAATTCCTCAAGATTGAGTAAATGTATTTAGTTACATTCCACCACAGATTAAACAGAGTTAAGGTTAAACACAGAACTCAGCTAATGAAAAGACGAGCAGCCTGCTAGTGTCTCTCAGTCCAGCAGGGGGCAGTAGCTCACCTCAGGTACGTCCACCATCCGTCTGAGCTTCTGGTCCCTCCAGTTCCAGTCCAGAACCACGTATTTCAACGCCCGCAAGCTCAAACCCTCTGGACCAAAACAAGAGTTTCAACAGATCAGCCTCAAAGCTCTGGAAGTCTCATCCTTCGGGAGCACCGGTTCCCCCACACCTACCTTTCTCAATGAGAGCGCTGATCCTGCCGGGGGTCCCGACTCCTATGTGGGTGACGCCCTTTTCCAGCAGCTTCACCTGCTCCTCTATCTGTGAAGAGAGAACTGTGAGTTTTGTTCCGACAAAACTCGCCATTGTACACAAAGCGCATGCATCTCGTCTCTACTACCTTGATGTGTTTCGCAAAGAGTTTTACGGCTTTGGCTTCACCCCTGAAGGCCGTCATCTGCCTGGGAATAACGCAGAAGAAATCGCGTGAATACATTTTTTTTTTTACATTTTTTTTTTTTAACATACATTCATTTTAAATTTAAAAGAGGAAACTGAACGAACACCTCCGGCGCATCACTTACTTGATGAGCTCGATGGTTCGGAGGGCGGAGCTACAGACCACGAGCAGAACCACGGAGCTCTTTTCTGTGTGCTGCTTTTGAATCTTGGACCACTTGGGACAAACTAGCAGGAAAAAAAGAGGAAATAAAAGTGAGATACGTGTTCAAAAGTCAACAACTAATAGGAGACTTTTAAAGTTTAGAGCACCGCTCACCCTGTTTCAGATACGAGGAGAGGGTGTGCGTCAAGTCATTACTGGACAGGAAGCCGGAGTCTGAAGATGCAGGAGGGTAGGCGGTGACCTCAGTGAATCAATAGATCAGATATTGACCGAACTTCACAGTTAAAAAGGGGAGGGGCTTTGAACTCACCCAGCAATTTGCGCTCCTCCATCTCGATCACGGAGAGCTTGTCCGAGAAGTGCTGCGTCACCAGGGCCTGCAGGTCTGCCGGAGAGCCTGGTTTTGGCTCCGAAGACGACAAGACATCGGTGATGGTCTTCTTCTGGTAATCGAAACACAGGCATGTACAGTCATATTCACAAAGCCCAGTGACTGTTGTCCCTCTTTATTAAAAAAGCAGGCGTCACCACACTCACCTTCCTCTTTCTTTTGGGTTTTGTTGACTTTTCATCCTCAGTGTCTTTCTTCTGAGGAATAATACACTCTTTCTGTGAAGACAATACACGCAGAACACGCATGAGGACAATCCTGCATAATCCTCTGGGGTAAAAAAAATCTAAATATGTTGAATCATCCATCCAACCAACAGTCCAAACTTCAAAGATATTCATTTTACTTATTTATTGCCTAATTGTACCAGCTCTAAAAAACACACACAAGTCCAATACATCACACTGGTATGTTCAAAATGTTACATTTTACTACTCATGACAACATCACAAGTTTTGTGCTATTATTTTTGATACATTACCTGATATCTATTCAGTAATTACTTCCTGATAATTTCACATCGTGGTTTAGAAGAAAACCAAAAAAAAAACCGTTCCTTTCCCACAGGAAGGGCAGAACATTGTAATACCCGTTCAGTCTTCTTCTTCTTCTTGGCCTTAACCGTTTCCTCCGCTCCGCTCTTCCTCTTCTCTGGTTTGGTCTTTTTGTTGGTTTGGTCTGTTGGCCGTTTCTCCTGTCGCGTCTCCTCCTCCGCCTCAGACGCACCTGGAAGAAAAAGAGGGAGACATTTCCTCGTTACACTTTCTGGACATGCGGGTTAACGTGTATCATTGGTCAACGAGATCATTAAGATCAGAATCAGCTTTATCGGCAAAGTGATGTGAACCCAATGGAGGACTTTGGCTTCCTGCTGCTCTCAATGTACACAGAAATAGACGTACCGTGAGGCCAACCGCTAAAAGTCAGGACTGAAAGCCGAACCAGGTTTATATTCGACAGATATTTACATGTTTGTAAGACGAGGCAACACATTACACGTTGTGCTATTAGACGTAACCCACGGCGTTACGGGACCAGAGGTTTGGCATTTGCACATCGTGTTTCAAACGGTTCCGGTTGCTCCTCAGGTGAAAGCGTTCTCCGAGCAGCACATTTCGGCCACTACAAAAACAAACTGCCCCCCCCCCACACACACACACACACACACACACACACACCCCCCCCACCCGAGATAACAATCGTGCAGCAGACCTCAATCCAAGCATGTGGTTATATTTAGCTTCTCCGTCGCTACCACTTCTCAGTGCGTACCTCTCGTCTCATGCCATGAGGTCACGCTCCGACCCTCTGGCATATACCTATATACAGGCTTGTTCAAAGTACCTTAGCAATAACAGATGCCAGAGCGAGATCTGCAATAAACGCGTGGCTTCAGCGCGGTGCCCTTCCTGAGAGCATTTCTAAACTTCCCACTTTGTCTTTGTAGTCCCCCCAGTCTATAACGCCTCCATCTTCTCTAAGTGGACACGCATCAAATGTGTCTCGAGTGTCTGTAAGAGCCACGGTTTGAGTTGTTGTTGTGGTGGTGATGATGTCTGACTACTAGGAATCTGATTATTAAGCTTGTCCCAAACTTCCTTTTAACATTTGCACTATATAGCAAAAGTGAGACCTCGACTGAGCCATCGAGATGCAGAAAAGCCTGCTCAGGCTGTTTTGACTCCTGTAAAGCTTCGTTTACTGGCTTACCAAAAGCAGCCATTGCAAAAACTACAGACCATTCAGTTTTAAGAAAACCTAAAATGAGTTAATATATTATATAACTCCTGTTTGACTTTAACTACACTTTCCCTACTTTATATTTTAGAATTCATGTTAACGTCCTCCTCTTAGTCTTTAAGGCACTAAATGGCCTGGCCCCCCTTTTATAATCACACCATCTCCCTATCGTATAATCCTAAGAACCTTAAGATCCTGAGCAGCGCCTCTTAACTGTTCACAAGGCCCCAAAATATGGAACACTCTGTCTATAATATTGCCTATAACTAGCAGTTGTCTATCCGTCTTATTGTTTATGATTTTACTTAATCGTTTATCTTCGCCGGGAGGATTGTGCGGTCGCGTGTGTCCGTGAGTGAGTGTGCGCCTCTGTGTGCGCCCATGGCTAATCTAGCATTCTGCTGCAGCAAACTGCATGATATCTTGGGTGTCCCGTTATGGCTGCATTGCTCAAGGACCTTTCATGGTTGTGGTTACTCACGTGACATGACAACACCTTTTATTGCATGTTTTATACTGCCACTCCCTCACTACTACTGTGAGTGCATCACCAACCCCTAGCCACAACTCTCTGCCCAGAGACACAGGGGGGTAACAGTTTGCTGTCTCTTAGCATTGTGGACTGTGTGTTTGGCTAACAGCTAACAGAGCTACCGGTACACACACTGCTGAGTACATTGCCGCCCCTCAGCCGCTGCTACGTGGGCAGACAGCTTGAGGAGTTTTATTTTGTTTTTGGGAATATTGTACGATACGTCTTACACATCGGCTTTGAGCTGGTTGCCTGGATACATCTCCGCTTGTTTTCGAGTTTGAATGAAGTGTTTTGCGACGCCTTACAGCCCATTAGTGTGTAGATGGAGGGTTAGCCGATCGTGGGTTGCATTCATTCAATCACAATGAAGCATTTCTCTGGATCTGGTTTGATTAAGAAACACATTTTCTCACTTCCTTCTTGTGTTTTTAAACTTGTGCTTTTGGTGTTTCTGTCGCTCAATGGTAAAGCACTTTCTGCTGCATTACTGTGCCTGAAAGGCGCAGTATAAATAAAGTTAATTCATTCACTGCCCCCCATCGCCGCAGCCCAAACACACTAGCTGCTATTCATACGAATGGGAGGACCAGTGTTTTCGCTGCCGTGCCTGATTTGGTGTGAATGGAGCCGAACACCTGACGCCAGATGTTCTGCTTTGTCCTCTAATTTCCCATCTCACAATCGATTCATCCAATCTTCATCCTTACACCCCTTTATTGCTGGTGTTGGTTTTTTTTCCACTACAACTCTTCCTCGGGGGCATTATAGTTGAGGACCATCAAAAAATAAAGGACAATTTAAAGGATGGATACGGGATCTTAGTCCACTCTCACTCTCTCATTCTCTCCAGCAGTTCCTTTTTATTCTATTGTTCAATAACCACACCCCTTCTCCACATCATCCCTCACTCCAAGACCGTCGTCCTTATTTGTTCGTCATCTGTCCAGCCACACGCTCCTTCTGCTGAAAGACCACTCCCACTATTGATGGGTCAAAGCAATCATTTCCTGCTCTCTTGCTGTGCTAGAACTCATCTCTTTATCTCTCTTTCTCTCACGCTGAAGGAAAGTGAGGACAGGTGCCAAAGACCAGGAAACAGGAGGACAAAGGGAAGAAGGAAGACTAATCACAGAGGAGCACTTCAAGATATTGGAGATAAATGGATTACAATCAAAGCAAAGTCCAGGCCTATATATGACCAGTAAGCGGTCCAGGTCCACCTGTCCCGCAGCAGGTAAGTGTATATTTCCCTGCTGGTGCTGGTATTTATGGGTAGGATCGGGCTTTGGGTTACATGTGGGTGGTTGCAGCTGAGAGTTTGAGAGGTATAAAAAGATTGGAACCAATTAGCAAATATTTGAAAGAAAGCAGCAAGGCAGCCTGGTAAAAATGTAAAATTTAAAAAGTTCACCTTTCCAATATGATTTGCATCTTCGACATGCACACTTTATGTGCCTGAGTTGACAAGACAAAATGCAGTCACCTGACATGGCTGTTTTGTACTCAATGAGCTGTGAAGTACACTTCAATACAATAAGCCTGTAGGTTCAGAAGTTAACCAAAAGCCTCAGATGAGTGGAAGCTGATGTGGACACTAATGTTAAACCTAACGCACACTTTTAATCTCACCATTAGCACGACGACAAACCTAACACACTGGTCCAGGAGACATTCAGCAACACTCTAGAGGTGATGAGCTGTTTCAGCACGTATTTAAATGTGGCGTTATGTCGGGAATGACTCGGAATAATTCAGCAATTATAGGGTGTTACTACTCACTTAGCGCAACAGACATAACACACACATTTTTGTACAGATATGTGTCAACAATGTAACATCACAGAGGTTGTATCTATTGATTTCACCCTGTAGGACAGTACTGAAATATCTCTAATGCCCACTAACAATGCCATCAACCAGACAAATATTTCTGGCTGACCTTTTTCTTCCCAAACTCCTAAATGAGTTCCCTTGCGTCACAAAGTGTGACATCTGTAGTTAACCATTCCCGACTATTTCCGTTTGTTGTATAAGTATCCGATTAGATATTTCAGTTTTTTTCCTGTACTATATAGTACGCAAGATGAGAGAACACTACAGGTCAATAAGAAGTTAGGGGTTATAGAACAATAGCTTTGGGTTCCTCTAGCTTTGTACATGCTCTCAAACAGAACATTTATCCGGAGAATTCTTAATTTATGAGGGCCTGGGGGCCCAATTTATTTAAAGTCATCCAATCTGTACATTCAATCTGTCTTTAATTAGCACCTGACATATTAAAGCCTTAAAAATGGATGGCGAGAGGCACGAATCACTGATTAATCACACGCAAAGTACACCTTTTAATGACAACCAAACTGGGCTGGGGATGATGCGCCTCTGTATCTGTAAATCTGAGTTTCTTCACAAAGAATCACACTGAAGCACCACTTTAAATATTGGGTTTCCCAGAAATGTGCTCATAAGTGTCTTGGAAATAAGTCATTCAGCATGAAAACGTATAACAAAACGACCAATTAGTCGACTACTTAACTTGGAGGGGGCATCCTTACGCTGTACAATTTTAGAAGAATCTGTAGGATATGTATTATGTTTCTAAACTCATTTATTCAGGTGTTTTCTTGCTTTATATTGCATGATAGCACTGGATTGTGCAGGTTTATAGTAGTAAAGTGAGAGGGAAGAGAAAAACTTTCTGCACTTTGTAATCCTTCCTGGATAATTTTACATTCAGACTGATGCCAATGCAATACCTAGGGCAATATAAAAATCAAGACTACATTTAAATTTCAATACAAAATGATGATTAAAGGGCTTAAAGAATCCTTATACCTTGGAAGTACAAAAAGAACCAGCAAATGAATATATTAGCAAAGAATAAAAGGATGGTGAATGAATGGAGTCTGTGACAACAATGACCGCGGCTAACTAAATGCATACCAGATAAATAAAACAGTGGAGAGGAAACCGGGTCAGTCTAAAGTGTCTCAAAAGGAGAAAAAAAAAGAACTAGGGAACACTGATTGCACTTATGTCTTTGTCCATTTTGACTCTGATGAAGACACAGTACGAACAGACTAATGTGTCAACTCCACTATTAAAAGCTGCAAATCAATCAGCGTGCTCCAGTCCTCGAAGTGAAAAGCAACTGATTCAGCGGAATGCTGTGTGTGGGGGGGGGGGGGGAGGGCGGAGAAGGCCGTTTCAAGTGTTGCCTGCGGAGCAGTAGATAATCTATGAGAAGGTCAATATCTTCAATGTGCCCCAAGCCTTACCCCCCCGATATCCTCCATGCCACACTCGCTCCAGATGGTGGACCCAGTAGGAGGAAACGAGCATGCTTTCAGTCGCATCCAAGGCAATGAGCTTGCAGCTCAGCTAACCACAAATCAATGAAAGTCAATGGCAGTGGAGAGGGCTCAGATGTAGGGAAATGGGGCAGCTCGGTCATCTTTAATGGTTGATCAATGGAGGTGGCATGGTTTTAATGGCTGGTCAACGTCGCTGACTGGATGTAAAGAGGATCAAAATCGACTAGTGCCAGGAAATGGTTGATTGTTTTAGTTTCAGACAAATGGCACTCCGATTTGGTTATTAGTTTTTAAGGGTGATGCGCTCGCCTGTGTAAACTGGCACTGTGCCTACACAACTGATAAAAACTGTGTCGGCCATGACCTCAGAAAAGCTCTTAACCATCAACACAGTTTACTCTATTAGTCTGATTAAAGATACCACTTTGGGTTGCGGGAGGATAAAAGGGTCTCTTATCCCTCTATATAGGCCAAACACATCCCATTATATATATATATATATATATATATATATATATAGTAATGGAGACCCCCACCCCCAAAGATACGGTGCCATATTTCTGTTGTGTGCTTCTATAAAAACAATATGATACTTTCCATGAAATCGATTGGGCGCTTGTTTAAAACAATCAATAACTCATCTCAAGACATGTAGTATTGACTGACTTTGGGAGTGGTGCGTGTGCGCGAGTGGGTGTAGCAGTTATTGGTTTTGGAGGCCTGCAGTTTCCTCTCTAAAGCCACAGTTTGAGCATGTGTTATTGTTAAATCAATGGGGACTTTAGGCTGCATGCACAAAATTAACAAGCAGGCCATAGCGGCATGGCAGCGGGGCAGAGTGGAATACCATTCTGATTACAAATGCATTGGCTTCCAACACGTTCCTGTCCACCCATTCAGTCCATTGTCATTTTGACTTTGTATCGAATTACTTATTTCCCTGTAGATTGCGGTGTCGCTAATCCAGGGATTTGTTTTTGCACTGGCTAACTGAAGTTGAAATAAAGATGAGGTTGAATCCACGGAGGATTCCCACAGTCTTGCCAAATTTACAAGCTTGCCCAATGAGGGATGGGAGTAATTGTTATTTGGCTATCCTTGTTCTTGTTCAGGTTTGTCAGGACATTTCACCAGAGCTTGAACATGATACAGTGCAGGAAGGTAGCATCACCAGCAGGAGGAGTACTGGATGCAAAGTAAACAGAGCAGCAACGGTGATTAACTATTTAAGATTCTTGCGACCATATTTTGGAGATACAAAGCGGGACATCCTGTACAACTCTTGTGACAGAGGTGGTGTGCCACACACACACACACACACACACACACACACACACACACACACACACACACACACACACACACACACACACACACACACACACACACACACTAACAAATGGAATCTGGATCAAATGCTTTTCAATTTCCCCATTCATTGTTTGACATGAATATAAAGTATACAATAAAGTAAGACATTGAATTTGTGCATATCTATCCAATGTCTTGGTGTGTGGCTATGTGTGAGTATTGTCACATATCAACTGGTCCTTTTTTCTCCTCTTACAGTTAAATTAAACGTCTGATCACATGATCTATGATCTGACCTCTGATGTCTGCCTCTCAGGAATTGTATCGCAGAGGAGTGGCAACTCAGAAAAAGTTAAGCTAAATTGACTTGTTTCAGTGCATTATGCATCGGACACGAAGGCTCATGTCCGATGCATAATTCATTTTCTTAGACGGTAAAGTCTCCTAACATAAATTGGGTCACTGGCATTCACAGTCAAGCCAATCCTGGCAGAGTGTGATAGGAGCTCCTGATGATGTCGCACAGGAGGTGCTAATCAGAGACATGAGGTTATGTAAATAACCCAAAGCTCTTAAGCTTTCACAAGAACCAAACGTGGAAAACCTTTTCTCCTCTTGCCTCACCAGCATATCACAACTTATGTAATGGGGATGCAGTCGTTGGCCAGATATTATTAGGCTTTTGACACTACTCTTCCTATTGACATTATTACTCTTCCTTCTCTTTTGCTTTTTACCAACAGACCGTATCCTCATCTTTGCATCCATTCCTCCATTGCTCTTTTCTAAATCCCCCCCAACAACAGGTATCGTACGGATGATGTTTACAACACTGTTGCCGTCTTTCATTCCCTATCAAAACGCCAACGAGAAACTATGATGCAATGAATGTGGAATCTACCATCCAATGTCAGAGTGAGGACAGGGTTAATTGTGTGTTGTGTGTTAAGTGCACGCCTGTCCCTAAAGCACGGAAACGAGCGCAGACAAAAATCAACAATCAATAAATGGTAGAATTTCACATCTTTGTTCTTCAACGAGCTTCTGTCAAGAAGTTCTTGTTCCACATGAATAACTTCCAGTGGACAAACATTACATCATTACAAAACAATGTTTTCATGACAACACTGATGTAAAAATGGCTGTTGTTTTGCTTTCCACAGCTATGCTTACCACTTGATTTATAGGCCTTAGTCACCATAATTGAGAGACCACCTACAAGCACACAAGTCATTCAAAACATATGACCAAATGCATCAATTTGGAAAGACAACAACAAGAAAAACTACATTTATTGAGATGTTAGGTCTAATTTCAACTGTCTAGTCACTATAAATAAAACTTAAATATTATACTTTGTTTTCAAAAAAGTGCCATGTTTACGGCGGCACAGTACTGCATTACCTTATACTGTTAAAACAGTTTTTTTTTTTTCTCAACCTCACTTTTATTTTAGTTCAAGAGCCAACACCTCCATTATCTAGACTTCAAAGACCACCTGAAGACTGACAGTGAGGAGGAAAATGTTGATTCCATGTGCAGCCCCGGGTTCAGATCATAGAAATCGGTGTCATAACAAAATGTTTGTATTCTTTCATCAACCCCACACTCAACATTTAGTAGTCGTGTAAACCCAGAGCACTTTAAACAGCAGGAACACTGCCACATCTGGCACTTAAAACTTATCGATGGCAATAAAAGGGGAGTTGGACCCATACTCAAATATTTAACATTTTCTGTCAAGCACATCAAACAAAACACACCCGAATAATGAAAGGGAATGATGTTTAAGGCAGAAAATAACTATGTTTATCCTTGCACTTTGTAGGACGTGCACAGTTGCTGCAAAAAGCCGACATATTTCCAAGACCATTCTTTAGTTTCTTAATCCTTCTCCGGTAGCATTAATGAGCGCACGTTAACAGTCATGACACAGAGTCAAAACTATGGTAAATTCCCTGACCATGAAAATTCAATAGTGTGACACTTCAATTCAAACAGAGCAACAAACAGTTGCAGTGAATGGTTGTAGAGCGTCATCTAATGCTCTCCATCTTTCTGCTAAAGTCATCAGCGTATGAAGCATTTCGCAATATGTGGAGCCTCACCACACTCATAATCATAAAGTACAACAGCAGCTTTCTTGCTGACAAAAATGTATTCAGAGGCTGTTCAACATCTCCCGCTCTCCCTCTCTGTAGCTGGCCAGCTAGCTGCATCATTTCTCTGTTACAACACTCTTACCAGCCATGCATGCATCAGCCATACTGAGTGCGTATTACAAAGTGCCGAGCCAACTTGACCCTGGAAACTGGAAGCCAAAGAGGACTCCAGGGCATAGACCGAGCCAGCGTCCCATGACAGGTGGACATAAAGTGGATACGAGCTGCTCACGGAGAAGGAATTGGGCGGTGGTTTCAAACCTTAACTACCTGGGGGCAATGGGCCAGGTTGTTTGCTCACATTACTCACTTTTTCTGTGAAGATACCTACTGTGTGCATGTGTAGACCCGTTTTGGTGCAGTTAAGTGAGTTTTCTTTTTGGTGATTGTTAATGTTTTATTCTGAGGGCAGCCGGTGCCCTTTTGAGCTAGACAGGGGCAGGCAGGCAGGAGGGATGCAGGCATGCTGCCCCGAGTGCTGTTCGGATAAATAAACAGAGGTGGCCAGCCACATGTCCCACTGCCAACCTGCCTGCCAGCGGACAGTCCTCAGTGGGGGCGACCCTTGCAACCATTATTAAGGCAGACTCTGGCTCTGAGCCAGAACTTAGATTTAGAGGTATTTTCACATGTCTGGCATCATGTGGGAGTGTGTGTGTGTGTGTGTGTGTGTGTGTGCACGTGCTTGTCTAGACACTGTGAGCACGCTAAAGATGAACACAGTCTGACTAATGCCATCTGTGTGTGTGTGTGTGTGTGTGTGTGAGTGAGAGAGCAGAGTGAGGTGTTCAGACACCATCACCATTAGTCAACTGAAGGCCAAGAGCAAGGACACAGAGGCATGCGTCTTGGCTTGACTGCTCACATTAACGGCACCTTCAGATGGACAGAGAAAAGAAATAGAAATGGCCCCGGGCCACCAAAGAAAATACAGTACCCGCCAAAGATCACCAGCTCACATCAGCTCCACCACACGCCATCTTGTTCTGTACCAAACTTGGACTAAACCTATTTGAGCTTACCGATGAAGGTTCTCTTTAATTCTAAACCTCAACCATTTTATTTCTTTCAAATCTGGGCCCCTCGGAGAAATCAAACAAATAAAAGATATGATAATTTGAGTTAATATAGGCCATTGTATTAGGGAGTGGTCATGTGCTGTATGGTGTGGGAAATATAATTCCTGAGTGCAGCAAGTTTTGATGGTTTAAAAGTGACCTCATGAAAACTCCTCAGCAATTGTGTTAAGAGCTTTCATCATCCCTTCCTGTCGCTGAAAACAAGTGGAGTAAAAGGAACGCAGGGACAGCTAAGACAGCTTCATCCGTCTCCGTGATTGATACCGAGAGGGTAAGAGGAAGGGAGTGAGGCTGAGATCGTCACTCTCCTTCCGCACAGAGGCCAAGAGAAAATACTTCCATGCAAACACAATCTATTAAGTAAGCCAACACTCTCACAGGGATTCAATAGCTGAGGGAGAGTATTGGCTACAGTTTGAACCAGCTCAAAAGGCTGGCTTTCTGTTTGGTGTTATTCTTACACAATGTTTGTCCCTTATGTACGAGTGTTGTTCATCTTGTTTAAAAGAGACTCAAGGTTGGTCTCGAACCATGTTGACAACAAACAGATGCTGTCTGTGCGTATGTGTGCTTGTGTGAAAGAGAGAATGACGGAGACAAATAGAGCGGGGGAGAGGGAAAAAATAGTCACATTGCTTTCCTGTTCAGTAACAGAATTTCTCCGAGGAGGTCTTAATCACAGTCTTAAAACAACTGCAGTGACATAACAGGCCTCCAGACAGTTTTTTTTATACTTCACTTAATTGCTTTTTGCAATGTCCAAAAAGGTGGGAAACACAAGGGCCTAACTTATCAAAACAAACCAACAACTAGGGAATCCGAGGTGTTCCCAGACACGGTGAGAGCTTGGACCAGAGAAGCAGAGCCGACCAGCAGAGAGATTACATCATCCTCCACTAATATGAACCTGCTTGCTTTCTGTCTCTAAATATGGGATGAGAACACCAAGAAAAAAAAAAGCTGGCTAGCTAACACTGTTAAGGTCATGCGATTTGCTTAAAAACACACACACACACACACACACACACACACACACACACACACACACACACACACACACACACACACACACACACACACACACACACACACAGGTCCTACTTTCTGGCAACCGTCGGTCCGTTTTGTGTGCCAAGCTGACAGTGATTGTTGTAAATGTGCTAAGAGTAAGACTGTGATATGACATAAGCCTCAAACAAAGTAATGCCAGGCACAGGCCTATCCATTTCAGTAACACTAACAGTGATGATAAGACGCCTTCTGATTGTGGATTAACCCACAAAAGGCTTATATAATCTGCATCAGACATTCATTATGAAAGCCTCAAAATAACCAATTGTACGGTCAAGACACCATATATAATCAACATTCTTTATGGAGGACTTTTCATACAAGAGATTTTATGTTGAGCAAAGTGCTTTATAATGAAAAAAAAAAAAATAAAGAACACATTTAAACAAGGGCAAATAGACAGATAAAAAGAGAGTAGAAGATAAAATGATTCTTTGATCTAAATCACATGACTGTGCACATGTTCAGCTGCCACCTCCAATAATGCATCACTCTCCAGTTCCTCCTAGGTGAAGTTAAAGCCATGCACCCACTTGGTAAAAGTGTCAGAATGGTTTCTTGGAATCAAGATGATCAAAAGAAACACAACTCGAAGCTTCCCTTCCACCCCGTGCAGCCCCCACAAATTCCTGTTCGGAGGGCCAACGAGCGAGACGCGAGGGAGAGGTGGGAGGGCAGACACACAAGAGAAGACCTGTCCCGTGACGACTTGCTGTTTCTGCTCAGTATCCTGGAGGGAGAACTACAGGTGGGATCTTTTCGTCTCATCCCGCACACACTTTCATTCTGGAGCTGAATGTAGCTCACGTGACACACAAAAGTCACATAAACGATTTGAGAGTTTCCGCAGTCGCCATAAGATACTGAAATTAAAGCCAGTTGTTCTGCTTGAATGTTTGTCACTCTAGGCCAGAGATGAGGTAATCGCTGTGTTGAAAACAGAGAAGACGGATGCAGCTCCACCGGGGGCCCGATATGGTGTCAGCAGACCGGAGAAGGTGCTCCGTGCCCTGCAGAGAGACTCCCTACGGGCCCAGCAGGACCACCTGCAGGATGTGTACAAAAAACCCATCGCTGAGGTACCAACAGTGAGAAACCAGACACCATATGGAGCGGGTGATCAAACTTAATGAGGGGAATGCATTACTGTCCAACATAAGAGCATCTATTACGCCTGCATCGTTGCACGATTGCACACATTTGTTACCTTGTACTACAGGTGTTACATGCGCTGGATCTACTCTTCTGAAATAATTAGAAAATCTGTAAATTTGTTCAGTTTTATTCTTTAGGGCGGGAGAACAAGTTTCCAATAAAAAAAAAAAAACTTTTGAAAGTAAAGTCTTGGATTATCCAAAGTAACATGTACATTGTTCCAATAACATTTAATTACTGCACAGAAAGAATCTTATCTGAAAGCTAAACAGCTTCCTGGATGGCTACATACCCTGAGGGCTAAGTGGACAAAATGCATCTTAGTGTGATTTGGGTGTCATGATCTTTTAAAATGTACGTTTTACAAGACCTTCACTTGCCAAATTTACATACTATGTACGCACTCCTCTGCACATCTCTACGTTGCCCCCCCCCCCCTCCCCCCTACAGCTCAACAACTTCGTGGAGGCCCAGAAGCGCTCCTCCGAATGGATGCAGGAGCAGCTCCTGGAGGTGTCCCGCTCTCACGGCGGAGCCCTGCACAGGCTTGAGGAGCAAGAGAGAAGCCACAGGGCTTTGATCCATAAGAGCAACTGCCTCACCACTCTACTGGAGGAGGACAGAGAGAGGTTGGTGCACCAAACCCTAGAGGTTCAGATGACCGCCGAAGCAAAGGAAAACATTGATATTCCCACTGAATTGGTAGCCTGCCTTGAAGCTACACTTGTAGAAACATCCGTGCCTTTCAAAATCCCCCCCCCCCCCCCGATGTAAAAGAGGTGAGGATTTACAGCTGGCGTAGAAGAGGCCAAGGGATTAAAGTATTTCAGCACACTGGAACAAGCCAGATCTGAGCTCTGTGATGTACACTTGTGCAGGCTTAAATTATTTTAGTCTATGTTGGTCCGTAATGCTCTCCATGGCTGAGTAGGAGAGCAGAGGCTCTCTCGGGTGCTGCCGTTCTGCCACCCCCCGTGTATGTGATCTCAAGACTGTACTTAGGAGTTACTCCACTCAGACACAGTCCCTTACATTCTGGACTTGGTTAGACCTTGTGGCCAGCCTGGCTCTGTTCACTCTCCCTTGTAAACACATAAACATACACTCACATGCAATTACATGTACAGTCTAAATTGGCACCCTCCTGCCCAATTCAACAATACCACACAACACAGGATAAGGCCTACGTCTAAACCAAGTAAATGGGCCGATGGTTCGCTTGTGGGTAAAAAAAAACATTCCCTTCAGAAATAGAGAGCACATTCAGATGTGGCTATGGGTTTAGCTAGGTCTAACATGAAGGAGGTCACTGGTTCTCCTATGCAATTTGAGGCCCACAACGGGGCCGCTGTGTTGAAGTCCCGGGTTGTCTCGGCTCATGTACCACCAGAGTCCACTCTGTAATCTAGCTGTGTAGAGACTGGACCCGCACTGGGCTTGCAGCCTTGGGAGGAGACTAGTTGTCTGCATCTGTGTGCCAAAGTGAAAAGGTTTACTGATCTACCACAGGCACACACACATACACACACGCGCGCGCGCGCACACACACACACACACACACACACACACACACACACACACACACACACACACACACACACACACACACACACACACACACACACACACACACACACACACACACACACAAACAATTAAAAAGACCAAAAATAGCCATGCCAGTGGAGCGATTTAGTTTACTAGAATTCTGTCTATTCAAATACAATGTGGAAACCCTAAACATGCACACATAAAGGCTTTGTGGTTAATCTTGTTCTAATGATGATTAATACATGAGTAGACAGCATGTCTGTGGTGCAGTGTGAACCCTGTGTGGCTCATACATTCCTGACCGTTTGAACAAAGGGGATTTTCATCTCCTTTATTGATTCCTTTTCAGAAAATCGTCAAAAACATCATACTTGAATTTGTCACATGACCTGAAGTTGCAACAGTAGGTTGGGCTGCGTGGTAAATTTACATATTTTTGTTTAGTACAAAGTACTTTGGACTTTAAAAACTTTTGATGGCTGTTTTTTTTTTTTTTTTTACCATTTTCTGACATTGTATAGTCCAAACAATTAGTTGATTTGAATTGGAAAAATAATCTGCAGATTAATTGATGATGACAGTAACTGCTGAGTCCCTGAAAACACAATACATTTGGCTACTCCTCGTTGGCAAATTCACAATCAATCCACAGCTCTTTTGCCTGTACATTATTTATTTGTGTTCTAAGGCACACTTGAAAAAGAGTTTACATTCCATTTCTTTGTGTTTCCAACTGCATTTCAGCTTCTTTGAGCTTGGCACAAAAAGATTTGAGCTGAGTCAATGCCTGCATTCATCCACAGGGTAAACAACACAAGGCACATGGCGATACAGCCAGTCCCTTTCATCTCCCCTCTCCATCCTGTCTTTCTTACATTTTGCTCTGCAGTAGCCTAAATATTTAACTGAAAGAATTTCCACTCCTACTCCAAATCCACTTGAACTATCTTTCAATCTCCCTCCCTGTTTCTTTTCAAAGCATACGCTCTGAGCTAAGAGAGCCACTCAGCCTGGCTTAAAATCAGCACCCCTCTCTCTTTTTCATTTCCCTACAAAAGTAGTTCCACAAGGTGCCATGTGCACAGCAGATGAACTATAAGGCAAACTCCAGTCACGGCATATAATCACTTTATGCCATAGCATGATCCCGTTGCGTGTCAAAGGATGATTACATAGTGCACATCACAATGCAGCGATCTGGTTGTTCCAACCTCAGCTATCAGAACAAGTTCTGAGTCTGTGTGTATTTCCTACGGTCTGTCAATGGGCTGACAGCATCTCAGCATTAACCGCGCACATATGTTCAGCACACCAAAGACATCCGCGCTCTCATCTGTTCACTCCAGTTCTCAATCACAAACTTTTCACAGGCTCTACCCTAAAGCCACAAACTACTTTTAAACTAGTTCTTGTTTCCCCTCTCCAACTGATGTGGCCTTCTCAGCAATACATCATCACCAGTAAGTGCTACAGATGTAGGAGAGGAATGAGCTAGAAATATGATTTAAAAAGAGTCTAAAGCCATGCTAGTGGCTCGATGAGGTCGTACTTGGGCACAGTAGTTCTTTGGGCTGAATGCTAAAGTCAGCATGCTAAAATGTTCACAGTGACAATGCTAACATGCTGATCCATCAGGCATAATGTTTAGCCTGTTCATCTTCTTACTTTAGTGTGTTAGCAAGCTAACACTTGATAATTTGCTCTAAACACAAAGTACAGCCTGGGACTGACAAAATCACATTATCGGAAGTATTTAGTCATAAACAACGTATTAGACAAATTCAAATTTTGCCCTAATGATGAAAGGCCAGGGGATCACAATTCATCCTGAGGGGAACATGAATGTGCCAAATTTCATGGCAATCTATCATCGTTGAATCACAAATGCCGACCTCATGGTGTGACTAGAGGACAGCCAACATCATTCAAATTCGTCCTCTGTGGACCATGAATGAATAAATAGCTGACATAATTTCATGGCAATTAATACAATAATGGTTGTGACGTTCCACTAAAATGTCAACCTGCTGGTGGTGCTAGAGGGCCGACAAATCGACAGACCAACAATGCGACCCCTGCAGCCACGTCACTAACATGGCTAACAAGCAATCAATCAAAAAAGAAAAGCTATCTGGCTTTTGCTTTAACATTAAACATGGTGGAGGAAACATCTTAGAAAAATTGCTCAAAGGGAAAAGGACAGAGTAAACTTGGCTGTGTCGGAGCGGAAACCGGCAGCTGTTCTGAATCTGTCCATCCCTTACACTCGACACACATCCACCATCTGCTGGCCCAGCCAATAATATGTCAGAAGAAGAAGTGCTTAAATCACCATGAGAGTCTGGCAGAGCATCACTTCAGAGCAGAGCCGCTGGGCCTCTTTATTAGCTATACAAAGCATATGAGGTCAGTTTTGTCATTGCTTCAATTTTAGTAAACGTACTAATAAATGAAGAGAAGAAATCCGGGGCAGACTGCCTGAGCCACTGCTTTTTTTTTTTTGCATCTTTAATATGCCTTTTCTGTGACCTTATACAGCATTAAGCTTAGTACATCTGGAGGATTTGTCAAAGGCAGCAGCTACGAAAATTCAATATTCCCAAATTACACCCCTGGATGAAAATAGGAGCTATGACAACGGATCAGAGAGTGCTCCTCTCATATAAGGGGCGATGTTTGAGGGTTTTCTTGGAAATGCCTTTGAGGGATCGGATCATACTTGTAATTGAGGAAAAGCGCTGTCGATTGCCAGCCCCTCCTCTAAGCAAAAACAGGACCTCGTGAACTCTTGGTTTGGGAGTTGCTCTGTGCGGATAGGAATTGTGAGGAATGAGGAGGATTTCTCCCTCACATTCCACAACCAGAGAACTATCTCATCTTACTGAGACCTTTCCTGACGAAAGAGTATTTAGTGTCAAAGCAGATAAATCGAGCAGTTTGATTTATTAAAACACACCGTCGTCTAATCTGCAGTTACCCCAAGCCGATAATCAATTTGCAAGTGCAAAAGTAGGGTTAAGAGCTGCGAGACCAATTTCCTAATTATTCAACAAAACATTATAACATTCCCCAACGATAGCCTTACTATAAACAACAACTAAGTCCATTCATCATCGAGTTATCGTTGTTGCAAACAGAAACAAGTCGCGATGAAAGGTTATCAACCTCAGGGATCTCTGACTTTGAAACAGGCAGCCACAGTTGTAATCAATTAATTAAGAGATTAAAGAGAACGCCAACAAGGAGCAGAATACAGGCCTTACATCATTAACTTATATAACTGGCGTGGTCAGTAACTCTGTCAAAGCTGCACAGCCAGAATAATTCATGTTAGACTACAACACAGTTGGTTTGGGATACATGCTGTAGACCTACGCTCTGCACTATACCGTTGGCTTAACAAACCATGAAGGGCTTTGAAATAAAAAACAAATGAGTGAAAGTGACACGTGATCAAGCGATGCAATAAGAGATCACATAATGTGTCAAATGCTTAGAAACTATTGTTCTATAAAATGTCTTGTGTAAACACAGAGCTGGATCTGGAACTGACAAAAAACTTCAATGACCGTGACGACATTGTTTGCTCATTTATAAACTATGATCAGACTTTTCTGAGGCACAAATGTTGGTCACCGTTGTGCAACCTCTCATGGTTTTCCTTGAACATATGAGCAATCCAGAGTCCGGCGCCTGTTGTGAAATAGCTTGAAAACAAAAATGTCTAAAAGCTGAAGTTTGAGTGCATGTTTGTAAATTCTTGTGCGATGACAACATGACACAGAGGTAATAGCTCTCCTTTAATTGGACACTCGATGGGTTTGCTTGACAGAAAGAAATACGCCAGAGGTATATTTCCAGTGAAAGCTTGAACTGGGAGCCATAGTGCAAGTAAGTGCTGCCGGAGGGGAACATGCGCCACATTCAGATGTTTATTTTCTCCTGCAGCGCTGGTGGTAGTATCTCATCTAGTGAGATAAAATTTCATTTATTTTCTCATTATGACTTTTGGTATTCATGTTGTTACAAGCGAGACGAGCGGTGAGAATAATAAGAGTATAATCTTTCATCCCTCCCTACTCCACTGGGCTTATGCATTGGACTTGACCAATCCCATGAGAGGGGGATACATTAGACATTTAGGATGCCAAAAGAATGGTATGAATTGCCGTTACAATTCATAACTAAAAGGAAGACGGTAAAGTGGAGAAGAAAATAAGAGAGCAAGCGAGAGACCGATGATTATTATTATTGTCGTTATTTGTATTGGGGTGCTTTGGCAATATGCTCTTGAAACGTTCATGCCAATAAAGCCCTTTGAATTGAAAAAGAGCGAGAGAGTAAAAGAGACAGATTTTATTAATTGCACATTGTTCTTTTTCTTTATAATCTCATTTACTTGATGCTTTGGCAATATTGTCCTTGATACATTTATGCCAATGAAGCATACTGAATTGAAAAAAATTGAATTGAGAGAGTGAGAGGGAGAGAGAGACAGACATATGGATGTAATTGAGGGCCTATGAACTGATGATGTCATCTCCCAGTCAGGTTATCAGGCCCCAGGCAAAGCAAAACTCACAAAACATGTTTCTCTTCTTAAGACACATGGGAACACCACACACACACACACACACACACACACACACACACACACACACACACACACACACACACACACACACACACACAACTGTATGTATGAGCTACAGTTCCTAGGACATGCCAAGTTAGGCCTAGCATAGTTAACATGTTTGCTCAGGCTAATCCTGCACAGAGTGTTAGCCGTTCCAGTTTGAATTGTGATTAAAGCTTTAGTTTTCTACGCACACTGACACACATATACACAAACACATTCTGTCCTTCCCATTAGCCTCTTTGGCATTGCTACACAATGACCTCATCTGGAATGGGCTGAACTCCAGTAAACACACACACACACACACACACACACACACACACACACACACACACACACACACACACACACACACACACACACACACACACACACACACACTGCCTGTACAGTCCCATATAAGGACTTGCTGATGATGTAATGGGCGCCAAGGACTGCGAGTGAGACTCAGTGTGCAGCGCACTTCTCATAATGTTTGGTTTTCCGGATGGAATGTCCACATCACTGGGATCTCCGGGAAAGGGAGAAGTAAAAGAGTAGAGACGATTTATTCTCTAAGGATTTTTAAAAAGGACAGAGGCCAACGGCACAGCACAGGTAGGACCAGTCCAAAGACTTGTGACCAGCAGAAAAGTTATAATGTGCATTTAAAAACGTATTAACCTACAAATGAATTAACTGCTAGACGAGTTATGGGCAAATTAAGTTCTCACCGGTGCCGCAGAGTTTTGATAGAACATCTTTCATTGTCAAGTTGGTATCAACTAACAAGAGAGCAATTCAAAGAGGTGTCTAAGCTGTATACTGAAAAACAATCAATGAAGACTCACTGAAACATTTACACTGAAAATAAAAAATTTAAGTTTACAATTCTTTACTATTTAAAGAAGCATTATTGACAAGACAACTAAAAGTGAGACCATTAAATAGTAATCTTGACGTTAGGTAGTGTAACCTATTAATCTATGTATTAGAGCAATACACCATCAACATCATATATATGTATATATATATATATATATATATATATATATATATATCCCTTTCACCCACACACATACACATTATAGCTGTAGGTGCTTTAAATTTTAATAGCAAAAGTACAGATGCTCTAAATGTAAAATATATAAATCCTTAAACACAATGTGCACTCATATTATATTACACATTCCATTAGTTGCAAGATCTTGACCACAAATCATAACTAATACACAAAGCTTTACACATGCTTCTCATCAAATGTTAAAATTTCCTACATGGACACATAGGAAAACATGCATCTGACCTAATGTAGACCATAAATGCAAGCAGACCTATCAGCACTCTGGATACCTCCAGTACTCAACACTGGCAGCAACAGTCCCCACACTTTACATGACATTGATTCCAAATAGTTAAAATTGACTAGTGAAAGATCACTTTGAAGTGTGCCTCACTTGCAATAACGCATGACAAAAAAAAATGTACAGTGTGTATTAAATGCAGTTGTACATTGCTGGCATGCATCTGGGGAAATGTGGGGAGTGTCAGCACTTGTAAATGTAGCCAGTCTGTAATTACTTATGGAACAGGGGGGAATTCCTGCCTCTCCTCGCTGGAAATGGGGTAGCGTTGGAGGGGCACAGGAGGAGGGTGATTGGGTGCAGTGTTGAGGGTACTCAAGGGTAGAGGAACTTCTTAATTAACAAACACTCCCTGCCAGGGGACCATCTGCTGTAATAGTCTAAACATCCTACAGAATGCATGCTGCCAGGAGAGAAGTGCAAAACGACGTGGAGTTACATGGACGCATCTACATGTTCTAGGGTGTACGAGTAGGAACAAACGCACAGATACTTGTAGGAAAAGAGAAAAGAAAGTATCACTATCTTCTGTAGAAGTTTGAGTAAGGAGGGAATTGTGATTCAAATTCTTCTGAAAATTATAAATAAATGTTTGTGTTGGAAATACACAATTTAGGAAATTATTTGTGTTTAAAAGTTGCGGCCAAGAGGTTAAGTATAAACACTCCAAAGTGTCCTTGGAGGCTGGAATAAGAAAAGAATTACACAATAAAACCATGCCAAAACATTCAGTTTGACATCAGCATCGTTTGCTTTTTCTCTGCAGACTCAAGCTCCTGATTGTAAAGGAGAGAGAATACCAGGAGATTAAGGAGAGGAAAAGTGAAAAAGAAGTGTCAACTCTAAAGGATGAGCTCACTAAGCTGAAGGCGTTTGCACTGCTGGTTGTAAAGGAGCAACAGTGTCTGAGCGAGCTGCTGGAGGAGCAGAGGCACCGCGTCAAAGAACTGACCGCCGTCACTGACCACATCAAGCAGGAGGTCAGTGCTGCTTACCCCAGCGCAAAGAAGGAGGAGCTCAAATCCCTGCACCATAATCAAGTGTCCAACTTCCACCAAAGCCAGAACACCATGACAACCCCGAGCCTGCTGTCAGAGGTTGAGTTACTGAGGAGAAGAGTCGTGGAAATGGAGGGAAAGGACGAGGAGCTGATACGCATGTGGGACCAGTGTCGAGACCTGGACCGCAGCCTGGCGAGGGAGACCAGCCACTGCCGCAGCTTGAAAGTTGAGGTGGATAAACTTAATGGCAGAATCAGCGAATTGGACAGGATAGAGGAGGCTTTAGGTAAGAGCAAACAGGACTGTGGTATTCTGAAGGGCAGCTTGGAGCGAGAGAGAGAGGTCAGCAAGGTGCTGTCTGGCGAGCTTGACACTCTGAAAGTCAGGGTGAGAGAGCTCGAGGCTGTTGAAGGCCAACTGGGAAAGAGTGAGGCGGTGATTAGACAGGACCTGGCCAAGCTCAGGTCACTGACTGTAGCTTTGGTGGAGGACAGAAAGACCATGGGCGAGAGGCTCCGACAGGCTGAGGAAAAACTCAACAGGAAGGAGGGCAAAAGAAATGAGCAAAGCAATTCGGCAACAATGACAGAGAGACTGAGAGAGGAGAGGCAGCAGGCAGTGAGGTCTAAGACAGATTTAGAGGAGAGGATTAAGGGCATTGCAAAGGAAAAATATGAGCTCCAAGACAGACTAAAAACCGAAGGGGAGAGGAATGGAGAGCTACAGAGTAAAATCACGACAATGAAGAAAAGGTTACAGATCTTGGAAAACAGGAAAGAGAGAGAGAAGTACACACACAGCTCTATTCCAAACAATGCTGACCACCACTGCCACTCGGAGGACAACAAAGTCAAAGAATTGACCCTGGAGCTAGAAAGGTTGCAAAAGAGACTACAGGACAAGGTGGTGTTGGAGGACGAACTGATGAAGGTGGAAAACGACTTTGAGTCCCTGCAACAGAGGTTCAAGGACGAACAGAAGAGGTCCCAGGCTCTGACAGAGGAGCTGGAGGAGGCAAAGAGGGAGCTATCCAGGTACGAGCAGGCAGAGAAGCAGGAGGTCAACCAGGAACACCTTCTCCTTTGCCGTCTTCAGAAGGAGCAGGTCAAGTCCAGACTATTGGGCAGAGAGGTCGACACCCTGAAGCAGAAACTCCAGAAGCTGATGGGAACCGAAGAATCCATCTGCAGGGTTCAGACGGATCACTCCACGCTGCAGAGGAAGCTGACCCAGCAGGAAGCCAGTAACCGAGAGCTGGCCAGAGAGATGAAGGAACTGTGTAGTGAGCTAGACAGGCACGGGCAAATCAAGACTCTTACACCTGGTGCCAACCAAGGCCGCTATGCAGACCTTCATCAGACCACCAAAGAGGTTCAGACTGAGCCAGCAGATAGCCTGCCGCCTGACTACAGCGAGCCCAGCGAGGAACTAGATGAAGAAAACGAGGATGAGGAACCAAGCCACTGTGCAGAAGTCATAAACAGACGACGCTCTCTTGTCAGCAACCTGAACAGCTTGAACAGTACAAATAACAACATGAGCCAATACAGCAGCCGTTCAGCCAACGGCGTAGATATGCACCAAGCGGCTAACGGAGAGGTGATGATGTTAACGCACACACCAGGCCAGCCCTTGCAGATCAAAGTAACACCCCATCATATACTCAACACGGCCACACTCGAGATAAGCAGCCCCAATGGAGACACAGCCGCGTCCTACACCAGCACAGCCCTCATTCCAACAAGCGGAGCCTCACCTAAACAGAGAATTACCATCATCCAAAACTCAGCTCTGTCTGCAGTCAATACTAAAACCCCACCTTCAAGCCCCGACCGTACCGTCTCCCCACTCGACGGTACACCCATATCTCGGGTGCTGAATCCAAATTCATCCCGCTCTGCGACACCCGACCACAGCAACTCCCCCATTCAGATTGTAACCGTGAGGACCTGTTCTCCAGAGCCAACCGATACTGCAAATCCGGCGGTCTACTGCAAGACACCGGAGCGGCAGAACAGCTGGCAGCATCAGAGGTCCGGCAGCACCGACACAAGTCCCAGTATCATCGCCACGGAGGATAACAAGATCCATATCCACCTGGGGAGCCCATATAGCCAGTCTCTGACTGGTATGACTCACAGCATCGCACAGCCTGTTGGGCCATACTACCTCCGACATGAGCAAAGGACTCAAGTGCTCGCCAATGGCTGTCATGTCAAAGGTGTTGGCACGATTACAAGTAGCATCACTATATCCCCCGCTGCCTCTTCAGCCTCACATTCCTCAAACATTACAGTAAGTGGCCTTTTTGATTAGGTGAAAATGTATATTCTCAACATATAGTATTATGTTTTCAGTCACATTCCCGAACTATACAATGAAAACAATTCACTTTCTCTAATGATAACTCAAGAGTTTTTTTTTTGTATTTTGTAACATTCATGAAATAAATGCTTTGCGGTATTTATCCAATAAGAGCCTTTGTATATCCTATTTGGTCTAGTTAGTGTGTCCTTTGACTGACTGACTTTAACAAGCCTTTATTGACTGTGTGACGTGTGTGTCTAGTATCTGTATGAGAGCTAAGAGATGCAGCGTCGCTGCCAAATGTGTGATGTGCTTTTTAAATTTTCTGTTTCATCAATGTTTATTTTCTGTTTATTAAAAATGTTTGTGTTGATTTTATTCATTCACCTTGAATACTTTTGAGAGTGGGTTGGCATCAACAAAGCTAATAGGTTGCCAGCCAGCTTAAATGCAAAACAGTTGGAATCAGAAAAGACTAAAACCTGGTTTGATGTTTTGCCTCCAGGGTCAACTGAACCCTCCAAAGCACAACACATCAAGCACATAGCTGTTTACGTGACACATTTTAAATTAATTGAATGGAGTGAACTAACAATTACTGGTTGCACCTACTACCAAATAGTTCAAAGCTTCATTCATTACGTAGATATTGTCTATTGTCAAACCATGTCTTTTTGTACAGTTGCAGATAAAGATTATGCCACTAATATTATAATATATAATTTGCAGAATACGATTTCAGCGGAGGCGGAGTAGGATTGTTTTCTACTCGTGAGATCCAAATATCTCCAGAGCATTGTAAATTCCCAAAATCTAAATTCATTCGGAAAAAGATAGATGTAATCGATTCCAAAATTCACAATATTTTTTTATCTCGCGTAATATTCTGCTTCGATTCATATTTGTTGGCGTTTAGCCTTTCAAAACATTTTCACTACGAAACCAGTCGGAAACCAGTTTGCTCTCTCAATTGCCCCGACAAACCTGAATTAACATTGCGGTCTAGCAGCAACAGCACCATAAATTATGACAAAGAATCTTTTTTTTTTAGAGTGATAACGTCATCAAATATGACAACATTCATTTTAGGCTTCTTTCTAAAAAAATCAATATAAGCTTTGAATGTAAAAAAAAAAAAGAAAGAAGAAAAATTGCATTCTGTACAACCCTAGTACATTGTTTTTGTGTTTGCCATGTTTGATTCAACAGTTGAGTCACCAGCTTTTTCAACCACAGAAAATTCCTCACAAGTGTGTGTAAGTGTGAAACCTCCTTCAAATGTGCACTGGAAAACTCCGCTCATGTTTTTTCTGAAAACAATTAAACTTGGAACACCTAGTGGTGGTGGGTCTGTTCACATTTTATGGTGGATGGACTATTAAAAGCCTCTTTCTATTTGTAACAAAAATGATAAAAACGTCATTTGTAATTACCATAGTCTTAACACGTTTATAATTGACAACAACATACGTTTAAATACCTTTTCACACTTTTGCAGAAGCCCTGAAAACATTTTCTCAGCATTTCATCATTTACCATAAAAAGAAAATTGGGTCCACGATGTGAGCAAAGTGCAGTAATTAGCATGCCGGTGCTGGTCTGATTTGGTCAGCCACGTATGTTGCCTCAGCAGGCAAAGCTTTCTGCACAGTCATCTCCTGCCAGCTAAACCTCCCATTGCAGACAGTTTATTTCATGGTTGTGTTGATTTGCTTACGTTAGAAATATTTCCTGGGTCCTTTATCAGATTTTCCTGTTTGTAAAATGCCTCTGAAACATGAAAGTACTAGAGTCAAAACTTGTCTGTGGTCAGTGTCACTTAAATGGTAATCCAATACAAACACACACACAAGACTTCAACCAATTTTACAACTTTGCTGTTATAAAAGAAAAAAGATGTCTGTTTACGCTTCAATTGCTCAAACTGCACACTGACGCATGCAGGGGAAGGAGACCTATCCAGAATATTAAAAGGTAAGATGGATTTGGCAAAAATATGAAGCACACTAATGAGGAGCAGGAGCAGCATACATAATCTATTTTTGAGAAATACATTATCACAGTATCCAACTTCCAGAATACCTCATACCCTAAAACCTAAGCACAACATTCATGGTTTTTAGTTGCCAACCGGTCAACTTTTTAAAAAGGTTAAAACCACAAAATATAAGGTTCCATGTGGTTACATAGAGTGGCATAAATAAATGCCCTGTTATTTAGCTTTAATAAAAAGCTGTGATGAGCTGTGTCATCTAAATAAGAAACCAGCTGACAGTTTTGAGGCACACAATGGGGCTTACTGTGGTAGGAGAGGCTGGGCAGAGCAGGTATATGATGACAAATATGGAGACACATTAACCACACTGACATCACCGGTTGGCAAGGTAGTAGCCAGATGAGGCATTTGATGAGAGTTTAGGGCAGACTGGAGCGTGACAGAAGCCTCATGAGAAACTTTGTCATTGCTGAGAGCATTTAGCCACAAGACTCATCACCATAAAAAGTCAGGCTGCTTCTTACAAATCTCCTCCTTACTCTTGCGACTTCAAAGTCAGTGCCACGAACTAATAGACTTCAACTCTCCCTGTCAATTTTCAGTCAGCCTCACAGCCCTGTCTGTCAAGCAGCTCTGAGAGACAAATGTATGCACTGATGGGATACCAGTCAGTCAAGGGGCCAACCTAGAAAAAACAAGAGCTGTAGACATCTCTCAATAGAGACCATAGATTTATATGGTAAAGATCTATATAAAAACTTCTCAAATCTGAAAATGCATGTGATCCCGGGTCATTACACCATGATGCTGCTAAAGTGTCTAGGCTGGCAATGAAAGGCCATATATTCACGCTTTCAAAAGTGCGACATTACAACATCTTTACACACAAAAAACAAATGCTTCACAAAATATTACATGAATCTAACATCAGGTGAACTACTAAAAGATACGTATATGCCACCTTTCTCCAATCAGATCCCTTTGGGGTCACTAAAGAAGCCTGGTCCAACAAGGATTCCCAAGACCAAAGGATCAACTAGCAGAAGATGCAACAGAGCTCTCCATACAGGACAGAAAAATGGAAAAACTCCCTCAGAGCATACAGGGAAAACTCAGATCTGAGAATGACAGGTTTAGCACTGCAGTCTCATGTACAAAATAATAACTTTCATAGTGAAAATGTGCAGAGTAAATTCAAGAATTGTGATTGGAACGCCAGGGAGTATCAGGCGGATATTGAAAAACAAGCACTAATAAATGATTAATTGAAAATATATACATCCATAATAAGCATTTGTCACAGAGTCAAATAATTGCTTCAATTAGGGCTGCCCCTAATGCTCCTAGTCAATTAGTCGACAAATTGAGCGCTAAGATTTCTTTAGTCGTTTTGTCATTGTTTTATGCTTTTTTTATACTGAAAGACTTATTGCGACTTGCAGATAACAGTGCTAACGGTGGTGAAGCTGCTGTATAAACGCTCTGAATCCCTGTTATAGTTAAGATGTAACATATTCTATTAATCCAATTGTATTTCCAAGAATCACTTTCCTCCTCTGAATAAATGTAAATAAAGAAAGTAATATGCTTGGTGAGTATCGTCTGTGCATGCGTTTGGATCAGTACAGTGGTGGAAGTATTTCAATATTTTACTTAAGTAAAAAGAGCCATTAATATGCATTACTATGTGGTAGTTCAAACCTCGACAATATATAATTTTAGAAACTTGTGTAACTAAACATTCCTAATAAATTAAGTGCAGTCAAAAACACAACATTTTGCTGTGAAAGGTGGAGGAATAGAAGCATGAAGTTAAGTAGTTTAAAATGTAAATACTCCAGTAAAGTTAAAGTACATCAAGATTGTACTTAAGTAGGCAACAGTACTTTTGTAAATGTTATTACATTTCCACCACTGGTTTGTGTAACTTATGCAAGTGAGAGACAGAGTAAATATATCTGAACGTCTGTTAAATATAAACATTTCATTTAAGTAACGTTTCCCCCCACTCCAAAAAAAGTACACTTTGACCTGTGACCTTTGTCACATTCTGCTCGGCGACGCAGCAACACGTTGCCGTCCAAAGCAACCAGGCCAGTCGTCCAGGCCACACAGCAGGACTGCCCTCTATTGGTATGCAGAGCGCATGAAGCTATGCAACGAGCAGCCGCAGGGAGCTGCCTCTGTTGATGTGTGAGGATGAGGAGGAGGATAGCGGAATAAATAGAAGAAAGTCACGTGTAGAGGAGCGCTAACTGTAAGAGTTAGATAAACGCCCGGGCACGACAGACAACGTGAGGGCAACATTCACGTTACCAGAAGTATTTGTTGTCATGACTCACACAGACACACCAACACACACGTGTTTGCACATCCTCTGCTTGTAGCAGCTCCTGCTACCAGCGCTAACTCCCCCCTGTCCCAACAATCCACAGGTAAACTACACACACAACAACGTGCTGGTAGTTTGCGTGTTACACCTGTCGCTATAACTTTACCCGTAATTTAACGAACCTTAACGGACACTGCTGGCTAGCTAACGTTAGCTCACAGTTAGCAACCCACATTTATCGCGACAGCTGCAAGTTAACGTGAACAGTTCGCTTGTAGCGGTGAACCAAAAAACTTCCGGTCCACGCGCGTTTCAGGAATACTCCAAAATAAAGATACTAAAGTAACGCAAGATACCTGAGTTGCCCTCGTGTGCCCACCACTCGTCACCCAAGTCGTCTCCCATTTTCCTCGAAGCTGGTGGTAGTCTGTCCAATCTGAATCTACCGCTGAGAGGAGAGCACGCGAGGGGTGTGTTCAAGAGCAGCACGTGTGATACATGGGAGTGTGTGGCGTAAACAATTACATCAAACCAAGTTCTGCCACAACATAATTTACATTAGTTATGATAGTATGATATATTTATGTTGGGTTTGGCAGAGATACTTTATAGGAATATACTCTCATTTTGTGGTAAGTAAGTCAGGGCACTACTGTATACTGTAACGTTTTCAATTTCCAAATTCAATAAAGTCTCAGGAGTGTTATTTTCCTCTCCTTTTAACTTGTCTGTTTTTTCTTTGTTTTTTTAATTGTTTGGACTTTTGCCAAATTGCCATTACATTAATGGCATATTAGTGCCAAGCTAATATGCACTTTATTAACCTTTTGACCAAAAAACAACTGTTCAAATAAAACCAGAACATGGCTCTGACGAACAGATTTTATATGCCGCTATACTGTAACTTTCTTTTTTTAACTTAATCATGAGATGAGCAAGCAAAATAAATCCAAATTGGGCTCGTAGCGTATTGTTGAAGCTGTTGAATGTCTGCTTGGGAAAACAAGTCAACACTGTATTTTTGAATAGAGGAGAGAAAGCAGGGAGTTTTGGCAGCAGTCTTTCTAAATGTGTCTGTTGTCTGGGTATCTGGCTAATGAAGAAAATCGGTCTATTATCTGTTTGGGGTACAGGCGCATGATTGATGACACCGATGACTATATTTGCCAACCTCAAAAACAGGAGGAGGATTCCCCAACCAAAGTGGTCTGTCTAAAGTTAGGCCTACTCAGCAACGGCATTTTTATGTTAAATAATTTGTAACTTGTAATACTGAATTCACCCCTTTGGTGTGAACCTGTGTGAATCTCCGGTTAAAGCTAATAATCATTAATTTTTATTAATTCATAAAATTTTTGCCCCTGCTTGAGTACTACTTTCTCTTAGTTCTCTCTAATTTCTCTCTCCGTCTCTCACTCACTGAGGGCCAGCAACTCAGCAATGGCACCACTGCGCTCTGAGACCTGAAACCCATTATTTTAAATGGCTTGCACTGTGCCACGACGGCTTTTCGCTGCTCCAAGCAAAGGCCTCGAGATGCACAGAGACGCATTGCTGGAAACGCATTGCCAGCAAAAACCACTGTTCCCTATCCTAGTTTATTGCGCCGTGTGTCGTGTTTTTCTAGCGTTTCTTTTAGAAATGCATAAAAGTAAAAATATTTTGAACTTATCATCACTCGACATCAATTCAAGCAAGCTTTACTACTTTACCATGTCCCTCCAGTTTTGATGCTAACAGATAATTTAGGGTTGATATTAGAGGTATTTAAATGATGAACTATATAATTCAATAGCAAAGCAACGACAAGGGCACGACAACTGCTCGAATACATTTTTTCCCCTGTTAAACACATTTGATCTCATATTTAGCGCAAGCAGCCCATCTCCACAGGAGCACCACACTGTTTTGCCAGACACTCTTTGCCGAGGCATTTTTGAAGTGACTGTGCCTGTAGCGATGCGCCTTGGTGTGATCGCGGCCAAAGACGCAGTGTTCCATAGCAGCCTGGGGCGGCCTTCTGTTATTGTTCTTGTGAAAGCGTTTTGCGTGCTGCTTTTGCCTTGCCGAATGCCTCGCGTTATTCCGCACTATTGCATCTTTGCAGAAGCGCCCTAAACGGCTTGAGTTTGTAAAATATTAAGTCAGGCCCGGGGTCAATTTAGGGCAGTACTTTTTATTCATTTAAACTGCAGTATTAGCTCTTAGGTAGCATGCCGTTCATGGTTTGGGGTTAATCTAATGTTAGCACTCTTGTCGTGGTTGCCTGGCAAGAACAACAAAAAAGACGCAGCTAATTGCAAAAAAAAATGCTTTGTCTGATTGTCTTCCACAAAAAAGGCAGTGCGGTGCACCTCACAACGTCTGGTGTAGTTGTATTGTTTTCTGGGTGGAAACAGTACTGGGCTTGTATCACCTTATACACACTGTCCGGTGCCAGAAACAGTTTTTGATAACGAAAAGGAAAGAGGAAGGAAACCGGGAGTGGGCAGTGAAAATAGGAGTCTACAGGAAAAAATCGGGATGGTTGGCAAGTAGGCCAATGACTGTCTTAGCCCCTCTTCCGTTACGAAATAGTTTTATATTTATATATATATACTTACTAATAGAAATATTCTGATGACACAGCCGTACTCGCCGTCCTCACAGACTGAGACTCAGTCACAAACTACAAACAATGCGTTGCCCACTTCACACCGATAGCGCAACGACAGTCACCTTCCTCCTCAACGTCACCGAGACGAAGGAGCTCATCTTTGACACCCGCAATAAACTCACTACCCCTCATTGCCACACGTCCGTCAACAGCCAGCCAGTGGAGATGGTGGAAAGCTTTAAGTACCTCGGCATCCTCCATAGCACAGGCATCCATAAACGCTGACTTAGGGCTCTCTCACTCAAACCACACCTCCTGCTTCTTCTATATATACTGAAATAATATTGAACCCATCCCCCTGTACTCTGACAACCTGCTATTTCACCAAGCTCACCCCTCACCAACAGAAATAACTCCTGAAAATCACAAACATATCTTCTAAAATAAACGGTCTCCCCACTCCCAATCTGCCAACGCTCATTGACACCGTCATTCCTCACGACCCCTGCATCCCCTTCAACCCCTACTTCACCCTCCTCTTCCCCGCTGGCCGCAGATACAGACAACCAATCTGCAAAAACAAAAAAAACACGCTTTGTGCCATCGGCCATATCTGCTTTAAATAGCCTGGGCCTCACTGTAATAGACTTGTGTTGTTGTTTAGTTTATACCTTGGTTTTGTGTATGGACTGTGAAAACAAACTCCCCATATAGCGGAAGAATTAATCTGAATCTGATTGCGAAGAGTCAAAAGATTTACTGAGACTTAGGTACACAAATCAACAATAGTTTACACAAAAGCAAAAGATAAACAAACATATAGTGACTGTAAATTAACCAACAGATGGTCAGACCTTGTCTAAGCCCAGTGTTTCCTCTCAGGCGCTGAGAGCATTAAGCCATGCAGGGCCCGCCTCTATAAGTTTGTCTGCTCTGTGTGTGCTTTTATTTTTGTGCCAAAACAAATTTTCCACTTCTTCGTTGTTTTTCGATCCCACTGTATTGGCGTTGGAAGTAATGAAGACTATTTTAGGAGAGAGCGCTTTATATTTAGAGACCATTTTGGCACCATTATATTTGACACATTCAATGATTTTCCTTTTTGCCAATATAGCTGCCTTGAAATGGCAGATTTATATATTGCATCAGTTGTCTTAAGATGGCCGAGTGATAATCGTGACTGTTAAGTCCAGGTAATCATTTTAGTTGTTTGCATGTATATAACGCCCCCTCTCCACCACATAGTACCATACCATCAAACATGTTCTGCAAATGAAGGAGGATCAAAGGCAGATCCTCTTGTTTCAGTTACTTTTGTTGTCTCTGACGCTTCATTAGATTTCAAATATAGGATCTCTATAACTGTATTTAGCCTATAAAACTCAAACCTTAACCTTTTCACAAATGACATATGCAAATATAGGATAAATCCTCATTATTTATCATAAGGGGATGTTTCCCTAAAGGATGGGGAGCATTGACCTACTGTTCTACTGAGTGTTTCTCCATAGAGGACATTACAATACACATCTTTACATCTTCTATTATTATGGTTTGGCCAGGGTGGTCTTATTTTGCAACACACAGAAGAAAGAAAAAGACAAGAGAAAAGAGGAGGAGGAGGAAGAGGAGGAGGAGGAGGACGTGTTTGGAATAGTGCCCTCTTCTCTGCAGCTGTAGGCGAGAGGAGGGACAGGTCCTCTGGGAGTAATTGCATGCTTTTTTGTGTTTCTGTCGGAATAACACATTTCTGGCTTGTGGAGGCTGCGAGATGTTTGATTAAAGCTTTGCCACGATAAAAAAGAACAGACTGATTACTGGGGAAATTATAAAGGGTTCAGAATGGTTATGGTGTATGACCCTCAAAATGGGGGGAGAAAACAAATCAAGAAAGAGAGAAGAGGAAGGATGTAGTCAACACATTGTGCTGAGGTCTGCCAACATTCAGGGAGGACAATGGATTCTAAATGGCAGCTTTGTATGTAATTAAGCATCATTCCTGTAAAACACAGGCCTCTTCCTCATTTGCCATTCTCTCTGTTCATCGTTTGGCTGCATTTTCACTGGGAACAATATGCTGTACAAAAGCACATTCCTTTTCTCTAGACCCCAGGGGAACTTGTGAAACTTTAAAATCAGCATACCCTGCGTTTACCGGCCAACCTGCATTTGAAAGAGAAAGAGCACTTTAAAAAGGATAAATAGCACAAGGAGGTTCACTATCTTAAAATACATGTAAAATAATCTCAGAGTAAAAAATGTGAAAGTTAAAACGAGATGGAAATGACCCTCATTCTTTAGATAAGATTAGATCAAACTTTATATTCATCCAAGGGGAAATTGCTGTTGTAGCAGAAGAGGTTGAGGTGAAGATTGCGGTGGTGAGTATTTGCTGATGGGAAGTAGAATATGGAAAATATCAATGTTTTCAGATTTAGTTTTACATTTCGGGAAATGCACAAATTCAGTTTCTTACCAAAAGTTAGATGAGAAGATCCATACAACTCTTTGATTTGCATATTTCCCCCATAAAACCACAACTTGTTACTTTGACACATCAGTTGTTTTGACAGATTAAACCAGGGGTTCTGAACCTTTTCTAACTTAATGGCCAACGTATGTTTGCTTAATACAATCAGAAGAGCACCGATATCTGAGAAAAAAAACACAACAAAAAAATAAACTGGGATTTTAAATAAATGTTATTCCTCTGTTAGCTGTAATAATCAGAATACATATTCTGCTTACCCTCACCCATCATTACCTGCCATTTTTAATCCAAAGGTAATGTAATTCAGGGTCACATTTCCTCACCACATGCTTTGGAGCTTTTACTGGCACAGGGTTGTCTCCCACATTCCTTTTTTATTTAAAAAAACCCATCCTTTTTGTGTCACTGCATCTGAAGGAACGTCAGTTGACCAACTGTGGCAAAACACGTTTGTCTCTACCTGATGATGTGTCGAGATATTTAAACGCAGACTAATTGGTCACTGAGATTATGCTTTGTTTGAAATACTGTCTTTTTTTTATTGCTATGAATTCTTAAGCACATTGAGATATATTAACAACTGTCTTTGTAAATTACCCAAAGAATATATGGAAAAAAAAAAATCGAACCATTTGGCGGTTCCTCCGTGGCCCACTAGCTGGCGCTCTGAGGCCCATCAGTGGGCCCCGGCCCAGTGGTTGGAAATAGCTGGATTTAAGTAACGGGATAACACGTGTAAATTTGTAACTTTTCAAATCGCCGGTGGGAGGATTTTTTAATTTATTTTTTAAGTTTGAAAAAAGACAGGCTAGTTATTTCCCCCGTTTCCAGTTTATATGCTAAGCTAAGCTAACCAGCTGCTGTCTGTAGCTTCAAATGTAACAAGCAGCTTTTGAGAGTGGTAGTGATCTTCAGTTTGAGTACTGGAGCAACACAGGATAAAAAAAAAAAAAAAATCAAGAGGCAAAGAGATCTAAACTGAGACAAAGAAGAAAGTTGTGAGGATGCAGAAAAAGAGTGAAAGAGAAGATGAGCATCAGTGTAATTAAAGGCGGACAGCTGTCTCCTCTGGCCTCTGTGATTGCACACTGTGGAGCATTGGTGTTAATGTGTTTGTTTTGTTGTAAGCAGCTGCTCCTCCACTTTTTTTTGTTTTTTTTTGTTTTAATGATCACAAGAAGATGTTTATTTTTGGTTTCCCTTCTCCTTTTTTTTGTGTTTTCTTGTTCTGCTGAATGAGGAGAAAGAGAGGGAGGATAAAGGAAGTCAGAACGGACACAGTTTAATTATGGCTTTGAAAAAGTTCATTGCTGATTACCACACATCCAAAAAGGCATCTGTTGCCTACCTATTCTCATGCCATGGATTTCCACTGGGATAAACGTACACCTTCTCTTCTTTATCAGAGATCTGTACAGTGACTCTTTTGATTTATTCACCTTTGTTTTACTCGTTATAGAACATATAATTCAGTTTTTTTTCATTTGTTTCTTTTGAGCTTGAGCTGCGCTGAGATTGTCTGCCTTTTTTTTTTCAAAACCAGTTAGCAGATTGTTGAGGGGCGGGTGGTGGGGGAGGGTGGGAGTGGGGGGGCAACGTGATATTGTTTATCGTAGCCTATAAAGGCTAAATGATGAGTTGGATGACAATAGATTATTTTATTACCTGCCTAATTGTGGTATAACCTTGTCTGATTAGCAAACAGCGATCCGAGGAGAATAAAGTATCTACGTTTGCTAAAATAGCCCTCTCAATTTTAATGAGGGTTGAAAAACAAAAATGATGATTCAAATGAATATAGAATGAATCACGGTAACTGTCATGTTGATACGCCACAGCTAGAAGCGGGGTCAGCGAGGTAGTCAGCGGCCTGACAGCAGGTATGCGACCAGGTGCAAATAAACAGGAAGTGACCTTGAGCTTTCCAAAACTTCTCCACACATATAAGCTTCCCATGCAGGTCTCCAACTTACAACTGTATTCATGAGCATCTGGCCGAGCCTGACCTGCATGGAGATGTGCTGCATTCTAAACACCAACTTCTATTTGTTGCAGTTGCTCTCTGTCAATTTGAGTTGTTGTTTTGTTTTAAAGGCTATAAGCAGCATATTGACACAAATTTGATATGTGGAATATATTGGAACATACATTATATATTACATCACTATTTATATGCTGCATCAGTTTGTTGTCACGTGTACACTGTAGGCAAAATGTGTCCGCGGCCTCAGATGAGATCAACGTGCCTTCCTGTAGACGTGTCAGTGGGGTTAGAGGTAAGACAGACGGTATCTCGGAGCAGGCATCGTTATGGCGAAGGTCCCAGTTACTGTCAACCTCACCAACTGTCTTACCACATGGGTCTGGCCGCACCTGATGGAAGTTTTAAGGCCACACTCTGCAAAGTGTGCTGGAGAAGAAACGACAGCTCAGAAGTTACATCATGACATGCTGTCCGGTCGGATCTTCTGGTTACGTGCCGGCTTTTCAAAACACAACAGGGTCAGTATTATTTGAGTTCCACTCCTTTTCAAACGTATAAAGCCACCACTGATGTTGTCTTGTGTTTCTGTAGCTGAGGTGTTGCTGGTGTGACCTAGTGCAAGCAGAGCTCTAGGCAGGACTTTGTAAAAAAATAAAACTGAGGCCATGAGGTCATGCTTTACTGCCCGGGGACCGCAAATGCTAAGTAGTTGGCTAAACCTGCTGCAGAGCATCTCTTCTCCTCTTTTGATGATAGGAACAGTGTGCAGGCTTTAAGGGGATTTATTGGCAGAAATGTAATATAATATTTATAACTATGTTTTCATTAGTGTGTAATCCCCTGAAGATAAGAGTTGTTGTGTTTTTGTTACCTGCGAATGAGACCTGAACCTCTGATCGAATTGTCGGCGGCATTGTTGGTAATCCCGGCGCCAAGGAAAAATAATCCATGGAATAAAATAAATAGACATCTGTTTTGTTTTTTGTTTTTTTTACCGTCCATGGGGAGCCAGTGGAGAAAAATAAATGTTATACAATGTAACTCCATAGAAGAAACCCTTTTAAGAAATGTTGACAAGCCACCAATAAAGTTTAGGTTGTTTTTCTTCAGTATTTGAAAGAAATCACACATTTTTGCATTTACTTATTAATTGAACAGCTCATTTATATTTTCTGTAAATGGCCAAATTGTAATCCCGAACTTTGGTTCACAGCTTTTCAGAGAATGAATAACGGTGCTGCTAAAACCTCCAACAGTGCAGCACAATTGCTGCCATCTAAATGACTTAGTTCTCAAGAGATCACACATTTGAATGCCAAATTTGTGTTCTTACTCATACCTTTTGTTTCCAGCAGATGGAACAGAATAGAAGTTCCCCCGTGCGAGACCTCTGAAAGTATGGACACAGCTTGTTGACAGCAGAGACTCTACAGTGTGGGTCGAGTGACATGACATCTTGCCCCCTCTCTAATTATGGTAAGTGATGAGAGTGATTGTTGTTAGCTGCAGAAGTGACAGCGTTAAAAGGCGGAGGGCCACCCACACAGCTGGGAGCTTAGCGACACATACATATTTTGCCTCAACACGCACGTCACCCGAAGAGACGCAGTGGCACAAAACAAGGGGAGAGGGGATTTCTGGGTAATGCACCTGTCAGATAGGACCTTGCTGCCTATGTGCTGCTATGTGACCCAGCAGAGCAAGGCCATGATAGTTGGAAAATGAAAAGAATACCTCTGTTGTTGGCTAAATGAGATGTGACTTCTAGCATACAGGCTGAGTATGAATTGGCTACTTTCTTTTTTTTGCAGAAAAAAGGTTAATCTAATGTTATTTGGATCTCATTTTACGGCATAAAATGTATACTCTCTCACCCTCAAATCTGAAAACACAATATTATTTGGATCTTGAGAGTCTTCGCTCAATATAACCTGAATAAAGATTCAAATGAATTGAACATCAATCACAATTCACTATTACCTTGAGAAGTAGAAGGTTTTTGTGTGTTATTTCTATTGTGAAAATTGTGTAAAGGTTAAGAGAACTTAATACACACACAATCACCTCCACATTCAAATTATACACTGTATAAAAATGTAAGCTTTCCCGGCTACTTCATGCACTTTAGAAGCAGCAAAGCTACAGAACATACTGTGCAAGCTCATTGTCGGGCTATCACTAGACATCAGTACCAATTGCTCAGGAACTAAGTGTGAAGATTATTGAATTCAATGTCAAATGTTAGGTCAAATGTCTGCATTTATCGATTGTTAGTCTACGATGGAGAGTTGACATTTACACAAATCGGATTCACTCTATGGTTACAGTGTACCTCTGAATTCATGTTCTCTGTTGTGAAACTACTCAGAATTGTAGCAGGATAGACAGGATTGTATCTGTTAATGGCAGACTGATGCTATTGCAACGCAGTAAATTAATTCCTTCATGGTAAATGATCAAAATTAATACGCTTTTGTGTCCTGTGTGCAACCAAGTCAGCGTTGACTTATTTTACTGTAGTTTTGTTTGTAACTTACGTAGCCTACTTAATGCTAGTAACATAACAAGTACACTTATTTTACTTAACTAACATAATGTTCTTATTTTAAGCTGAACCACAATATTTTCCTCAGCCAGCCTTGTTGCCAAAATCAAGTAGTTTCGTAGTGTAAGTAAACCTAAAAAATACAGAAATCTGCGTTGGAAGTTTATTTTGAAAAAGAGACTATCCATGTAACGAGCAGTTATTGTACGTTTCCCGTGAACACGGAAGTTTATTTTGAAAAGACACTGTGCATGTGTAGAGTGGAAACTTATACTCCCTCCCTGACACGTACAAAAGGGAGAGGGGTACCTTTAGATCCTTGTTTGAGGCTGCAGTATTGGACGAGTTGGGAGTGAGAACGTGTTGACAGAAGTGCTTGTGAGGGGGCTTTCATGAAGGAGGCTCAGAGAAGCCGGGCTTATTGGGAAAAGCGTGTCTTTAAACAAACCAATCCAGGATTAAAATGTTTCAAAAGGCCAGCACATATTAAACATGGAAGAACAAAAATTAACAGAACCACTGCAATTAACAAAGCAATAGAGACGTTTTGGCAGCAAGTTGTAGACCAGCGGTAAACTTTGAACTCCTTTTGTTAGCTCAGTTACACAATTCAGCGCTCTGATTGTGGCCGCATCAATGTATGAAAAATGTGAATGTCCTTTGTTTTGTGTGTGCTGATAATTACATCCAAGATGTATCAGATGCACATGATATTTAAATAGCGGAAGTCCCAAAAACACCAAAAACAAAACAAAAAAAAAAACAAAAAACCACAAAAAAACAACACCAAACCACACAACCAAACACACAAACCCCAAAACAAACCCCCAAAAAAAAACAAAAACAAAAACCAAAAACACCCAAACACCAACCACCAAAACACAAACAAAAAAAAAAAAAAAAAAACAAACCCCAAAAAAACCACACACAAACAACAAAAACAAAAAAAAAAAACACAAAACCCAAAAAAAAAAAAAAATTAAATTAATTAACAAAACAATAGTGCAAAGATGTAACCAAACAAACAAACAACAGTGTTGCAGTGTTATAGTTGAGTTGATTGATTTGGCCAGAGGTGATTTATTATAAAGTATTATTGCAGTGACCTTTGTATACTGTAATGTTGACCACATCGTGGGTTACTGGACTGCAAAAAATATACTGTAAATGTGTATTTTGCCACTGTCAACTGTAATGATTATAGTAAATTATGAATCCAAATTAAATGCTTTTTACTGACAAAGGGTTGTGCCCCACAGCACTTTTTTGTTTAAAAACCAATCACTTGTGTGTCACTGCATCAGAAGGAACGTTAGCTAGCTAACTGTTTTTTATTCATTTGAAATCTTGAGCCCATTTAGATATGAAAATAACTAGCTCCATAAATTACCACAAATTGTTATTTTTAATACGAGATTGGTAGCTTTTCTATTTGCTCACAATGGCTTTCAACTAACGGTGATAACAGCGCTAACAACGCAAACAGCGGCTGACAGAGCTAACAGTGTTGGGTGCTCAACTTCACAACGACGCTGTCGGTAGGGCCGGCGTTATCATCTTTAATCTCCATATGAGAGCATTGCTGAGCGGCGGCTGTTAACTCCCCCGTGGGGCACGCTCACGTCTACCAACGTGCATTAAAAGCATGCGTGTCCGGCCCGGCAATGTCAACAAAGCAAGGAGAAGCTCGGATTAACAACACACAGAGAGGGAGAGTGACTTTATTCTCTACTCAGGTAGACATTGTTCCACTAAATCTCAAATGGTTGTTTGCTGCTTTATTACTGCTCTGAATATATTATATTGCACCTTTTTAATCAAAACATTTGGCAGTACCTCCGCGGCCCACTAGATGGCGCTTAAACTGATCCATAGCGTGGTGCACAGCGGTAAAGTCATTTATTCCATCAGAAGCTGGATCTGGGCTGTCGTTAAAAGCCTTCTTTCACCTCAAAGTCTGCACTGAGAACAGCATGATCACGTTAGGCTTTCAGTAAGATTAGGACAGGGAAACAAATACTTTTCTTCGACCTGAAATGAAGAAAGCTATTTGCCTCTAACCAAGCCATGAGAATCTGAATAGAACTCATGCAATACACTACAGACAGGTTATTGTTTTTTGTTTTGTTTGCTTCATCAAATAGAGAACTCATTGAAATGCCCAAATTGTAAATTCATGTTTGGATAATTAGTTTGTAAAGAATGTCATGATTTTACAAAACCCATGTTAAAGACTTCCTCTGACTAATTGAGCTTTCACAGATACATTAACAAGTTTTATGTTTTATCAGTAACCTTCAGATACAATACAGTTTGATCTAATTGCCCTTATGTAATGTAATGCAACCCATTAACTTAATATATCTGCATATTTCATTTCTCAAAGGGACATTACTTACATAAATGTATTATAACCGGTAATCATAATCATAGAAAAACATACATGCTAATGCTCTTAGGGTTTCCGCTGTACCCCACCCCCAATACTGCACTATATACTTTATGTAAATCACTCATGAATGCATGAGCTTAGTGAGATATCGCACATGGGCATGATAAGACGGGAAATGAAAGAATGAGGAGAATGCAGGAGAGGAGCAGAGAGAGGGAGAGAGGGAGAGAGGGAGAGGATGGAGGTTGAGTTTAACTCAGAGCAAAGCAGTAAGAGGGTAAGTCAGGATGTCCCGCAGGTCATGAATAAAAGACGAAAAGAATAATTTGGGCAATTCTCAGCCTGGTACAGAACGTCACAGTGTGGATATCAAAGAGATTAGTAACATTGAATCATATCTCTCTCCCTTTGTTCTCCTTTTATTATTATTTTTTATTTCTCGCTCTCTTCTCTTCCTGTCCCTGAAAGCAACATACATATACTGTACATTTTCCCATGACACCACAGACGCGCACTGAACGTTAATATGGTTATCTTGTAGGTGCAGTCACCACGGGGAATTTGCATGGTGCAAATTAGGTTGGATCTCATCCTTAGAGAAGCTATTAGCCCCTCACTACCACCCTCTGTAACTGTGTCTGTGTGTGTGTGTGTGTGTGATGTTATCAAGGAAATCTCTGCTCCACCAGTACATCATGTTCTCTTCATCAAAAAAAGAAAAAGACTGACTCTCATATGCTCGCAAATGAACTAACTTTCCTGACAAAAACAAAATACTGGCATGAATAACTTTATTAGAGCTTTGTTGTGTTATTGCTCTAATAAAGAAGCCCAGTGTGTTGCTGAAGGACTGCTGGACAAAGGAGGGACTACTTTACGCGTAGAGCATCAATTCATTTTCTGATCTGAAGATAGTGACTGTGAGGGACCACGTTGGGGTTTCTAAAAAGATGTTCTTAGGAACAAGATTTGTCTTGTCACTGTTCTCTGCAGGCCCCTCGCTGCTTATTACCATTTTACACTCAGTTCTCGAGCAGCTGTTTCCATTGATAACAAATTGATGTATTTGTCTGTTATAGTAGGATAATGGGAAGACCTTAACTCATGCAGACATGCATAGACTCATAACCGCTGTATGCTGATTCAGAGAGACAGTTATCTAGCCCCCACGTTACCTGTGGATATATTCTGCGAATGTTATCTGAAACCCCTCCATTGAAACGTTGAGTGTTCTGTAATATTTTCCGACGTCAACTAAAAACGTAATCTCAGGAAATGTCCCACAAGCTCTTGTTGTTGGGAGGAGCATGTAGTAGGTACACAATAGATTTTATTATTTTTGCTGTTCTGCTGTCGACTGTGATAAGAATAGAAAAGCACACTGCCAATAGAATCTACTCGAAGAGTACTACATCTACATTGTTTTGTCAAAACAATAGAAATACCAGCTTCAAACCTCCCCCAGCGACTGCGGCGTTGTTTTGTCTAATGTGGATTTACAGCATGAATCTCGGACAAGTCAATCATTTCTACATATGTCCTCAGATAGTATTTAGAGATCTATTTTAAATAACTTAAAGACTACCACCAGCAGGAAAAATGCATTGTGGGATCAAGCTAATGATGTCAATTTGTCATGTTAGCAAACATTGCGAAATTATCTGAAAGACAGATGTGACTGAATTCGTCCCACAGCAGTTTTTACTTATTTATGATTGCATGTTTATTTATATTAAAGGGGCTCTGCACCAATATCATTTCTGTTTACTTAGAGAGTACTACTGTGACTCCCATATACCACTGTACTTACCTGCCCAGCACCAAACTGCAGACTAGCTAACTGGTGAACATAGTGGAGCTATGAACTGCTTAAGAGCCAGATATTTCCTTCAGGAGTTGGTGGAGACCAAAAACAGAGCTAAAAGAGAGTGAATATTGAACTTACATTCACCAGGTAGCCAGAACAACCCATTTGCAAAGGAAGGCATCAAGTAATGCAGCTTGGTCAATGCTCCGCCGCATCAGATACCAACACACGCACAGCGCGTGTTTGCGACGCACCTATCCGCCGCATTAACGGGCAGAGTAAATGACGTGGTTTAAAGAGCGAGCTAGTCCACACAGGTTGGGTGGGAGAGGAGGCAGGTACGTCAAACAAAACAGGGCTTTAGTCAACAGCTGTCTAGCTGTTCGTTTACTGTGTGAAACTAAAAGTAAACCTTGACATTTTGTTCAGGTTTACAACTTGCTTCTGCTGCCCACATGTGGCCAACAAAATCAGTTATTGCAGGTTTAAGTTTTCTACTCCTTTACACATAAAGCATGACTCATTTTTGGGGGGCATTTTGTGCTGATATCAAATTTTGGATCAAATCTAATTTGAAACTATCTTCCTCCTCCTTTGATATAAAAGAAGGTCTTTATGGATGATAAAAGATACCATACTGCTGCACTGGCAAAGTGTAACTAATCATGTCAGATTAGTTTCTTGGCTTGAAGGAGGTGTAAATGGGAAGAGGGAAGCTTGGCAAAGACGGTGGAGAAAATTATTTGAGGGAACTGAGTTGATGTTTATTTCCCCTCAGCCACAGTCGAGCAGCTTATTCACGATGCCACCAGTAGATGGAGCCGAGATCCTCTCAAAGCTCCAGGGGTATTATTGCAGCGTGTGTGTACATTTGTGTGGGTGTTTGCATGTCTGCTGCATGCATGTGATTATGAGTATTGATATTATTTAAACGCATTTTAAAAGGGTCATTACCAGGATGTGTGGTCTGTATGATTTTGTAGAGTTGCTCTAGTCGTCTCCCATGAGGTCAGACGTCACTTGCCCGGGTGCAGAAGTTTTCTCTTTGAGCTGTTTACTTTTGTTGAAGGTCAGAGTAGGACAGGACCTAATGCTCAGAGGCAAACTTCTTGAAGCAGCATCTCTACAGGCGCCTGTGGTGAACTGGCACTTCAGACGCCAGGTTCGGGAGCTGAGTTAGGGGGTTAGTTCTGCACAGTGGGACCAGAGTTGGCTTTTGACGCAGGGTAAGCATGCCGTTTCTCCCTGCCTTTGCCTCATGTTCTATCTTCCTCTCTCGTGCTCGCCCCGGCGTCTCCTCTCTCCTCTCCCCTCTCCGTGTCCCTCTTAAGTTTGCCTATCAGCCCTCTGGCCCTGAGGAGCATCTGTGCCCCTCCTCATTCCCCATATGCCCCGTGCCTTTAAGCCTGGCCCCCAACGCTGGAGCCAATCACTTATTCATCAGCAACATGAATTACCAATTGTCTATTTTCCATCATACCAACAACCTGATGGTTGATTTCACTCCTGACCTGCTTCTGGTTGTACTTGTACGTCACGCAAACACACAGATGGCACATGGGAAGTGGGAACCTCAACATGGCAGACAGAGAAAGAAGTTTTCAACAGGCAACACAATGAGCTGGGCGGCCCTTATCGCAACATGTTAATATATTCTGAGCATTAATATAGAGTGGAGTACCTGATCGGAGAATTAAGTCGCTCTCTCTCTGTGCGTATTGTTATCTGAGCTTCTGTGTGCTCTGTGTACATTACAAACACTGCTAGCTGATGGCCACTGCTCTGCATTGCGCTCGTAAGGCGGTTACATCTGCTAATGCCGTTCTGACCGACAGCGTCGTTGCGAAAGCGTAGCACCCACCCTCCGATTCCCTCCCAGGTAAACACTGTTAGCTCTGTCAGCACTGTTTCCGTTGTTTGCGCTATGAGCACCGTTAGCTTCTAGCCACTGCCACCATGTTGAGAGCCGTGTGGAGGCGCAAAATATGCTCTGAATTTCGTATTGAGCACCGTTAATACTCTTGCACTATACCTACTTCTACGATTCAACATGAGGACACCAACCAAGGATTAAAACTGAATTATTGGGATAAACACTGGTACTGGCCAAAAGTTTGGCAATGGAGCCAAAGAGTTGATGATGGTTGGCAAATGAAATTGAAGATAGGTTGAAGCCTCTTATGCTGAGCCACAACCTCTGCGAGCCAGTCACTGTAAAACTTCAAAACTGCTCCTTGTGCTGCTGCTGTCAGCTGCCATTTCACTGCCACATTTATGCGGCCCAACTCCAGGTTTGATAAGAACCAGCTGTCCGGTGGGTCCATCCAGTGCGCTCATCATAAATCCCGGTCAAATCCATCCAGATTTTCAACAATCGTTCTCCACACCACCACACGTGTCTCGACTCCATTCTGGGATGTTCGTGTATCTTTCATGGCGTGACTACCCCTGTGAAATGATGATGTCACAATGGAGTCAAATTGACAAAGACTGCTCACATATTTGTTAAGATTTTCCTGCTATGCACATGATGACAAATATGTTCATTTCATTTCACTTTAAGACTTATTTTGTTTGAAATGAAATGATTGCATTTAGTGTGGCTTCAGTAGGAGGAGAAAACTGACTGAGAGGTTAAATGTTTTGATTTTAACAATAAGAAATACACATAAAGGTACTGGTTGGCAGATTTTGTTAACTTTGGACAGATTCAGGCAAGCTGTTACCCCCCTATTTCCAGTATTTGTGCTAAGCTAAGCTCCTTGGCTGCTGGTGATAGATTTAAATGTATACTGACAAGCGAATGAGCGTATTTCCAAAAATGCTATAAACTATTCCTTTCTTAAAAAAAAAGTCTTGATTGAATGAACTCTGTCTAAGGCCACAGGGCAGATTACAGGGAAACAATCATTGAACTCTAAGAGAAACAGAGCAGCTACCATTCATTTGACACATACAGAGCCATCTCTGAGTTGTATGGGGCATCAAAGGTGAAGCGAACAGACACGGGGGGAAACAGTGCCATGCGTCCCATATGTGCCTTAAAATAAAGCCTGGAAAAATGTGGTAATCGTAATTGGCTGATTGCCCTCCTTTGTACTTCAATGACTCTGTCGACATCTGCAATATGTTGCCAGTGGGAAGTAATTGCTCATGTGGAGGAAGGTAAGATCCTTGTTACTGCCATCAGTCCCTCACTGTAGCTGAAGAAGAGAACACTCTGTGTGTGTGTGTGTGTGAGAGAGAGTGTACATGTGTGACTGGCTAAGAATGAAGCAATGTTGAGATGTCTGTACTATCGTAGTACATCTGTCTTGATACATGACATTTGTAAGTAGGTGATTAAAGGGAGTGTCTGTCTTTCCACATGACAGTCCAAGGACATAGTTCAAAGCTTTGCCAGGTGTCAATGGAGCCCTTTGAAGCCTCCTCTCTCACCCTTCTCAAAGGGTAGATGAAGGAGAATAGGAGGAGCTAGCTCGAATGTTTTCACATTTTGCCTTGCAACGGGCAGTGTTTACCTTGCTGGGAATTAAGCTGCTCTCATCTATAAGAGAAACTGCTCCCTTGATATGAACCATCTTCACAGCCTCCGAACCTTCCTCCACTGCCTCGGCCCAGAAGCCCTGCCTGCGTTTGTGCTATTCAGCCTCTCCAAACAACCCGTCCTTCCCTCCATCACCCACAAAACACTCCACACACCTCCATCACAGTATTTTAAGGGCAGGCTAGTGGCGCCCGGAGCCACATTAGCATGGCAAACTCGGCGTGACAGCAGTTTTGCTACAGTGCTGTTATGATGGAGTGAATATGCTCACAGTTTGGGCTGCTCTGGGGGAAAGCGGTTCCCTCCAAAGTGTGTTATCATGTAGCCCAGAGAGGAGCTGGAGGGAAGGAAGGGGGAGGGCGGGGGTATTAGATTGGGTGGAGAGTGGGGATGGGAAAGTGGATAGGGGCTGTGGGGTAGAGACTGCAGGTGAGCTAAATTCAAGTTCAAAGACGCAGAACGTGACTGTGAGCCGAGAGTGAGCTTGGGAGGAGCTGTGATGCAGACAGAGCACAGGGAGTTTGGATGGGGTGTGTGTGCCGGAGTGAATGGGCCTTGGCGGGTTGACAGTCACTCCACACATGAGTTTGAGTCAAAGAGGGGCCGACAGTGCCAGGCTTATTGAAAAAGACAGGGAGAACACTGCAATCAGCTCTTCCCCTCCTGCGCGGAAGGAGTGCAAAATCACATGAAGTAAAGGGAGAGTGCACAGAACGCTGCCTCTGCAGTGAGACACGTGACGCCTGAAGTATCAGTCAGATGTCCCCCTGTTAAATCATTAACTTCCACTGATCCTATCTACTACAAAATACTCATTGATACTAATCAAAGAGCAGTAGAAGAAAGGCGACGATAAAAGATCAAGAATTAAGAATGAAAGTGTTCTGCAGCGTAATTAAATGAAATTAAATTCTTCAGCAACGTTTGCATAAACGTGTCAATGTTTTTTTGCCATTTTTAATCTTGGAAGATGGCTAATTGGATTTAATGTTTGTAAAATCTTAGTCTGAAAAGTTAGCTGTCAAATAAATGTGGAGTAGAAAGTACAATTGGCCTCAGAAATGTAATCAAGTAGAAGTACCATAATAAATAAATACTGAAGTAAATTAAAAGTGCCTCAAAATTGTTATTAAATAACGTACTTGAGTGCTCGATTACATTCCACTGTTGTCCAGTAGTCAGGGAGATGTGCATTGAGAAAACATTCTTCTGTAAAGATCTGTCATTCCCCCATTTTCTATTTGAAGTTAATTAAATATTCCACTTGTAAAATTCTATCTTTCTGTCTGTGATAACTTTCTACCAGTCCCCAAAATCGTGGGCTGGATTTTTTCATTTCCTGCTGGCCCAGACGTATATATACAAAACACACAAATGTAATTTACATACAAATACAATTCATTGTATCTCGTTTGTATCCGTATTTTGTTTTCTAATTCTCCTCCAAATGTTATCCCCTATGACTCCAAACCATCGTAGAAATATGACATGGTTGTAATTGCCACCTAAAATATATTCCGCTGCTTCCTTAATTATGATGTAATTGAATATCATGCCGGGGATTTAGATGAGATTATGAAGAGTCTTCCAAAGGGCAGGTTATAATGAAGAATCGTATGCTAACTTTGCTCCAATGTGCTGTTAGTGCCACCTTCTTATGTACTGTAGTTCACTTAGACCACTAAATTGTCCATATTCTCCCCCAGCTTACTGCTAGCATTCATTTTGTTTTCTCATCACTCTGTTCTGTAATTATTTTCTCAATGGAGAAGTGTAAGAAAAGAAAATTACATCTTCTCACAGATGGGAGAGGAGGAAAGAGACACAGCCGATAAAATGTCTAATCAATTTCAGCAATTAAAGGCAGTTGTGGCCTGTAGAAAATATTTATTAATTTATGGGCTAAATACAACTATAGCACAGCTGCAGTCTTTCTCCCCCCCATGATCATTATAGCAACAAGCCAGGAGGCAGGTGTTCATTCTGGCAGGGAACTGAAGTAGAAGTCTTCACAGCAATAGAGAACAATTACTAGCAACTCCACTCAACTTCAAAGTTTTCTCTACATCATTAGAAACAGGTACTGCAACCTGTAACTAATATTGTTAGCTACACAGCCAAAGATGAATACTCCTTTTCTACATTCAGTACTGGTACTTTAATACTACATTACACTGACTTGGAGGTAAAGGATGGCAGACATGGTTTGGTGCTGTAGCTCTTTCAGACTGATTGGCCATGTCCGTGATGCTGAGGCTATAGTTTGTCTTTCAATTGGCACTCTGCCCATTCACTTCATGTAAAACAGCGAGGATGCCTCACCGTCACTAACTGAGTCTGAAGCCCACTTGTTTCCATAGCAGCACACAATGAACTTCCTGCAGGTCCTGAAGGGTTCACTTAGCCTGCATCTGAAATAATTCACCTTTCAAATAATGTCCTGTGTAGAGTATCTATTTCATAGAGTCGTCAAATTCTCTAGAGACAATTATCATACCTTCTATGGTGAAATCAAATGATCACACCATAATATGAAAAGGGGCAAGTGTGGAGTTAACTCACTAAATTCCAACAAATCATGCATTGCAGATAATCTGAATCTGTAACAAAACTTAAACTGGCCTTTCTTTATAGACTAAAACTTTTTGCTCGCCACATCCGCGAGGGTCTGGAGGTTCCTTGTGACAGAGCAGAATTTTCGTGCAGAGCCAATATTTTCTAACTATGAAGATGTGGAAGGGCAGAGGAAATGAGGAACTTTGAGGAGCTTTGAAAATGTTGTTTTACCGCGAGGAGAAACCTGCACAGAATATAAAAGATCCAAATGTTTCCTCGTCACGGTTCCAGGTTAAGTCATGTCCTTGCAGAACGTATATAACCAAGGTTTAAGGGTTGAACAGCGTCTCGCCACGTATCAAAAGTGTGTATTTTGAGGATTTTCTTTATTATAGAATAGTATAATAAACCATTTATACAGGAGTTCACCTTCAAAACCATTGCCATGTGTCTACTGGCTTTGTCTCTGAGAGATATAAATAGTGGTGCTGATGAGACACAAAATGACAATGAAGGATTATTGATGAAGATCGATGGTGTATACCTTCTCTCTCTACCCCAACCTCCGTCCCCCATGGACCCACATAACACACACACTCACTTCACTACAGTTATGAAGTAGCCTTTGGGGGTCACATCATCTGTCCTTCAATATATATTGTATTTGTTTACTGCAGCCATTGATGTAAAAAGGAAAATAAACTCGTAAAGTACCAGACAGACAGATGGAAAGAGAAATATAAAGTTTAGATAGGCTCAAATCTGGAACATCAAAGACCTTTTTTTCCGTCGCTGGATTTAATGAAGCCTTCTCAGAAGGGAGCAAGCAGTGAGACTCTCTTTATTAAAGCACAGCCACTAAGGGCCCCCTGTGGACCCACATAACAAAGTGTGTCATTAAAAATTAACTTTGGGTGGAAGAGTCTTAGTCACAGAGGAGAGAAGTAGCACAAGTTGAGATCAGCCTGGCCTGTAGCTCTGAGGCCTGGGGAGTGACCACACTGTGGCATAAGCAAAACTCTGGGTTCATGGCACACTGTAAGCCCACTCTCTCTCAGGACTTTCCATGATGACCCTGGATGCGGTGAACAAAAGTGGTGGCTTTCAAAACCAATTTAATCGACCATACTATCTAATCTGTTGTGCAAGAATAGACACTTTTTTTGGTGTGATATATTTTGATAATATACTTCTAGATTTTGGTAACTGTAACAGTTAATTCTCAATCATCAGTATTGGTATCAGCATGCAGACCTTTGAGATGCATCTTAGGAACAGTGCATGTTGCAAGAGCAGGGAAACAGGAAAACACATTCACACAGTGGTGGGAATGACCAAACTAGTATTTCCATTTAAGGCTAGTTTTACTTCTACTCCACAACATCTCAGAGGGAAATATTGTATGTTTCACACCACTACATAAATTTGGGTAACTTAAGTTACCCTGTACTTTAAAAAATAAGATTTTACATTTGAAAACAACATACAATGAAAAAAGATTAAACTAATGCTTCCCCACCTTTTTGGTTGTCAAGTTGTGTTCTTGTCAAGTTTTTAATGTTTATAAGTTGTTGTCAGTTCCATCAAAGAGACATTTCACCCCACAACATCTCACATGGTTTCATTTTGATAAATGATTGACTCAAATTTGGGTAGTAGAATTACTTTTTTTCTCTTTATTCTTCCATTAACCATCTACGATCCTCTCGATTTATCTTGTGAACCTTTGGAGGCTCCAGACCCCTAGGTTGGGTACCACTGGACTAAACCAGCTGAATGTAAAGTAGTAAAGTAGAAAACAAGCTCCACCTCAAGCAGCTTCAACTATAAAATGCTACTTTTAAGTGATGCATTCATGAGTTTTGAGGTTTATCAAGATTTTGCCCATTGGCGGCTGACATCGAAGCACCAAGGCACCCTTTGGCGTATGAGACGCACCGGGCTTTTAACTGACTCCAATGAAAACATCCCTGTGATTGTTAGACTGTAAGAGCAACTGTCATAGAATAAAGAACAAGGAAGTCCACTAAGGGTGAGCCCATCTAGTAGATGGGTCAAACAAACAGGAGACCACTGTTTGTGTCCTATGTGAAACCATGGCAATGTTTATTTAAATTACCGTAGTTTTGTGACCTAACTTCTGTACTTAAATAACGCCAGTTACCTAACAAACATAATTATTGTAACTACTTTTGTCTATCTCCCCAAGTTGTTTTGTTGCATAGGTAAACCTAAAAAATAAACCTACACTGGAATTTCTTTTTAGAAAAGAGTAAAGTGTATGCATCTAACGAGCGGAATCTGTAAGTTCATTTTGAAAAGACACAATGCATGTAATGTGCAGAAACTCTCTGTCGCGTCCAAAACTGACACTAGAGGGGTACCTACCTATATCGTCATAGTTTGAAGTGTCGGGCCATTGACCAAGCATCGGTATTATAGGCAAGTTGGGAGTGAGTATGTGTTGCTGGCAGCCATCATTTTATACTACATCTTGACGATCACAAGGTAAAGAGTAGATTTTGTCCGTTCACATTACAAATGAACCTGAAATCAATATATTTTATTCAAATGAATCCAAATTCTACAAGGAATCCGACTTGCACATATTTGACTGGCCAACAGAGTATGTTGCTGAATGATTATGTTGCATTGTGTTGTGGCAAAAGCTGAATAGGTTCTATTTTTGTATCCTGAGAAGGCATTCATGGCCTTAGAGAAAAGCATATCTGAATACATTTGCTCAGCGTTTATTTAGCCAAATGTTTTAATTGTGACCAGTGGCCTCCTTGTTCTATCCACTAACTAATAGGACTCATTACCATTGAAAAACATCACAAAGGATTCTGTTATGGAAATGTGTAAATCCAAAGCAAAGCAGATCAAGAGAAGAGGACGAAAAACAAGATGAAAATTAAAATGATCCTCCAGTGAGTCTCTTGTGAGGTCAGAAACAAGGGTACCACTCACATTTGTGGACAACTCACATGTTCATGTTTACGACTTCAGAACAGAAATATGCAGAAATGTGAAGCGATAAACACAAATAGATAGGGAGAAAGAAAAGTGAATGCACAACTATTTGCCGTATTTATGTTTTGATATTACTTTAAAGTGTCAGAAAAAAGTTGTATACTTTTCAAAATCTGACAAATTAAAGAAAGAAGACCAGGTGGAGCGTGAACATTTTCTAAGTATGGTATTAAATTAACAAGACTGATCTAGTATCAGTTGAACTACACCAACTTTACAAACCATTTTGAAGCCACTTTGCCTGCTTGCAGTCTGCTCCTTCTGACGCAGTTGCTTTTTCACTTTCTCATTGGAGCTCAGGCCTTTCATATCCATCGCTTTAAGACAGCTCTTTCAACTACAGGTGCCCAGCCCGAGGCAGAAACATACCCTCCTGTGGTTCACTCACTGTAGGTACAAGGTTACCCGCAACCACAGATCTGGAATCAGCTCTTTCTATTTGACGTCTTTCGCCTAAGAGGGCTACTGTGCAGGTTACATATTCTGGAAAGCATTAATGAAGCAGCTGCATCAGTTGTCGTGTGGCATGGATTTTGAGCTTAATGCATTGACTTTTGTTGTTTAGCTGAGTGATTCTTTATTGACACTAGCTGGATGATCAAACTGAATTGCAACTTTGTTTCACTTCATTCATTCAGCATGTGTTCAAGTTAGCAGATTTCATGTTGGGAGGATGGCTGCTTTGTTTTGTTTTTCCCTAACCAATCAGTAACAAGCGATGTATCCGTCCCACCTGCTTCATTTTCAGTTGACACAGATGCTGTGGTTGCAATTACTAGGAGTAGTTAAAGCGGCTATAATAAATATTTATTTTATGATAACAGAATATCATAAGGCTACTTTTATGAGAGTTGTTTGTAATTGCAGATTCAACACACTTTTTATATTTACGAAATAAATTGTGTTAAATGTTGCTGATATGGATTTACAATGTCATCCATTTTATGTCACTATTAGGAAGATGAAGTCTCAATTTTTAATGCTGTCAACTAAGCTCTGATTGTTTCTCTAAGCAACGAGAACAGGCATCAGCTTCATTTGAATCGCTGCTCAAAACTGACACGTGGGTGGTGGTTCAGAGGTCCAAACTAGGCTGTATTGATAACACTATGGGGCATAATCACTGGCGAATGATCTGCTCTTCGGTTTAAATATGGACTGAGACAGTACTCTGGCTAGCAAACATGTCACCTGTAACAAATTCAAAGTCAGTCATGGCCTCTTATTCTGTCATTTCAGACAGGCCATGGATGTCTGAGGACTGGAAAAGAGCCGCTCCGCTGGATGGAGGCCATGCTGAGGTAAAGGATGATTATAATCTGCTTGCTCTCTCTGCTGTCATCTTCTAACATTTCTCTTCCACACAATGACCACGAGGAGGACAGTTAGAACACCCGTCACCCTAATGTCTCCCTGCCTTATCATGAAGAGCTCATAAAGATCCACTCTCTTCCCTTCAAGTAGGCCAATCTCTGTGTCAACCACATGAGGGAAAGGTACAGCACACACACACACACACTAAGTGCCAACCTCACTGGTGGATCACCAAAACTGAAGTTACAGAGTGCTTCAACCCCAAAATACTTCAACTGTGATGGCTGAAAATTGTGCTGCCAAAGGCCATTTTTCATGGCCTCTTGCATGCATATTCGCTAACATTATATCATATTTTTTATTGGATATGGATTTTTACTCTCCTCCCCAGAAAAGCCATCTGAGCATTTGGAATGATTAAGTGCGTGAGATGGAAGCAGCAGTGATTTCATTTCTAAACAAACTGCTATTAGGATGAAAATGATCCTTGTCCTCTGTGATTTTAAATGGAGTCAAGAGTTGAAAGGTCATCCATTTAACCCTTCGCTGACCTGTAACCTCTGCCGTCTAACACAAAGCGATCCTCCTGACATCACGAGACTGATGATCATAGTAATATGGTATTATTTTCAATCAATTTTTTCTTTTTTTTTTATCATTATTTCCATCTGATTCACTCCTCTGGATCTCTGCATATTTTCTACTGCAGTCAAATAAAAAACAGATTTTATGTGCAGAATACGGGCCAGTGAAGCAAGAAACCATAAACTTAAAGGTTTTTCCTAAATTCTGCCGTTGGGATCCACCTGTGCTTGAGTGCGAGTATTAATATGTTTCAGCTGTATGGCTTTTTGGTCTTTAACAGACAGAGACAGCATTGGGTTGTCACAAATACGTGATGTGAACTGGAGAGAAAGAGGCAATTTGGATCCTCATTAAATTTTCAAAAGTCCTGATGGTCCTCTGAAAATTGAACCAACTGTTCAAACGCAACCTCAATTTTATGCTACAGCAAGTGCAAATTAGTTTCACAAAAATTATTTTTAATCACACTCTGCCGAGTTAATTTGCTGTGTGGTAATTTTCCATGCTGCCTCTTAGTATCACACTTAGTGATGAACCATGATGGCTTGTATGATCTGTGCTCACCCTAGGCCTGCCCCTGGATCAGACTTAATGTTTCACTTGTTCTTGATCTACCCATTCTCTACCTGCTTCAAAAACACAGTATAAAGCTGTAGGCTAGCAACACTGTAGGCCATAGAAAGCAAATTAATTACCTTTGGTTTCTGGTAATTTTTTGTTAAGGCAGCATTGACCTGAGGTCAAATGCTGGGCTTATCTTATTACATTACATTCATTTGAATCAAGCTTTAGTACAAACAACTTCATTTCAGAATATGTGTTTTCCTGATGAAGATGCATCCACCACATTAACGTGTTTATAGGGTACATATTTGTATTTATTTGCTCACACAGTTGACACATATTTCAAACCACCATTTACCTAAAGGCGCTTCTCTTACTCTGAACAGCTTTAGTTCCATTTGATTTTAAATCCCTGTTGATTCACACACTTTAGAGATTCACATTCTCACTTGCTATATGTGTGAGTCAATTTTGTAACACAGTTATATATCAACAGTTATGTTGCATATATATATTGGGATAAGTTATCAGCAAGTATGAAAACGAAATTATTGACATTGATACAATTATTAATATCAATACGATTGTTAACATATATTAATAATAATGTGACACCACCCTGAGATCAGGGACCAATAACCAAACTATAAATTAAGTCTCAAAATTGGTGTTCACTAAAAATGTCGATAGTCAAAGTATTATTCCATACTAAGAGTGAACAGTGAAGGTTGAGTTAGAGCACAGGCTACAATATTCAGCAATTATTACAATACACATGCACAAAGTTACCACGGAAAACTGCTCTTTAAAGTATAAGACAGTTTATTTACTTCTAACAATACTGATCAAGTCAATAATATTATAAACTAACAACAACTACTATACAGTTACAAGCATGCCTAAGATCAATAAAAAAGTGTGTGTGCGTGTGCGTGTGCGGGTGCATGTGCATGTGCGTGGGTGTGCCGTGATATTATGAGTGAACATGCCACGCAAGACTTAACAATGGCGCAATAGAGAGAAAACTACCAAAATGGCAGACATAATCTTGTGATCCCGCAGCTTCACTGGTTTGGTGAAGCTGCGTGGCGATAAATCTTCCGTATGGCATTCTTCGGAAGTTAAGGACATTTTCTCCCTTACGACCGGAAAATGTCGACTTAAATAGGAAGAGAGCGGGCGTAGAAGTTATCCTTCTGTTCCTCTGAAGATTCTGTGAATCCTCCCTCAGCAGGTTAAAGTTGGCGGAGTACGAGGCAAGTTATCCGCTTCTCCTTCGGGATCCAAAACAGTCTATTGTTCGACCAGCGAATGGAGAACTATTCCCAGGTTTTCTTGAAAGCAAACAACATTGTTTGTGCCCCCTTACATAGGAATTGAATCGCGCGGGATGGCTCAGAGATGAAGGTAGCGCTGATGTTGAAAGTCTCAGTGACGTTATGGCCATATCATAGGAATCCCCCGTGGTGCCTATGGCCCCTGTCCAATGAGACCCCATTGTTGGCTTTGGACCCCAAATCTCACACATAGGTGAGATTTAACGTCTGGTGGGGTTTGGTGTGGTTAAGCTTAAATCAGGCTGTTGAACTTTTCGGAGAATAACGCAACGAACAGCGCGTAGAGTATATACATAATACAATATTTTACTATATATCTACTATCTATCTGATACAAGTGCTTTCAAATGCATTAACGTCAAGGAACCGTCTTACCATGACATTTAATGAAAATGTTAACAATTGACGTTTCTGTGGCTTGAAGTTCTGTAGAAAATGCTTTTCCATGTCACATTTGTGAAGATCAGTACAATTACTGTTACATACGCCCTAAAGAAACATGAATGCACTTCATCACAGTGGAATTCATTCAGTAAAATTCAACAAAGAATCTTGGTTTTTCTACACCACAATGTGTCATCGTAAATGCTACTTTGATGTTTTCGCTCATATCAAGCAGCTACAGTGCACTTTACAAGAAATAAGTGAAAGCAAGGTTCAGCTGGAGTTGTTGTACTGACATGTCACAAATTCCCCAGGGTATCCTTTTCTCTGATTGGTTGGAACAGAAAGCGATGCAACGGCAGAATTCTGAAGGTCTCTCGATCACTGAAGAACATGAATTACACAACTTTAACATTTTCACAGATTTTCAGCCTTTTGTGAGCCCCAGGCATGTACCAGGTTGACCGATACATAATGAAAATTATAGGGCACTTATAGCATATTTAACAAGTCTGGCCTGAAAGTAGAACATTTGCCCTAAAGTTTAAAATTACTTTTACTGATTGTTGCTGCTCATGAATGGTACAATTTAAAATGTCATGGTTTTCAATAATTGTTGACTAAAAGCTTGTAGGATATTTAAACTTACCTTCCTGAATTGTAAAACACATATGTACAAATGTGAAGCATTTATCTGTGAGGCTGAAGTGTCTCTGATTTTCTCCTCTCGATTGATACACACTGAACTGACTGGACACTGACATCCTGTTATCCACTGATTTCTTTGGTTCTCTTCCAGTTGTTATGGTCAAATGATCTGCACTTGCTCTATTGGTTTGTAAACTGTGAATTAAATATAGTATTACTGCTGATGCCAGAGTGAAGTCCATCGTAGTTTACTGATGTGTATGAAAACTGCCTCTATGACACAAGGCCAATCTATTTTAGGGAATTTCCAAAAGACTGAAAGAAAGAAGAAGGCACAATGACAACTGTATTACCCAAAAGTCAATGCGAGGGTAACTTCATTATTGTCTCCGGAAGTACAACATGGTAATCTTAGACGTTCAGTCCTTTATTCTTCTGTAAAAAAATTAAATGAAGTGCTGATTGTAGAGTGGCAGAGGTGAAGCCATTTAATAGCCCACTACCTGGATGGAAATTGCATTTAATCTTCCTCAGCCGTTCTAAAAGTGAAAGGAATATTGGATGAGGTAATTGGCTTTCAACAGCAATCCAAAAGGGCCTACAACTTGCATGATGCTCACTCGGGCTTAACAATATTGCCTCTTCTGCTGACAGACAGCACCTTAGCTGCCTTTTCTCTGTGTTGTTCTAATCCTCCAGTTTGCGGTGCAAGACTGTGCCCACATACAAGTCTGGCACCACAGAAGAGGTCGCAGTGTGCCCTGTGTTACATGGGCACTGAATCCAACCCTGTCCATCAAAACAGAAGGTCCAACAGAACAATAAAAAGCCCCTCGGGAAATATGCCAGATCTCAAATTTGGCCTGTATATGAGATTCTACACTTCCTCCTAGAAGCAGCACATATGTTCCCGGGGGCAGGATGAACGGCTCCGCCTGGGAGAATAGAGAGAGGAGGGGGAGGAGGAAAGATGAGTGTCTCCATCTGTGTGTGGATCTGGGGGGCTTACAGAAGGTTAGGGAGTCTTGGGCAGATATCCTCAAACACAGACTTAGACTCAATGTTTTCCAAGCGATGGAATGGACAAGTAAACCACATATGTGCCACAGAAAACACATGTGGCTTAAACATCTTTATGCTTTTTGCTGATGTAGAGCTTTCATTACTTTTTGAAAATGGTTTCAATTATCAACATTTTTCAAGGTATTGTATCGAAGTTAAAAATGCCTCTATTGGGACAACACTATTCTGCAGATATTTAAACAATACAGTGTGCATACCTCTGTGTGACTACTTTACTTTTTGCGTTTAACATATATCCGCCAGATGGTTTGTTACTCAACAACTCTCTGAGAAGTCATCGTTGGAAAACTGTTTAGAAAAGGCCAGGCACTTTCGAAAAATACTTGGCAGGTGATTGTATGAACCATCTGTCAATCAAACTCTTGCCAAAGCCAGTCGGGAGAAGAGCGAAAACATTTTTACCATTGAGAAAATCCTTCAGTGCTGTTTTTATTTGCTCTTCTTTCAACGAAAAAATATTCTTCAGTTCTGATATAACTGATGCTATTGCAGCATCTACGCTAACCTCTTCGGGAGCCGCCATTTTTGTTTAGAACAAACAGTGTCAACTCGCGCACACCTAAGCAATGCCAGAAGCTCCTCACAGGACCCTGATTGGACCGTGCAGAGGTTTGCCGAACACATTACTTAAAGCCTGACAAGATGGATTTTCGCGTGATATTTGATCCTGTGATGTGTCTGTGAATTTGGATTTGTGAACCAGGGGGATTGGCCATCTCCCTGGCAGACAGTGACCATCTGGCCTTGGGGTTTGGAGACAGACACTGTCTGCTGAGCACTATAACCCTTATCTCCATGTCACGTCCCAGATGCCCCTGCCACTCTCTCGGGTCTCCTTCTACACCGGAAGAGGCACTCTGAAATGGATGAGAGAAGACAGACGGGAGATCTGGCATGGTTGAGGCTAAAGAGGGAGTGCAAGAGAGGAGTAAAAAAAAAAAAATTGCTTTTGTCAGTTGGCCAAACCAAGCAGACACATATCATCATTCTATTTGGCAAGGATCCAAATCAATATCTTGTTACTGACAAAGCTAGTAGGTTTGATGTATGCTGCTGTTGTGCCTCAGGTTGATCACACACATCATCACTCTTGAAGTGTAAGAAACATAGTTGTGATGGTGTGAGCCAGTAGCTCATGGTTAGGAAAGCGTGTTGGGTCACTGACGGTGGTTCATCACACGTTTTCATATCCGACCCCTCGTAGATGAAAGGCCTTTTAACTATAAATCAGGGCATGCATGATTTCCTCTCTGGGTTCAAAACAGAACAGCTTGTGTTAAAGATGTGAGGATATGCACAGGGACTACACAGAGCAAGATGTGAACACAATAGAGAGACGACAAGAGCTGCACTAAAAGTATGCAAAACCCAAAGTTGTAATCAGATAAGTGTTAGAAGTACCAAGGGTATAGGAGCATATAGTAATGAAGTGTGAAAGAAAGTGCTCATAAAAGCCATAAAAGCAGAGGTTACACAATTAAAATAAATTCCATCTAGCGGAGATGATGATGCGTATTTTCTAAGTGAAACCTGGGAGCTACTTTGGGAAGACAACTCAAGTTGCACTGCTACACTGTTTTTGCCCCAATTGTAATATGGCTGGTGAAGGCAGCTGACAGCATTAGATTAGATTTAACTTTTTTGTCGCCTGGGTGAAAACCAGGAATCCTTACCGCTACACCACATGTATGCCTGTAAATAAACCCCAGGATGTCTAGAGCCAACAGAGGACACCTAAATATGTACACCAATAGCAACACATGGTTATCATAACCTGCACCCACCCGTTACTGAAGAGAGTTTGCTCTTATGGACGTTGGTTTACTGTAGCACACAGTTCTCGCTCTAAGTACATCCCAATTATCCCCTTTCAATGTTGTTTGTTCTTAATTGGCAATCTATATAGTCACTGGCAAGCATTCATTCAGGGATCCTCTGCGTTTTGTTCAGAGTTGTAGGGTTTGTGAACTTGGCAGCTTCAATAAAAGGACAAGGCTTTTGAAGTGATGTCACCACTGCAGTCGGGCTGCTTGTTAAATCACAATGTCTTTCTATTTCTTCTTCTGTTGAGTAATTTATAAAAATAATGTAATAAAATGAAGGCCTCATTAATGTCAATCTCAGAACCCATATGCAATTGGTCCAACGACCGATAAGTCTCCGGGGACAATGGGCTATATTTCTGTGATTCGGGTGCAACAAGTGGCCAAGACTTCATCTTTCTTAAACTGCTCATTGTTTAAGATAAAATAAAATAATCCTTTATTGATCTACCACAGTTGGGAAATTAGCAGTATTACAGCTGCAAGTTTATGGTCCGATTAGCAACTCGAGATTCCAGACTGGAGTTGGAGTTGAAAGACAATGTGTACAGCTGGATTGTTTCACATGTAACCAGTTAAAAAGCCAGTGTTAAACCACTAAAAAGTTAAATCGTCGTCAGATGGTACCTGATGGGTTCCGAGATTGCATTTTTGGCCAATTGCTCTCCCCACGGACTGTTTACCTGCGTTCAACCAAGCCTGCTCCAACGGGATTGGTCAGTACTACAAACGGAAACCTTCTCTTTTGATACCAAAGTTTTGTCCCGCTGCCTAGAATCTGATTATAGAGATTACATTGATATGAACACGACTGTTGTCTTGCAAAAAGTCATTCACATATTTATTTCCCTATAATCTTGGCCTCATAAGGAGATTAGCATGGCTTTACACATAGGACAGGTAGTTAGTTGCCTTCACATTTTCTACATACACAACATATTGAGCTTTGAAGAATATCAACACAAAGCAAGAAGTGACCACTAGTAGCTTCACTATTCTTAGGTTTACGATTTCCCCATCATTTCATAAATTTCAGCTACACTCATTGCACAATTAAGCTTGAATCCATGTACTGATGCTCAACAGTGCTAGCCTAAGTGTCTGCTCCAAGCCATAACATTTAGTAGAAAACTGATGTGTTTCATTTTGCTGCTGCATATTAGGTGGATTGTATTTTAAATGAATGCAAACGGAAGTATATTCAATGTAATTCTTTGGTTCTCTGTTGAGGAGTGGCCATAAAGCAGCTGGTGTCCGGCCCATACTTTTTACTCATACTGTACAATAAGTGTTTCATGTGAGTTAGCTGATTGAACTACAACAACTGAAATAAAAAAGAACGTCTTTTACCATGCTAGGCCGTGTCCATGTGTGAGGAATCTGCAACCTACACGTTAATGCATTATTGTGATGCCAACATGTTTAACATCACGTCAAACCTACCTTTTTAAAACAATCAAGCTCTTCTGTTTTCCACACCTTTGTGTCCTAATATTGTTTGACACACGTGTAATTTGCTGAAATCCTGTTGTAAATTCATAGATAAACATAATGCCTGGTTTTCTGGCATGCTTACTGTCACCTTGATGACTCTCTCAGCTCCTTCAGATTCTCAATCTCAAAAATAGACTTGTTATTCTGCTCTGTAGGCAATGACTTTATTTTACAACAGAGCTGTATTTCCAAAAGATCATGCAAGATGTCAACAGCTGACATTGCTTTTGCATCCCTTACATATCCTTCTTCTCCTCCACACACACAAACACGCATCTTTCTCATTATCACGCTCTTACTTCTTTTTCTCTCACCTTCTGTTTCTGTCTCGGGTGGTGTGAGGAATCAGAAATTGCCCAAAGGGTCCACCCACACATTATCCCCCTTAGCAATGACTAAGGCAGCAGCAGAATTCGTACAATTTGTTTGTGCATTAATGCAAATGGTCTTATGGGTAAGCCTACCTGTGCAAACTTTTGCACGATGCTTAATTCAGAAATGAGTTCACGATATTGTAACCTTAATTCTATAAGCACAGACAGACCCCTCTACTGGACTCTAGCGGTACTATTCTTCACCAATCACAAGCAATGGTTTGTCAGAAAGTTTTTAATAAGCGTAGTCTGCCAATCAGGAAATGCCCACCCGAATATGTGCGAAACCTACAGTATATAAGGCAGTACACATCTTTGCTCAACATCCTACACATTCTTTTCAGCGAGCGGCATAGGAGCAGCAAGACCCCCTTAGTAAAGGGCTATGTCTGTGCTTTTAAAAAAGGACTGCAATATTGTAACCTGGGTTCTAACTCCCCATCTACTCGACTCTATGGGTAGAGTAGGTGGAGACGATCAATGCACACCCTGCCACAACATAACACACCCACTTATTTCACCAGTCCTGTGATGTTCCAGCGAGCACAGACCCTGAAAAAGAGCTTGACATGTCCAAGAGATAGAACCATATGAACAGGCAAGGCATTGACGTCAAAGCTGTCGACACTACCACACTGCGTTTAGAGTATGCACGGACCACAGCGGAAGGGTCTATTTCTGCCTGGCTATAGGCTTGGGAGATGCATTCCCAAATGAATCCCACCAAGACACATGTCTTAGAAAGGGCTTTACCAGCCACACCATTCCCGAAGCACATGAACAGCTGTTCACTGTGTCTAATGGGGGCTGTGCGTTCAACACAACATGCCAACGCACAAACTGGGCAAATCAGATGGAACTTTCCCTCCTTGTCCCACGCACGGGGTGGAAAACAAAAGCTGTATAACCCTGGAGTGGAAATAACTCCTTAGTTTCTTGTGAACAAATGAGGGATTTGGTCAGATAGCCATGCTACGGTCACCATGGAGGAACAAGCAACTGGGGTGCACGGACAAGGTAATGAGTTCACATGCTCTTGCTCAAGTCAGTGCTAGCAGCACATCTTTGAGGATTCACCTTCACTAAGGCCTCAAACACCAATGGCAGTTTCCACTGCAGGGAGGAGGCATGCATCACCGGGCATTGCCTCCTGACCCCCTGCAAGAACTGTCTCACAAGAGTGTGGCCAAAGACTCATCCGTCGCCAAAACCCTATTGGGCGAAAGAAATGATTGCTGCATACACTGCTCTTGCCTCATGAGATGAGAGATGAGATTGAGCGGTGGAAGGGCATCAAGCTATTTTCTTGGCCGTGGTATGTGTGCAAAGGTGTCCACCCCCAGGGGTGGATTGTTCTGCTGTACCGGGGTGAACCATAGCGGGCAGTGGGTGTTGTGCCGGTTGGCAAACAGATCCACTTCTGTGTAAAGCTTTCAAAGACAGCTATTGCTCTGAGGCCCACAACCACAGGCTCTTCACCATCCTCAACAGGGCAGTGGATTGAACTCTGCCCTGCCTGTTGATGTAGGCCCCCATTATACAGTTGTTGGTCATCACCAACACATGCCTTTCCCGTATCAGGAGCCTAAAGTATTGGAGGACCTGGAACACTGTCTGTAGCTCTAGGGGGTTGATGTGTTGGTTCTCCATCAGGGCCACATATCACCTACCATTCTACCCGGGCAGTTCCCTCTCTGCTCCCGCCAGTGAGGGGGTGTGTGGCTTGTGCTTCTTAGCATCAAACAAAGGTTGGCTAACCACCTCATTACAGTCAACACCGTCTTTGCCAAAGCCCGCTGCAGTTGCAGACTGCTTGCAGCAGGGCTGTCAGTCTGTTCTCCGACAGAGTGTCCCACAGCTTGCATGTGTCGAGCATAACTCCCAGAAACTGGGGGTTATGCAGGCGGCTGCTCCCCTTCCAGTTGACTGTGAACCCCAACCTGGTTAGTTGTAAGATCAACCGGGCTGTGTGGTATGTAGCCCATTCACTGAACTTTATTTATGTTATTGAGGTCTATGAGATAAAAGAAGATTATCATGCCTTGATCATGCAGCAACCAAAGCGCTGTGTCCACATGAACGCAATGGTTATGACTAACAGTAACTTACAGGCACAAAGATGTTAATATCATTTTGTCGTCATTATGAACTGCAGACAAGAGCCGGTGTCATCAAAGATGACCAAAGGCTGCGGGCGAATGTTGGCGGCTGGAGCACAGTGAGAGTGAAAGAAGAAATGTGATGAAGGGCAAGCGGAAGTTATTAGAGTGGATGCTTGATGACTCAGGAAATAATAGGGATGCCATCTCCTTCCTTTCAAAACACACATTTCATCTGGGCAGCGTGTTCGATGTGATTTCCCAGCCCTGACTGCGACAGAACTCATAAACCTCAGGTATTGCCGTGCTTTCAATTTGGACAACGTTGCACAGGAACAAGACATTGTGCAGCTGTGGTGTCAGCCAAGCTGAGAGCATGAGCATCAAGAGCAGGCTGTTTTTAATAACTCATGTGACTCAGAAGGTAGACCGGGTCCTCAATCAGAAGCTTGGCGGTTCGATCCCCAGTCCATGTCGATGTGTCCATGGGCAAGATACTTAACCCCAAATTGCTCCCAAAGGCTGTGCCATCGGTGTATGAATGGGTATGAATGCTTAGTTGGTCCTGATGGGCAGGTGGCACCTTGCATGGTAGCCCCTGTCATCAGTGTATGAATGGGTGTGAATGGGTGAATGTGTAAAGCGCTTTGAGTGGTCGGAAGACTAGAAAGGCGCTATACAAGTGCAAGTTAATTTACCATTCACCATGTGCACAAGCATGGTATTAATGAGGTGGGTCACTTAAAAACACTGAAAGTCACTCTCCTAACAGATAAGAGGAGGGAGACAATGATAGTGGTCCATTATACAGAACTTTATCTTAGTGAATGACCCTGAGTAAGGCTTAAGGTTCTCAGGTTGATCCCCTCAAATAGGGCATTACTTTGTGTGTAATGAGGGATTATATATGGAGATTTCCATCGATTGAATACACATGCATTGTTGATAGAGTATTGTGAGGTATTTGCTCGAGTATCATTGACTGATCAATTTATTTAATCTGTGTTTTGTGCCCCCCCCTCCCCCGCCACACACACACACACACTCACACTCACACACATACACATACACATACACATACACATACACATACACATATACATACACATAAAGGGCAGTTTGTGAGTGTCATAGTGAAGTGATTGGTCTATTCCTGTGTGCTCTCTATCTACAGTAAAGATCACTCTGTGTGGGTGGAGAACAAGCAAAGCTGTACACAATGCTGTTGAGCTGGTCTGGAGGCTTGAGTCTATGGAAACTGAATCTTCTTATCATAAATATAACTGAGAATCAGAGATGAAGCTCAACATAAAGCTTTTTCTTGTGGCATTTTAGTAGGCCCTTTCTTCACCCATTAAAGGTGCATGTGTACGATCAAATAAATCGGTTTGGTTGTTTTTTTAATGCTATTTGTCTTTTCGTTGAAATGTACTCAGATAGTAGAAGGTGCCACTGGGATGTTGAGAGGTTGTTAAGTTTTTGTTTTTGTAACGATTGTTAATGCAGCTACTATGGATTGTTCATATTTCAATGGCTGTCCAACCGAAGAGTAATGACTGGGCCATGATCATATTACCATGTTAAAATGATAATGATGTGTAATTCCTGCTCCTTTTCATGAGTTAAATGCTAGTGGTTTATTTTTTATCAGAAAATCCGGTTTGCGCCAGATTGGGGAAAAATTCTGTGAAGATGTGGGGTGTCTAGTTATTTGGTTGGATCTCCAGCAAGCTGCCATACAAGCTTCTATTGTAAGAAAACATAAAAATATATATATATATATATATATATAATATGTTGTCAAATGTTTTGCAGATATGATGCGTGAGATCATTTTTCAGCTCGGCCGAGAGAGTTCATTTAGAATGTTTCATGATTTCATGATTTCATGAAAATTGGGGCAACATTACTCACTCAAAGTTACACTGGAAGTGTGATATATGAGACCTGGTTAAACATGGATTGTTATATACTGTATCTCCAGTGTACTGCGTAGAGCTGCAATGCAGTATAGATGCCCTGCCTCCTTATTCTATTGCAATTAATTATTAGTGGATCTGGGTCCTTTGGGCGAACAACACTATCAATACTGCATCTACTTGCTGCGATCAATGAACAAGTTATTTAGGGAATTGGCGCTCCCTCCTCATACACCAACTCCTTCCTGCTCACACACTCCAATGTTTCTCTTCATCACAGTCACCTCAAATAGCACTTATAAAACACATACATTACCTCAGTTATAGCTTGTGGCTTTACTAGATGCCCCCCCACCTCGTCTCCATTGCAATGAGCAGGCCATTAGCAAATGCCAATAAGCCCTCTGTAGCATGACAGCATGTTCTCAAACTAATTAGAGCCTTTAAGACAACGGGAATATTATTATTTTCAATCCTCCATCATGTGTTCATTAATCTTCATTTAGATTTGATGAATGTGGCAATCAAATGAAATTATATCCCTGTTTTGGCCTCTTGTGGATACCCCCTCACACGCGCTCCTATCCAACACATTCCCGCAAGTTATTGGACTGCAACAAAATTTCCAGACGACTTTAGATTAATTTTGTCTGATTAGCAGCTAAATATATCACCAAGCTCCTTCAAAGTCATTAACAGCGACAACAGCGGCAGCAGAAGCAAACACATCACAGACCAAATGCACAATCAAGCACGAGCAGAATCAAGATCTTTAAATATTGAAAGATAAACATCACACAGAAGCCATTGTTTGAATATGCAAACATGCCAAATCTGTCGTGCTCACTGTGAGATGTGAGATCTTGCCTGGTAATTATGTTGGTATGCGTTGAGGGCCTGGCTCCATTGCTTTGAATCACTGTAATTGCCCCTAATCTCCTCTTAAAACATCACTATTCATTCCCCCATAATTACCGGCACATCTGCGGGAGCACACGTGCTTCCATCCTCTCTGACATCAGTATGACTGGCCAGTGTGCTGCTATCTATTGGTGGTCTGCCTGATGGAGGGGGGATACAGCAGCAATATGTGTAACTGTGCAAAAACATTTTAACTTTGCTTTGCAAAAGTCCTAAATTTCACTCCTTCCAAGTCTCCCTGTGTCTCTGCGCATTACTGATCAGCAGTGGTATTACCTTTTCAAAAAAGTCAACTAGGCATCCTGCTGGTTTATGTCTGCAGGCAAATTTCAAAGCACTATTTCATACATAAATGTGACACATCATGTAGCGATGGTAATGGCAAAAGCAGTGTGGTCTTTGATGAGACTCAGCGATAGTTTATTTGAATATCTTTGGGAGTAGTTGGTGGTTATTTTGGAAAGGCAAATTGTTAGCCACTAGAGCAAGGCACAGAGAAGGTCTGCACACTGTCAGGCTTCGAATAAATATTTTATTTCTCTTTTGAAGGCAACGTTTTGTATGCTTTATAAGATCTTCCTCAGCCACTAGAGCAAGTAAAGTATCTAGAATCAAAATGGCAAAGCTGAAGGGTACAATCCTTCGCTTTATAAAGTAAAATATTTCAAAATTTAAACTGAAGAAATGTTTGTACCAGTTGCATAGTTTGCTCCTTTCCTTTCCATAATTCCTGGCTCATTTTATCCTGCTTTCACGGCAACAAATTCCTTTCATATACAGTTTTGAAATAAGTGCTTTCAGTCTTGAAACAAAGGCCTTCGCTGAATAATCCATCATTGGAAACATGATTTCTTTTCTGCCGAAGTTGAGTGTTTTCATAACAGTGCTTGGTGTTTACTCAAACTGTATTACTGAACCAAAGACTATCTCTGCGATTGGATAAACAAAACATAAGTTGAGACAACTTTTTTCACCGCTAATAATCACTGACATCTTCTCCCAAGACAGAACAGAGCTTAATGTAATTGCTGAAGATGCCAATTGCGTTGTGCTCTTCTTACTTTTGATCAAGTCATCCCCATGATATCCCCATGATAATATATTTGTCAGTTGAGACATCATTTAGTTTGACAGTGTGAAATCTACAGCCATGCTAGCTCTGTGAGGTTGCACTTAGGCACAGCGGTGCTTTAAGCTAAATGCTAAGAGTGACATGCTAGTAGTGACAAAGCTAACATGCTGATAACAAGCAGGAGTAGTGTTGACCAAGTTCACCATTGTAGTGAAGTGCATTGGCATGTTAACATTTGCCAATCAGCTCTAAACACAAAGTACAATCGAGGTTGATGCAAATTCTTTTCATTAGTGTTGAAGGTATTAAGTTGTGAACTAAAGTAGGCTTTGAGAAAAAAATCATATTTTTACCTGATGATGGCACTACATTAAAAGTGAGTTTAAAGTTGTTACAACTAATCCTGAGGGGAACATAACTGTAAACATATATTTACCAAATTTCATTGCAATCCATCCAATAGTTGTTGAGACAATGCTCTAAAAAGCCCAAATGTTAACCTCATGGTGCCGCTTGAGGACAAGTCCATCAACATCATTAGGATTTATCCTCTGGGCACCGTGAATGTCTTTGCAGAATTTCTTGGCATTCCATCAGATATTCTTTTAGATATTTCAGTCCCAACTAAAGTTATGGAGCCACCGACTATCACTCTTCATCGTCCACGCTACACTGAGCGGTGGGCAGTCAGTGTCCCCTGTGTCCCCTGACCTCTAGCATCACACACTCCATAGCCACAAGGCTATGTCTCCTAAAGTTCATGCTCCAGCACTCTGTTGCATTTTTAAGCATGCCGGGAGAGAGGGTTCTCGCGGAATTTGATGGTGTAGTTACTCTGTAAATCACTGTAACCTCCTTTGAAGTTGGCTTGCTGCCACGCTATTGATTTAAATAGCGTGAAAGTAGAGAGCATTATGCAGGACATCTGTCTTTTATCATGGTCTCACCTTGACACTTGGCCGGGCATTTGCATCCATTCTGTCGAGTCATTGTTGACAAACTTGGGCACAGTAGAGGGAGAGAGACAATCATGAAGAAACTTTGAGGTAGCGCCCATGTGGGCCTGGGGCGGCAGAAATCACGTGTGACCTAATTCTCAGCTGTCCTAGATATAAACACTTGGCTTCCAGTAGATTACTGTCCTCCTCAGCTCATGATCAAAGACAGCCAGAAACAAACGACTGCAACGCGAGGGACGGAGAGACACTGAGGGAGGAATGTCGAATGAAGAAGAAGGATGCGTTAAGAAGAAAGGCTTTAGAGAAAGAAAGATGTAAGAGCTGGATGATGGAGGCATGCATGTGCAGGGGTCTGCTGAAGGATATTTCAACTTGTGTTCTCCCATCTCCTAATTTCTATTTCCAAGTTGTTGACATCAATAGTTGTGGATCCCCTCTGTCTTTGCCAGGAACTTAAAGCGGCTATGACCAATATTTTTTATTATAACAATTTATCAAATGATAATGTGAAAAGGTCCCATCGGCTTTAAATTTTTAGTGAGTTTAAGCTCATAGTTTAGCTGTCCGGGCTACAACTTCACTGTTGTGGTTCTCACCGCTCTCATAGTGTTATTTTTGGCAATTATTACATTGTTCTGAAAATGCTTAATCCTACAAGACTGTATGTGAATGTTTCTCACACAGTCAAACTCAAATTGTGGCCTGTGAATAAAGTACTGAGATATTTTACTTATAGAGACAGTTCAATCATAAATAATAAAAAAATTTTCCTCCTACCTGTAGTGCTACTATCAATCTAGATCGTTTTGGTAAAGGTTGCATAGATTTGGAGATATCGGCCGTAGAGATGTGTGCCTTCCATGAAATATAATGGATTGGAAAAATGTCAACTGTTTCAAGCCAAAGTTGTGCATAAGTATTAGCATCAAAATATACTAAAAGTACCAACAGTTTTGATAGTACATCACATATTCATGCATCAATGTATAAAGATGATGCAGATGGTAAACGTGAGGCGAATTTTAGCTACTGCTGGGTGGCTTGAAGTATAATAATTATATAGTAATAATTACTTGAATGAATTCAAATTCATTTATCTGAATATATATATATATATATATATATGTGTGTGTATATATGTATATGTGTGCGTGTAGTTATTTTCCACCGCTGCATGTGGATATTATAAGTGTAGCGATTTAGTGCTGTCATGAAAAAACCGATCTGCAGTGTCATTGTTCATCTTACAAACTCTTTATCTTATCTTCTCTTCATCAATAATTCAACTATTCCACTTAAGCCATTCTATTTTGTTTTCTTGTGCTTTAAAACTGTTCATTCTACTTTCTGTACTGAAGGAGTTAATTATCCAAAAAGCTCCAAAATAAGCACATAGCAGTTAGTCCGGGTGCAACTTACAGTATCTGACAGAAGAAGGAGCGACCTGGACAACAATGCACTGGAGGGGCCTATTAGCCCTTTTATGTTCGCTCTCGTCACAACCTGTGTGGTTGTAGGGTTAACCGGGGCCGACGTGCACTGCAGCATTCATGTCCTGTCCTTGTCTCTCTGTTTCCCAAACACCATCACTCAGGCTCATGCAGAAGCAGTATTAATTATCACAGCCTCCCTCCATGCACAAACCGCTCCAATCAAAAAACAAAACACAGTCTGGTGCTCCTTCACCAAAGCAAAATCTATTGATAACTGTTGCTAATTTATTTCATAATAAGCACAGGATCCATTGAGTCTTTTGAAAATGTTTTTTGTTTTAATGTTTATTCATTTTAGATCACAGAGTGGGCGTACAACACACTTACGTTAAACATTTTCAGATTCTCGGACATGAGGATGTGCTTCTCTTTGTAAAGCAAATAATTGATCAAAATAAAAGCAAAACTAAAGCAATAATAGGAAAAATGTCAGGTTTAGCCCTATACTTCACATATTAAGATATTACATACAAAACAAAAGATTAGCTTATGAAAAATGATGAATAGTTATAGATTAAACCACCTGTATATTAAGAATTAGTATTAAGAATTAGTATTAAAATTAGCGCCACCTCGACCAGCTACAGCATTAAAATACTGCTTACATGTTAATGAATTATATAAATTAAATAATTTTATATTATTATTATATTATTATAATCCAACAATGTGAAACATATAATAATGCATCACTGACAGGGACCATAAACAACATAAGCAATACTTGACTTGGGAAGGATTTTGAATGCAGGAGAATTTTTGACATTGTTGTACAGCTACTTTTACTTCAGTAAAGAATCTACTTACACCACTGTCAACATGCATCAAAAGTCCAGTCATACCTGCAGCAGAGATGTCAACTCATCACCACAGCACATGCAATCATAATAACAATACGCTAAAAGTGTCAGGCTTGGCGTAGCGACGAAGGCAGGACCCAAATGCAGACTCGGGAGACAGGGTAGTTGAGTGCAAAAAGTTATTTTAATGATTCCAGTGACACGGGATCAGAAAATCAGACAAAACAGACACGGGACACGGGACACGGGAACCAGGAACAGGAACATAGCCAAACACGGGAACCACTATGACGAAAACAGGCAACGAAAACAGACAAACGGACCAGGAGGCACAAGACAAACAGGGCTTAAATACACAGGGTGTAGGTGCAGGTGCAGGTGATCAGACACAGGAGGATTCAATTAGACAATCACAAGGACAGGAAGTGAAGGGGCCCGGGGAAACACAAGACAGGGAACTTTTCAAAATAAGACAGTAAGTCACACCTAAAATCCCCAAACAGTGACAAAAAGTTTCCTTTCACCCAAGGAGGCACAGTGGTTCCTGGCCCTTCTTGCTTCAGCGAGGTTAGAGGTCAGGTCCATCCAGAGAGCATTACCTTTGTTGCTCGGTGGCACTCAGGTAAACACACAAGATCCTTGCTTCTTTTGTCACACAAGGCCAGAAGTGATGTAATGGCTTGTGAAATGCAACACATCAGAGCAGAATGGCTTTAGAAATATATGTCTTTGCCGTGCCTTTTGAACAAAGGACATAGTGCATCTATAGTGCATCTGCCACAGAAGAATAGAATAAATCAGATTGTGTGAGTTCCCTGATGAAACGGGGGAGTATTTCTGCTTGGTGTCATCATACTCATTATGAGACACCCATTTATAGATCTGAGAAGGTGCTCTCACATCCTTAGAATAGCCATGAGGTCAAATTGAGAAGAGCTTTATTTTAAACAGACAAAAGTGTGCCACGCACAAGTCTGAAATATGCAGAACTTCACACAGATTGGTCTGACTTCTTTGTAATGTACTGACATTTGGGCCTTGACTGACACATTTCTTTGATTTACCATCCTACTGTACTGTGTATTACTCACTTGCTGAAGGTGTTTGATTTATTGCTCCCAGAGGTACAATGAAAACCAGCCGTTTACTGTATTACATAAACAACTAGGTGTTTATGTAAGGATCTTCAATTGATCTTGTATAGTTTCTATTTTGGGCACAAACGTCCGATTGGACTGAAGGATGAGCTAATGAGAAAATAAAGGTCACTGTCATAAATCATAACACAAGAATTTATATGCAAAACTATCTATCTATATAATTGCATCTTATTATTCTACGGCTGAAAAGATTAGGCAATTAATCCAGTATTCGATATATATAAGAAATTAATCAACAACAATTTTGATAGTTGATCAGAGGAAGCTTCTAAGGTAAAATATATATATATTTTTTTTTTTACCGTTGTCAGATATGTTATTGACAATTAATAGAAAAAAAGAATTCTCTTAAAATAATTGGAAGTGGCAACCCTATATTTGTGATCACAAGTGGTTCATGTAGGGCATTGCAGGTGATACATGTAATCTAAAGGTGTTTGTTAAGTAAGGACTGAAAGATACTGAGGTGTTTGCTCACTTCTTCTTCTTCCTCTGCCTTCAGCGTTGCTGAGTTTCTCAGCTCAAACTGGGCAGGAAGCAGTGATACAAGACGTACATCCTTTACTTAAGCAAAAGTACCAAAACAACAATGTAAACATATTTGATTACAAATAAAAGTCACTACATTCAAGTGCATGAAAGAAGAAAATATCGGTTTTGCTACACAAATTATTCTCCTTTTGTTGGACTTCTCTCTAATCTTTCTTTCTTTTGTTAATTATTTGGATAATTTTTACACATTTGGACTTTGGACAGTGACATAAATGAAAACAACTAAAAAGTTGAGAGGCAAAATCTCTCTTTGATGCAACTGTTAATAACTCATAAGTCAGTCAAAAAAGAGAATTAATGTGCATTTCCATCCACGTCTGTTATGTAGTAAATATTTTAGCTCAGTGCATCGAGATAAAAGGTTGATGGCTCTAAGTCTCCAGTTGGGGTCCATTAAACCACTGCATGAGAAGACAGTACAATGAGATGATATAATTAAAAGAGCGCCAGTCAAACCTATGATATTTATCTATATATCAGTTTGGGAAGTGTTACAGCATTATAGAAGCTTCAGTGGACATTTAAGTCACATGTTTTATTTAATTCATGATTAATTCGCTAAGTCTGATCCCATGCACTTTGTTGCAATTCGGTTTTATCCATAGACCAACTGTTAAACTTCAGCCAAGTGTGAAAACCTGGTTTATTAAAGAAAAAATATCATTAAAAACTCTGGAATGCCTACCAACCCACAAACGGTCAATGTTTTGTCGGCTGCCGAGATAAAAAAACATGTGATTTAACAAGCCATTCAGGTTTGGCTCCGCTTCCCATGTCACATGCAGGCTCATTAGAATATACCGTCCCCCATCTGAGTGCCTCCAAACACGGTTTGATAACAACCTTTGCAAAAGTGCACCATATTTTTCTCAGACGAGGCTGTTTCAGAAAGGGTTTTTTAAAGAGACAGGCGCTAAACTGGAGCGTTTCAGACAGAGGGTGAATACATGTATATTCAGTATGAAAAAAAGAATGGCATTTTTTTCAACATTAACGCATGCAAGCATGTTCTAGAAGAAACCCAAAATACAAGTTTGAACCTGAAAATTAGCACGATATATCCCCTTTAATATTTTGATATGCAGTATTTAAATTTCTTTGTAAATTGTCAACATTTCCATGTTCATGCACTTTGAAAATTGAAAATGTGCATAAAAACAAGTGGATGGAAACACACTTATGGATATTGAAAAGTGACAAGGGAGTCCAATGATGTAGATGCTTTTCGGTTTAAAAGCCGAAACCAAAAAAGGTTTGTAAATCCAGGTTATCCAATGTATTGTGTTTCTTAAGTTGATCATGTCTTTTTTTATGGAAAATCTTAATTCTGAAAACCATTTATATTGTACCATATCACTTGATCATACCATCTCTACATCTTCCGCCGCAAACTAAAAACACATCTCTTCTGACTATAACTAGAATAAAAAAAAAAGAAGATGTATCTCTCCTGGTACTCTAGTAGCACTTAAATGGCACTTATTTATAGCTCTTGGTAGTTTGGCTTTCTTGAGGAATTGTACTTTCTTGATTCTTGTTGTTCTGGGTTTGAACTCCCATGGTTGAATGCACTTATTGTAAGTCGCTTTGGATAAAAGCGTCTGCTAAATGAAATGTAATGTAATGTAATGAAAGCTTTAACTTTCAGCTCTCGATTTTTCATGGCTGAGTTAAATTTGAACGAGTGATAAAATATTGATTCCCGCTGAGCGGTTATTTAAAATTAAAACAACAGCTTTGTAGAAACCTCAAAGAAAAGGTATAGTATAGCGAAGCATGAAAGGATTGCCTGGTGAAACAATGTCTGCATAAAGAACGCTCTCCCTCTCCTGGCGTATGTGGATTTCTGCCAGGAAAATAATAAGACCCCACATTCAAAAAGTGCAGAGCACCAGCATAACAATACATGTTTGAAATAACTATCAGAGGGGCTATTCATACAACCTTTGGTTAATCACCCAACTGCCTTCTTCCATTCTCTGCATCCTTTTCTCTCTTACCTCGCGCTCAATACGCCTCCACATAGCCCAGGAATCTCATTCATCACTGCCAGTCCACAGTGGATATTAGTAACCCTGCAACAGTGCACAAGAGTGTATTATCTCCTCGCCACTTGTCTCCTTACTTCATCAGAGAGTTGCCCATGTAATGGAGTAATTTCCAGAAAGGCCGAGCAGCTTATTACAGCTTTGTTTTGAAGGAAACTGCACAAACAGTCCCGCGCTTATGCAAGTGCTCTGCACTGTTTATACGAAAGTGTTCCAAATAGTAAGGTTTTATCGAAGATGCATGTGTTTGTGAAGTAGTGAGCATATGAACTATGGTAAAATAGTTGTGTGAGAGTTTGAAAATGGGTGTTTGATAAAGTTTTGCTGTTTTTAAACAAAGCCCCCATTTATTTCAATTCATTAAGACTTTTCTCTGGTTTTAAATTTCTGTTCACCCTGGAGGCATGACAGAAAAACCAAGCTTTCTTCAATAATTGAATGTAAGGTGAGTAATTGATATATAGAAATGGTCATTTTGTGGATCGATGCATTAAAATGTTTATCGCTTAATTGTAGAAGCTGGTAAAAATAAAGGTAACAATAAAGTTTTAGTCGATTGGTTGTCTAGAAAAGCGAGGGACAGACATACAAACAGACAGAGAGTTAATTTTAGATACATCATAGTTTATTTGTTGATTATGCTCTGTATTATTTATTGGAACCTGCAAAGTAATTAATGTAAACTAAATCTAGTGGAGTTAAATATTTGGCTCTGAAAACTGGTGAAGTAGAAGTATAAAGTAGAATAAAATGGAAATATTCAAGTAAAGTACAAGTACATTAACATTATTCACTTCTTCACTGTACTAAAGTTAGGAACAGGCAAACACAGTACAGTATAGTGTGTGCACATAGTGGTGGAAAATAATGTACCTCACTGCACTTAGAATGTTGATGTACTTGTACTTTACAAGCCTTTCTGTTTTATGTGACTTTATACTCTATGTGACTTTGTACATTTCAGAGGGAAATATTGTACTTTCTTACTCCACTATATTTATCTGACAGCCACGGTTACTGGTCATTTTACAGATCAAGATTTAACAACAAATACGTGATGTATTTTGTGATATGTTTATAGAATACATTTGGAAAGATTAAACCAGTTTCCAATCTTTTTGGCTTGTAGCTTCTTACAAAAAACCAGCTCCTTGGCAAAAACAAGGTCTGCACACTGTCAGGTTTCAAATAAATACTATATTTCTCTTTTATTTTCTTTTTAAGGCAACAATTCGAGCTACAAGATCGTCCTCTGGCTGAAAAGACTAAAAGAGAAATTCATCATTTATTTGGAGCCTAAACGTTTGCGGACCTATTTTGTGCATTGCAGTTTAGTATTTTTTGTCGTCTTAAATAAAGTCATATACACTGTAATAGTCACAAAGGTTATTTTTCTGCAAGAGTACTTTTACTTTTGATACCTTAAGTACATTTCACTCATAATACTTCTGTAAATTTACTCAAGTGAAATTTTGAATGTAAGACTTACTTGTTAGGGAGTATTTTTCATATCTTAAATAACAAAAGGATCTGAGTATTTTTTTCCAACACTCACCAGAGCAAACAAGCTATTTCAAAAGGGATAGTTATTGCTTTCAAATGCTCATGAATTAGAAATACACCCTTTGCAGACACTCAAAACAGTCAAAACAAGAGAAGCTCTGAAGGTAGGAGGTGTCTGTTCATTCTATGAATATAATCCTGGTGACAGCTTATGGTAAAGAGTCCAGGCGTTAAAGGGCTTATTGGGCATATGGCAACTCTCGGATGACTTTCTATGAAATCTCTTCCCTCCGTTTTCCCTGAAGTCTCTCCTAGTTCGTATTCTCAATGCAGAGCCATGTGTGTCTGCCCGTGCCCCCGGACTTTGGGTGGTATTATAGACTCAGCAGGGCGATCATTGGGGGTCAGAGCCAGCATTAAACCCTCTGTAGCCTCAGCAGCCACTCTCTCTCCTGGACACCTGTTCTTTCACATAACAAGGCAGCTGTTGACTCAGAGGTGAGGCCAGTGATGTCATGCAAAGGTCGAGATGTTAGAAAGAGAGGAATCACATCACTGACTAACTAGAGAGGTACAGGTAAGACAAGTTCTCTAATACTAATTACTACTACTTAAGATTCATCAGGGCCACCAGGATGGATGCTGCATTCTGTTTCTTCTGCTCACTCATCCAAGGACCAGGGTTGAAGCTTCAACGTTCATGGTCTCATTTATTGTCATTGAGCAACACAGGGTTGTGCAACGGAATGCAGTTGTAGTCATGTTTTAAAGCAAAACTATGTTACTTGGTGGAGAGTGGAGGATGAGTTTGGGAGTCTCACAGCCTGAGGAAAGAAGCTGCTTTGAAGTCTGGTGGTAGGGCAGCTGACGTTTCTGTATCTCTTGCCAGACAGGCTGTGGCTAGGGTGGATATCGTCCTTTAATATCCATGAGGCTCTTTGCAGGCGCCTCTTGTTACCAATATCACTGATGCTCGGTAGATGGGCACCAATGATGTTCGGGGCTGTTTTTAATCACCTGCTGTAGAGCCCTCCTGTCCTGAGTCGTGCACATCCCCTACCAGCTTGTTATGTTTCCAGTCAGGATGCTTTCTATTGCTCCTCTGTGAAAATGTTCATAGTTTGTTGAGAAACCTGTGTGCTTGTGTCTCTGTTCATGTAAAATTGAAACTCATGGAGGGGTGGAGGGGGTGTAAGTGTATGTATGAGGTCCCAATTTCTTTCCAGAAAGACAGACTGAGAGAAAACAGAATTGGAGGAGCCAAGAGGGAGGGGTTCGTAGAGGATTTGGGTCATAGATTGCCAAGAGGGATTGTGTTGTGTGTGTGTGTGTGTGTGTGTGTGTGTGTGTCAGGGTCTGTGAATGTTTGCATTTTTTCTTTCTATATGTGTGTGTTGTCACGTATCTGTTACACAACAGATTTCAAATAGATTAGTATTAAAATAAATCTTTGATATTGTTTTTATATGAGGAAATGTTCTATCTGCAGGAAATGCAAAACATTTAACAGGGGATCCAAGTTACTAAAAGGCTAATAAAAATAATTTAAAATGTGTCCAAATATGTATGATTTTTCAGCCGATGGCAACGTCGGTTGGTTGGTCTACCACTTTGGTTCAGACTAAAGTCTCTCAACAACTATGTATTTCTATAAAGTTTGGTTCCGACATTCATGGAGTAATGATTATGGTGATCTCCCCACTGTGACTATAGCACCACCGGTAGGTCAAGCTTTCACTCCTCATTTATTCAACTTTGATGATCACTTAACTTTTCATGTAGTGCCACAATCTGCTCCAAATTTGAATTTGTCCAATACTTTGGTTTGTGAATACTTGCAAAACTAATCAAATTCCCATCAGCCACAGGTGTACTTTGTTTGCATGTTAATGCACTAAATTAAGATGGTGAACATGGTAAACATTATGCTAGCATTGTCACTGCATTTAGCATTGCCCCCGCCCATGGCCCGATTTGGCGTTGTTATAGAATACATTTTGGTGCTAAAACTTTGATACTGTTACTCTGTGAAATGTCTTTTTTCACACTAAGACACACACACGCACACACACATACACACGTGTGGATTCATGCACATATCAGTATCTTCCACTGCAGGGTCACAGTACACTGGGTCAGCCAAAAACCACTGTGTCTGGAGCACTGATCTGTAGCTGTTAAGGACCGTGCACAAAGACAAGCTTTTGGCAGTGATGTTAGGCGCTACGGGTGAAATGCCAGCCTGTCTCTAAGCGCTGGCCTGCATCCAGCTAACACTCTCCCATGAGGTTGAGGGTGATTGGACCACTAACCTCCAGAGTGATGATCAGCCTATAATTTCATGGATGACGGACCACCGTGTTTTTGAAAAATAATAACACTGCACTGTTAAAAAGTAGCTCAACTGTGTTGCCTTTTGGCTGGATTTATGTGTTTGATGAAGTGTTTAATGTTTAGTAACAGTGGAGTGCTCTTATTTTGTTGTCAGTTATGGGTGTAGGGGTAACCCGGTACCTCCAGCTCCTCTCTGTCATTCGCTCGAGCGAGTTGCATTCGTTCAGGATCGCAAAGGTCAGGGGGCGATGACCCACTACTCTGGACTGTCATCACATGACCTCACAGTGACATCGCTCAGGGAGATGCCCTGTGGACTCAGCATATCTGCACTCATCTCCCGTCAGTCATATCAACAAGGAGGTAACCCGCGGTCAGAGGTGATGCTTAAATGTTTTCTCTTTGTTGCAGTCTGTCAGTGATGTTTCTGATTGGTTGTAAATATTGTTTTGACACGAGAAAAAAAAACGTCTTCACGGTTTGGTAGTCGAGTTGAATCAAGGACACTGCATTCCCCTTGTAATTTTTCAGGGAAAGACAGATTCACCTCTGATTATAGTTTGTGAAAGGAACAGCAGCGAAGCATATTCACCCTGGAAGAAGTATTCATGAGTAATCAGATTTACTGAGAGATTTTGGAATGACGAGCATCTCATTTTTCTCTGCTGAGACTGGAAAGATTATGTCAAAGACCATTTGTGCACTTTTTTATTTTTATAATTCTTTGGCCAAGAAGCACATTTAATGTTGACATGTGATGAAAGAGGACAAAGTGCATATTTAGAATACAGAACAATTCAACAAAAAGGCAATTAGAGAAAATCTGCTTTCATCAATTCAGTTGTTCTTCTTTGGATAATTTATTTGATCGTTTGGAAGATCTGTGAAGCGTCCTTGTTTGAACTTTCTTCTATCTCTCCAAGTAATGTGTCAGAATGATTGGAATCTGTGGAATTATTTGCATGTAATTGTTGAATCGAGTTAGAGATTGGAGGGATGATTGAGGACGTCGTCTCCACATGGGCAAGCGCTATCCAAAAATTTCATAGACTGAGATTTGGTTATGGACAGGCTGCGCTTCATTAGCACAGAATGAAGCTGAGACTTTTGCAGCCGGCCTGGAAGCACAGTTTAATAGACTGGAATCAAATAGGATAGGAAATGAAGGGAAAGCTCTGTGGGAAAAGCCATACTTTTTTAAGGGTTTACTCACTGGATTCATACTCATTTAAATAAAGATGACATGCGTATTAAACTTTTTGAGACGAGGATATACACACTGCATGGACACACAACCCATAAAAATAAAAAGTGCAAGATCCGAGATATAGGGAGCATTTTGATTGCCTCTCAATGGCTCTCAACATGGCGAAGGCGAGCTGGCGGCTCACAGCTAACGGTGCAAACAACAGCGAAAGTGCTGACGGAGCTAACGGTGTTTACCCGAGGGGGAACCGGAAGGGTGGGTGCTACACTTCCGTCTGTCGGTCGGCTCGCCGTTATCAGCTGTAACCGCCGTGTGAGAGCAGTGTGGAGCAACAGCCATGAGCTAACCACTGGGGCACGCTCACATGCACTAACATGCACAAACATGCACTAAAAGCAGCCCCGGCCGGCCCAGCACAGAGAATCTCGGCTAACAACACAGGGAGAGTCACTTCATTCTCTGCTCAGGTAGATATTACTGCACTATATCATTACATAGCAGTTCTTTTATGTTATATTAATGTTTAGAATGTTAACTACAGCTCCATTAAAATGTCACATGTATTATAACTACAGCATATTTCTCATTTCTTGCCGTTGGTTGTTTAATTTACACTATGCAGCGTATTTGTCACCTTCCCTGATTACTGTTTTAGCCTTGGGACTCCCCGCTACGGCTTTGGTTTTTCAGCGTTATGCACGCAACTGTCATGGCTTGCGTATCAACATCTGTGAGCGCTGCGATAGTTTAGGCTAATGTTTTAATTGGTTCTTGAGAACAGAGGGCAAGCCGAATTGCTTTAGTGTCCCAGAGGCTTTCTCTCTTAATGAGATATTCTCCCCTCTCAGGATCAGAGGGGTCCTGACCCACGTGTTGTCACTGGGATATTATTGTAGCCCTCTCTCTGATGGAGCACACCGAGAGGTTAATGAAAGCAGAAGTCAAGGAGGTGTCTATACACGTAGAGGGGAGGGTTACTTTCCGGCACAGAATACTGTAAAAGAGAGTTGGAGATGCAAAGACACGAGGGAGAGAGAGAGAGAGAGAGAGAGAGAGGGAGAGGGAGAGGGGGGCTTTGGTTCTGAATTAAGTCTGGAGTTGTTTTGGAGCCTCCTAAAGCTGGAAACAGAAAATTAGGTTTTAGATTAGATTTATAAAAACGCTGCAGGGTCTTCTTTTAGTACCACAGCAAAGTCCATCCTCACCTCTCATGGGTCAAAAAAAGAACGAAGCGAGACGAAGCAGGGAGACTGATGTCCTTCACCTGTGGTCACCCGTAACAAAGGCTCTTTGAACAGAAAAATGAGAGAAGATTAGAATCTGTGTGGGCTGTCCGTGTGTGTGTAGTAGGTACATTTCCTTTTCGGTCTCTTCACTGTGACAACAGAAGGGAAAGAAAGGAAAAGAGAACGAGAGGAAAAGAAGACAGTTGGATGGCCATTCATGCCCTCTGGCCATTTTTTTTTTATACCAATGATAAAACAGAGATATCAAAGATACTGTAACAGTCCTACTGATAACAGCATATATGACACCTACCTCCTTCCCGCCAGCGAAGCAGAGATGTATCAGATACCTAGCACAGAGATCTCCATTCTCTCTGCCGTGGGCCTCACAGCACCACCTCTTCTTCGCTAAGTCCTCCTCTATAGGCAGCGAAATCGATCTGATACACCCTGTTTAACCCCCGAAGGATCCGTTAGATTAGGAATCAACTGGCAATCCAAACCTACAATCCATTCAAATTCAAAGCCGATTGATAACCTCATGACATGGGGGGAAAAAGAAAAAGACAAAAACCACACTGTTGCTATTTAAAGCAGCAATGGGATTAACAACATGTGGGGAAATACATTTTCTTTATCAGGAAATCTTAATCAGAATCAGATTTATTTATTGATCCCCAGGGGGCCTCCTCTATTCAAAAATGTGTTTCTCTTATTGTTACTTGATTTTGTATGTTTTACCTTTACTGTGCAGGATAATGCATGTGCAGAGTTTGGTTGTTTTCACATGTATCAGTGAAAAGATCGAGGCTCACCTTAAATCTGACTTTAAGACGTGAACACACAAGACTGTTTTCTGAGATATTTTTTAGGCCAATTATGGTCCAATATGCGACTTACACAAGTGTGACCTGGAAACTTGAAACCTCCAGCGCACAAGTGGGAGAAATCTTGTACCTGGTAATTTGAAATGTAACATATTGGTTTATTCATAGCTTCTGAATTGGATGCAATTGAAAGAAAAAACACCGTTGTTTTTTCTTCCTCAATCCTTTCTGCTTCAACGACACAACTGATGTACCTTTTGTGCTGCTGTAGCTCGGCTGCAGAGAGCTCGCTCACTAACGGCGCCAAAGCAGGGGGCAAGTAGCCACTTTGACTGACAGGCTGATTTGCTGCGTTCTCCATTGCTGTTCCTCTCCACCAATCCGAGGAAATTAGATCTACAGCCGCCGTGCTAATGTCAATCAAATGCCTCTGTTGCTGCTCTTACACAGGCAGCAGCTGCTTTTGTGTGTGTGTGCCTCGAGTGTTTGCATGTGTTTAAGTGCCAGCGTGTGTCGGTGAATTCCGTGTGTGTGCGTTTTTAGTCGTGCGCTGGCTAAAAATGAGTGCAGTGACCTGCGAAGGCAAAGTCGTACAAAGACATACTTCCTCACAATGCAGTTTGGAGAAAGGGTGTTTGGCTAGCTCACCGCGCTGCTAATCTATTGGAGCTCATTGATGCTGACGCCAAAAGAGGCCGAGTCTTGGGAGGTGAAACTTGAGTGAGGGAAGAAAATCAGTGTTGCTGCTGACTCTGAGAATCCATCTTGTGTTTTTTCTTTGGAGGGGGGGAACCGATCAGCGGAGCAGAGAGGGGGGAGAGTTTCACGGTAGGAACAGTTTGCTTCAGCTGGCCTTCTGTCCCAAACCTGAAATGGCTTCCCGCCTCATTGACTCCGTATCGCAGCATATCATGACCAGGGCTGAGCATGTGCGCATGCAAGTGTGTGAATGAGTATTGGAGTTTGTGATTGCTGTTTGCGTATCACTGTCGACGGTGAGTATGTGGGTGCTTGGTCTACCCAGGGATGCTTTACCAGGTAGATTCTGCCTTTCCAGAGACAAATACAGTCAGTACAGTGTGCAGCACGGAGCCACGGAGAAACACTCGGCGCTGCAACGCAGAGCTCTGACCCAGATCCCAGACGAAGAAGGTTTTTCATCTTCTCTCTCTCTCTCTCTCTCCGTCTCTCTCTCTCTCTCTCTTTTGAACAAAGGCTCATCCAGCCCTCCAGTGCCTCCATTCCACTCGTTTGTGCATCCGGTTTTAGCATGCTCCCCAATTAGGAAAAAGTACAAGGCAAAACAAAAAAAAATGGTGTGCCTGTTGAGTATCCACATGAGTGTGTCTTTAGAGGAGCCTTGGTTGACATGAACTTCTTCCTCTTTTTAATCAAACTGCACTTTGTGTTTTTTTTTTCTTTTTACTGCTTTGTTAGGTTGCACTGCGCTGCCATTTCTTTGACATATTTTCTAATCGTACCAAATCATATTTACCTTGTCCAAGGGACTGTAATACTTGACTCTGCGACATTCCTCCCAAGATTCTTCTAATTTCATGGAAAATTAAATTAACATAAAATCAATTAATGCATTAATTAGTCTTCTTTAATTACACTAACTGGAGTATAGTTTTTACATTCAATTATTTATTCCCTAATTAATAGGCTGTAATTAGTAGGCTGATATCAATATTAAACACCACGATAATCCCACTGAGTGAAGTGGACATCTGAGGCTCATTAACGTGTTGCCAGGACCAATAGGAGGTCTGGTGACTCCCCGAGCAGCCAATAGTACAACTGTAAGATCCACTTTAGAATCTGCTGCTAATAAAGGACATGGCCTCTCATTTTGCATACAGTCTGCTGTGTATTGATTTTTAACTTAATTGGTTAATTACGTGATGATTTTTCCCTCCGGGAAAACTACATGCTCCATCCATTTTTTTTAGCGACCCGCGCTAATTGTCTGCACTCTCACAAATAACTATATCAACATTATTAGCAGCCATTGAATGGAATTGCGTCTTAATATTCAGTGTAGCATTAAATCTATTACACAAACTTAAATATGGGTGTAACGTTTTTGGAATTAACCCACTAATTTGGCTTTTTTAAGCAGCTTACAATTAGCCTTTCTGAACTATTTTTAACAGGTGATAAAATGGATTCATTATATTATCAGGGACAATTTTACAAGGAAACACTGCATACAATTTTCCCATTAAAGACATAATTAACTTTTTGCAAAACTTAATGATATAATGAGTCGTACAATGTTGAATTTCTTATTAATCTCTCTTCAGTGTTATTTTATATGGCTTTTTCAAAGCTACGGATAAAGTGAGTGATGGTTTCTTGTTTTTAGGTGCTGCCAGAATCTGACGGTTTGTTTCTTTTACATCGTCTATCTCTCTTTCGCTCATTCGCCCGTCTCTCCTATCTCGCTGCTGGGACCGCAGCTCAAGGTGATACGGCAGCTAATTAGCAGAATTATCAGTGACCCCGTTAACAAGCCCGTCATTTAAACCTGTACTTCTCCTCTGAGCGTCCCAACACTTCTGCCTGTGGACTAAAGAGACGGAGAGAGAGAGACAGAGAGAGAGAGAGAGAGAGAGAAAATAATAGAGACATCTAAAGATGGATAGAAAGGATAGAGAGACAGAATGACTAGACAACCAGACACAGAATGAGGAACATGTCAATTGAGCGTACACATGAATATGTGATAGTTGGGGCTGAAAGGATGAGCAGAGAAGAATGCGGTACAGTGAAGGAATGGCAGCAGAATTGACATTTGAGAGGCTGGATCCCACACAAAGAGGACAGAGACGACGTGGAAAGCCACTGCAGAGGAAATAGGGCAATTTGGAGTTGAACGCTTAATGTGGGAGAGCCTTTTCCAGGGAACAGAGTGGAGGAATAATGAAAAAAAAGGCGATGAATAGGCCAAAGTAATGATATGAGTGTAAATGGATAGCCGTGCTCCTCCTGTGCTGTCCTCACCTCTGAGTCTCATACATACAGATGGCACTGCTAATTACATCCTGCAGAGGGAGAGGAGCAGCCACTGCCTCCCCGCAACCGTACAATCGAAATGCAGATGACGTCTGTGCGTCTGAGTGTGCAGTTTCCTCAACTGTCTTGCTGACACATGTCTTTCTAGTTGCTAAAATTGTCTCCCTCACATCTCAGCGACAAAAGACGGCTGCCGCAGTCGGACATCTCATTAGCCTCCAAAACCGAGAGACATACACAAATGAAAATGCGTGTAGACATCTGTGTCTACCTGCATAACATTGCACATGTGCTTGTACCTAACCCGCAGGAGCGAAGTGTTGTGGGTCCAGAGTTTGCTTTAAAGGAACAGTTCAACATTGTGGGAATGACACTTCTGGCTGAGATTTAGATGAGAAATGTATTCCACTTTCATATGTGTTCAATAAGAAGCTGCTAGTGTTGGCACCTGATCAACATGAACTGATGAAAGAAGTCATTTTAACACATTAGGTGCCACCAACACGTAGTGCGCTGTTCAGAGGTCGCGGCCATTTCCCGTATTTCTGTGAGATCAGGGTGCATTGTCATATTTTACTCACTGATTATGGTTAGTTTTAGTCTCGTCGGTTCATAGATACCATGTTTACAGAGGTTTTTGTATTGCGAGGTGAATGGTAGAGGTGCTCTTTGCTTTAATAGTTTCATAGTTCACACACACACACACACAGTCTCCATGTCACGCTGCTCAGTTGTAATAAGGGTTGACATAATCCAAATCCCTGTCAGTAAATACAGTTATCATTCCCAAACTCTGACAAGTGACATGACAAGTGAGAGTCTTGTCTCAATGCCAAGGCAGCAGGGAATCACTGCACAAAGACATAGTCGAGCATAACCCCCCAACAAAACCACAACACATTTTCTCAGATATAACTTTGTAATTAGTGAGCTTTAGAGGTGCTGGTTGACATATTATGTTACTTTTGGACTAATTTCCAGTACATATTTCCATACAGTATTGAACATACAGACACTGTTACCCGAAAAGTCACACTATTTATTTTTAGGAATTGATAATTATTCAACTCATACACAGTTCTTAATATCCCACTTTACTGATGACTGACAGCTAAGATTATTTAACACCCTACACACATAAACACACCAACACACATGCACAGTTGATTCAACATGTTCGTGAGAATGCTTAAAGCATATCTGTGGGTATGTTTTTTTTTTTTTTTTACTAACCAGAGAACAGCATTGCTGTACTTATGACAATGTGAAAATCTGCAGAAACTTGCAAAATGAGACCGAAACGATGACAAAAATGAGAACTCAGAGGGTGATGGCTGAGTATCAAATGCAAATTATTCATGTACCAGTAACCCATTTAGTTGCATAACACCAGTGATTATGTATGCATAATTGTGCTTGTTAGAGCTGAGAAGTTGTGAATATTTACTGTGCTGGCTGAGAGGACACCTCCAATGTATTCCCAGTCTCCTTTTGACTGCTTATTCCCAAATATGCTGTCAAATTCACACAGTGTGTCTGTGCGCCTCAAATATCTCAGTTAATGTTTGCTTTTGATGAGATGAGGGACCATCTGTCTTATTCTGTTAGACTGTGATCGATTGAAGATACATTAAAGGAATGTGCTGTGAGTTCAAGGAGAACAGACCCTTTTTTTCACGGCAGACATTTTGATTTGTCAAGCAGGAAAAGCACAGGTGTAAATAATAACATTAAGGATGGCTCTGTTCCGTTCAAGCAAGCCGTGACATCGAGTGAACATGCACAATACCAGAGTCCCAGAGCTGGCTCACCTAAATGGAATGCAGCCATCGTTAATGCGTTTGCTGCTTTGACAAGTCAAATTGTCTGCAATGACTGTTGGGAAAATTACAAATTAATTATCAATCAGCAGTGACGGACATTTCCATCTCACTGTTGTCATTTTCAGTCAACATAAGAGCTGCCGTAGCTACGGGTGTTAATCTTTAAGTTTGCCATGGTTATTCAAGAAATATCAAGTTAACAGTTAATTATCTTTCTTTTTGGCTCTGGTACAGGAAGATGACACTCTTGTTACAGAGCTAAGAGCAGCTAAGTAGCTTAATGTTCTTATCAATATATCATTACATGTTATCGATATATTAATGGTCATTGATCCTGTTAAATGGCTTGTATCAGTTTGTAAACGCAGGTGTAGAATAGGCCCTTATATCTAATTATGAACCCATCATAAATCAGACTATTTCAATATAAAGTCAATAATTAGACTTTTACTGTGTTATTATATGTTGTGGCATTTTTTGAGAGGATTGGGGAATATACATTTAATACGGAACAAAAATAACCACCTTTTTTCAAATATACATTTTTATTCCAAACTGTATTCATCAGCTGTTAATCAACAACCTCAAAGAAATTATACCAGACTGATTGAAGTCTGTTGAGTTCATGCTAATTCCCGGTGCAATTTTATGAATCTGCCGGTAATTATATATAAATTCAGCATCCAGTGGCCTATTGGTTAAGATGCATACCATATAAGACTCTGGCCAGAGGCCTCTTTAGTTACTAGCATTGCGTTAGTCACATGACTAACAGCTTAGTATAAATACACTTGGATGATTTTGTTGTGTATATGTTCTCTTCGCATAATGGGAAAATTTACGAGTGGGACAATGATGGTACACTCCTGCCAATGTTGAAGAGGACAGCAGGGGAGCGGGTGACAAATTGCCAGGTTGAAAGAGGTGGTGCTCGAGAGGAGGAGGCTGAGTGGAGAAGAGGAGCTCAGTAACGATAATGGGACTGAGAGGTGGGAAATGGGGCAATATCCTCTTGTACAGTTTGAGTACAGTTTTGATGGAGGGACACTGGGAACCAGGGTGTAGTATCATCATGAAGGATGTAGTGAGATGGGGGAGAGTATGCTCAGGACCTTGGCGAGAAGGCCATCACAGGTAACCCAGAGTCAGGCTTCATCAGTGAACACCACCACAGCCAGCACAGCACAGGGAAGTAGTGCACCATGGGAAATTAGACTCACGCTTGCCTTTCTTTCCTCTACTGCCCTGGTGGACATTTCCTCTCTTTGCTTTACCCCACACGTTTCCTATTTCTTTCACTCTTGTTCAGTTTGAATGTGTCTAGAAATAAAATATAACGTTCACAACTTGGCTTATGTTTGAACGTGCACGTGTCCCAAAGAGGGGTTTCTGTGCTGTACATGGCAAAACTTAAAGCAGCCATATAACCAATATATTTATAGCACCAATGTATGAAATGACAATGTGAAAACAGCGTGACCATGCGAAAGGGGTCTCTCGCCTCTAAGTGATGAATCTAGAAACAAACTATCACAATCTGCAGCTCCTCTCGGCTTTACAGCGCTTTAAAGCCAGTTTAAGCCCATTGTTTAGCTGTTTACTTTTTTGGTTTACTCGAACTGCTCTCATAGTGTTGTTTTAGGCCTCCGCAGGCAGCTTTTTTCTGTGAGAAAGCTCTATAAACCCACTGTACACTACCTGCTTAGCACCAAATAGCAGACAGACACAGTTAGTGAGAAGCTGGTGAACATAGTGGAGCATTTATGAGCTAAAGAGACAGATATTTCCCTCAGGATGATAATGTGCTTTGTACCCGTTGGACCTGTAAATAAATTAAGAACAAGTTTGCCGTATCAACTTAAGTAGTTAATGATATGTCAATGTTGTGTTCAGAACAAGAAGCTGTACTGAAATGCAACTGTGGAGATATACCTTCAAATACCAAGATAACAAAAAGTACGAAAAAGGCAACAGTTAAACCCTGACTTGGCCCAGCTGGGCCCTGACTAAACGCTTATTCTAATCTGACTGATAACACTTGAGGCGAAACATTACTCACGACACATCCCAAATGTTACGTCAGTAGTAATACTATTTGGTCTATTTGAGCACTTATGGCATTATTTAATCTGTCACACATATACGAGTGTGCGCTTGTTGCTTGACCTGCATTGCACAGTAGTCTTTTTCCTGTCGTCTCTTCCCACAACATGCGTTTCACATCACACTGCAAAGGCAAATCCTTCGGAGCATTGTGGCAAGTGCCAAGCGGTATCAAAGGGGTAATAATAGGAATTTGTCTATTCGGAGTTCACGGTACAAAAGTTGAAGCAGTGAATCAAAACAAAGCGAGCTCCTGTTCCTCCCATCGGAGGGCTTCAGATAAAGATGTGAGACGCCTCCAATTGACCTAGAGTGTTCTGGATCAATTCACACGAAGTGACAGGAGATTATCTCTCTCTCTCTCTCTCTCTCTCTCTCTCTCTCTCTCTCTTTCTCATGCCCTCATACATGTACACACTCTTACATACTGTACACTGCATACATGAATATCTCAGGCAGCATCTGATGAAACATTTTGCAATGTTCCCTACACATTAGTGCTGAAAATTTTGAGCTGTCAAGTAAATGTGTGAAAAGAAATTGCATAAAACATTTACTGCCATTAAACTACGAGAGCTTGTTCTGAACTTAATCAATAGCTGATAGCGTTCGGAGTGAATGTGAACATGTAGCTGACTCTGTATCTTTTGCTGCTGTATTGTGCTAAAACAGTAATGGCTCACTTAATTTGCCACTGTAGCCTCATATCTTCCTGATTCACTTTTAGAACTCACTGCTTCCTCTGTGCTTGTGCTGGCGCTCCTTATCTACCTCTGTGAAAATACCACATTGTAGCTGAAGATATTTGTCACAAGTACGGGGCGTTTTACTGATAAAGCGGAGCCAACTGCTGAGAGGATTTTGTTATTAGGTGATGCCATGCAGCTGTGTTTCTCACACAGCAAGGTGAAATTCAAAGAAAAGGAAAAAAGAATAAAGGAAAAGAGATTAACATGAATTTAACTCTTTATTCCCCCCATTTAGACATGATGTAATTTGTGTTATATACTTTTTTACATGATTGCTGAATTCCATTTAGCTGCTTCAGTTTTGGGGTCCTGGTATTGTGCATGCAGGCTCACTGTATCACCGTCATGTTTTACTGGGATGCCTGAATAGAAAAGAGCCATCATTAATGCTATTACTAACAAAAAGCTGAGGCTGATGGGAACGTCATTAATGTTGCAAACAACATAAATTAAAATTAAGATTTTAACCTGATTGTGAAGCTAGATGAAGTCAATGGTGCAAAATGATTACAGTCCTTCCTGGCGAGGACATGAATTCCTGTGTCCAAATACCGTGGCGATCTTTCCAATAATTGTTAAGATATCTCAGTCTGGACCGAAGTGGTGGATCGACTAACATCCACAGAGCGTGGTTGAAAATGTAATCGTGGCCGTACTACGTTTTCTTCAAAATATACTTGTTGTTGCAAATTGGTGAAACTATAGTACTCATTACATTACATTACATTTCATTTAGCAGAGGCTTTTATCCAAAGTGACTTACAATAAGTGCAGTCAACCATGAAAGTTCAAACTCAGAACAACAAGAATCAAGAAAGTACAATTTCCTCTAGAAAGCCAAACTACCAAGTGCTATAAGTAAGTGGCATTTAAGTTCTACCAAAGGTCTACAATCATTGTTTTTTACTCCTAGTATTGCTGCTTGCAGTGTTGTCAGGAACCGCTCCCCACTCAGAAGAGTTTGGTTGTAATGTCAGTATATCCATCCTCCAGCAGCAAAAGTCTACCGCAGTCAGTGAGCCACGGCTTGTGACGGCCAGCTGCGGACGACATGCTCAACTCAGACCGCAGAGCCCTGAAGCCCCGCCCCCGCTGCTGCAGAGAGCGCTGTTCACTTTTTTTATTATTTATATTATTAATACAGAATGTGTCGCGTGTCCAAATTGCACCAACTTCGACAATACAGACACACACACACACACAGACACACAGACACGCACGCACGCACACACGCACACACACACACACACACACACACACACACACACGCACACACACACACACACACACAGGCAAACAGGGATTCCTTGCTTTATAGTCAGATATAGATAGGTTGTCCTGTGCAGCACGTGTCAACTTTGTGAAATAACAAGCCTCCTCACCCTCACGCTGAAGCTCAATCGTGCTCTGTCCCCTGTCTGACTCACCCCAGAGCATTGCGGACGAGCCATGGAAACACACACACAAACACACACTTGCATTGCTGCGACTAGAGAGAGGTCATCCTTGTAGATTGTTTGTGTGTGTGTTTGTCGCATCTTGTCGGACTATCAGAGGTAGTTTACTGCACTGCTGCACTACCAACAGATGGCCATTACCATACTGTAGCAAACTCAACACAAGGCAGGGACCTCTCTCATTTTCAGAAGCAGAACCTCAGCCACATCGTAACACTATGATATCTGTGCTCTCCATAATCTATAATGAAATACCATAAATGTTCTTCCCTCTGCAGTAAAAATATAAGTTTATAGCTCATCGCTATTTATGAGCCGACGCAGCATTAGAGTGATTTTGGGGCCTGTTCTTCATCAAAACACTCAGCCTCAAAGCTGTCAGAACAAACTGTATGGCTAAATAGGATTGAAGGGACTGAGCCCTTTTAAAAGCTCATGTTCATCTCTTGGAACAGTGAAACTCTTAAACTCCCCACTGGCTTTTGGTGAAGAAGCGGGGAAGATGGGGGAAGAGAAGGGAAAGGTAAAAGGAAAACAATGGGAAATAAACACAAGCTTCTTTTAAAAAGCATGCATGCCAACAATGTGAACTTAATGCTGCACTTAACATGCAAAATTAAAATGTGCCCGCTTGTGTGTGTTGAGCGGGGATCAACAGTGAGTCTCAACATGCCCCCGAACAATCTCCCTCTAAGGGAGCCACTGGCAGAAAAAACTCTGGGCCGGTGACCAGGCCACAGATGGTGTCACACACAAACACACGCACACACACGCACACACACACACACACACACACACACACTGCCTGAAGGACACAAACCGTGCGCACCATATGACTCCCTCTAAAGCTTACCCCACCACCCCTTAAACCACAAACAGACTCCGAGGCCAACAGTGTGAGCCTTGGTGCTAGACTGCTTACCTACAATGCATATTCATTTTAGCTGGCTCGTCACTCATCACCTCCGCGAGCAATTCCTGAGTCATAACATTTGGAACGTACAGTGTTAGCCTTTTATTTCACATCATAGGAGTAGTTTGTTTGTAACTATATGCTTATTTTCTTTTCTTTTCCCTGAGAGTTTAACGAGATGATCTATACCTCTCTCATATCCGTGCATTAAGTATGTATCTATAGCCAAGAGAAGATTAGCTTAGCTTAGCATAAAGACTGAAAGCAGGGGAAAACAGCTCCTTCAAGTTCAAACCATAATGTAAAGACAGCAAAAAAAAATGTACCGACATATTTAATCTCTCAGCAATGAGTCATCTTGTGGAGATTATTCGCAGTTCAACTTTCACTGAGTCCCTGATGAGTCTCACATATGAGGCAAGGACTGTTGAAAGGTAGCGGGCATGTCACTTTGGAGACATTATCACATATTACAGCCACACACTGAGTTCCTTTACTCACGTGTGTTTTTTGTGTGCCGGGCCGTCAGGGTTCTGAGTGGCCCCACAGTGTAAAGTGCCATCTCGCCTGATTTGGCCACGCTGAGGTCAGGCTGAACATGAACACTGTGTTGTGCTGTGAGGCCACTCAGCATCATGAGGACACAGACACAGAGTCCAAGTGCCGGCTACTCAGAGCTCTCCAACAGATGGGATGGGACTACAGAGCATCATGTTTCCCAGTTTGTAGATTTCACTCATTTTAAACAGAATACCACGCCAAATGAATTAAAGTGTGACAATGTGTCATATATTTCTACTCCACGAACTGAAGCAGATCAAAAATCACTTGTCTCACTGTTAGTATTTCATTTGAATTGAAAGAAAAAATGCAAAAGCAATCTTTGTCTCAGAGGAAAATATCAGCAAATGCACTCACAGCTGTTTAATGTAATAATGCACGCATCAAGCTTTACTCCGCCATGCGTGGCTGCCTAATTTGTGTAGGTTGATTGTTCGTGATTGAAACATTCTCTGTCTGCAACTCGATGTCAATGTGTGTGCGTGTGTGTGTGTGCGTGCGTGTGTGCGTGTGTGTGTGCGTGCATCTGCATGATGTGTTTGCACTTGTGTGTTTGCATGCGTGAGTGTACGTGACTGGAAGGGAGATGAAGTGTGAAATGAAGTCACTGGAGCTAAGTAGAACTCGAGCACGGAGTAAAAACAGAGAGGTTACCACTGAGCTACTTTGGGGGCCTTTCGGGCCTCTGTCTGCAGCGTGTGAGAATTAGCTTCCAATTAGACAAATGAAATTAAGCGTTAGTAATCGTCCACCAAGATGCAGTGTGACAGAACCAGTGAGCTAATGAGAGGCAGGGATGGAAGCAGTTTGTAGATGTCTCAACAACAGAAACTCCTCGTATTTTACTCCAGAACTAATGGTACTTTGCAATCCAGCCGCTTCACCAGTTCACCCTCAGCTCTAGTGTAGCAGCAAGCCGTAATCCATCCCTGAGGAACATAGACCTGAGCGTGATACTGAGTGGTGCTCTACTATGTACCAGCCTCTCTCTCACAGCTTTCCTTTATGGATTACATGGGGTTTCGCTTCAACATTTCAGTGTTCTGAGTCTCTTAAGATGTGGCGCAGTGTAAAACTTTTCAGGAATTCCAAGATATTGTATACTTCTGATTCCCTCGCTTCGTGATGTCCTTTCAGCTGATTGTTCACGGAGCGCATGTTGGCTTTGTGAATGCTCATCGGTGATCAATAATTAAAGGTCTATAGGGTCTCAGTGAGTTAATATTCAGGTCTGTATCTTTTGCAATCCTTAGCGATACAAAGGCACACTCTCTAACTCCGCCTAGCCCCGCTGCTCCACCCTGCTCTTCTATTTGTATCCATCGCTTTGCTTTCAACTTCATAAGCTCTTGTTCTCTGCCCAATTCTAAAACAGGCCTGCCAACACAAAGGCAAATTCGCACAATGCGTGAGTACAACATATAACGGCATGCACAAACACTCACACTTAAACAACTTGTGAGTTGCCGTCCGTTTTTGACCACGTTCTCCCTCGCCTACCATCTTCCTGCCCTTTAGAGAATAGCTGCAGCCTTCATATTGAGATCTTAGAAAATTATGTCAGCCACTGTTTCTACTGTATCCTACTTTTTTAATATCTCAGAAAAGCCAAATTGAAACGAGGATACATTGAGTGTATGAAAGAGATAATTTCCTGTTACATAACTTAGATTTTTCCTGCATAGAGAAGACATTTTTCAAGATCATAACATTGTGCAAAATAATTAACACATCAAGCTGAGAATTACCAAACCGTTTCTCTTGTATGAATAATCATAGAGCAGATAGACCACTTTATCCATGCGTGAAAAAAATATATACGCTATATCTCCTACAGTTAATTGACTATGCGACTACTTTTTTGAAACAGTTGATGACAACTGAAATGAAACAATCATGAATGCCCTACTTTACACTTACTGTTCTAGTAATTTGATCCATTGTCGATACAAACATATCAATTAGGGCAGCTTTAAATCTCACTGTGCAAAAAATATCTGCAATCGGCTTTTTCGTAACAGATAAGGCAGCCTGAAAAGTTTTTATTTATTGTTTGACCTTGTATATAAAGTGCCTTTCTTATAAACTTTAATGGGTTATTCAAAATAAAACATGTTTCCATTTGACTTTTCATGTCCTAGCTGGTACCTCCCATAGGAAGAGTAGGCAACGGGTGTCACCTTTGCCTCATTTTGAATCAGGATGAAAAGTCTTTTTCATTTTCAACCCTCTTGACAATTGCACTAAAGTCTGATTTGTCTTGAAGATGTTTGATGTGCGATTAGTCTTCAGTGGGGTAATGCAAGATGCTTAGCTGATAGTTACATGTTTATCACTTTGTCCTGCGAGTCTCTCTCTCTCTCTCTCTCTCTCTCTCTCTCTCTTTCCAAATATGACCCTCTCCGGGGATCCTGTTTACAAATGGCTCCCGCTCTTCAGACTTTTGATGCTGAAAAGCTCAGCGCATGTTTTCCTGGCATCAGCAAGTGAAAACGCTCTCTCTCTCTCTCTTTCTCTCTCTCTCCACCTCTCCTCCTTGAATTATTTGCGAGGCGCGCTCTCTGTGGTGATGAAAAGTCTCTTGCAACCCAACGCTATAATTACATCTCAATTTGTCCATACTGCCATCCATCGTGGTCGCTGATAAACAGGCTGTTTGAGTTTGGAGCTGTTATTTTAATGAGCAACAGTCTCAGAGGAGATGTGAAGTGACTTTAAACGCACTTTGGGTTTCTTAAAAGTAACTGCTCCGCATACAGGACTCCTCCACAATGAATTGGTTAAATCATCTAGAGAAATCAACATGAGAGGATGCTATTACTCAGTTGTTTTGCCATTTTGTTTTTGGCCATATGCCACAAAACTGCAATTTGTTTATGCTATCAAAGAGTCGGCTTTCAGATCTAATGTTGACAATGTTACCTTCAAAATAACAAATATGACAGTCAAAATGTTCAATATAATAATGATATTACATTGTTCAAAGTATACAGTTTTCTTCCATTTTAAAACATTACATCTGAAGAGAATTAATATTACCGTGAACAAAACCCATCCGTCAAATAACTAAAGTAAGAGACTCCTGGTTATGTAAGAGGTCTGCTAACTCTGATGACACCAATAAGACTCAACACCAGCCTGCAGCTGTACACAACTTTCAGGCATCTGCACTCATTGATTTTGTCTGCAGGACCGACCAAACACCGTATATATAATCAAAGGCCAGCCGTTCTCAGCACAAGATGTTTTTTCTCAAGCGTTGGAAGACTAAACCCTTGTTAAAAGGGCCAAAGATTGTTGGACTACGATTTAAGTCCATTTCAGCCAGACGCGTAAGTCATTTGCTAACATGTTGGCCATAACAACTTCATGAGCTCATTGCTGTTAATTAGCTTGGGAATCATTCAAAAATAGCATTCTGTAGCTTTTAGGCAGGGGTGCTCATAGTGTATAATTTATTTATCTTAGTTATGAGATTGCGGCTTTTCCATTTTTGTTTGCCTGAGATAACCTTATATTCCCCACAAAAATAAAAGAAATGAACCATTAAAATCAGGCTTATATATGGAAATCATACACTAGGGAGAGTCAGTCAGAGCCAATATGTTTACTATTGATCCATGTTCCCTTTCAAGTTTTCTTTTTGGGTCTTTCAGGGAAACATTGGGCACACCTGAAGGCACCAAGGCAATACAACAGGAAGAGCCAACAGTGAACCTTTGATGTCGATAGAGTTGAGGGGAAATGCAGAGTCGGGAGTACTTTATGACTACTACCATGCAGCACTCATGAATACCCTGTATTACACATACTATAATAAATATGTTATTGATTGTCAATATAAATATATCTGAATATATATGAATGCAGCTTTAAACAGCAGTGTGAAGAAATATCACTTATTTTTGTAACAGATAAGGCATTAAGAAAAGATTATATTAATTGTTTGACCTTGTAAACAAAGAGCCTTTATTATGAAATGTAATTGGTTATTTATTTCAAATAAAACATGTTTCAGTTTTAGTTTTCATATATTAGCTGGTGTTTCTTATTGGAAAAGTAGGCAATGGGTGCCACCCTTGCCTCATTTTGAACCAGGATAAAAACTCTATTCATTTTCAACCCTCTTGACAATTGAACTAAAGTCTGATCTGTCATGAAGAAGTTTAATGTGCGATTGATTAGTCTTCAGTGGGGTAATGCAAGGAGCTCATGCAGCAATATTTGACCAAAATACTTTTGATCAGAATCAGATTTGTGTAACCTCCGTTCACAGCATATTTGGCATATCAATGAATACTTACGTTTGTCACGTCATTTGAAAATGCCCACGAGAGCTTTATATACGACGGATGCTTTCCAAAGCACAGAAAGATAGATTACCGAAGTTTCCAGGATGACTTGCAAATTGAAACCCTCAGATCGGTTGAAGGCAGACAATGAGTGTTCTCAGAGCTGCTGGGCTGTCATTACCTTCGTTTAGCTTACAGCTAAACAAGTCATTTTACATTCAGGCTGGCTATTATATAGCCAAAAAGACTATGTGGAAAAACACTATATGTGCAGAGAGTGGTGAATAACAGCCTTAAAGGTTCCTGTCAAAGGAAGGGTAATTCTGCCAGCCGTATCTGGAGCTGAGGTCTTCTGATGCATGCCTGAGGTTTTATTGGTTGGCTGCCGTCTGCTGCAGCCAATGTGGGGCTGCCTCTATCCTCACTGTCAAAGCTCTGAGGGCCTCCTTCCGTAACTTGTTATTCAAACACGTATGTTCTCAGCTCCCCTGAGGTTCTTGTGCGGTTCTTACTCTTTCTCTTTATCTGCCTGCATCTGTGTAGTGGTGTGACCCTGTCTTCTCCCTCACACATCAACACCCTGGGTTAGCTCCTCATGTCTCCGCTGACATAAACCGGCTTCCATGGCAAGCTTTTTCAGCTACAGGAACGGCAAACAGGGAAATTCTGATGTCAACGCAAATCCTCTGTCTAGTTTCATGGCAATGTGGTATGGCAGTGTGTGCAAAGGCGCTAACAAGACTGCAAAAGTGGCGCTAATCAAAAATAATGAGCTGCGTGTGTTGTCCCTGTACAAACTATAGCAGCGACTGATGCCATGAAGCTCTTCAAGAGCTTTATTTGGGATCCGTATTTAAGAGCTGATGGTTCACCGGCAAAGACATCCATCAGCCTGTAGACAAACACATAATTTCAGCTCCTGCAGAAATCTGAGGAGAAACACTGCGTGTAGTACAAGCCTACACACTGTCGCTGTCAAACTATTATTTTGTTTCTGAAGAAGCACATTTTAAGCAGCTAACTTACAAATTCAGAGCATATCTATGATTGAGGGATGGCCTCCACTTGGCTCTCAACATGGCGACGAATGGTTATTCTTTATACTTGTCATCTGTGTGGAGCTGCGAAATCAGACGAAATGATATACGGGCTACACATTCACCAGAAACTCCTTCAGCTCAGACCAGCTCGCCGTGGACAGACCCAGATCCGACTGTGCTGCTGACTTTGACCTGCGGTCAGAGTTTCGGGGGGAGGAGAGCTCCACGCCAGGCAGCACAGCCAAAATCAATACAAATTGAAAGTTTCTCTTTGTAGCTTTAATGCATCATTTCAAGACCTGTATAAGGCTCCTTTAGTATCCTTATAAAACTATGTGTGTTAGAGTTTAAAGATGTTCTTTCATATATATTCTAATGTCACGGTAATATTAAAACATATTTCTTCAGTAATTAAGTACTGTATGTATACACATTGTGACTTCAACTGTATCAAATCATATAGTTACATATGTTCTGTTGGCTCAACTGTGAGTTTGCAATGTTTTGCGCATATGGTATCACTATACTATATACTCTCACAGGTGGAGATGCAGCCGTCAACACTGAACAGTGCTGGTGGAATATTCAGAACACACCCAAATCAGGATTTCAACATTCAGCCGGTGGTGTGGATTAGAGCGAAGAGTTTTTTTTTTTTAGATTATTTTTTTTTGCTGTGAACACACACCGCTGCAAGATTATCTCCCCTTTCCGCCAGTTTACCACCGTGAAACTTGAGGCGTTTGTCTTTATCTTTGTGTTGTCTTTATCTCTGCCATGCCTGGGATTAGAAGCTTGTAGAGAAGAGGAATAGACAGGCCTGTGAGCAGTTAGCACATGTTTGAGATGTTAGTGTTTATGTGAGAGCCCTACATTATCAGTATGAATCTCGGATGAGGGCTCTCCATGTCAGCTGTATCATTAGTGCTCTCATATATGGTCTTCCGTTTGAAATCTGTTTCAAAAGGGCTTTCGTGTATTTCTAAGATCAACCTTGCAATTTCTTTACTATGCTGAAGCGATATTGAAAATGAGATTGCAAAGATGGTTATATAATTTATGACCTAATGCCTCATGGAGAAAACCATCCAAAGTACTGCTTTTAGAGTCTAAAAGTACATAAAGCAGTTTGGGTTGACAGTTGTCATTAATTTTCATGATTCTTTATTTTATCTCTTTAATTCGTGGAGTGGGCAGACAGGTACAGAGGGAACACACTGGGTTCACTCCATGGATGTATAAAGAGAACTGGATACAGCGTAGGAGGTGGTGCCCCGTTCATTCCTATGAAAGATGCTCAGTACTGCATGAAGCAAAAAACGTTTGTCTTAAAATGATAAAATTACCCAGATCTTCTTGCAGTCTTCCGCATTCATGGGCCCATAGAGCAGACACAGTAGCATTTCCTTTTACCCCGCCTCCCAGCCCTTGGTCCAGCCTCATTCTAGGGCTCATTCACATGAACGGGGGAAGAAATACAACTCAGAAGTCTCTCTCCAAATGCAAGTCTATGGGAAAAAAGTAATTTTGGGCCCCATGGCATCACCTAACGGACCCCGCAATTGTAATGCCACCGTTTGGCCACTATGTAAAAAGTTCATTTAAAGCCTGGCGCTTTCCCTCGGGGCTTGGTGCACTCGTTATGTATCTTAAGCAGTAGTGTAGCTGTTTGTACCAGAAGCGTATTTCTCTGCACCAGTCATCAAGCGATTCTGCTCCTCTGTCTTCTATAGAGCCAATCTCTGTGTTGTATGTGTGTATGTGTGTGTGTGTGTGTGTGTGTGTGTGTGTGTGTGTGTGTGTGTGTGTGTGTGCTCTCTGTTTAGACACAAATGACAAATTTCAGACACGACTGTCATATACAGTTCACTGATAAAAGCACTATTAAAATGGGATTGCAACAACGATTGCCATGCATTGCTGTCACTGACCACATATTGCACATGTACAGTTAATGAATGGCTGGTGAACAGTTTCCTCCCTCCTGTCCTTCAACAGTGCTATGTGGCTCTTTGCTAAATATCACCAAGCAAAACTTTTTTTTTTTACATTTGTCAATTAATTTTGTTGCACCAAAATAACACAGAAACCAAATGCGTCACCTCCTCCCCAGCTAATTTAATCGAATGGCTTATTACTACTGACTATTCTATCCCTTCTGCAAAATATATTGTATAAAGGAAGAAGCATTTGTAATGGATTTGCTCTTGATTTACAGTGTCATTTCTTTAATGACATGTATCAGGTTTGAAGTTAACCAAAGCTTCATTAAGTGCCTTTCTCCTGCATGTTTTCGTATGAAGTTCACTTGTTGCTGTACCTTTGGCTTTGTGCCATTACTCCCTTACAATATAATAAAAACAAGTCCAAAGCTATCTTACAATTTCTGTCAAAGAAGGATTTAGTAGACTGTTGCTAACCTTGGAAAATAAGTCACCACTTATTGAAGCTACTTCACTATAACAGTCTTGGAGTGGTGATGCTGATCGGTAGCTTTCAGTAAGAAGCACTGAATTGAGTACAGCGCTAATAACATAGCAACAGATTTCATTATAGCTCAACAGCACAGCTAATGACTGCAGGTCAGAGGACAGTGGGGCTCCTGTCCTTTATTGAACCAATCACTGAACAGCAATGACACTATTGAGGGCGACATCCCTCTTTTGTCACAGGGCCATAATATTTAGGGGCAAAGCAGTAATCACCTGCTGTGGGAATTGAAGTGGAACTTGAAATGAGCCAAACATGAGCATGCAAACAATGTACCAGTGGAAAATAAATTGTGTTTATATACTGCGACTGTCTGCTCTTTGTGGTGATTCACAAAAATCAAAACCACCTCAACAACTTTTTGGGAAATGTGCGATTTTTTGCCTACTCAGATACAAACACATTTCTGACCCATGATAACTCTAATAACCCACAATAACACTGCTAGTTACTATGACCATGAATTTATTCTGAAAAATCGCAGCCATTCAGAAAACTGCTCAACACGCACATGAGCAAGAAACGTTTTTTAGCGTGCAGGTTTGTTTCTGCCCACTGGCACACCAAAAAAATAAATTCTATGCCTTTACGAATACAAAACTTCCATTCATAATACAAAGAGTAATAATTGTCCTCTCAGCAGTTTTACAGACAGCTCTTTCAAGGGTCGCAGGGATTTTTTTGTTGTTGCAACATGTCTTTAAGGTTGAGGTCTAGATTTAAATTTAAGAGTGTAGCCGAAAGTGTTTGCAGGCTCACAAAGATAACAAACATGCTGCAAAGGAACACTGTACACACACCTGTCATTGTTTAAGGCTGTTTGTCACAGCTTGGATACACTTCAGCTATTACAGGACCTGTAAACACTCTTCAAACTGAATGAAAGATGTTCTTCCTTAAAGACATTTCCATCAGACATGTCTCCCTCTCTGTTTCTCTCTCTTTCTCTTTCTCACACACACACACTTTCTCACAAAGAATCTGCAAAAGCCTAAATCATTCAATATATTTGAAAAAATAAAAGATCCATATAGAACCATATTAGCACACTGAATTCACTTATGATCATTGATACACACTATATAGACATTAAATAAATGTTTTATAACATCTTACAATGGGTTTTTAAGCAGATATAAGGATGTATTAATGTATTTGTCATCAACTATAACTCTTTGTGGGTGCAAACATAAATGGAGGGTGCCCTATGAATATATAATGAATGACAATACAGTAAAACACAGTTGTGATAATGTATAATATCTTATAGGACAAGTTATAATAGTAGGCATATACTGTACATTAATAAGCACATACAAACTACATCAAACATGTGTTAAATGTTCAAGTAGTGCTTTTAAATGCTACATTTATAGGTTTTAAGTAAAGTATTACCAGAAACACAAGCAAGAAATGGTACATTCCTTTGTAGACATATGGACCAATGGACAGTGGAAGCTTTTTTTCTCATCTGTTCTACATGCACCAAGTTTTGTGAGTGGAGACAACAGCTTCGCTCCACTTTTTTAAAAACTTACCTGCTTATTTTGTATTTTTGCACATTTCTAATTCAGTTGGAGTTATCGCTACTGTATCATGATTAGATCAAAGCTGCGTTTAGAGCGATATCTGTGGTTGTGACAGGCCAGCAGGTGTTCGGAGAGATGACGACGCACCAGAAAAGGGCAAACATTGTCCTGACAACGGTGAACAGCTGGTCTGGGGTGTGACACCTGTGTGCCCGCCCAGCGTTATGTCGCAACCCTCCGGTACAAACTTCAATCAGGCTTCGGCAGCTGAACCAAAGACGTTAGTGCAAATGCTAATTGCGTCTGTCACAAATCACTGGGCCTACCTGGGTGAGAGGATGAAGCATGGATTTCGGAGGGCGGGAGGAAATGGGTACGGTATCTGCGCATCCGTCCTCGTCATTCATTCTGCAAGGTGAAGCGTTTAATCATTGGCATCTATCTTACCTTGCATTTGTTGCACAGTTCAAATGACTCCGTGTGATTGGACGTTGAAATGTCTGCGGCAAACGTCAGGCCTTGGCAGGACTCAGCAAGATAAGAAGGTAAAGTCAAAATGCCAAAATGACACAGAAATTGTCGGATTCGACTTTGTGTTACACCCAGATCACAAGCTGTATTGTTTGAGGGGGAGGGAAATGATGTGGTGTCCTGGTAAATTATCAAAACAGCTTTCATAGCAGATCAGTCACGAACAGTATGACACAACTCTACTCAGCACATCATAGTTTCATTAAACACGTTTAGAAAATAAATCACCTTGCTGACAACAAAATTGTTAATATGTTGGAAACTTCGCGTCCTTAGGTCATGCTGAGTGGTTGCTTAGTGATTGTGAAGATTACCAGGTGACGGATCGATCACAAGTAAAGTTTCTTAGCAACAGAAAGTGTGTGTAGGTGTTAATGAGCATTTACTATTTCAAATCTTGTCTTCATCACAAATAATGTGGGAGCTATTTGTGTCCAGGAGATTAATTATACAGTCTCTCTTCAGCGTGATATAAAAGTTTAAAAAAAACATTCATTTACAATTGTTCCTGGTAATGTAATGCAGTAGTTCACTTTTAACTTTCGTATCGGTATGTGTGAAAGGACTTTTCAAGTTCCAACCCATGCTCACTTCTAATGCGTCAAATACTGCAGCTTGGTCAGTGCTCCCCGGCGCCTGATACGGACTCACGGAGGCAATCTTTAGCCACCCACCCGACTAATAACTACAATGTAAACTGCGGCTTCCTTATTACAGTCTCAGAGCAACTGATGTAGTAAAAAATGCAAGATAGTCCACACAAGGCGGGCGGGAGGGGCGGATGGTGAAAACAAACACAAAAAAACACAGAACTTTTGTCCCAGAGATCGTTGTTCGTGTCGTACAATCTGACTTATTTTTGCAACTGGAGGAGTTGCCCCCTAATTAGAGCGAGTGCAAGTTTAAGGCACTTCTGCATTGACTGCACTTTTAAAAATATGAGGTTGTCGCCTGTTTGTGTCCCTTTTGCGAAACTAAAAGTAAACCTTGACATTTTGTCACTTCAGTCGTTATTCACATGAGTCATTAGTCATGTGAGTCATTAGCGTTGCTCCTCACGTTGTTAGTCATTCAAGTTATGCTATGCATGTAATGAGCGTATATTGACCCTCGTCCCTGACACGTCTAAAAATATAACCGAGAGGGGATACCTAGAATATTATAGTTTGAAGCTTTGGAGCACTGACCAAGGTGAATGTGTTGCAAGTTCACATTCATATTATGAAAAAAAAAGAAAAAGATATTAAGTACCAACATGCATCTGTGCAATTTAGCCAGATTACACTTGCAGCTGCTGTAAGGTCGTGTAATGGCCGTGTGGATCCACTGCTCTTCAGTTAAAGCTGTGGATGAAGAAAGTTCAGAACTTTCCATAGTCTTTGGATGTTGCTCATGTGACATTTTATAAGGTAACACTGTTTGGCCCAAGCTCAGTCTGAATCTGGAATTGGCTTCTGTCTTCCATTCACTTGGTATGGCAGCACAAACCACAGAGTGAGTCCAGAATAAGAGACAGGGAGCAAATTAAGTAATAAAAAACACTGATAACACTCGACACTCTCTGGATGCTTACAGAGAACCTCCACTCAACTGGAGTGGTGTTTCAACACATTTCTCAGCAGGCTTTTCCCTGCCCTCCTGTGAGGCTGTCAAGTCATGCACAGCAAACTCTTTCCCTTAATTCTCCCCAAAGCCTATTTGAGATGTGAATTACACAATTTGTTGCAATATGTTTTGCATATCCTATCCATGAAGAGATGAATGAGTTGAAATTAGACTCTGCCAGTTGTTACCAGATATATTGTACTGGCAGTGTAAGTCTTGTTTGGGTCATTTTACAGTATGCTAATCTCAAAATCTGTTATTTAAATGACTGAGCTTGTATTGCTGCTTGGGGCAAAAAGCTGACATACAGCCCTGACATATTGTCAGCTTATTATGTCGCTACGGCTAACATGTTAGAAACCAATATATTCAGACAGAACAACATTAGCATTAATTTGGAGTTGCGTTTCTGACCACTAGACTATATATATATATATATATATATATGTGTGTGTAAACCGACACAAGAGTTGCTGCTCTCCTTTGAAAATAAAGCCCACCTAGAACCAGGAATAGTACCTCACTGAACTGGCTACAGTATTCTGTCCAAACAGTCTGAAATTACAGGACACACAATGTTATTATTCTGAGGACTGTAAATAGTCTTGTCTATTTAGCGTCCTCTAGCTGATGAAATGATAAAAAGGATTAAATTGTCGGTGGGTTTTGCAGTTCAAAACACTCACAATAAATCTGTCCAAAAGACAGAGAAGGGCCTGTCACTGCAAATTGATTTGTGGGCATAAACTGCAGAGGTTTTTCTCAGATTTGATTCTCTATTTACTGCCCCCCTTCTTTTTTTTTTTGGTTCTCCTCCAGCTGTCCATATCCTTTGCTCCTTGTCAGAGCTGACCAGCTCAGACGATCTCTGTTAAATGCTGAGGGATCATCAGTGACTGTGGTGAATTCCCTCATCTCCACCAAACCATCTCCGCCTCCCAATGCCTCCCAGAGTGTCGCGGGCAGATACCACACATTTTGAACACACAAACATCTGTCGTTATTGTGTCTTAAGTACACACCCACATGGCTGGAAGAAAGGGAGATATGAGGGAGATAAAGAGGGAGGAAGTGCAGTCTGGCAGAGAATGTGTGAGCAAGGACAAAGAAAATGGTGTGCACAGAGACTGGGGGAAGAAAAGAAACAGTGTATTGAAGAGAGTTAATGGTGAGAGAAGTTGAAGAGATTTACAAAAGTAACCTGAGAGAATTGCAAAATGGGTTGAAAATTTTCAATATCCAAAGAGGGAAACATTCCTTGCAGCAGAGTGTCCATACTTTCAGTATATGAATCCAATGCAATTCTTTTTACTGTTTTCATAAGGTTGCAAGGTCTCTTTAGTATACCCACAAGGCTTCTTTGTCAGATATGTGTTTTAGTTTAGATGCTTGGGTAACTTGGACTATCTCACACCCATTCACAAGCATGGAACACAGAACTCCAATGATCCAGAGGTGTTTTCAGCTCCTTGCCCTATGGCTGTTAAATCACACTTTCTTTCCACAGCTGTGGATTTAACAATGCATATGTCTTTGCCCAGAAACTGGTGAGGTATAAATACTTGGCTGAAGGGAAATTTGTTCCTGCATGTTTTGGGCTGTTATAGAGCAAGAGTTTGTCAGGGTTTTTGCTTTTCTACAAATGCATATTTCAGATTATTTAATTGTGCGCCTTTTGGCAGCTGCTACTTAGTTTCAGTGCATGTTTGGAATAGGTGGCAGACCAATTGCATTGAATGAAAGAAGCATCACTTTTATAGTGTTTTTTTTTTTTTTGTTGTTTTCAAAAGCAAAAAGCCATAAACAGATGTACAGTATAGTATGCATTATGTCAAGGGTGTGCATTGAGTCTCCTTTGATGTTTTCTGGCTAATAGATCTTATTACTTTTCAAATCCTGAATGGGTACAATTAATGTATGAGTGAAACTATAGAAGGAGACGTCTCAAATGATTTTATTGTACTTTTTGGCAAATTTGGCTATGTGAAGTATCTGGCAGATTTTGTTGGAAAATTGTGGGAATAATCATCAGTATCAGTTCGGAGGCACACCAAGCCGGCATTCATCTGTTCAGCCATGTTGTGTTTTGCCAACATATTTAACTACAGATTTACAAGTACGTCCTGCAGGCTCAGAACGTTGTGGCTAGTCAGCAGTCAGCTGCCTCTCAGCTGTAGCGTTTGTGGTGTGTTCAAGCACACAGTAACAAAATATGTGTTACAATGACAGCCAGAACATCAGTTGCTCTCTGTTTGGTTCTTTGAAGTTGACTTGACTAGCTCCCATTTCTCATCAGAATCCAGTGTGTCATGGGGCATGCCGTTCAAGCAAAGATGTAGAAAAGTAAGCATCCAAATGAATTAATTTTTTGCTCTCAAGCAAGTTGTGGTATTTTAAATAGGAAGCCTAGGCTAAACATCATTCTAAATTAAATATTTTTTCATTGATTTTCAGCAGTGATTCACCCAGAGACGCCCAGAGACGGACACCTTTTAAATTGTTGGGGATTTTTAATTGCAGTACCGTGGTTGGTCTCTGGAATAAAACGGCAGAAAGGTTTACTACTCCAGCTCTCTTGATATATCCAACACCCTTAACACTGACCACCTATTATAAACTGGACAGTCATAAATCATCATAAGCAGTCATTAAATTACATCTAATAAAAATAAAAATAAATCATCCCCACTCCTTGTTGATAAACAATCTTTAAAAATGCTTCCTAATTTAATGATATTCTCCGTCAAGTGTGAACACACCTGTTAAAACCTGAAGAAGTACCTCCTGTTCAGTTGGTGTACAGTGTTTCTTTCTCCTCCTGTTGTCTGTCCTCCCCCCTTGTACTCAGGGGAGGTCAAGGGTTAGCAGTGTTGGGTCAGGACATGGCCACTGTATTTATGGCCTCCCTACGGTCCCTGCTTTAATATGTCAACACAAACGAGGTAGGATTGAGTGTCTGATGACAGGGGACATTTTTCACCGCTCCCTCTACCTCCCCTCTGTCCCAGTGTTCAAGGTCCAGACACGCTTTTCTGGCCTGTGAAGGAATCCATCAAGGACACAAAGGTGCTCCCAGCAGACACTTTTTTTTTGAGCAGGGGACATTTTAAAGGGCAAACCGAGAAAAATAGCTGGTTCACATGCTCACCAAAGTAAGAGATGATCAATCTTTCATCAGCGTTGGAACTGACTTTTCATTAATGGAGTCCCATGGAGTTTCAACTAATTACTAGACTAAGAGTCCCTGTGGAATATTAATTATACAAACCCAGACTAAGCTGCACATCCATTTCTTAATGTGCCTGCAAAAGATAGGTATGTGTGCGTGTCGGGCCACCTGTGTGTCTGAGGTTGTAGCGTGTATGAGTGTGTGTGAGGGTTTATGTAAGACAGCTTAATCTTCCCTCTATCTGCCCACATTGATGTACTTCTTTATCTGTTAACCCCTCTTGAAGCTCCCAGCTCTGATCAGGTTTAATTATATTAGGCAGTCGTATTTGATAAGAATAAAATCACCCCCTCTTTACCCTCAAGCATTAATTCTGATGCAATAAGTCAGAATGATATCTGTTCAGCTTTCAATACACATTTTGCTGCCCCTGGCGATATTATTTGATATATATAATCTGTATGCATTTATCTACCTCTGGGTCTCTGTCTCTCTCTTCAGCCCTCCACAATAGATGCTGCACTTAGAGCACTACAGGCCACTGATGTTAGGAAGTCGATAACTGAAGAAGATTGCATCCTTTCTTCCAACGTTTACAGTATGTGTACCAGCCAGCAATAACAATTTTCTCAATTACATCTCGCAATAACACACTAAGTAACATTGTTCCTTTAGATTTATCAAAAGCCTTTGATACAGTCTATCCAAACTTCTATGACCCACATACTAACAAAGTGTGCTTTTATGATGGAAGGGGATAGCTGGTCACAATACAACACAGTTGGTTGGATACATTCATGTATACATGCGTTTTATGTCACTGTGTGTTGGAAATCGGTTCGTAAGAGAGAGAGTGTGTGGTCTTCTTCCACCCCTTGATGTACCAATACAGGTTTTGGTATTACAGTTTGAAATTATATATCCCACTCACATATTCTATTTACTCGCAAACATGTCATTCAGGATTTTCCCACCAAAATATAGACTCATACAAAAGTAATACCAAAGTGATCCCTCTCATTCATCAATAGAAGTGTGTGTATCTGCAGAGACCCTGCCCTCTGCCTCCAATTTCTTATTTTCTTCTTATTTTGCTGTGTTCAACATGTTTCAGGGCGTCAGCCTTCAACATTTGAATGGTGTAATTACAAACAGAAAGCGACAAATCCAGCATAGTATGCCTTTAAACATGTTCCACGTTAACTTCCATTTTACAAGGATTTTGAAAACAGATTTAAAGCCCCAAACACTCTTCTGCCTGTACAAAAATGTTAAATCTGCTTCACAGCTTGGTTCACTTTTAATTTGTTTCACAAGGTTAGGGTTATTCCTTCAGCCAACGAGTAACCACAAGTGACATAATGTCCTTGATCATCTTGTAAGTCACATCCCTAAAGCGGACCCAAATTTTTTATATATATATAAAATTGGGTCCGCTTTTATATATATATATTTATATATATTTATATATATATATTCAGGACAGGGAGGACAGACAGAGAAATACAGGGTCGCTCTACTTCCCCACCCCCCTCTTTCATGTCTTTTCTGATTAGTATACGATATATATATATATATGTATGTATGTATGTATGTATGTATATATATATATATATATATATATATATATATATATATGAAGAGAGAGAGAGAGAGAGAGAGAAAAAAAGAGATTTATATAATGAAATGGTTTAAAAATGGACTACTCTGCAGTGGATGGAGAATTTTCCAAACCGACAGGACAGATGATTTACCTGTGGTGTTTTGGACATCTGGTGCCTTGTGGTGTTTTTTCTCAACAGCTACACTGAAGTTACTGGGGTTTGGTGCGTCTCACACACACACACACACACACACACACGCACACACGCACACACACACTCTAAAGCACTTACTGTTGAACTGCAGTTTGTTGAAAGAGACCATGCTGTTTTACTCTCAGGTGGTTTGAGGAATTAAACTTGCTGCCATCTGGTTTAAAAGTACCTGTGCATGTGAATACACATGCGCATACACACTTTTAACCGCTCTGTAATACATTGGAAATAAACCCTTGTGCGACTCGGGATTAGAGACGTGTTATGGCGCTGGAAGGTCTTCAGGCTCCGGACAGGGAGGTCATTGATCTGGGGTGGCAGCCCTGTGGTCAGCCTCCTCTCCAGGAGTGTGTGTACAGAGACATACAGGGTCTCTCTACTTCCCCACCCCCCTCTCTTCATGCCTTTTCTGATTAGTGACGGTAAAAATTGACTTTCTGTCTGGTCACAGAATGATTCGTGCACATTCAGTGCATTAGGTTTTACATCACCGTGATGCTGGGTGGATTTAGCATTTCAAACTTCTCTCTTGGCCCCTGTGAGTCACGATTGCTGCTCCAATAAACAAAGGTAGGAGTGGAGGCTGCTGCACAATACTAAGGCCTGATGGATAGAGAAACAACTGGCTCACCGTTATGTACACTGACTGGATTTTTATCTCCTCATCCATATATTGTGTATTACAAATAGATTCTTTATTGTTATTGCTTAGCAATGCTTAGAAATACCAGGTATATATATATATATATACATCACTGCATTAGTCATAATATATGTGGGGGCTTCTTGAAAGAAGTGACTAAATAAGATAATCAAACTAATTATTTTAATATATAAAACAGTTTTTCCTTGAGTAAAAGATACATTCTGAATTTATAGCATTATGCTCTAATTTTGCTTCTTTTCTAAACCAAAAGGTCTTTTTATCTCAGTTTAATTTGGAATCTTCTGATGCATATGCCAAGGTAATGTCATGATTAGCATATTACCAGTCACCTGACCAAAGTCAACACCCTGTTTAACAGTTGGGCCCTTGTCTTCACTTGACTTCATGGCATGATGTCTCTAGCTCCTCCATTTTCTCAAAACTCAATTTAATTACAGTAAATCCGCTTTCACTCCCAATATTAACCTGGTTTGAACGGTAAACTGGTCGTGAGCCTCACGTCTCACATGTGATAATGTTTTCACAGTGAGACCAACGTTATACATAAATTTCTGAAGTTGACCCATTTCAACTTTGTGTAACATGCAGGAATCAACATTCAAAGGAGGGAAGTGGCAAATGATCTGTAGTTGCAGTGAGATAGACACGCAGATTATCGGCACACATAAAAAAAAACAATTTAAGCGCTCATGTGATGTCACCACGTGATGAAATACATCTTCTATACAATTTGTCTGCAAGTTCAAGCAAGTGTTGCTTTATAGCGTACTTTTATCGTTCTCAGTTAGCAGTGCGAGCCTGATGCTAGTTTTATTACTGTCAAAATGGCTGCTAAGTGCCAAGCATGTTAGCACCTCACTAACCTTCGTACTAAAGTGCTAAAGTTTGTGTGTAACATCCTTAAAGTCTCCTAATCTGCCTCACACGCTGGGGCAATTTTATCGCAAATGTAAGACACAGGGCTGAAGGAGTTTGGTGCGGCTGAGTGATTAAAATATGATTATTATTGGGGTTGTTGGATGCAGCTGTGTGCCGGCAGCACACTGGCCAGCGTTGTCCCACTGAGGTGATGCCCGTCAGGAGCATAAGGGGTGAGCAACCCATTAAAGTGCTGCTCAGATTTACACAGCAGTTAAAGCCAAACCGCAGGTCAGAGCCAAGTGGGCTTTTTGGAGTGCATGTACAAGCATAGACACGCACAGCAGCATGTCAGCATCCCTGCCTTCCACAGCCAAGTGTGTGCTTTACAGACAAGAAAAGGTCAAACATTGAAACTGTGGAGGCAGAATGGGGATTTTTGATGCTGGAGAGCAAGGTGTAGACAACAGCTTACCTCTTTTTCATCTCCCTCGTCCTCACCCTGTCGTGCATCACCGTGTATATCGGTAAAGAGAGTGGGATGCTGATTCATGCTGGCAGAAAGGGACCAGGCAAAAGGGAGGGAGAGACAGAAAGAGAGGAGGTCCTAAAATGGCTCTGAATGTGTGAAAAAGTACCCTGCCAATACTGGCCGTAAAACTTAAGCGACAGCAGGCACAAACCCATGAATCAGAGTGAGACAGGATTGTAGAGTTCAGTATGGCAGGGACAGGTTCCAATCAAACCAATACCTAACCTTCGGCGTGGCTAGTGACTGACATGAGGAGATCTATGGAGCAGGAAATGTTACGGGGGAGTGAATCATTTTCTGCTGGTATAGCAGTTTTATCTCTGTTAGCAAATGTAAACCTTCAGATGGATTAGGAAGAGAGAGAAAACATAAAACTCATGTGGCTTTGTCTCGCCGGCTGGTTATCAAAACCCATATAAGTGTGTGTAGATTTGAACAGAACAGTCTTACTGTAGGTAACATTGAGTGTGAAAGCTGCACCGTTGTAGACTGCTCACAGACTCAGTTTCAGATCAAATCTCACACATCATTTTCATTCTTCCTGTGGTGCAGGGTATAGCGCATCTATTGAAAGAACCACCTCGGGTAATTTGATGATGAAGTGCATATAGATTAATGTTGCTGTTGATGGAGCACCCAGTGGGAGTGCGATTGTGAGGTGTTTCCAACAGCTTGCCTTCTCATCTAAATCTTTTGAAACGTCCTGCAAGCCCACAGGGAGACAGGAATATACAGCCTGCCAGAAGAAGACAATAGAGAATGGCTACAAGAGTTTCATCTCAGCAATCTCTGGCTCACTTTGCGCTTTCTGTCAAGCCGAAGCAGAAACATATTATTTTCCTTCTCTAAATCATGAAGAAATCTGGCTCCACTGGACAACGTGGGACTTACAGTATGTAGTATATAATGTAACTTATTTCGACATATTTTGACACCCCTCTCGGACTGACACAGTGACTCAACCTCTCAATTATGTGAATGGGGCACCGCTCGTCTTTCTGACCTGATTTGGTGAACCTCGTCTTGTCACTGCCCAGGACTGTATGAACACGAGGTTCTGCTGAGGATGGAATGTAACTGAATGTTAATGATGTGTTTAAACCCAACCGCCTGACTGAGGCATCGAGACAAACAGAGACAAGTTCGTAAGCGAGGGCAGTGGTCTAGTGGTGCCTGGAGAAGTGGGTATCAGGACCCAATTTGTTTGTTTTTGAATCAGCGCGTCCAGCAAAGGATAACCGCCCTGTGTTATAAACAGTTAAAAACATGTAGGAGTACTCTTGCATGTCACCGTTGCCCCGATGGAGAATCGCGAGGTCGTTTGTCACTCTGAATTCAATATACCAACGGACATATTTTGTTGTAATACTTGATGTTAAACCAACACGGCAGGTATGAGAGGGAGGATTTGAAGGAAAGTTCTGATGACCAACCAATCGGAGACATTTCAGCCGTTGTTTACGAGAAGATAATATCTTCACCGGTTGTTTTTGCATATATTCACGTGTGATTGTATGCATACTCTGTATACACCACTGAGTGAGAGGGAATAAGAGTTTGAAGAGAACTGGTACGTAACACTTTTTGGTTCTTGCATGATGTTGCTCTATATTTTGTTGATATTGATGTGTTACAGGAAGTATACATTTGCAGACTCACGATCAGTGATGGGTAACTTTACTTTTACAAAACATTTTTTACATTAAAAAGTTACTGCCATTAAAAAGTAACTCGTTACGTTACAGCGTTATCCACTGAGAAAAGTAAGTACTTTTACGGTACTATAGAATGAAAAATGCCTTTGCTATTTCTTGCACATGTTGTTATATTGTCCCAGAAGGTGTGGAGCTAACTGTTCGCCAACCGTTTGAATGTGTCGACTCAGCCGTTATGAATGACCGATGCAATATCCCCTTTACAGCTCTTTATTATATCGAGGTAGCTAACCACTACCACTGTTCCCTCCATCCCATAGGGATTATATTAGGATGGAGACTCGACAGTTGATATTGGTAGCATCTCCTCAACCACGTTAACAAATACAAGCTCGTTAATTTCTCTGGGAGTGACGGCTGGAAATCGTTGCTGTTTCTGAGCTATAGCACAGGTGTTACCCCGTAGATATGTGTTTCCCCCTGCCTTTAAATTATCTCATTTATTTTATTATTTGTATTGTTTTATTCTGTGTGTATAATTATGCATCTTTCACCAAGTCAAATTCCTTGTATATGCAACGTACTGTACTTTGCAAATAAACGATTCTGATTCTGATTCTGATTCTAAACCTGAACCGTACCACCGAGGGGGGCGCTATCATTTCAACAGGAGGGGCAAACTATTCAACAGGGAACTGACTTTGACACAACACCGGCATCAATCTCCTCCTTGATGCACCTCGCCACCCACCAGTGTTGAGGAGTTCAAATTTAGTGGAGTAAGTGGAGTTCTACACCGCTGACAGACGCTTATCCCCCAGGCACAATTTGCATTTCTCTGTGATGTCCTTGTAACGGATGGCTGATTTGAAGACATAACCAAATACCTGATTACTTGACTTGCAAACTTGTTACGACAAAAAAAGTAATCTGAGTACTGTAATATTACTTTGCTAACGCGTTACCCCAACACTGCTCACAAGAGAAATCTCAATATTTTCACAAATGTTCACTATAAATGAAAAAAATATCTTTACACAGCTTTGAATAGTGGCTGTCCAAATCATAACCTTTCCTTAATCTTCATCTCTGCCGCGTGTCTGTGTCTCGGCTTGATCTTTATTTGTAGGCCATTAGTTTTGATCAGTGTGTGACACATAGACAGACTCCCTGTTGTTAATTCATGTGTCATCACATACAATATGACCTTAATGTCTCAGCTACTCAATGTTTTACATTCCAAACATGAATTGTCTCCTGGTCTCTTGTATTCCTGCTGTGGCTTTCTGAGCATAGCATTGATGCAGTTAATGAGAAAATGCACAGCAGGAGAAAGACAGAAAGAATTACAACTTGCTGGCCTAGATTAGAAATCTATAAACAATCCCTCTAGAAGCAGCAAGACTTCCTGTTTTCCTGACACCAAAGCCAGCCTTACCCTTGAAAAGTGAACAGGAGGAATAAAGCAATTTATTCACAAAGTTGTTCTGTCGTCTTCCTCTCTCCTTCCTTACCCTGCCTCTGATGACTTAGAAATTACCTTGAATTGCTAACATTGTGTGTTAATATAGCGTATAATGTGACACTAAATATGCAGATCTGTACAGCACAACACCTGATTTCACATCTGAGTGTCAAAGTGCCATCTGTGGGGTCACCTGTTGGCCCTGGTCTGATGTCACGGCCAGCGCCGGGCAGAAACATGGGAGAGGAGGGAGAGGTAACAAGAAACTGTGAAAGAGAAAGAGGAGGAAGAGAGGTCAAGACACTTACCCCGATATGTTTGGTTACAAATAGGGGGCTCAACTTATCAAAGCAAATTTAGTTTGCACTGAGAGAAAGTACAAATACAAGAGAAGTTTGTTGGGAATAACTGAGTGGATGGATAGTGAAGAGGAGCAGCGATCATTTGCTAAAATCTATACTGAGCTGCTTAACCTGGAAAGCTGCATGAGCGACTCACTAAAGCCTCAGAAATTAGAGACTGCTACTGAATCGAGGAGTCGCGGTAACTGCTACAAATCGTGTTATTAGTGTGTTCAGCATTGCATGAGTTTGACGTCAACGTTTATTGTAGAAACTGACTCCAAAATCAAACACATACATATATTTCCATTATCACCATTATATATGTATTTCTTCTACGTTCATTTATCGTGGCGACTTTTTGACACCTGGCAACTGCTTTAAAACGTCTGGATATTCAATCTGCCTCACTGCATTGCTGTCAAGAATAATGATCGAACAGAAGAAGTAAGAGTGAGAGGAGGAGAGCATCTGAGCAAACGTTTATGAGGGGGCACATCTGTGTGTGTGTGTGTGTGTGTAGGTGTGTGTGTGTCTTGTGTGTTGTTTCTTTACCGTGTGGGAAATTGGATGACAGCATGTTTGTCACTGCAGTCGCACTCCACTGCTCTGGAGTGGCACTGCAGATGGATGTCTCTCAAATGCTTCAGTGAGCGTGCCAATCCACCAGCTCAAACAGATGCTAAATGCAGATATTAGCTGTAACTTGCCTAACTTTGGTGATCGAGGAAACACCTCCTCAAGCTTTCTCGTAAGGAATACTCTCATAACGGCCTGATCTCCCTCCCACGGCGTCAAATACGGTTGCTTTGGCAGTGTCTCGCGGTGCTTTGATATGGACGCACAAGGCCCACTTTAGTGTCTGTATGAGACACACCGGGGTTCCAACTGACTCCTGTGTAAATCATAATATCAAGAGTGAGAAGCCCTCTAAGGGTGGGTGGGAGCGCGGTTGGATGAGTCAAACAAACAAAGGATTGTTCAGGGTACCTGCGTTCATGTCCCGTGTGAAACCTAAAGTTGAGTGGTTTATACTGATGACTAAAATGTCAGTTTTTATGGGTGGCTGAGGTCAAAAAAAAAAGTTGCCTCTTGAAAAATAAAAATAAAGACTTTTTCGAATATTTTGGCAGCCTCAGTTTCAGGTCCAGACAGAGTCTCTATCACCATGGCAGCTGACAAAAACACCATAGGGTAGACGAGAATCAGAGGAGAAAATTTCATTCATTAAAAGAAATTGCCATCGTAGGCGGGAAGTAGCAGTGAAATGCAGTGATGTTTCACAGTTACAGTTGCTCTATTATAAAAATGATATATTTTAAAATGATATATTATAAAATTACAAGAAATTGATATAACTTCCTTTTCATCCAATCAAATAATCATTCACAGGTAAATCCACAGGTAGCGAGATAACTTTTGCATTATGTTCAGTGATTTGTGATCAGGTGACACCGAAGCATTAAACAATGCTCTACAGTGACTCCAAATGTATTCACTGTCAAGTGTCTTTTCCTGAGCAGCCGCAGGGCCGTCTGCATTAGCATGCTCCAAGCAGGCAGGGCTCCAGTGCTGGCTGTGGCCACCACACTGGAACAGATGTCACACCTGGTTTGTATGATCTCTGTTGTTGAGGTGACCTCTTGGTCTCTAAGCAACACGCTTGTCTCATTGCTGATGGCCCCTGCAGACGCAGAAGTTTGTGTGTGTGTGTGTGTTTGTGTGTGTGAGTGCAAGCCTGATGACGACAGAACATGATGAAGTCCATGAGAAACATTACACAGTATGATAGAGCCGATATGAAATAGGTGCAGCCACATTAGATACAAATAGAGCATCTCCCAGCTTCTCCACATCCCCCTCAAACCCCTCTAGACAATGATGATATTCCTGGTTGTCGACTTACTGTTACTAAGAAAGCCTTGGAAATCCTTTCTCCCGGCCCTCCACCCCCAAAGACACACACACACACACACACACACACACACTGATACAACACTAATCTCCCTCTCACAGTCTCTAATGGAAAGGATTCAGCTGAGTAGCTTCGAGTAGAAAAAAAAGGAGTGCAGTGCGAAGTGAGAGAGCACAGAAAGGGAAGGTGGTATGTTCAGAGAGCAAAGACACAATGGGAAGAATAGAGAAACGATCATACAGGCATGAGAGGAAGAAGCCAGGGTAAGAGGGGGGGTTCAGACAGAACATGGAAACCAAGAGGCAAAAAAGAAAAGAAAAGCCCGTCACCAGAAATGGCTTACCGGTCTCATTTCACCCCGCACTTGAAGCTGAAGAGGAAAAACACTTTTCAGAACTTATCCGCACCTACACAATCAGGGATTACTCCTTCTATCCGCGCACAATGTCAGCCTATAGCGGGGCTCTGCCAGGCTGGCCCAGCTGTGATAACTCACAACATAACATAACATACGACCCATTTGGCTGCGCACAGGAATGATGCTCACACAGACGCATGTACGTCCCTCTGAAGTCTGTGATGAGATGCGACGCTGTAAGCCCGATGAAAGTGATTAGTGCCGCTTTGACAAATGAGCAGAAAATGGCTGTCTTGATGTATAGCTCTGTCTGCGTGTGTGTGTGTGTGTGTGTGTATGTGTGTGAAAATTCACGTTTTCCGTGTCCACATCGCTCCGTGCCTGTGTGATTGCATTCATTTGAAAGAGTCTTCAGAGCCCTTTCTGTCCTCTGCTATTGTCCTACGTATGTGTGGACGCAGCACTCTGTATTTAGGAATGCGTGGGATTGGAGAGAGCAGGGAAGGTCACTGGGAAAATGTAAATGAGTTGAATGAATCAGCCGATCCAAATGTAGGCTGTGCATTAAGTTATATAAAGGCCACGTTCCAACAGAAAAAGATACACCACAGTGTGGATCCCTCTGCTTCAGAGGTGTATGAGAGAGTTCACTGTGTTGTGCCAAGGGATTACAATATGGACGGTAATGGTTTTTTAAACATTGAGACAGAAATACAAAGTTGCTCTTGTTCTAAATGACCTACGCTTTATCTGCTGGCAGCTGGAATTGAATGAATGATTTCTTTTTCTTTTTTCACAGCATCAGTACTGTATTCTCAACAGTGCCTTGCTGTAGAAGCAGTGTACAGTATGCTACTGTACATCTGGTAAAATACACCGATTGGACACGGTGTTGCCACTCAGTCCTGCTGCCAATTTGCTCCAGCTGTGACGGCAATGGAAAAATCCCCTGTGGTCAAAAAAAAAAAAAGGAAAGCATTTTTTTTCCCAGAGACCACCAAAATTGTAAACAAGATCAGTAATTATTGTATTGCTTCATTTTTTGGGGGGGTAGAAAAATAAAGACATAAAACATCCCCGGTTGTCTATTCAACCTAGAATATGGTACGTGAAAGTGTAACGCAACATATATTTCCAATGTGGACCTCTGTGTTAAGACTATGCATGGAGATTTTGTATTTGTAAAATTCATATGTCGATGAGTCGGATGGGAACGTGGAATCAGTGCTAGTCGGAGAAATGTGCAATGGGCTGCAAAATGTGGAAGCTAACCTGGACAACGCTTTTGCTTTATGAGCTCAGGAAGCAAATTTGGTTCAAGTAAATGGGGGCCATCTTGGAGCCCAGTATCTAGTATCCTTATAATACATTTACGGTTAAATATTACAGTATGGTTATATTTTTCTCTGATTACACTTAAGTGGAACAAGACAAAATATCATATAATAAACTGAATCACCATATTTAGATGGAAAGAATACATTTTTGGTGAAATATATTATTGACTATTATTACTTCATATTACACTCAAACTTTACACCAATTTTGCACTTAGATCCGATTGAATCATTTGAGGTGAAAGTAAAAGCTAGGTAACCTAATGTGTGTAATGTTTCGTTATATGTTTTGTCATTTATATATATACAACATATATCTATCTGTCTATATCTATAGATAGATAGATATAGATATAGATATATTGGTCTGTGTGTTTGTGCATGGTGGTGGTTCATATGTTTCTCTGTATTATGAGTGGGGGAGCACAATAATGAGATCTGGCCTGAGGAATGGTCTTACCATGTGCCTTGACACCCATTTATTCTAATATAGGTCGTTTTGACTAGCAGAAGGGGGTTACAATGAACACAGGTTATTAATCACATGTCCCTGGTAATCACACAGGGCATACAACATTGTATTGGACATGTAGAGATGGAAATAATTGTGTGTGTGTTTGTGCCTTCTATTACCAGTGGCTCATTATCCCTCAGTCTGAGAAGGGCTCTCCTCTCTTCAGAATCCTATGACAGGAAGAGATGAAAACATTAACCGAAAAAATGATCCGAAAACATTAACCGAAAAAATGATCCGAAAATGAGTACAGACATGAGCTCACACTATTATATATAAACCTGGACACACATTTCAGTCCTCTTACATTGCGTGGTTTCTATACAGGAACAGTGGAAAGACTTGACAAGATGACTTTAAAGGTATTCCATGCTGTTATAAAGCAGTTCATTAAAGTATCTTTAATTGGGCACCAAACACAAAGCACATACAACCTTTCTAAAATGAATTGATTAATACTTTAAAACATTAAAATGATCATGACCTTAATGGTCATTATATTTAAATGAAACAAAAAGTGATGTATAAATGACATAGATGAATACATAGTACATTTATTCATATATAATGTACAAATGGATTGTGTACATCCATATGCCAATACCGTTTTACAAAAGCCATAAACAGTAAAACAAACAAATCATTTATAAATGAAGATTTTAAAAACGGCTACCTTTTCAGTTTGCATTTTTCAGTTACAGGTGCTTTTGCTTTTTCATTGAACAGCTATAATTAACTTGACCGCTTGCACTCTATGAGCCTATCCAGCCTATGAAACACTCTATGCAGATAGTGTGTGAATAATATTACCAGTAAACAACACTTAGTCTTACAAGTTATTACATCAGCCACACACACACACACACACACACACACACTGGTTCAAGATATGATATTACATGTCAGCTGGTTCACTCTGAACATTCAGTACAGAGATCATAAAATCTTAAGAACAGCACAACACATGCATATCTACTGAATGTGTTATCGTTGAGCTTGTCTTTAAGAAAGACAAGTATCACATACTGATGATGCATACAAGGTGAGTGGTTGCTATGGATGTACGTACCTCCTCATATCCTTTTGAGCCTCACACCCTCGTCTCTATGCAGTGCCCTTGTTCTCTGGATATTTTCCATCACCCTCCCCATAAAATAACTTCAACAGCACAGGTTTATTTTGTCCCTGGGTATTCTTGTGTTTGTCTGTTTCCAGCAGCCCTTCCTCGCTCACTCTTCAAAGACTCTATACTCTACTCTTGCATCGCACTCCTCTCGCACTCATTCACGCACACGTATTAACACACACACACACACACACACACACACAGGTACCCCGCAGTAGGACTAGCCCCAGGGGGAAAGAACAAAGCGGGCGCTGTTAATCGAAACCTGTGGCTAGAAGTGAGGGAGAGAAGTGGCGAGGGACGGGGTTGCCAGGAGTGAGAAGGGAGGGGTTTGGGATGGGTCAGTCAACTCTTTCAGATGTGCTGCAGCTTCCAGGTTGACAGGACACCATGGAACAACGTGGAGATACTGCACATATCTAATCTAGCAATTAACTTTTACATCGCCATGGGAAATAGAGGGGACTAGAGCACACTGATTGATTCGCAGCCTTTCAATTGTGCAAACAGACCAACATTTCAACACGTGTCTTCATAAGAGTCAAAATGGAGAAAGGTGAAAATGTAAAATTTAATATTACATGGCCTACTGAAGCACAGTCAGGAGAAAAGAAATTATCACTGTCATTGACAACATGTGTTATACACGTACAACATGTGTTATCTATATTTACAGCCCACAGGTCCAACAGAAACTCCTCTAGCTCACCTCAGCAGCAACCAGACCCAGATCTGGCTTTGACGTGCAGTCGGAGCTCCGGTGGGAGTTTATACGCCCGGCAGCAGCAGCTCCTCCTCCGGCCAGGTACTGAGATTTTGCCCTTGGTCCCTCCTGGGAGCCAGCACCTACACCGGGCTGCTAGAGGCAGCTGTATTGCTGGGCCCACTGGAGGGAAGGTATGCACGGAAGAACCAGAACCAGGACTTCAGAGGGCAGACTGTCAGACCCTGCTGCAGTAAAATGAGAGTTTTTCTAAAGGGCGTATGGCGCTAGTCAACACTACTGCTTTTGTCCACATGGATCGCCAATCAACACAAAATGAAAGTTCCTCGTAGTATCTTTAACTAATAAAATATTTTTATTAACAAAGTAAAGCTTTTAAATCTGTGGTTTATTGCAAACTCACTTTTTAAGCCTTCACGCTGACAGACGTGTGGCTCCATCAGTTTGGTTTGTGTTCTTTAATGTTTATTCATGGTTACTTTCCCCTAGGGTGCATGATTCACTATGAACGTAATAAATAATGCAATCACTCATTCTGTTTGGATGTTGACTTTGGATTCTTAACAGCCTCTAAACTAATCTTCTTGTCAAGGTAGGGCAGATCCCATGAATACTCAGCACAATATTCACATGCACCTCATTTAAATAATACTTGATAAATGTTTAATTGAACGTTGTATACACAAGCTGGACCTATAGTGTGTTGGCAGAGTTTTGAGTTCATGTTAAAAATCTTACAGAGGTCCAATTCTAGACAGTTTTGCCTTCTTGTTGTCAAAACATCTTTGGAGTGAATTCCTAATAAGACCAGGGCAGCAGTGGTTGATTATGAAAGTACAGGCATTGACATGTTTGAGCAAATATCATATTGCAAAGCAAGTATACTCTAAGATGAAACAATAACGACTCAATTTAAACACAATACTCTCAATGGTAAAAAGAAATGCCTCTGCATTTCAGTTCCTCTGTGTCAATCTGTGTTTGTTTATCAGAGTGCTGATAGTCAATGAGCGTCATGTTGCTCAGGGATCAATAGAAAAGGTTAGAAGGGTTCAGATGATCTTTTTTCTCAGTGGCATTAACCTGGCCTCTCATCTCAACCGCTTTCATCTGGAAACAAACAATGGCTCAGAAAACACAAATGCCAGAGTACATGGACCTGATCAGATTTTGCAGGTGGAAAACGCAAGACTTTTTGTTACGCGTTCAGACAGATCTTTTTCTTTTTTTTTTTACAGTTTGCTGCATCATTTTATTATCGTTGCCAGGCAACCACCAAATTAGTGCTAACCTAGTAGTTAATAGTTCAGTTTAAGAAATCTCACTTACCACACTAATTTACCTCCTGAGGTGCTCAGCAACTCAAAAGCAGCGTGCAAAACGTTTCACTGTCATTGAAAATAATTACAAAGAGCCACCACAGGCTGTTGAAACGAGCTCTGTCTGATCACAGCCTAACAGACAAAGAATTATAAATGAGCAGTGTCATATTGATGACAACGCTGCCTTTTTTGTGGTCCTTAAAAAGCCCATAGAAAAGCCTCACATCATGATCTCAGTTCCTAACGTCATGAATCATCATCACTGGCTAGCTATGTTTGATATTATCCCATTACCTCAAATGAAATGCATTGCATAACCGTGCACAAACAGATTTCAATACTGTACCCCAGATAACTGCCGTTTTTTGAAGTCTAGGTAATGACACTCATCTTTATCCACGTGTTAATGTTACAAGCATAATAGTGCCTTTTTTCTGCCAAGTCCTGCCTCAAATTCCTCACCTCTACCTATTAGGTTTTAGTAATTAATACAAAATAGGCGTACTGCGTGTGCTGCAATTTGCCGCATGAGGATTCTGTTTGTGTACTGTATGTCTGTGCGAGAGTGAGGGAAAGAAACAGGGATTTGATACAAAGCGGAGAATATTTTATGTAACAGTGCGGAGTAGATCAGAGAGCAGAGCATGACCTATTTTTAGGGCTCCGCGGAGACAATGTTTCTGTTCCATGCACTGGAAACCATGACTCCTGCTCTTCATAACCACTTTACAAAGCTTACGGTGCATTAGAAGATTGAGCCGCGGAGTACTGACAACTCACCACTCGGATAGTCGGTGGAGCCACTATTAGATTGAATCCTGTATGTGCTGTCAACCTACCAGCTCGTACAGCATCCTGCGTATGTCACTGCTATTAAATAGGATGGTTTGACTTTGTTTGGTAAACATGCTGAGTCTGATGTTGTTTGCCTCTTGCGACAACTCTCCCACTGTCACCCTATCGGTTTTTGTTAACGTTGCATTATTGTGTTTGAAACAGCGCACCCTTAAAGAAAAGTGTTGTCTGCGCAGGATTGATCGCCAGGCCAGACATAACGAGAAAAGTTCTGGTCTAACTTTCTGCTCTTGTCACATCATTTTCATTATCTGGAAGGTTGTGAATGTGTGACGCACGAATCACTCACAACTACAGTGGTTAAGTTGCACACTGTTGCTTTAACCTACCATGATATAAGTCAACAACAAATGTATGAGGAAAACTTGTCATTTAGGTAATTGAGTTATGTATGTGGATTTAATCAAATGAAAATCAAATGTGAAATATTCTGTTTAATAGTCAGGTCTATGTTTTATTACTGGGGATGGTTTTAAAACTAACCGTTGTGAACTATAAAAGAATGTAGGGTTTCTCTCAGTAGAAGGGAAAGACTCCCGTTTGTTTATCAGGCATTGCTGGGCAAGTTACTCTTCTACCTCACTTCTCTTTTAAAACTCAAACCAATTTGTCATCTCACACGATCACAGATATTTGTTATCCCTTGAAACTCCTCGGCTCAATACCGAGCTAGGTGTATTAGGTTTTAGTATTTTAGCACAATAGAAATGGAACCAATTACAAGAGGTTTTAAAATTAAACAGGTGTGTGTTGGTAGATCATGTTAATGTATGCTAGATGATATGGCCGCAGTGTTCCTGTTTTGCTTAATTTGCAAATATGGTTGTTATTTATTGTTTTCATTCAACATTTCTTCATTTTATTGTTTTTAATGCTGTTTTCTATACCCTTCCCCCTTATATATTGTATATCCTTCTATATAGCCAATATTAATGTGGTTTCAGGGCATCTCAGTTTTCACTGAATAAACAATGGTTGAATAAAAATGACCAGACCTGTGACATAAATGCTCGGCTCATCCTGTGAGAACATGTAATGTACAGCACATGTATGTTTTTGGAGTCCATGTACATTATGTATGCTATAGCTACCTAATATTCAAACTCATACCAACACGTGACTTTTACGATGTTTTTCATCTGATGTCTTTTTCTTTAATGGATAAGTCTTGAGATATTCTATATTTTCTTATCAATAACAAATCCCTTGAAAAACTATAGAGAGAGAGAGACTAATTGGTTCTGGTCTTTTCATGGGATTTGTTGACAATAAGGAAAAGTAGAATAGCCAGCCTCATCCTTTGACGTGACAGCCCCCAACAATAAGATTCCATCACACTATTTAGAGTTAGGAAAAGTAAGTGTACATCTTATTCATTGTTTCTATATATACTTTGTCTCTCCTCTCTGTGACTCCATCCTTTACTCTTCCTACCTCTATCTTTTACCACCTCTCTTATCTCTCTGCCTCTCTTGTTGCCTCTCTTCTGCTCCATCCATGGTTACATAAAATGGTGTGAAGGCCTGGCTGTGTGGGCCGCAGAGTGGAGGAGGGCCTCACCACTTTCTGAACTTTCATTCACTCAGGAGCTTCCAAGTTCAGCAGCCTTGCAAACCTCCTCAGCCAGCTCAGTGTGTACTATTTATGAACCCACCTCATCATTCGGCACATTAACGTCCCAACACCCTCTGTTGCTTAAACATTATGGTCCCTCCGGAACTATAACGTGCACATTTTGAAGTAATGGATGCTGTTTGGTAACACTTTATGACAGCGTCGTTTGGTTTCTTCATTTCTGTGTTTGTCATCGCATGACATTGGTTTGACCTGTTTTTATTATGACTAATCTTATGATAATTGTTCAGTCTATAAAACATGTTCAGCTAGCAGGGCTCAAATTGTCAGTTAAAAAGCCAAGTGCATCAAACTCACAACACTACTTCTCCATTTGGAAAGAATGTTAATGTGATTTTCAGTTGATTAATTGTTTGAGAAATACAACACATTACACATTATTGTCCCATCCATCATGCCACAATAGAGAAACCCAAGAATAAAATGGACAAAACCTTTGCTGAACAGCAGCCTTTGTGGCCTACATGTGACAATTGTTGGACAATGTTTAATTTCAATATAGTATAAAAGTAGCATGAGAGTCACTGGGTCAGCAAAGTTAGTGGGTAATGCCAGTTATGTAAGTAATATTAGTTTACAAGCTGTTTACAGACAACAAAAATAAGAGAGTAGCCCCAAGCCAAAAGAAGGTGCATGCCCTTAAAATCAATAATCATACATCTTAGCGGTTATTATCCAAGATGTATGTATAATGTGGTACTGCCAATAAAATATACTATACTATACTATACCATACTGTATAAAATCAACTTTAAGATATGAGTTTTAAGATAAGAAATTTGTCATGTAATTCATTTTGGTCTTAAAATACAGATCCTGAGTGTCAGAATTCCTGCCACTTGTGTTGCTAGGTAACATCTAGGGCAACCATAAGGTCTTCACAGGGCTGAGCCTGGAGTTTAAATATCTTCTTTGATTGTTTTAGATGCGTTAGAGAAAGACAAATTTGACTGATTAATCAAAATCTCAAGAAAAGATAAATAGAGAGGAGTGTTGCACCCTGATCCACGACGTTATTATTCAAACCAACTTTCTAGTGGAGATACAGGTCTACAAATGTAATTTGCGTTGCTCTCACTGAGAAGCTATCTTTTTCTTTTGTTTTTGTCAAACAAATAACACTAACTGCATGCAAGTCACCATAAATTACTGGTCATACCAGACCAGGTCTGTAGCTGTAGTATTTTTAACTGAGTAATGGTCTAAGTGTAATTTTATGAATTAACATTGTCATGTGTGTGAGAGGAAAACGTACTTCTTCTTTAAAAAAAAAAAAAGAAAAGAAAGTTGCTTCCATTGAAGCTTTGTGTTATATGTGAATAAATCTGAATGCAGACCACTGGGTTGTCATAACATAGAGACATGAATAACTGATGGCGGAATAAAGGGCAGCAGGTTCTGGTTTTAATTTCCGTCAGTGTTGATCTTGGAGACGCTGTCCAGGCCCTATGAAGACAGAGTGTCACTTCATAACGTGGATAGATGGGATTAGTATCAGCACTTAACAAATGAAGAACATCCTTCATACTAATCTTCCGACTGTCAGACATGAGCGAGCCAGGGGAGACTCCTACTGCCTTACTCCAGATCAGCTTACTACTAATGACACACCCACTCCAATTTCCCATCACACCATAATGAGCACAACAAAAACAGCATGACTGACCAGACATGTGTTATTATATGTGTCTAATATGCTGGCATATCGAGGACACATTTGTAATGACTTTGAATGGAGGAGCTTTTTTTTCTTTAGGAAGGAAGACAGAGTGACACAAACAACTACTTTTGTTGTAACTTTTATAAGAAAGTCATTCACATGGTTGATTTTTATGGTTTTTTTACACTTCCAGTAACTAATTACAAGCATTTAGCTGTAGAGAAAATCAATCAGTGCATCATGACTCATCACTCAAATTTATGCAAAATCATTCACAGCAAAATGGTGAATGATGGAGTGGCAAGCATCTAACACTCCTCCTTTTGTCACTCTAGGCTAACAGTGTTCTCCTTCTGTCCTTCGCTCTCTCTCAGTCTGTCTTTTGACCTTCAATGTTTTGCTGTCTTCCGTTACCACTCCAGGTTTTGTGTTTGAATCTGTCCTTTGTGTGTGTTGTCACGATGGGGCTGATTGGGGCTTTCTTCTCGCATCTCCACCGTGGTGATGTTCTCATTCCCTCTCCACACCAACTGATTAGATTCAATGCTCGGAAAAAGTTAGATAAATGCTATAAATCAGTGAGCTTGAGACCAAATGAATATAATAATGCTGCGGTGGAGAGTGTTCTCATGGTGAGCGTCAATCGGTGCCACTCAGAGAACCCTGATTTGGTTTTGTTTGGCTCAGTTGGCGACAGATACCTGGAAGTTTGCTGTCTCAACCACACCAGCATTCTTTCTCAATCCAGACAAACCGAGCAATGACTGCAACATGTGTCTCGGTGATGTAGCTGCCGAACAGTGACAAGGAGGAGTGTCCATGACAACTTTCCACTGCAATTATTGAAATTGCAGCTGGGGTGCACTGACGATGCATCTTGGCCTGTCTCTCTCACCCATTAGCCCAGATTGAACCGGAAACACTTGATGCCTGAGTGACACAGTGCCAGCAGATGTTCCAACAGCTGTCTTCAGATGCTCTCCAATTAACACAAGAGAAAACTGCATGTAGCCGTCTCCACAGGACTGTTTGTTTCATGCACATGTACACAGTCAAGATATATCTTCTGAGTCTCAATGTTGCACGTCTGGTTGAAAAGCTAAGCTTCAATGAATTTGGCAAAATTCAAACCGTCTTTAGTAATGTGTGAAAATGTAAATACAGATAGGGCTGCCAGCAAAAAAAACACAGGGTCGTCCAGCTAAAAAGTTTAACTTTTGCCGAATGCAATGTGACGACAATCGGCAACGCACTGCATTGGTCAGTCAAATACATGCAAGAGCACAATCCTGGTAGATTACTTTGTATCGCTACTTAAACCACTTGCATCTTTTACATTTACCGTACAATCGTGGTGACAAAAAAGGTCAGATATTTGCAACCACTATCCATCCAGAGCAATTACATCCTGCCTCATAATATTATAAAACTGTGCAGCGATTCGGGGTCTGTTAAGCCTTCAGTCTCATGGATCAGCAACTCAAACTGGATTTCCTGGATCACATTTCATCCATTTACTAACACATTCTCAGTCCCAACTCTAAAAATAGCAACGCTTGGTCAGTGGCCCTAAGCTTCAAGCTATGTCGCCCTAGATACCCCTCTAGCTTCGGTTTTGGACGTGGCAGGGACGGCGTGGTAGTTTCCACTCGTAACATGCATAGTGTCCTCTCAAAATGAATTTCTGTCTTCACAGGAAGTAAGGTTGAGGCAACAAAACCCCTTAGTTAAGTTTAGGAATTGAGCCTTGTTTACGTTTACTTGACTCACTACCGATTGACTAAGATTCACGAGGTTATCGAGGCGAACGACACTAGCGGCTCACTGAACACAAACAGCGGTCCTCTGTGTTTGTTTGACCCATGCACATCCCCTCCCACCCTCCCTTTTGTTGACTCGCACTTGACACTATGCAATTGCTCTGACTGTTTAATAATTACAGAGGTGGGTTTACATTGGAATTAGTTAAAAGCCCGGTGCATCAGTATCAGACACCGAGAGGAACTGATTTAGGGCTATACCTTAAGAGACATGCCCCCACTAACATAGCCCCTTGCATTTTTTTAAACACAAGGCTGTTTTCAATGCTCAGTTGAAGACAATTGAATTATATCAAATCCATTGAGACCAGGAAATGAAAGGAGAATTAAATTTAAAAAATTTAGTAGAGCATTTATGCCTTGATTGTATGATATAATAAGAGGGAAACCGACAGGAAACAGGCATTTTGCAGGTATATGGTGTGCACCTTCGGCATTCAGCCAATGGGGTCCCCCCCATAGTATGGAATTAGATTACATACTTTTTACATACTATTTGTAATTACATTTTTGAAAAATATATTATAATCATTTGGATTTAATAGTCTTAAATGTTGACATTGTGTAGCCGAATTGTAGGCCAGGTTGTGGGGGAGTAGGGCTCTATATCTTGGGGTCAGGGGATGTTGGAACAAACTAGTATAGAGTCGCACTATAATGACATTACATCCTACATAGATATTGACAATAACAATGATTGCACTTAGTATTAGAGAGTGTAGTCAGACCCTGAGTCTCCTGGAAAAGGAGTCTCCGGGTCAAGCATCCCCCCTCAGGAATGTATATGACAACAATCCGCATCTTGTCATGAACGGACTGTTTAACTGTTAACAGAGTGGGTGGATTTGACAGTCCAGCCCATAGCTGTGTGGGTTCTGCTGCCTTGTCACTGAGTATACCAACTGTTACAGCAACCCTTACCTCCCAATGGGAGTGCATGTGACAAGTTTGTACAAAACCCCTTGTGAGACAACAAAGCTCGCCTATCTGTCTGTCTGTCTCCTCCTCACAACTGGAGGGACAAAAAGTACAGACTTCACCTGCACAAATAACAACCACTTAAACACAAGCAGACACTATATTATTCAGCCTTTTTATGTCCGATAGAACAACAAGCAAAGTAGGAATGATAGAGGTCTGAAATGTTATGTTAAGAAAAGTGTGTTTGCTCTCTGTAAGATTTCCATATTCCAGCTAAATAATTCACAGTCTCCATGTTTATTCCTCTTGCAATACGCAAAGAGTCAGAGTGAATTAAACAGGAGACAGGAGAGACGAGCAAGTGCGAGCCACTGTGCCTAAAAACGAAATAAATGCAGACGTATGGTACGAAAGTCTCCAGTTACAGCACATGCTAATGACCTAACATCAACATCAACTGCTCCTACTGTAGCATTGAAAAACACTGCCATGTCAGAGACAGAGGAAGAGGGAAAGATACACGGAGAGTAAAAAAGCAACTGCCTCTGCCTCTGTCAGACAATTTAAGTGCAGATCTAGCCACCTGCGATAGGGCCTCTGATACAATGGAGCTTAAAACAATGAATAAATCATCTCTGCTGTACTTGAAAGAGCCCTTTTTGTCCTTCAACCCATTCAAACACTTGCTGTTATGGCTGTTTAATGGGAGAGAGCTAAGGGAAGAGAGACCCAGTAGAAGGGAAAAGTTAGCAGAGGATGTAGTCACTTTTCCCCCCATTTGGGCCAAATTGGGCTTGAAATGACAAGTAATTGGGCATATTTGAATAGCATATCAGTTGCCAGACCTTGTTCTGACTGGGGCGAAGGGTCCTGGATCTCCTTTTGCAGCAAGTGAGCTCCTTCACATCTTCTCTTGATCATTTCTACAGGACATTTCTCCCCTATGAATGATGGAGCTGTCTCTGAATGACAACTTTAGACATATATATATATATGTATATATATATATACATATATATATATAAGCACACAATGTGAGACATCCTTTGTGTCGCTCAAAAGTAAGTTAGAGGCAAGGAGACAAAGTCCACTTTCAACCCTCTTTGCCCGATGTAATTGTCTGTAATTGTTTTACACGCTGAGTGCTGACGTCCTGCGGGCTTCTCCGTGAATGAGATGGATTTTATTTCCATTTTCAGTTCTATGTGGATGAGTCCTGGCCTGCACTACTAATAAGCCGATCCGCCACACTTTAAGGACTGGCTTAATTACTGATTCTTGGCTGACCTTGCTGTCTGAACTTTGCTTTAGAGCATCAATTGTGGCTCGTCAATTTCTATGTTAATGAACACTAGAGGCGATGGGGAGGGACAGGGAGGGGACAATTGTTTTCAGACAAAGTTGATGTTCCGAAGAGGAGTTACGTGATTAAAAGACTGCTTAGTAACCTTGTGTTAAAAGAGAAGGAGAGCGATAAGAGACTTAAGATGACAAATGTCCTCAAATGCCTCACTATAAGTGGTGTCTTATTGCACAATTTCACATCTGTCCTTTGTTGCAAATGTAGTGCTGTCTGTACTGTATCTATGGTTTTGCAAACATCAACATTGTCTCAAATAAAGCACAATCAGACAGCTTTGAGAGAAACATGCTGATGAGTTACAGACTCTCAGCCATATGGAGACTTAAATATTCAGTCCAAATACTCCCTTCCTGGTCCTGTGCTTCCTCATTCATTATTCTGATACTGATCTGGTACTGATTATTCCTGAATGCCCTCTTCAAAACCTCTTTGTGAAAGCAGGTGGTCAAAGTGCACGCTGGTGTCCACTTTTTCATATTTTACTTTCAAAATATTTGACCATTTGACATCATTGTGGCATTTTGTTGTTGTTATATAAAGTTCAATCCACCCACCAAAAGGTGCTAAAATAATTTAGGGAAATTCACATCTTATTATAATTATGAACAGCCTACTCACGAAAAACATTCAAGTCAGCCTCCCACTTTTAATTCCGAGTCAGAGATATCAGGATTTTTCTGGCAGAGACAATATCTCACTTCATCTAAAACTTGGTGACAAAGAACAGATCTTTTTGAAGAACACTTCCAAGTCTGAATAATGTGAGGTTTTCCTGTTCTTCCCATTCTGCCAACATCTGAACCATCAATTTAATTTGTATGTTCCTTTACAATAAGTGGGAAGAAATGCATACTCTAAAACTGGACCAATAGATACTAGTCAATAACCATGTTTTGAATGTCCTTTTATGAACCCCACTGTGCACATATAATCCAAGAAAAACGCATAGACAGTGTCTATTTTTCTCTTTTCTCCCCTCTGTTCCTTAGTTTTCATCTCTCTCTCTTTCTACCTTTCCCTGTATTCCTTCAGATGGAAAACACTCACCCTGCTGCAGCCGTCTGATTAAAAGGAAAAGCCTCAACTGGGAATCATCAGGAATGCTCCCATGACGGCTCTGGATGCACGCTCTTGATTGGCTGCTTGATGTATAATTCAGTTTAGATAGAAGACCTTAATGAGACTGGCTAATGATGTTGACAAGTGTCTCAGCAAAGTAACGCTTGCACACTCACTCCTGACCTCAAATTCATTTAAAAGGGCAACATTTCGATAAATCAAGGACTAAATGTTTAGAAATGGTTACCACACTCGTGAACATCTGAGTGAGATAAAAAAAATAATTTCAAATGTCTTTATGGTGTAGCGGCTTCATAGTTTCCCATCAAATTGGAAATTTGGTGACAGCATGGCTGAGTCGACAGCCAGTAGCTAACGGTGCTAACAGTGTGAACAGCGCAAACGACAGCAACAGTGATAGAGCTAACAGTGTTAACGGGACTGGAAGGTAGGCGTTTTCCTTCTGTTATGGTGCCACGGGTCGGTACATTTGTTATCAGCCATAACTGCAGTGCAGAGCAAAGGCGATTCGCTAGCCAGTGGGGAACACACACACTGGGACTCACGTGCATGCACGGCCGGCCCGGCTCTGTCAACAGAGCACAGACAAGTTCAGAACAGACACAGGAGGGAGAGCGACTTCATACTCTGCTCAGGTAGACATTACTCCACTGTATCTGTACATAGTAAATAGTTGTTTGCTGCTATATAAATGTTCTGAATCTTGAATTTAGCACATTTAAGATCCGTCTCAGAGTCTCAGCATTTTCACTGCAGGCTTCTTTGCAGAGTTTTCAGAGTGCTACTCTGAGCCAATGCCTCCTCTCTCCTTCCTCACTCGCTGTTGTGAGGAGATTCTGCTTTCACTGTTTTTTTAGTTATTATGATAATTTCTGTGGGCTGGAGATGGTTTGTTGGTGAGCTGCAGAGGGAGAAAATCTAGTTCCCTGTTGAAATATTTAGCAGTACTCAGTATGCTGAAAGAAGCTAAGCTGTACAATGTGATGAATGTTACTCCGGCTTCTCACAAACTCTCAGCATCAAGAAAAATAACAAGCCGTTGAAAAAGCTTGGAGTAACGCAGTGATCATTCCTGCTAGGTCCTGTTACAAAACATACAGTTTTAGAGAAGAAACAGGAAGTGAGCGTCCAAAGATATTAAACCACTTGGGCAGAAGGAAACAAAATGTTACGTTAACATATCAAACATGTAGGCTGACTTTCTTTGCAAAACTTTTTGCGTCATAACAAAATCTCACCACCACATTGACACAATAGTGGTTACATGAGGAGTGTTTTTAGATTGTGAGCATTCAGCAGTGGGTGGTATATTCTTATAAAAGCCCAGGGAGACGAGTTGTTCTCCTAAACGTGCCCTCTTGTTCTGTACTTTAAAATAAGACTTTACATTTGGAATACATTTGACATTAAGGTCATTTAGCAATACAACATCATACATACATACATACATACATACATACATACATACATACATACATACATACATACATAAATAATCAACAAGAAAAATGTCTCTAAATACCACAGACCCATTAGATCTCAGATCTACACATTGGCAGTATTAATTATTGATGGAGGAAATCAGGCATAAAGGTACAATTTTGAAAAATGAATTCCCATTTTGCAAAGTAAACCCCCTGAGGGACTGAAAACAATAACTGACTATCATTCCTATGTATTGGTTTTATTTCCATTGTGTGCTCTGGCTTACAGTGGTTTTGTGTAGGCATACCAGATGAGCAGGGGCAGTAGCATCATCTCTACAATTACAGGAAGGTCATGACCTGCTGTCACGGCAACCGCTTGGCATCCGTTTGGAAACTGCTTGGCACCTGCAACCTGCAGATTTCATAAACCTGCAATTAGGCACTGTGCATGTATCAGTCAGCACACCCTGTGAAACATCTGCTTGTCTATGTCTGTGTGTGTGTGTGTGTGTGTGTGTGTGTGTGTGTGTGTGTGTGTGTGTGTGTGTGTGTGTGTGCGTGCGTGCGTGTGTGTGTGTGTGTGTCTGTGTACCAGTAAGAGAGAATTATAGGGAAGACAAATGCCAGACAGAAAGGAAACAGATTGATGAGAGACAGAGAATCATTTTGTTATGCTGAGATGCAAAATTATTAGATGTTCTATTTGACAGTGATTAGCATGAGACTGAGGGACTGGATTTTCTGTATTGTGAAAGTACTGTCATGGATGCAAAACCATCCATCATTGATTTAGTTTTTAGATTGTTTCCACCTCTTCTTCAGAATTACCAGTTCCTTTGTATTTTAATCCATGTTTCAACTCCACAGAGAAGCTTCACCAGGAGGATAAGGAACCTTGTTGATGTCAATTTGAAATGGCCATGTGTAACATAACAGAGAATTATTGCCCCGCTCTACAGTTTCCCTTAGTTACGCAGAGCGTCTTGGTGTCTCTCAGCTCTTTGTTTTTGGTTTTACTGTTTTGGTTCAGTCTCACCTCTCCAGCACCATCCACGCTGATGATGCTCTGAGTCTGCTGCATGAGCAAAAAGGCAACTGTTTGCTCACATGTCCACTATGACAACTTTATAAGGTGATAATATGCCAATGTTTTGTTTACAGTTTGCTGTGCTGCCCCCAGGTGGTTAAAGAAAACAATTACCACAAGTTCAATGACTGAATGAAGAGTGAAGAGCTCTTAATCGATAAACTATAATGCCTCAACATGGACACCCCCCATATGTACAAGCTATGGCTACATACATTTTTGTGCAGCCTGAGTCCTAACGAGAATACACATTTTTTTCTTATTATTATTTTCAAATTGAAAAAAGGAATTAATTGTTTCTTTATCTGATCGTATTCTAATGCAAAGTCTATTTCGGTCTGTGCGTGAAAGTGGGACATGATGCTAATTCAAGATATTGCTCTTTAAAACAAAGTCGGCCCCTTTTCGAAAAAAAATAAATACTGATAGCTTTTATACGGAGTGTTACACTGTGTTGTCAAAGAAGCTGCTCTGGAGAGCCATTTAGTGGACCGGACAATGCAGGAGGAGGGGATAAAGAGAAATGTGGTAAGATGTGATGGGGTCCTCTGATCTCTCATGAGTTTCTATGGCATCACGTGAATATTAAGCAGGCAGCAGTGAGTGAGCGAGTGAGCGAGTGAGTGGGTGAGTTTTTTTTTTTAAAGAGTGAAGAGGAGTATTTATGTCATATCAGTCAGGCTCTATATTTTCTTCATGACGGATACCGGTCAGGTACCTACTCATACTCTGAAAGGAAAAACTGTGGAGGCTGATATCTCTGTGACGAGTTTCCTTCGCCCCGGGCAAGTGTGGTTACACAAGACAGCCCTCTTCTTCCACACAGACGCCGCAGATTCTGATGGGATTTGATAAAGAGAGGCGTCCTCATGTTGACACACAAACGCACAGGTGCATCTGGAGTGCATTCGTCCTGTCCTTGAGCTTCTCATGACTGTAATTTATTTTATAGTCTTTTTCTAGCCTTTTTGATTTCGTAACATCATTGCTGTCTGAAGGTAGTTTACTTTTGTAGGATAAAGTTGAAACCTGCTGATAATCCCTATAATTGAGATGGCATGTCGTTTGAAAGGGATTGACATGTTCTTAAGTGATGGACATGTGATGTGTCAGCTTTCATTTTCATTTTGTGTTCAGAAAATATCACAGTTTACTGGCTTTACTCTGTTCAAACTGTCTTTAAGCAACTTCCCTGCATCAACAGATTATAATTAATACAACAAAGCACTATATTATATTTAAACAAAAGGTTATCCGAGAGTTAAAGAAATCAACAGAATGCTCAAAAGTCAAAAGTCTACGATGGGGCGTGTGGGTGGAGCAGCTGTTTTCGATGAATGAGTTGTGTCTTTTATAGATCCGTTCTTCCCACAAAAACTCTTTATGTGATGAAGTAGGATCCGGTGTCCAGAAAGTAACTAAGTTAATTCACTCAAGTACTGCACTCAATTACACATTTGAGGTGCTTGTACATTATTTTTATAACCTTTTCATGCTACTAGAAATATTCTGTGTTTTACTGCATTTCATTATTTTTGCAGCTTTACTTACAAATTAAGATTTTACGTATAAAACATAAAAGGAGTCAATACATTTTGATGAATTGTGATAGATTAAACTACCAAACAGAATCTAACATTTTTTACAACTAGGTCCAGCTCGACTTACTAAAACAGTAAAATGCTACGCATACAATAATGCACCAGAATGTTATATAATTGCATGACACTCCTACTTTCATTTTGATACTTGAAACACATTTTGCTCATAGTGTAGTACACAACACAGGACTTTTCCTTCTAAGTTAGTGAGTATTTTAACATTGTGGTAGTACAACTTGTACTAAACAATCTCAATACCACTAGGGATTGCTCTGACATGAGAGGGGATCACACTTAGAATTTTTTTGTATGTAGAAAAAAAAAAGTACATCTGCCCATAGCTGTTTGCGAGCTGGCATAGGGGAATGGGATTTTGTTTGCAGTACTCACAGCATTGGTTGAAAATTTTCAGAATTATTGTCCCCTGAGATAATCCACAGAACATGCTGTGGACAGTTTCTGTTACTAGCTACCCAAGAAATAGACAGGGAAAGAGAGTTTGTTGTTGAGAGTTGCATAGACTTGTATTTGTGTCCACTTCCTGCGATGGATAGGTGATGCTGTTGCAACAAGTTATGTCGAGAATGAAGGTCAGAAGATGGGAAATCAACAAAGAGTGGACAGCTGTCTCAGTTACAAACAGAGTAAAAAAAATACATACATCCAGGGGTGAAAAGATTCTGGATGGTTAATCAAGAAGGTCTTTATAATATAATGTTTGAATTGCAGTAGGATGGCCTTTGAGTCCTATAACTAAGAACTGTGGTTGGGGTTTTGAAATGGACTCATTAACCTCAATAACAAAAGCTTTTCCAATAAACTCTTAGTTTGTGTTGGAGTGGCACCCCAAATGTTCTTTAAGTGTAGGGTCATTTTTATCCCAAAAGATGTTAAACCAGCCTCTAATAGCACACACACACACACACACACACACACACACACACACACACACACACACACACCTGAAGGAAATAGGGAGTACGATATTCAGTGTTACTAAAGCAAATATCAAATCACTCAAGTATTCACTGTTTGATGTGTGTGTGTGTCTTTCAGGCAGAAATTACATGAATTAGTAAGATATATTTGCTCATCACCACTGATGGCTCATACTGAGCAGCAAGCAGAGAGGAATACTGGATGCAAGGAATTATGTGACATTGCTGGACTCAATCTGCTGAAAGGAATGGTGAAGAGGTGGGAGGTGGAGGATACAGAGGACCAGCCTTCGTGGAAGTCTTTTACCGATCCAACGACACACTTCCTCGTTTCAAATCTTTAAGTGATTGGACGCTGCAGCTGATCAGACCGATCTCTTCATCTCAGCTTTAATGCCGTTTTACAATGAAGTTGACACATGAACAACAGGACCAACTCAAGTTTAATGCTCCTATGGTTTTAGATTGTATGTTTTCTGATTCACCAATCAGTTGTAAAAAGAAAATGGATCAGTGTTGTGTTTATCTTCATTCACTCGTTGTTTATTTACCCTTTTAATCTGTATCACGAATGAGAGAGGAGATGTCTTTCAGAGATACCCACATCGTCATTTCCAGTCAGTCACATGTGAGGATGAAAATCCCAGTGTGTCATGCAGAACCTATATATGTGAGATCTTTTCATAAATTTAGCTTTCGCTAAAATATTTGGGCTGTGAACTTATTTCTTCAAGTTATAAGACAATTTCATCATAACCTGTATTAAACAATGCATTTACAAACAGAATGTCAATAAAAAAATAAAAAAGGATTCTGCCAGTCGAGATGTCCCATGTGAATCCAGCGTCTGAGCGGTTAAGGACTATGTTTGACTGATCAGTACACAGTCAAAATACAGAATATTGCAGGTTTGTACTAAATGAGCAGATGGTTGTCAGTTTATTTTAAGGTGGGAACAGAAAGAAAGACTTAAAAAGACACTGCTGTGCTGGCAGAGGCGAGGCTACTTTGGACAGTGCATTGAAATGCAACAAACTCCAGACCAACAACAGTGTTGTGACACCCGACTGACAGCTGAGCCAGCTGTGCCGCCGCCATCTGAAACGGGCGTCGCTTCAGGTGACGGTCCACAGGATCAAGGACTTCTCACTTCTCCAAAAAAAAACGTTTCCTTGATTTCTGCCTCCTCGCACTTCCGTCTTCGCCAAGGTGCGAGGCGTAGACGGAAGTGGACGGAATTCAAAGAATTGGCATGTAGACATATATGTGTGTGCCCCCCCCCCCCACACACACACACACACACACACACACCCTCACCCTCAACCTGCACCTGTAACCCCAACCAAAGGGGGCGCTGCGAGAAAACAAATGATTTTTAAAGGAAACACTACTCCTATTAAGTAGGGGGGCAGCAGGGTAACACATGAAAGTAGAACTAACTTCATTTTCGGTGTGCAGGCTTACAAGTCATTAGCAGACCGCGTGTTGTCAGCGGTGAACGCGTGGGAATCGCACTGCGTCTCCGCGGACCGGAGTGACGTTTGCGTTTGGGAGGCTATACGTTTAAATTCAGTTTAATTTGCTGCAGCTGACCAGCTGTAACTAACCAGCTGCTGTACCGAGCCTGCTGTCTGGTGCGGTGCGGTGCACCGCCTCCCCGGTGAATGTTTGTTTGGTAGCAAGTCCAATGGTTGGAGTCCTCTTCCAGAGTCAATCTTAAATTCAGCCCACATAAGATGAGTTTGTCATAGTGTTAACGAGTAACCTCAGCAATAAACTTGGTAAGCTGTCAGAGTTTTGAATACATGCCACCTTGACTGAATTAAGTGTTTTTTATTTTTTTTTATTTTTGACATACATAATACGTAGTATCTCTTATACTCAGCAGCAGCAGGCTCTGGAGGTTATGGTAGCGGCAGGTAGCCCATAGTAGGTTCCCACAGGACTCCATCCAATAGGCTACAATATAATATCTATAATATCATATTAATATCTATCTGCATTGATTAAAGTAATGTAATGGACTTGCAGCGGGATCCAAATAGCACGGGTCACAACTACTACAGTGACATCGCTTCAACCGAAAGCTGTCACTCCTGTGAGTCTGCACGGGAAGTCTATTGAGCACAAACAATGCGGGATATAATGTGGCTGAAAAGTGGCCCTATTTTGTCTTGTTTAAAGGATCCAGGCCACTTTGATAAACACCACAAACAACTTTTGCCAGATCACTTTTAACTAGATAATTTAAAGATTAATTTACTTGATTTCCACGTGGCTCACGATGTCTATCCCCTCTGTGTTTTGCTTTATAACTACAGGTATTCATCTCAAAATGATGGTGCCATTTAGGACCCCAGCCGTGTCTTCCACTGAGTCAATTGATTTGCACGGACGTTAAACGTGAATGAAACTGTATTTCAAGCTCTCCTCATCAGGGAATAACTGAATCGGGGTTCGGTTTTTTTTTTTTTTTTACATGAAGTGGCACCCTCTCTCCTTTTCCCCCCCCCCCCCCCTATCTCTCTCTCTCTCTCTCTTATCTCCCTCCCATTCCAACCTCATACCCCCTCTCCCTTCTCCCAACAAGCGAGGACCCTTTCTGTTCAGCGTTGTAGCTTTGAGTTGAGTTATAGGTGTCTGCCGGAATTTATTTCCCTCTCATCCATTTCACTGTTGAAATCGATGAAAATGACAGAGTGCAGGTGCAGCCGCGGCGTGTGTTTAGAGCCAGCAGGGGACGGTGTGTGTGCAGTGCACTAGGACCGGGGAGAGATCCTTCTCTTCGTGTGCATTGCAACTACAGAGCGGAGCTGTGGAGGAAACCCCCCATCGGATCTGGCCATTATATCCATACATTTCTTGTCCCCCCATCTCCACCGCGGCGCTGCTGAGTGGGGATCGCACCGACCAGTGCGTGTTGGGCTGGTGAAGCACCCAGGAGAGGATCAGTAATTGAGCACGATTTGCGTAAAAGTCAGCTGTCAGGTTTTCTGTGAGTGGGGTGCTCATTTGGCAGCTTCGCCCCCACTCGTTTTTTGGTATACATTTTTATTGGTTGTTGTAGTATTTTTTTTTCGTCTTCTTCTTCGTTTCTACCCATCATCCGTTTTATTCCAAGTGCGCAAAGTCACATCTGCGTAGGAGAGCGCTTGGCGCACTTCTTCCCCAAAGGACAGAGACAAGATCTCCATTATTCTGTTCTGGATTTAAACCGGACGATTGGCTGAATGGGTGACCTCGCTGAGACACAGACTATCACTGGCTTGCACCCATTTTATGGAAACGTGTTTTCTCCATTGACCCGGAGTTGTGATGTCCAAAGCCTTCCCCACTGACTGACAAACGGCGTCGTACCATTTTGGAATCGAGTTGAAGGTAGGCCAGTTTTCCCGTTGGCTCGCCGACATAACACGGTTTTTCTGAGCATTTCATAAAGTTTGCAGTCCTCTGTGTGTGTGTTTCTTCAATTATTGCGGCAATGAATGACCGCCTGTGACTCTGGGTTTCTGTTGAACAGTTGCACCAGTTGTACAGTAGGGAAGAAATATCTCACACGGTGCTGGAGATGTGATGATATGTGATTAAAAAAAAGCATTCTGAGTCGGTCAAGTTCAGCATCTGCCACTGTTGCAGCAACGAGATGAAGTCGAATATAGATTATCAGGCTACAACATTCAGGAAAGCAATAGGTACATAATTAAACTAATGGTATGTGTCGCAGCGGGCAGAAAGGGAATCTCAGTGCCTCTCTTTTTTTTCTTTGGACGGAGAGCCCCTATTTTTGTATATTTGGCCCACGATGTTTGCTCATGAGCTCAGTCATGGAGATGCCGGAGAAGCCCTCTGCAGTGCAGTCTCACACACCGGCCCGCCGGGCTCACTGGAGCTCACTAAGGAGAGGATTTAGATAAAGGTGTAAAGGAAGCGGCAGCTTTCCCTCAAGGCAGTCTACCAGTAAGCCTTATTATATGCACAATCCTGTCTTTATGCGGAGGATATAGGCTGCTGGTTGAACTGAGGCAGTGATTTAACAATATAACCAAGTTTTGTAATGGTTGCGCCACAAAATAACTTAATTCTCCCTCCCTCTCTCTCTCTCTCTCTCTCTCTCTCTCTCTCTCTCTCTCTCTCTCTCTCTCTCTCTCTCTCTCTCTCTCTCTCTCTGTGTTTGTGTGCGTGTGTCTCACGTGCACGCACACACTCCCCTCACACAATCCCAGTGCTTGAGTTTGAAATGATTGTGTGCGTCACTGAGAACAGGAGATGCCAAAACTTGCGCACACGCTTTAATTTTTTTGTCTTTTTTATTATTGCCCTGACCAAAGCTTGTCCGCATGAGTACGGTCCTTTCACTGTATTGGGGGTTATGTTTCATTGGCGTGCATTCCAACAGGCTTGGGTTTCTTCCCATTTCGACCTACTGTACGAGTTTCCCATGAGGACAAGCGGCGCGCTCCCATGGGTGGAACCGCGCGAATACCGACACATGACGCAGGAGTCTGAGTGATGATTAATGATGATCCTATTTCTGGAAGTGCCCCTGGATCAGAAATGCCAGACCACTTATGAGCCTTAGTGGCAACCCTCAGGAATTGTCTGCCTTATTTATTGATGTTTTATTTCTCTTTACGTCATGCTCACTTGACGTTGCTACAAGTCGTTCTGAAGAGAGACTGTTGGTGGTCCGTCGGTCAGTGACTGTTGGGCTCATCTTGAACATGTGCTGTGAGTGTATACTATAAATATGCGCGCTCTCTCTCACACACAAATATGAGGGACTAAGGGACTATTTGGGTTTCTTGACACACGGTTTATTCCAACCATTGTTGTCTCGCTGTTTGTTGTCTGACTGCATTGAGACGGTCTTATATTCCGTTGACCAGAGCAGCAGACGGTTTCTTTTGTTTTTTTTAGTTCGTCGGGTGACCTACATCTATTTGTGCTAACAAAAACGACGTGTCAGAGGCCGGTTGGAGGTGAGCCACATCTCCAATTAACGTTGTTTAAACAGCAGAAAGTCCTGAAAGAATATGTCTGAGTGTCACTCTGGACCTTCGGTGTAATTTTTTCATGAGCGCGGGGCCTAGCATTAATGAATTCCTAAAGTCACTTCTGTGTGATGTTACAAAGTGCAGCAGATAAAACTGGCGGGCCGTCGCTGCTGCTGCTGCTGCCAGCGGCGCCTCGTCATCGGGAAGATGACAGGAACTGTCCGCGGTGCTGAAACTGACAGCTCCTTTGTTCAACTCTGGGCTGATTTTGTAAGTTGAAATGTTCTGCGGCTGCAGTGAGTCTCTTTGGCTTCACTTACAATTTATGTCTAAATATTTGAGCAGCCACTGAGCAGCATATGCATGCACGCCGTTCTGAGCTCGTCACAAGTAAACGTATGGGATGAGAGTGCATTTACGAGGAAGCGTTGAGTCTCTGGAATGAGCTCGGACCATTTAGCGTGCACCGGGAAAGGAGTTTGATAATTCAGGCCAACTGCGTTGTCTTACCATATTCGTTTGATAATGACATTCAATGTACCACTCTGTGCATTAATATGCTTCATACATATGATATGTTACCCATTTTAGTAGACGCATTAAGATGGGACTTAATGTGTGCACTGCTCTTGGTATAATAACAGCGCTTTGCTTCAAATCACGTGTACTAAGTGATGTTAAAAATAAAATGTTGTGAGAATGAAATGAGTCGATACTATAGAAAAGAACTCGACAAACAGGATTGTGATAACTTGAGGACCGGCGTTTGTCTGCCAATGCTGCTTAAATATGCAATATTTATCTGAAAGAAAGTATCTCTTCTCAGTATTTCATGCTAGTAACAAATGCAAATGTAATCACAGAATATATTTTATTTTCTTGTTGTGTGTAACATTTCCAAAACGTGCTAAAATAAGACACCTGATGTGAATTTTTTGATGGCAGTGTTAGAGTTTGGTCAGTATTGCCAATGCTGAATTCATGCTTCTCTCTCTCTCTCTCTCTCTCTCTCTCTCTCATTCCTGACACATTAAAAGGCCCATATATCATACTCTCCGTTACATTTTTATAAATGTGCCTCAGAGTACGGTGCCATTGAGACTCTACATTTATCCTCTTATAATGCACAGGGCACACACCACGCCTGCTATATACAACGTTCTGGACCGATGTAAGTGGAAATCCAATTAACCCTGAGAGAACCATGATGTCAAATGTGCGCCTAAAAATTGGCTGCCATGCTTTTCTGTTCCATCCTTTTCTGATTATCTATGTATGTCCATGATCCAATGTGTGTTTAAATATCTTAACATGATTTAAGAGCATCATAACCCCCTATTAAGTTCACAAAGCTGCTCAGTGCCCAGTGGGACCACAGCAGTTTGTGTGTTAATGGTCATCTATAAAAAGGAAGAGCTTGTAGACTCGTCCCGGACTGGTCCTGTGGTGATGAATGATGTGTGTGTGTGTGTTCCCCTACTGCTGATTGAATTAGGCCGCCCCACAGACCCATTGCTTTCCCAAGGAGCACTCGAAGGCGATCCTGCTGTGAAGTGTATCAATAAGCGGGTGGATGGAGTGTAAGTGGTGGTCTTGCTGCGGGCAGACAGCCGGTGATGAGGAGGGGAAACACGCTTAGGGAGAGAACCGCTGATCACACAGCAGATTGGGAGCCCTTGGTGCCGGCGTCTGTCTGTCACTGCCGTGGAGGGAGAGAGGGGTGGAGCCACAGAGAGCTGCCCCCAGAGCAACACACTGGCCCAACAACTTCAGCTTCCTTACTAAGCCAGATCAGTTTATAGCTTTTATCTTCAGGTATCTTTACTATCAGGAGCCACAAGCCCTTGCCATTCAGTTTTTTTGGCCATTTCAGTTGCACCGGTCAGGTGATGAACGTGGTCGTCTCAGAACATAGCATCGCATGCGAGCGCAGCATTTTGATGGCTTTGTTTTGAAGGCTGGCTGCTTTGACGTGGACCCCCATGAGGCCACAGGCATCTGAGCTCCCGCTGTGGCAGATTGATATTTGTAATTTAAGGGAAGCTGTCACACAGCATCCTCCAGATGGAGAGGGCCGCGGAGGCATACAGTCGATTAAACACGGTTTGTTTAGAAATAATCATTTTGATGTGGGTGCTGAGGATTCATTTGAGGCATATTGGCGCAAGGGTTCAAAATGTTCAATTATGCTCAGACGCATATACAATCACACGATAACAACGCGTAGATGTAGAAATCAGAGCACTGTCTGGGAACAGAAGCTTTTAGCCTGTCTGTCATCTGATGAGGTCCCTCGGATCACGGCAGAAAGGACAGGTCAGTGATTTGTGTCCCTGTTTCAGAAAAGGTTGAGGATAGGTTGTGGATGAGAGCTAATTCATTAATTCACCCACCGGTACACACACACACACACACACACACACACACACACACACACACACACACACACACACACACACACACACACACACACACACACACACAATTGTTTTCATCACTGGACTATCGAAATTGGTATTTGAAGGAGGGTCATGTTTTAAAAGACCATCTCCTCCTTGTCACATTGATTGACAATAAAGAAACAATAAACAGCGCAGAGAGAATGCTGCCTGATTAACTGCCCTTCAAAATAACCAAACGTGTGCAATAAATCTGGTTTCCATCTCACAAATTAGAAAGACGGCTTTTAGATGCCAGTTTGGAGACCTGCAAGCTTGACGTCTTGAGGCATTGGCGCTTATAGTTCTAAATGATAGTTGAGCTGTGTGATGATACAGCGGTTAAGAGGACTACTGGGGTTTAGATCAATATGTTAACAGTGTTTGAAGTGGGTTGGATGATTTTGGGGTGGAATTTGAGAAGGTGAGGAGTTTTCAGTTCTTGTTACACTACTGTCAAGTGGAAACTGTCTGAAATCTGTACCCAAGATGTTTTTTTCTCTCCAAATCAATTAAATTAAATGTAGTGCAGGGCAGGGGTCCTTAACCTTTTATACAGCCAGTTGTGGGGGGTTTAGACTTTTTAATTCCCCCACATCCTTTGTAAAATGTTTATTTACTCACATTAGCTAGCCTGCTAAAATACTATTAGCTCCACTGCGCACTTAGAAATGTGGCTATCAATTGGGTGATGATGGAATAATGATCTCAAGTACTGATGGCCTTCTTTATAGTTCCTTCTTTCGCATCCTGATCAGAGAGGGAGGAGAAAGATGCAGCACAGACAGACCACGTTCTACTACCCAAATAGACCATAAAGTTATTTAAGTATTATTCAGCTTCTTTTTTTGTTTTGTTGGGCCAATCATACTATGTTATTGCAGTGTGGGAGCAAATGTTCTGTGGCCCAGCCACAGCCACAAGTGAACCACTGGTGTTGAGCACTGCGGTGATCTGCAAGATCCGGTTCAACATGAGTCAGGTATTTTCACATTCAGGATTTCTGATTAGTTTCCCCCCAATGATAATGTAGATAGACGATTACATGGAAACATTTCTATTAACATGAGGACTTTTGAGTCATGTAACTGCATTTTCAGATTAGCTCTATCTGTACCAGCAATCACTGTAGTATAGTCAAACTTAGTCTTTAAATCAAACATAGATCAAGGTTTAAGTCTACTCAGGTATGGACTTTTATTGTTGTTTATAGTGTTGTGATACCTCCAGTTTTATTTTCCTATCTTTAATTATTTTATAAAAACTATGCATGATGCTTTTTATCCGTTCATCAGTTTGAGTTGTGTTGGGACTGTGGGTGCTGTTGAGCTAAACCCAATGTATTTGCACTGATGTTGCTAAATGTCAGTGTTGATTAATGGGCAGTGCCATATGAATATGCAAATAAGAAATAATAATAATTGATTGCTTGTTAGCTTACCAGAAATATCAGCTATATCGGCTGCTTATTAGAACATCCGGCCTAAAACTACAGAAAATACCTTTTTGACAGTCAAATCAGAGGACATTGTGTAGACTCAACAGGTGAAGACTTTACTGCAGGAGCCCACACACTGGGCTTTATGATAATATAAATTGTCAAACAATATAAAAATGTCCATCCATGAATATTTTTTCTATGTAACGTTTTACATTCTGATACTTGCATATAGGAGCAAAGCTGGCTCAAACAGCTGTTTTGCTTCGATAGGGCAAGACATACGTAAACGGTCTCAGACTCAGCTCAACCAAAACAAGAAGAGCTCATAAAACAGTCAGACGGTTTTGTTTGTGGCCACTTATGTATGAAACAGTACCTCTGTTGTTCTACAGTTAGCCGATAAATACAATAATCTATGGAGAAGCTGTGCACACTCCCAGATAATACAGAGAATAATTAAATGTAATGAATGGTTGACGCTATCACACTACAAGTCCATTACTTGTAGATTGCAATGGCAACGAAGCATGTCTAAAACCAGTACAAAAAAAACCGACTCTCTCTCCTTCTGTACTTCGACAGCTGTCGATGTGGTTAACAAAGTCAGTCCTGTCAAAGTCACTTTCAAGAGCTTGGGCTTTTCATTTGAAAGACTAACCTGTCAGCAGTCACAGTATTGGGACTAATGTGGTGTTGATTTTTGACTTTACTCACGAGGTAAGACTTTATGTGTGGATACGTTTGTGTAGAGCTTTCATGCAAAATGACCAGTGTGTTTAAATCAATGAGGGAAAAGGATGAACAAGGAATAGATAAAAAAAAAAAAAAAAAAAGGAAAGTAGATAGAGGTGAAAGTAAGGTGAGAAAAGTAAATTGAAAGAAGGTTTTTCAAGCTTGTTTTCATTTGCTCTACAGCCAGATATATTGAGCTCGCATTTGCTCCACTGGCTGGATTGGACAAGAGTTGAGGGCATTATGTTTGAGGGGAATCTATCGAGGTTAGACTGCAAAATTGATTGAATGTATACATGCATGGAAGGACTTCGCTTCTATAATGTCAGAGGCTGCATTTCATTCATGCTATTTTAATCACAAATTAGACTGTCCACCCAAGAAATACAACGTGTTTCAGCTAATGAGCACATATGTTTATGTCATAGACTGTATACGAGAAGTTTATGCAGTCACAGTGATGTCACCCATTGGTCTGTGGACTGCCCTTTGAAGCCACTAGTTTAGCGAGTTGGCAGTCGCCATCTTGTTTTTTCCAGACATTTGTAGGCTTCCAAAATATAACAATTAGCTTTCATGAACCGAAAACAAAGAGTTTCTAAAAGTTCTAAAACCGAAACATGGTCAAGTCAAGCACTGGACATGGCTGTTTTAGCGACCTGTCAATCACAACGTAGCCCCGCCCTAAATCATACCCTGCTTTATGTTCTATTTTACTCTAAATTGGACCATAATTTACTAAATGAACATCATGCTGTATTGAAGAAGACTTGAAACTAGCGATTGAGACCATAAACTCCTGTTTACAATATTTACTGAGGTCATATATCAATTGAGAAGTTGGGTCATTTTCCCAAGACTTCTATACAATCCGATTTATTTTTGCAAACAGAGGGGTCGCCCCCTGCAAAAGATCTTTAAAGGGACAGTTCACCCCAAAATCATCAAAGAGATGTCTGCCTTCTCTTGAATATAGTGGGACTAGATAGCAGTCACCTTTTTTTTTTCTTTTTTCTTTTTTGGAAGACCAAAACCCATACCCTCTTGGGTGCTGGTGTGAATACTAGGCCCATCAGCAGGAAAACTGGACATGGTCCTTTCTCACGTGATCCTATCTGGCACAGGAACCAGCTTGAACAGATCTTACTTCTGACTTTATTCTTTTTACGTTGCTGTCTCTCTGCCGGCATGCTGTCATCTGCTTTGTCACAACACAGGGAGGGTAGACCACATAATGGACTCATTCTCTTAGATGTCACTTTGCATTCGTTCTGGAAAAATTTTGCCAATGTCCCATGGGCTAACGTGTTAGAGAAACGATTTGAACCGCTCTAACACATGCGCACATACAGCACACAGAAATGTAAAGAGAGCAGGAATGTAAAACGGAGAAACAGACCCTCTGTCTTTTCTGTGTGACACACATACATATAGAAACACTTTAGTCTGGGCAAATTGATTGTCTCAGAGGATGAAATTGCATTCACAGGTGTAATTTAATCTTTTTTTTTTTTAATTGGTGCGGAAAGTAAATTACCGACCGTTGTGGCATTCCTTGGAGACATAAGATGTTGGAAAATCTCAGAGCTGGCAGCTACTCGTGAGAAAGTTGTCAGAATTTTAAAGATCAGATTTGCTCACAACAGTGAAATTGTAAGCCTCTCAGTGGACTGGACCACAAAAAAAGAAACGGAGAGAGAGGAGGGACTTTATCTCAATTTTCTGTTGCTTGGCTTGTCAACGTGTCTCTGAAATCCACTCAGATGGCCCCAGCTCTGAGCTCTAAAGAGGAAAAGACAAACACACAGATGAGAGAGAGAAAGAGAGAGAGAGAGAGAGAGAGAGAGAGAGAGAGAGAGAGAGAGAGAGAGAGAGAGAGAGAGAGAGAGAGAGAGAGAGAGAGAGAGGTGTTCCCACTGTCTCCTAAAGCTAGAACACTCTGCCCCGTTATTTTATCAGCTGCAGTGGTCTGTGTTATGGTGCAATGAGTCCCCAGGGAGTAGGGACTGCCATAAACATTGCACTGTGTGGAACAGCCGTCTCTGATCTGATGTCGGCTCACGTTGGTTACAGGATGCCGGCTATTAGTGGCATCGGTCAGTAATGAGTGTGCCGCGAGTCCCAGCCAACTGTTAAAAGTCTCGAAACACACGTCCAATCGAGTTCACGCGGGGGCAGAGCTAAAAATCTCAAATTCTTGGACATGGAGAGCTCATAATAAACTGGCACAAACGGGCTGCTTTTTAAATAAGTGGTGGATCTTTACGAGATGATCACTAAGCATTGGTGTGTTAGTTTGTTAGAGCTGTGACTTTGCAGTGTTGTTTGTCGAAGGTCAGTGACATCTATGTGTCTGTTCATCCTGCATATGTGTGTGTGTGTGTGTGTGTGTGTGTGTGTGTGTGTGTGTGTGTGTGTGTGTGTATGCACACTGATTTGACACACAGGCCCAGTCAGTCCTGTTCTTGGCTCCAACAGTGATCTGGCACTTTTCCTAGTCCTGCAGACCCTGCCATGCCTCCCCCTCTCCCCTTATTCCCCTCTCCCCCTCTCCCTCTCTCCCTCTCTCCTCCTCTCCCTCTCTCTCCCTCTCTCCTCCTGCTCCTCCTCTTCCTCCTCCTCCATCCACACACCAGTGCAGATCAGCCTGCCCAGGCCTTGCAGGGCGTCAGAAAAAAAAAAGGAGAAAGTGAGCTGACTTTACCCAGTCTCTCCTGATATGCCTCCTCATTTCTGTCTCTCTTTACAGTTCGCTATCATATGACAGTATTATATGGTATTATTATGTACCTAATTATGATATGCCACACAAAAGATACTGAACACATGGCCTTAGAAGAGATGTGGCTATTCATGGGCCAGGATAGCTATCAGCAAAGCCCTTTCCATATTCTTTTGACAAAACCTTGGATAACCTTACAGCAGGGACAAACACACACACACACACACACACACACACACATACACCTGTGTGTGTGTGTGTGTGTGTGTGTGTGTGTGTGTGTGTGTGTGTGTGTGTGTGTGGCAGATTCACTGCCTTACTGTTCTGTTTCTGTTCACATAAATCCTGAAATAAGATTCCATCTGAGATAACTGGACTGCTCCCCGCAGGCCTCCGAGACCCACAGCAGCTGCACTGTAGAATGGATACAGTCATGCTCGGAGAACAATCAATGATACAGAGTGTGTATCAGTGTGTGTGTGTATCCAGGTTTTGAATTAAAAAACAAAATGTTGAATCTCCAGACAAAGTGGATAATTGGTATTAAAGTTGAACAGCCACTCTGGGTTTCCAACAGTCTAAGCAATGTAATTGAAATAAGCCAGATTGTTTTGATGGTATCCTTTTCCATATATAGCCTTTTATGTGTAAAACTAAAGAACAAAGAAACTTTCCATCCGATATCACATTATTATAATAGGATATTGTTGTTGCATGTACATTAACAATCTATCAATTGTTTCAGTCAAACAGAAATGAAGGTAACCTGAAGAATAATGTAACTTTTTTTGGTTTCACTTTAAATGAACACTCATTAACGGCAGATGTTATGGCATGGATCACAATTTGGAAATAACACCATTCTTTATACATAGAAGACGTGGCAATTTTAATTCAATGAGTTCAACATATACATGACACAAGCTGCCCTTTGGCTGCATGTTTGTGCCTGGACATCATTCATACTAAGAAATAAACAGGTGTCTGTGGTAGTCGATCTACGTCCTCAGCAGTAGCTATTACACCGATCCTTTTTGGGATTCCGATTGTTTCAAACAGTGGAGTGCACACAAGGGTCGTGTTGAGACAAACAGGTGAGTTTGTCTGAGATGCAATGAGATGGTTGAAGGTCACCGAGACGTGCTCAGGGAGAGCAGTTGACTCACAGCGTATAGCTGAAGTGAGGAGGGGGTGGATGGGTGGTGTAAAAATGAGCAACCGATAAGGAGGTGAACACATGTTGAATAAAACATCCTCTGATTCTCCAGCCTCCCCACTTACATCCCTCCCTCTCCAACCCCCCAACCCTCCATCCCCCAATTCCCCGTCCCCCGCGAGTGTGTGAGCTACCATCCGCTCAATAAGAACTCATCATGTTTAATAGGGCTTTCACACACCTTCCGTTGTACTCTTTGTTTGTGTGCGTGTGTGTGTGTGCGTGTGTGTGCGTGTGTGTGTGTGTGTGTGTGTGTGTGTTTGTGTGTTTGGGGCTTTTGGTTGGCTGTAGCTATTGTTGTGCACCACCCACAACTTGCTCACATTGGTCCAGTTGCTAATGAAGCCCATATATCTTTCTCTGCCAAAACTGACAGCACTCTCAGTGTCTTAGTAGGCAGTTAAGTAGGAGAGAAGACTTTTCCACCTCACTGCCAGTCTGTGACAGGTTAACCCTCTGTTTGGTAAGTTTCCATGCTGTTTGTTTGTGTTGTGTGCTTCAGTTTCTGACAGAGATAGTTATTGTTTTTTTATTTTAGCAGCAGTTGCCTTATTATTATTATTATATGCGACGGACGATTTCTAAGTGTTTTGAGTTTGTGGAATTTTTATAATTTATATTATGTACATCACGGTGTTCAGTGCATGACTGAAGATATTTTTTGCAATTAGTTTTATGGAACTCCTTGGGCTCATTTTCTCCAAAACGGTGAGATTGCTTTAATTCTTTATCCATCACCAGGAGTCAATTGTAGCCAAGTTTCATCAGAATGATCATTACGTTTTGGCAAATAAAGTTCTAGCCACTGTTTGATTTTAATGTGCAGACTCGGGAACATTGTGAGAGCTAGACACAAGGCGGCGTCCCAACTTCTGATTCCTGATTCATTGACTTTCGTGTCTTTTTTCCAGAATTAAACCTTCAGCAAATGGTTAACAATCTGTGCAGTAGTAACTTACTTTAGGACCTGCCTGCTGTCATAGTCAAAGCCCAGGCCAGACAGGAATCAAGCAAGCATGATGCTGCAATCCAGAGGATTACACGTGGAAGAAAGATTCACTGCTCTGACTTAAAACGGGCACCTTTTTTTATCCAGTTATATCTCCCAACACAAAGTGCCAAAATCAATAAGACAAATATACAGCTAAGCAAAGATAACAAAGCTAAACAAACATAAAAAAATGGCTTTTTATATACAGGCAAGTAGGCATAAAATAGAGCAAAAAAACAACAGAAGAACAATAAACAGTGACAAAGGGTGCTGATCTGATTGGCAAGTGTTTCTGTACAAACCGGCCGAGAGCATCTGTTAGTGTTGGAATAACTACTGTGGGCAGTACAATAATGTCCTGTACAGTATATACAGAGGTTACTCTGCTTGGTGGATAAAGTTCACAGCCTACATGATATACAGTAACATGTTAACAGAGCAAAACAATCCAAAGGCATACAATAGTCAAGGCACGCAGGAGATAGCAATTACAGCTTGATTTGTACTTTATGTTTGTAACATTAACATGCGTGTCAAAGGTCATGATGCACGATAGCAACAAGTTGATAATCGAACACTCGCGGTATCTTCATTATCTTTTGTATCCCAAGCGCCCCCAACCCTCCTTCTCTCCGCCACTTTCCGCTCCATTTTTTCCAGTTCTCTCTATCCCCAGCCTGTCCCTAGTCAAGCAGAGAATCGATTTTTAAACACGCAAGACTCTAGGGACCAAGCAGGGCACCATTATTGGCCTCATTTAGGCTCTATTGCCATCACAATGGCTCCGCTAGACAATAGGATAGACTCCGTCATGGATACCAAGGCGTAAATGCCCATTCCAGCTGAAAATCGCTCAGGCCAGCATTTCCTGTCCTTGGGGATCTTTGTTTTAAGAAACCCCTGTCAGTTTGAGGGGATGGACCGCAGTGCCTCTCCACACACCACTAATATAGGCACAGCCAGCACATTTCCCCGCCGCAGGCTAGATAGAAGAGGAAAGTAGCAAAGGTATGGGTTTTTCTTCCATGCTATATTCTGCATGCCACTTTTCACTTTTTTTCATCACCGTTGTAGTTTTTTGTGCAGTCTGCAACATATGGCAATATGTTTCTACTGTAAACGGCTCTCTGCTGATCCCTCATCGGAGGGCCGTGCTCCTCTATAGCAGCTGTATGTCTGTCAGGCATCTCCCTTTCTAGGATTGAAGGGTTTCAGGAAGGCATCTGCAATCCCAGCTATTGTTCATCCTAGACAGCGGCGCACTATGTGGTGACTAAACTACACCGATGAATTTACAGGGTCCCCAGAACCACACGTTTCACCTCAGGCCGACAGTTTTTTGTTTAAATATCTATTCATGAAGAACCATTGACTTGAATTTGGAAAAGTCTGTTACACGCCCGTTATCCTGAAACAAACCTTGGAGTCTGGTAGCTAGCAAGTGTGTGGTCGCACGAGAGGGAAACTCAATGTTTTGCATCCAAGCGCATGCAGCAGGAGCTGAGGTGCAGGAGGGATACATGCGCTCATAGTTTAAACTAAAACCACATTTTGAAAAGTTTCCTCTTTACGATTGTCTGCGTTGGATGTATTTGATCTCACGTTGTCACTCCCTGCAGAAAACCACAGTTACACATTTAGAAAACTGTGTTGGCATTGTGCTAAACGCTCGGATGCCCTCTAATAGCAGCTGTCAATATCAGACTGCAATTTGGCAAATGAAGGGCATAATGTTCTACGCCTGATATAATAAGAATCTATTTAAACCAATCAATAGCCATTTGGTGATGTTTTTATTTACTTCACTTGATGAGAGGATACAATTTAGCAAACGCACAACAATGCCCGGCTCTGTTGCTTGGCTGCATGATTCACTTCAAAAGGGCCGCTTGTTTCATGGTAAAGCCTGATGTTAGTCCTCCCAGAAAAGTGATGGGTATGTACATTGTGTATATATTTTAGCATGTTTGGACTTGTGTTCCACTTCATTAATCCATCTTTCTTGTGCCTTAAACCGGTAAACTCACAAATACAGAAGACAAGGAAAACATTAAATGAGAGTTTATTTGAAGACTGGTCAATTACATGGGGAGCAGGTGTATTGCTTACAGTATTGAAAAAAATCACAATATATTGAATCGTAAGCCCTGTATCATGATGAGTGTAAATGAATGCATGTGAAAGATGTGTGTGTCTGCGCTTGTGCTTGACAGTATCTTTAGTCTATCTGTGTGTCAGTGGGGGTTCCTCTGCTCCCAGTGGGGTGTGTACACTAAATGGTCGAGGAGAGTGTCGGCCCCTGCGCTCCATCAAAGGCAGCATTGACTGGAAGCATGCGAGTGTCTCTGCAGCCAGTCATCCTTGGACAGCTGACAATGGGCACGGGGGAATCTAGCTGAAAGCAATCAACAACCACTGGAGGAAAATGCTCCACTGCTGGTGGAATGTGTCTGAACTCACTGGCAACAACCCAGAGCTGTGCTCTTGACCAATCATGTGCAAATGGCTTCGGTTTTGCCTTGAAGCTCTCTTAAATGAATCATGCGCACAGTGTTGCACTTCATGCGCTCGGATGTGCTCTTTTACTGTACGTGTATGTACAGTATCTGAGCGTCTACGACCGGGACTAGAGGAACAGCAGGGGTTTTGGATTGGCTCAGAGTTGTGTGGTAATTAATCTCACTCAGTGAAGAGGTGCATGTTGGGACTGAGGCCGGGCATAGCTCACCGCACCTTGCTCGTTAACTCTAACCACCTATGGCTGGCCTCTGGAGATTAACGAGGGCTGCCCATGGTCAAAAGCGGTCAAACGCGTTTTAAAGAATGCTCGCTCAGCCTACCGCCAAGCTTATTTTTTATTCTGAGGCAGTGATTCACATTACTGCTACAAAATTATACTCATGGGACCTGACTCACACTGTGACACATCTGGCAAACCGCAGAGCAAACACGCACAGGCGTGCGCGTGCACACACACACACACACACACACACACACACACACATATACTCATACATGCCATATGGCACAGACGAAGGAACAGGTAGACAATACAGTAAGCATAGTTGCAGTGTGCTGTGCCATTTACTACCAATCTCAGCATGAATGTCTTTGACACAGTGACACACATAAACACCTCTGACTCACTCACTCTAGTGTGTGTGTGTGTGTGTGTGTGTGTGTGTGTGTGTGTGTGTGTGTGTGTGTGTGTGTGTGTGTGTGTGTGTGTGTGTGTGTGTGTGTGTGTGTATGTATGTATGTGTGTGCTTTCTGTGCTTTCACTACTATTCTTTGTCTTTGTTTCTGGCTGCTCTGTGTGTTTGATGTTGGCATAGCTAAAACTACAGATGGAGAGAGAATAACGGCGAATGTGAGAGAGTTGCATCTGCACACAAACTTGCTTTCACTTTTGAATAATTCTCACTATCCCCCTTTAAATTACTGTGTTTGACTCCGGTGCTGAACTGGCTCCATGATATATTGTCATGTCATTTCATGTCTCTCACTGCATAGCTTTAAAGGTTATTCTGTGCACTCAGTGGCTGCTCAAGCATATAAATAATGTAGTGTTCCTAGAATTGAGGATGGTATACATGTACCGTATATACACATTCTCATCTCATGACATCAGGGTAATGATTATAATGCAGCTGAAGAGTATTTTTCCACCTGCCGAATTTTCATTTAGTATTCTGCAGCTATTATTCATGAAATATTGATCAAAAACCACTACTGGTCTTGAAATGTGTGAGTGTGAGAAAGTTCAATTCCTTCTATCTACATCTACAGCTGTGTGCATACAACGGTACACTCTTTAGTTATCTGCTGTGACCCAGCAGACATGGATGAAACACAGACCGTCATTGTTTTCTTTTGAAGCACTCGTCTCAATTAACTTCATACTTTGTTGAATACCATACCTTTATTTGTCCGTTCATGTACTGTGAAAAACACTGTTGTGTAATCTACTCAACAGTGAATGCGTCCGGTTTTTATTCATCAGTTCTTCAGGAAAATACAGCTTTACATGCAGTTAAATGTAAATAATACACTACGGCACTGTGTTTACACATCCAAGGAAACGAGATGTATCAGATGTGTTCTTTTCGGATGCACATTTTAACTGTCTGCATTTCTTGGTCCTGTTGGGCCACAGAGCCACGTCTAATAAATGCCAGGAAGATGTACTTTAAGACCACGCTGCCTTCAAATTGGATTAAATCCCTAAATCACATGATCATTCATCCACAGTTTGCCGTGCCAAGATGGCGGAGGTTTCCTTCTCTGTCTTAATATGGAACTGCGAGCTATAGCAACAGTAACAGACCTGGGAATTCAAGTCTTTGTTGAGGTTCTCCATGCAACGTGTGAATGTGGGTGTCCTGTTCAGATGTAGAAAGGCAAAAATAATTGAATATATGAATAACGTGCATGGCCACAGTGCACAGGCATGCACCGCATGCACACAGCAGAGGGAGTGTGCCAGCAGCAACTAGCGTGAGGTGATAATTGAATTTGGAAAAAGATGGGAGGAGATACAGCTATCCTGGGAGATACAGTCCCATAACAATGGCAAGAGACAGTAAATTCCTCTGCTCCTTTTGTCAGGGCGAGTCAGCAGGCAGTGCAGGGCCATGCCCCTCATTTTCTGGTAAAAAGCAGCAGGCAAACGGCATGTGTGCTACTGTGTGTGATGATGTGTGCGTGCTTCATGCATCGCTGAAGCGTGGATATCACGCCATGCCTCTGTGTGTGCCTCCTCAAACACACCTGCTCCTGACGCCTCAGAGAAAACAGCTTGGCCGTATCCAACCGTACGAGCAGCGCCAGAATGTCGTATTACAGACAGAGGATATATCTGTGCTACTTCTTACTTCTGTGCAGTACTTTTAATATACAGTATATAAGAATATGTATTCTCACCAACCTTTGTTTGATTTTGAAACAATAGAGCTTGTATGTTGTATTCAGATACATTCAAACAATGCCAGATGAGTTTCAGATGAGTCTATTACACAGAGAATTACAATATGAGCTCTGTCTTGTGCAGTTTAAATAAAATCACTAGATTCTTCCTGTTTGCAAGACTACATGGCCTTGTGCGAGAAATGAACCTGAGGTTCTAGTGACTAGTATTTTATTTATTTTGCTCCCTTTGAGCACGACAAAATGATGAGAGAACCTTCCAAGTGTGGAGTGGTGCAAGACGACAAAAAAAACAAAAAAACAGCTTCACTCTCCACTTAGTCGCCACCGTTTTTAATGGCTAAATCCTTTACGGTGTCTACAGACTGTTTAATGTGTGTTGATACTTTCTCTCGCTTCATCAGTGAGAGATCCTGTTCTGGGTTCTTAGAAGTCTGTTTTTTTTGTGCTTTTGTGCAGCAGTTTCAACTTATTTGTGGTGAGGGTGGAGGTGGAGGAGGTGGAGGAAGTGGAGAAGAGTTGAAGGGAGACGAGGTGCGTTGGCTGTTTTTGGGGGTCGTGCGAGGCGCACAATGCCCCTCTGTGTGTGAGGATGGCAGGCCGGTGATGTCATGGCTGGCCGGACCAACAGCCCACTGAGCTTGTGAAGGCATGACATGATTGGGACACAGAGGAGTGTCGCTGGCATTGTTCTATTGAATCAGGCTGTGACGAGGGGGCAGCTCCCCATCCTGCAGCCAAAGAACCACAACCTGTCAATCACTCAGTTAGGTTAAGTAAATGGACTTGTATCAGCAGCTTTGGAATAAAGTGAGTTTGGTATTATTGGACAGCTTACAGTCTAGAGACAGGACATACAGTATACAGTGACATGCAACAAAAGTCCATGGTCTAAATCAAAGTTAGGATGTTGCCGTTGTACAGTATGGTGCTCGTCTTAACTGGATGCCCCAAAATGCAATAATTTTGATTTAAATTGTGTAATTATATCGATGTCTCTTTTTTAACGAAGTCTTTAAAGCAGATCAAACCACAATGAAAAAACTCAAATTGATTCATTATTTAAACTTTAGTAGAATAATGCTCTAACACTTAATACTAGGTTATGTGACAGGTTATGATTAGAATTTTTTACATGCAGGCAATGAGTCAACATATCTCGAATATCTTAATGCATCAATAAGCTGGATGCCAACTGCCGTAAAACCAGAAGAAGAAGGGAAAGACAGCAAGCTATAGCTGATAATGAAGCAAGCGTTATACAGGTTCAGTAGTGGTACATTAGGAGGGGCTGTACGAGGGTTAAGGAGTTGTACAAAGAGCAGGGGGTAACACTGTGCACTGGTATTTTTCAGTACGCAGCAATGGATAACTAAATATCAAGCAGACACAATGGTGATATGATCTTTCTCTCTTTACTGTTTGTGTGTGTGTGTGTGTGTGTGTGTGTGTGTGCGCGCGCGCGTGTGTGTGTGTGTGTGTGTGTGTGTGTGTGTGTGTGTGTGTGTGCGTGTGATTATGGTCTCAATGAAATTGCCCTGTTTCTTGACTTTTCAATTCTTTACTCTTGTCGTCATGTTTTTAGTAGCCGCAAGTCCCTCCAGTATGCTTGTCATGTTACATTTCTGGGACGCTATTGCAGAAATGGTCAGGGACGTGTTTAAAAAGGAATATCAGGGCCAATCAGATTTAGGTGTCTTATCTGAATTGAATTGAAATCTGAGCGGACCCCTTAAGAATTTGGGCCTGTGAGAGTGTTTCTGGTTGGTGATTTGTGTGTGCACATAGCCATAAACTGACCGTGGGGTTACCGCTGCAGCTACAAACACAAAATTAGAACCGACCAGCTTATCGGCAAGTGTTTTTAAAGGCCTTTTAGTCAAACAAAGAGGAGCCAATCCTTCAGCTGTGGCATTTGCCAGAATGTTATTGGCAGAGCGATGTTTATCGACTGAGCGTTGTTTCCTAGTAGAATGTGATGGAAGAGGAGAGAAAGGCTTCTTTTCAGAGCGGGCCTTGCGAGTATCGTGTAAACACACACTGAGAGAGGCTCCTTTCATTAGCTATGCTAATCCGGAGTGCACGTGACCTGCCGCAGACTCCAGGGTCCCTTCTGGCTCTGGCTCTCTGTGCCGTTAGTTTCTGTCTCCAAAGGCCATGGCCCTCGTCATGTCCTTTCTGGTTCAACGGTTTAATTTGCTGTGTGTTGTTCTCCTTTTCCTATAGTGACAGAAACACCGATCTAGCTTTTGGTGAATCTGCTCTTCTCCTCCGATCACTTTATTCTGTTTGCTTGTCTGGCGCCTCTGACACGTACAACCACCCAGACTGGCAGCTTTAGTAGATTGAGGGCTCTTATAATGCCACCACTGTCACCTTTTGCTTCTCTGCTGCCGTCTATGTTTGAAATGAAACAAAACAATGGGTCTTTATCCAATTTACAGGAATACTTCTGCATTTTGAATGATATGCTTATTTGCTTTCTTGCCAAGAGGTAGTTGAGGAGATAGCACGGGTATCAGTATTGGTGATTATGGCACCTACTGAAAGCAACTAGCTAACTTAGCTATAGCACAAAGACTGGAACCGGGGAAACGGCGAGACTGGCTCCGTCAAAATGTAACAAAATAATCCTACCAGCACTACTAAAGCTTACTAAATACCATGGTATGTATTGTTTGGTTAATCCGTACAGAACTAAATTGTAAAAACAACGATTATTAATTCTTGTCCGGGACCAGTTGCAATCAGGCTCCAGGAATTCACTGGTCCTAACCAAGAAATAGTAGTGTTAATCATTGAGCTTTAGACATGCTGGTAGGTGGATTTTGCTACTTTAGTGCAGAGCAAGGCAAGCTGTTTCCATTGTTTTCTGTCTTAATGCCAAACTAAGCTAAACAGCTGGTTGCAGCAGCTTCAACAAAGAGACGTTAGAGTGGTATCAATCTTGTCATCGAGAAAACAAACAAGGGTATTTCCCAAAATGTTGACCAGTTCCTTGTTTAACATTATAAACTTTCAGTAATTTCACTTTCTAATGTCTTCATGTGTATCTTGTTGAATCTGTAAGGCTGTTATTACAGTTGATTTTGAAGGGTATTGCCATCGGCTAGCTCTCTAAGCTAATACAATTTTACTTTGATGAGTGTATTCTTTTTTCTTTTTATTTAACATCAAATTTATACAGCAGCACCGGCTCTGTTTCAAGAGCTGGCTATTAGAAGGTAATTACTACATGTTAGATTATGTCATTTACTCAGAGAAGATGAGGAGTGCAGAAGGAGTCACCTCCATCAATTAATATGATGTATGAGTCGATAAGGGATATGGGTGGGATATGTGCCGCATCTCCGCGAGTCACAAGGTGATAATTTGAAATTCCCTTCAAGGTCCCCCCTGTTTTTAATGAAGCCGGCTACTTAAAGTGGTGTTTCTTACACATGTAATTATTTCTTTATTGATTCGTCAGCATCTTGGGGAATGGTTTCTCATGAAATATATCCCCACCATGATAACCCGTCTCAATTGCAATCATGGGAGGAAATCATTACAAGAAAGATACCCTTAGGGTATTGTGAAACATTTTATGTTAATGCAAGTGTCCAAGTGTGTTTGCCTATATTGTTTGGGCAGAACATCCCTCCACAGTTACACTTACTCCTGTCTAGAAGCAACAAGGAGATACTTGATCTCCTGTACAAGCAGTGACTGACCACTCTCTTTCTCTTCGTCTTTCTCCTGCCATCCCTCCTTCACCCTGCCCATGTCTCCTCTCCTTCAGGCTGTGAGGACGGGGGGGGAAGATGAGACCTCCCAGCCCTCTGCTGATCCTGCTGTACATCACGCTGTCCAAGAGTGTAAAGGTCGTCTCTAAGAGAGGCTCAGGTATTTAACACACCTCCTTTCTTGTATGTCTGAAGCCTGCGCATGCACCCTGTGTACATTATTGTGTTTCAATGGCTGTTTTTTAATGTACGTGTGTGAGTGTGTTGCAGTGTTGTGTCTGCATTTTATGCTAGCCGCTAACTCTCAATGGCTGGCGCCGCCATTGATTTAATTTGGAGGTTTCTGGAAAATTTCACAGACATAAGTGAATCATTTTCTTGTGCTGCTCTTTTATGAACTTCTGTCTACACTAAACACAAAGTCTAGACCTTAAATCACAATGATTGTCACTGTTGGATTGTGTTTAGCTGGTGAAAAATCTTTAATTGTTGTTTATTGCTGTCATTGTGCCTCATGGCACACTAAACAGCGTGATTCTACTAGAGAATACTGGTGTCTTGCTGCGTGTGTGTGAATCTCCAGGCACCTTTCGATTCCGATTTAGAGGGCTACAATGCAATTATAAAACGATTATCGATTCAGCTTCATGCATCAACATTTTCCTATACGTGATGTATAGGAAAATAAAAGATGTTTATCTGCTATTTTTAAAACACTGCATATTTGTAATGATTCATAATAAAAAAAACTGATGAATTTACTTCCATTATCTTTTATTAATTTTATATTATTAACAAATAGAAGATATGTGTCAACTGGAGGGTTACATGTCCAAGCATTGCAAAGAAAACCAACAATAAAATAAATACAATCAAGCCTGTAGCAGCATCCTCGTAGTAAAAAGACAGAATTCAGCATGTTCTGAATAATTTTACATAAGAAGCTGCCCTTATTCACAAATAAATCACATAGACTTCTCTTCAAACAAACCCCCCTTTTATAAGCAATGAGCATTCAGCTCTCATACAAAAATAACGCTTTCTGAAACGTGGTAAAACTATACATACAGTGATAAAGTATGCGGGTACGATCACACAAGATTCTCAATGACTGTGTAGGGGCACAAATCCTTGGCAAAAAAGTTGCAATCTACTTCGTGATTCGCTTTGCCCTTTCAGAGTTGGGCAGAAGAAGAAGCAAAATGCTTCCACACTTTAGCTTTTAAGCCAGGGGGTGACGGTCGGATTGTATCCCCATATTCGGTTCCTCAAGCTTCACTGCCCTCACCAAAACTCTGCTAGTATTTTGCATAGCTTAGAACGTAAACAAGACACATGCGTCTTCCATATGATGCGTTCAGGGGCAGCGGTAAGGAATGGACATTCCAGTGTCACAGAATTGTTGCAGGCGATCATGACGTTGAGAATTTGAGTTTTAAATGTCCGATTATTGAGTTTTCTGCATGGAGTCATAATCTTTGAAGAGAGAATTGTGATGCATCTAAGAATCTATTTTTTCCCCCACCCCTATGTGTGTGTGTGTGTGTGTGCGTGTGCATGTTGTGTTCTTTAAAAAGATGAACAATTGAGATGAGGAATTTCAAAGAAAATGTCGCACAAGAAAATGGGAGCACTGTTGAGCAATTTAGATATAAGTACGACTTTGCCTGCGTCTTAAGTGGAGAGCATTTGAATTAATGAAAAGATGTTCACTGTACTCAGAATTATCTAGATCTACCACAATCGAGAGAGATTGACAGCTACCAAATGATCCAATTGCTCACTGACTAGGTCACCAAGGGTTATTGTGAAACTCATTTTGGCTTTAAATGCCAGCAAATTGAGCATCAATTGTGAACAAATGCAAAGGTCAAAAGAGAAAATGGAGAGCAAAAAAGATTGAACGTAGAAGCTTTTCATGACAGGAATACATATAGGGATTCAGGTAGCCAGTTACAACACTGTGAAGACAAGCTGCCTGAGAGAAAGTAGGCCTTGTGTATAATGCACTTTTTTGGCACTCGGAATTTAAATAATAGTTTTATACAAGTAAAAAATGTCAATCTGCACGTAAAATAATTTAAGACAATACTAAAATCAATTGGTTGCATTCAGGAAAGTGCATGTTTGTGTGTATGTGTGCTAAATAAACGCTGGGTTTTGTGTGTGTGTGTGTGTGTGTTTGTTTGTGTGTGTTTGTGTGTGTGTGTGTTTGTACTGCAGACATGACTGAGCATGTCCGAAGATTTAAGGACTGACCTTTAGATTAAGGTTTTATATTGAAGGAAGCACACCCACTAGACAGACATGGGTACAAAGAGCAGAAGGGCAACTTATCAATAAATAATGTGCTTCAACCCGCAAAGAAGATGCTCAGTGACACAGAATACAGACACACTTACCCATACGCCTATTAAACAGAAAGAAAACACCCCCAGGAAACAAACTTATATACTGTGGTTGGATTTGCGGGGGTTGGCTGGCTGCAGCTATACTATAGCAAACTGTTTCAGGATTGTACATTCTTTCACTCAAGGAAGACTTACTGATAGGGAAAAAAGCTCTCCAAACAAAGTTGGCTTGGTCACTCTCTAAAAGTACAATAAATTCATAAAAAATGTATTTGCACAATAGACTCATAACTGTCTGCAAACCATTATTCTTTTGTGGAGCAGTATATACTCTGGCAGAGGATATTAATGAGAATCGTGCAACATTGCTAACAAGCTACGATAGCCTCATCCATTTCGGACTGTTCGGCTCTCTGATGCCTCAAAGATCAGCGCAGTCAAGATGGCTTATTGTTGGTCGATGTGGCAAAAGTTCACCTCAGTTTAAGTTTAATTTCCAACCTCCAGCTGCCAGTAAAATTCTGAATAAGCAGACCCGAACACTTGTATGTAAATCTATGTTCTGAAATGTACCAAGTATCTGGACATATTGACACTTACTGTCTTAAAAAGACTATACATAGACACCTGGTCACCGTAGCTAATTGTTCAAGACAGTGATCATACCTGCAATTAGCTAAATTAAAAGGTAATATACAAGGCTAAGCTCATGTCAGTTAAATCAGCCTATTAGCCCGATCAGGCCCTTAACACTGCTTAAAAAGATCAATGAAATATAATTGATTCAGCAGTTTTGTATTGAGAAAATCTCTGACACTTTTATTATCCAACTAAGGCACAGTATATGATGGCTTTGGTCATTTAACTTTGATAACAATCTTACTCTCTTATAGGACACATTAACAGAATAAGTGAATTTAACTGAATATCTGTTCAACTATTGATCGGTCCTTCATAAGTAATTGTTTGCGTATCTGCATGCGTGGCTACCTGTGTGGTGGTGCACTTTGGTCCGTGGAGGACAGGACAGGACAGCCCATCAGATCACTCAAGTGGGTCCTCTGGAGGCCCTTTGGTCAAATATCGATAGCAGTAAAGTCAATATTACCCCCCAACTGGGAGGTCAAAGGAGATGCAGTGTCACAGGGCCGTTTGGCTATTTAATGACACTTTGAAAGGGTTCTCTGTCTGTCATAAAGATTATAAATAGAGCCATGTGGAAAATCAGACATTCACATTAAACTTGTAATCTGGGACATGGACATGGACACAGTCTCTCTCTCTCTCTCTCTCTCTCTCTCTCTCTGTCTTTCTCTCTCTCTCTCTGACCACACACAGGCACCTACATATACTGCATTGTTTATTTTGAATCTTTGTTTGCTAACCCCGGAACCCCAAGCAGTTTTGGGGCATTTTTTGCTTCCACCACATTTTGTTATTAGCATGAAATACCTTGAATGAAAAACTGTCTTTTGACACCTGCTCCTTTTTAAATGTACAAGAAAATACCACAGCCTTTTGTTGTCAGTGCTGACATTGCAAGTGTTGTGATTTCAGTATCTTATTTTGTACTTTATTAAATTATGTTGCCCTAAGACGTGTCAAATTAATTTTTCTGCCTTACTCTATCGCTCTCTCCATACTAGTCTCAGACAAATTGAACGGGATGACGGTTTGGGTGTCTGTGGTAAAGATGAAATGTGGTAGTAAAGGAGATAAATTGGCTGATAAAGTCCCTGGTGGGTGATTGTTTTCTGGTTCAAAGGTTTGGGATATTTGTCTTCATGTGCTGGGGATGAAAGAGATGGAGCAGCTGGACTCTCATGACTGCTATTAAATTACTTACCAAGGACCACTTCTGGCTTCTTAATTGTACCTAGGTCAAAGTAATTTTTAGGTAGTTATTATTATTGTTGAGTCCAAACCGAAATCTTTTAGCACAACTCCAAAAGTAAAAGAAAGTTAGAGACAAAGAAAGAGACTTTTTTTGGATTACTGTTCTAATGAAAAGTTTATTGGGCATTTGGTATCAGATGGGGATACTCTTATTGTTTCTCTAGGATTGCGGGAAGAGTAGGGAATTTGGCTCCATAACCTTGAATAGTTATGGGTGAGGTGCTGTGAGGCCTTGATGAGCCCTTAAGAGACAGTGGATACATCAGATGTTCAATTGATTTTCCCTCCCAATGTCCGGAAGGGATTCCTAGAGTTTATAGCGCTCCAAAATCCTACAATTATTCAATGTGGGGTCTGCTTGTGCCCGTATTACTTGGACTAATGAGTTTCCCAAAGGTGTGGATGTTGCATGTGTCTCTGATTCCTTCATTCTTTGCACCACACTTTGCACTGCTCATGGATTTAATGAACAGTCAAGCTCAGCAGAATTGGATATCAATTGGGGTAGATTGCTGTTTTTTTGTTTCGCACACGTCTGTGGATGTTTGAGCTGTTAATACACAGGTCGTATTTGACCCACATCTTGGAGTGTGTATGCTCTGCTGCTGCAAATTAGGGTTTTTACTCCAGGCGTTCTGCTCAGTATGTCTTCTCACCTCGATGTGATTGTGCAGTGGGCTGACCAAGGCCGTGCTGACACTGCGTGAGATTCACTCACAGGGACTCTGAACAGCTGTCAGGGTCCATCCGTCATACTCCAATCGTCTCCTTCTCGGTCCGACCCGGACCCGGCCCAGTCAGACCTGAGCGGGCCTGTTTCAGCCTCTTTGCTGGAGATTAGCCCATAAAGACCCAGACTTTAATCAGACAAGACAGTGACTCTTTAACTGGGGTTGCTGTCTGCTCACAAACCCAATTACCAGTTTGTAGCAGGCTGAGAGCCACTCTGAAGAATGTTAAATATGGGTAAGAACAATGCACAAAACCTGGTGGTCCGCACAGAGCAATGCCATGCATTGTCAAACATGGTTAAGAGCAAGAAAATGGAGGGATCGAGAAGAAAAGGTACAGAAAAATGTGTTTAAAAGTATTTCTTTAAGGATAAATGCATTAGCTCAAGGCGAAATGGATCTATGAATGATCCGTCAGTCTTTTATCAAGTAAAACTCTCCGTGACTTTTTTTCCTCGTATAGATTCCAGTCAATGGAATAGTTTCTATTTTTGTGGCTGCTCTAACACAAAGTGAGAGATTTGAAGTCATATTTTTGGAATGTGGTAACTTCACACAGGCATCTCAAATTTTTAGCGAGATCGTCAATTGATTGAAAAACAAATAATAGATTAATCAAGAATGACAATACGGTAATAGTTCAACATCTTGTGAAGGTACACAGGATAAAAAACATGCACAATGAGGGAAAATTAACTGTGCAACAACAACACGCTGGGAAACGGCACAGTGGGATATCCCTACCAATTGATCGTCGACCCACAATGACACACATCAAGACATCGCCGGTGGGCGGGCTTACATAGAAAACAATGGGTGCGTGGGTTGTGACACAACATATGTTGCCTGTGTTTTGCCATTTAGATGTTTTCACCATTGAAGCAATATCAATTTTACAGCAAGACCACCTCATCAACCGCTATCTATCCTAAATAAATATAAATAAAGATACAAAATGTGTTTATATTCCTCATCCCTCGATGGATCCTCTCAAAGACCTTCTACCACTGCTCTCTCCACTGGACTGAATCAGAATTTCAGCAGAAATCAGTCAAGACAATTATCACAGTGGAAGTTAGGGATGAAGTGCCAACAGTCGTCAGTCAACCGAATAAACCACTGTTCCTTTTCTGATTTTGGCCTTGGACAGACGACATTCCCCTTAGTCTTCTCAAACACATCCTAAGCAATATTCCCAAACTCTACATGTTTTGAGGTTGATTCCTGACTGTCTTAAAGACAGAGGTCACTCTGATATGACATCCATAGAGGGCACAACAAAGGGAAACGTCTGGATTCAGGACTTGGTCCATCAGGTTCTGAAAAGTGTCCACTTGGATCCACAAAATTTGAAAGGAAGCGTGCCTAGTTGGACTGAGCTTTGTGGGATGAAGAACTCACCGCCGACTCACTGCACATATGAATGGCATGAGAAGATTCCAATTGTATAGCTTTTTGAGACTTATTGTACATATAAATCTCTCTTTATTCCTATTGTGTGACCTCTGTTGTTTGTCGGTCATTGCGCACAATTTCATTGTCAACATACTATGACCAAGAAAGCCACCTGCCACTTGTTGTAATTTTAGGCTGAAAGAAGGGTCACACCAAGCTCACCAACTAAATCCAAATACACTTAGGAATGATTTTTAACAGAGGTATTCCATCCACATTTCTGACACCTCACTTCTGAATGGTTATATACAATTTGAGCTATGATGCAGTAGTGTGTTTTACATACCCTTGGTTAAATCCGTGGGGATACGGTGAGTAACCTTTCCGTTTTTAGAATTTTCTTTTCGATCGCTCACCATGTACAGAGGGTGAGCACTGTGCTGGGACTACCTGCCCATCAATCAGTGTCACCTTGGTCAAAGATTGAGTGTAATATATCACCATGAGAATGGTTCACAGACGCCCAGCGTGTGTTGCCTTTTGCCCCAGACTCTCTGCCAGGAGGTAAACGGACAATAGTCCTGATTATGAATAGCTCACAGCTGCGACTCTGAGCCATCACAGCCTCGGCTGTCCTATACGGAGACAAAAAAATACAACGCCACATGAACACTTTGTCCATTTATGCACTCCAAATGTCATGAGAGAATACACATCACTAAACACATCCAAGGCCTGCTGACCGGTCTGTTAGCTGGCATAATGGCTCTTAAACACAGCCTGCAGGGATGAGTGAACATGTTGCAGTGGAAAACAACACTCTGCACTCGACTCAAATACAAGAATGGGAGCTTCGCCCTGTCTTGCACTTTACCCAGTAAAGGCACTATATTACAGAAAATATGTGCTTGAGTTGATTCAACTGCCTTTAATGGGATTATTGACTCCACTTTAAAGGTACAATGTAAGTGAAAGGATAGCCTCTCAGCAAGAAATACACAAAATTGGACGCTGAATTAGATTGTCATGTCTTTTAAAACAAGGACTAATCCTGGACACAACAATACCAAAACAAAATCTAATTTAAGGTTTTTTTAAGGTTTGTTTACATCTGCACTGTTGCAATAACACCTGCCTGTTTATCTTTGATGGTCAGTTGAAAAACAAAATACAAAAGGTTTTATTTTTAGATTTTTATTTTTATCTCAAACTCAGCCGCAATATATGTAAATTAGCCTCCAATGCATATGCTAAAAACTATATATTGGGTCTTTAAAGAGTGTAATTGTAAAAACGGATACAACTTCGAGCTGCACGGAGTGGTACCAGCTGTGACTGCCGGCCTAATACAGCGTGGGAGTGTCCCAAAAGCCACTGCAGTCAGCTCGCTGTCTACATACTCTGATATGACAGGGCATTGCTATGATCCCAGCAGGATATGTCATAAGTGTGTGTGTGTGTGTGTGTGTGTGTGTGTGTGTGTGTGTGTGTGTGTGTGTGTGTGTGTGTGTGTGTGTGTGTGTGTATTCATCTGAAAGTTTCTCCGTGCGTGACTTGTGGTATCCCAACCTTGGCCTCTTGCTGTTTCTCTGAGCAGGGATAAAAACGATACAGCCAATATTCTAGATGACTCTGCAAAGTCCCGCTCCAAATCCCTGATAAGAGCCCGTCATGGATAACTGTAAATCTGACATGGCCCCAAGGCAGTGTGGGGGATGAAGTCTGTGGAGCTGACGCCTGAATAACCCCGCGATAAGTGCGGGGACAGGAACACAAAATCCAGTCAGTTAATTTATTTGTCTAGGCGCTCTCCTTTCATTGCACAAATCATACTGGTGCAATTTCTATGACACTTAAAAACGGAAATGTGCCTGTCTATACATTTTCTCCGTCAGGCAGATAGGCCAAATGACCCACACAAATAAGGCGCAGTGAGACATTGTCTCTGCTTGATATGCCTGTCTCATACCCCCGAGGCATTCTAGATGCTTGTGCAGGAAAAGAGTGTCACAGTTTATTGACAGATCAACTGTCCACATTGACATCTGTGGACACTAATATATAACTGCAGCCAGTCTCAAGTTAAACGATTGATCACCTTGAACCTTCAACTTGACACGTCTAAAATGATGCTACACATTCAAGAGTAGTTTCTGCCTCTGCCTTTTCTCTCCTTCTTCATCATCGTGCTAAGTCAACTGCATGTGATGCTCATTAACAATGCTGTGAATGTCCTTGTGCCTGTTTTTTATTCATTTATATGTGAGCCACTACGCAGGCATATCTAACTAACTAAACTAAGATGTATCGATGATAAGTGGAGAACATGGCCAGCTGTATCAACCCACAAGACATCAATATATCAATACGCGTGTTTGCTACCCTGCTGTTTTTGCCCCTCTGATACACGCACATTCCCTTCTCTTAAGGATCCATGCATGTAGATGCAGGTACAAGTACTTAATGGAGAAACAAACACAGGATGTGTCGTATACACCGGACAATTTTGTTCATTCTTTCCCGCTGGCTCACAACACACACAAATGCACTATGGCGGCTGTCGTGGCCTGGTCAATACCTCTCTCTCTAAATGATGAGGAATGGCCTGCGCTGCAGTAACACTGTGCCTGGAGATTGATCACATGCAGACTACTGGAGATTAAATGGCTTTCTTGTGGCGAGCCAGAATGCCCCTGGATGGTGCATTGTGTAGCTGGGAAGCCTGTTCCCTTTGCTCGGTTCACAACAGCTGCACAGCCTAAGGATAGACCAGCTTATGCAGGCAATCAAGCTACAATGCTTTGGTTTTTATAGGAAGGTAGAGGCTTGCGTTGTACTGTCTCATTATTTTGCCCACCAAAGTAAAGAGCAAGGAAGTTGTTGATTGTATCTATCAAAGACTGGAATTATTGTATTATTGGTTAGTGTCTCTGTTGAAAGCCAGCGGTTTCTGGTAGTGTGAAGGCAAGAGTACAAAATGATACGGAGGATGTCCTAATGTTTTCAGTGATACACGCTGAGTGCAAGACTTGTGTCATGCGCCAGGTAGAGGGTTTCACTTGAATAAAACCCTGTGATAGTAAGTAAGTCTTTAAATCCCCTCGAACAGTTTCCATTTATAGACCATCGTACCTGGGGATGTGACTCCCTCTAGTTAATGTATGCTCAGGGATATTACAATCATGTGTGATGGGTGTGGTGTGTGGAGAAGGGAGGCCATATATACCAAAATGAACAGATGATTATAGGGAGAGGAGTGGTTTGATATGTGTGTGCTGGTCTTCGCTGATAATGAAGCAATTATGCTGGGGAATCATTCATGTTTGTGGCACAAGTAAAATATATTGTAAAATTCAGCACAGCATATGCACACTGTGTGTGTGTGTGTGTGTGTGTGTGTGTGTGTGTGTGTGTGTGTGTGTGTGTGTGTGTGTGTGTGTGTGTGTGTGTGTGTGTGTGTGTGTGTGTGTGTGTGTGTGTGTTTAATTGAGTGGGTTTATATATATACTACAGAAATAGATTGCCAGTTAATTAAATGTTGGTAAATGAGGAGAAGTGCCACGAGATGCTTTTATAGACATCAAGGCAATTTAGTCCACATTAAATGGCTGTGATGTAGTGGAAAAGTGTGTGCTCTGTGTCTGAGTGTGTTGTGCTATCTCATTTCTCTTGAGTATTGTATGTTGGCTCATTGATCAGTATGAACATGCAATTCCTATGCTGATCTTATTTTTCAGATTATTCAGTATTCAGATTATTTACTTTAGTTAAAGTAGAAATACTATAGTATAAAAGCGCATATTGGAAGTATTATCAGCAGAATCTACTGAAAGGGCCAGTGTGTAGGATTTGGCTAGCACTGAGGTTGCAGATTCTAAACAAATGAAGCGTCTCCCGTGTGCCAAGAGTGTAGGAGAACTGAGTTGTCCAACACACTGTACTGGCTACTGTAGAAACTTGGTGGAGCAACATAGCGGACTATGACTATGTCAAGAGGACCTGCTCCGTATGTAAATATGGCTCATTCTAAGGTAACAAGAACAACATTGATATTTTCAGTTGATTATGCAATAAAGAAAACATACTTATTAATATTATATTCCATTTCTGCCGATAGATCCCACTAAAGGTTGCACACAAAATAGCCATCATGCAGAATGGCCATTGTTTATTTAATATATATTGTATTGTTTGATTATTAATACTGATTCATTAACATGTGAGCAACATTGTTACACTGTAGCTGGAGTTTTTTTAAACTGTATCATGTTTGGTACTTTAATCAATAATGCATCATATTCTATAAGCTGCTTGTCAGTAAAATCTGAAACTACAAACTCTAGCTGTCATTTGAGTGCAGTAAAAAGTACAGTAGAAGTCTAAATTTTGCATTTATTGTAAATACAATTAGTACAAATTCCTCAGGATTGTACCGTACTTGCGAGTAAAAGCTTTAAGTCAACATTCAGTATGTGTACTTAAACTGAGGTATTTTTTGTTGTCATTTGGCATATGGAGGTGTGTTTGATTGTTGTTTGACAGTGATTACATCAGATGCCTTTGGAAAACCCAGAGGTTACACCGCAGGCAGGGAAACTACAAAGACCAGCATTCTAGAATCCCCTTCAGGCCATTTAAACTACAATTACCCACAGTCCTCTGCCATCTTCTTCTGTCAAAATGATATGCACTCAGTTGCTGTTGTCACAGAGCTACAAGCGTTACACACAGGAACACACACTCACACACATCCCCAGTGTTTGTGTGTGTGTGTGTGTGTGTGTATCTATCTACCATCTCTCATTAGGCAAAAACATAGAAAAAAGTGAGCTCCATGCTGCGAATGTGGGGGAGGAATCTTAGTACGTCTCCAAATGCTAATGAGAGGAGCCTGCTTCAACAGACTGCTTTGTCTTTCTGTGTATTCATCTGAGCATGTTTGTGTGTGTATGTGTGTTAGCTTTTCTTTTTTTTGCAAAGGTAGGGCAAAATCTAAGCACAGTTATTTTTACATATCATTAGTAGCCCAGTGCAGCCCCATCACCCTGACAACTACATCCTTTTCTCTCCCTCCTGCTTATCACCATAACAACTAATCTACCGTAAATAGTGCTGTCTCCCTGTCTGCCTCCGTCTCTTTCTTTCTCGGTTTCTCTCCATCACTCTTTATTCTGTTCGATCTTTTTCTGCGTCTCTCTGCCTCTTTCCACTCCTCTTGTTGCCACAGCACCGCCCTCGTCCTTCGCTGCCGCCGTGCCTCCACTCGTGTCTAGTTGCTCTGCTCCGAGTTCATTTTTCTGTGCCACTGCAGATGTGGGTGGTTCTGGTGACTGCACAATAACCTTTCTCCTGCTTCACGTTGTCAAGAGCCTGAGCTCGGATGGCGATCAATAAAAAAAGGCAGCTATAACAAGTTATCCCGCAAACCCAATCCTTTATTGATTTTGTACTTTTTTCAAATAAAAATATCTTTGAAAGGCATACTTCTTTGCACATACATAGGGATCTATACTTTTACTGTTTGAGATGTATATCTGATATGGTGGAGGTTTGCCATGAGCAGATTAGGTCTTCCCCACACCTTTGTGCTTGACCTAAATGTGTTATTGAGGATGAGCCTGGCCTGACAACTTGATTGGCCTACTACGCTCCAGGATTAACTTGCCAGCCTGGCAGGCTTTTATAATCAAAGATCAAGCCAATGGTCTGTTTCGCTGAGTAGCTCTGGGATTGACTTAACAGCCTGATGTGCTAATGCAGAGTTATCCCAAGGTTGAGCACCATAGGAAGGACACACATGCTGTTTTGCAGTCGAAGTAGATTCACAATCTTTATAGAGGCACAGGACATTTATAAAGGTGATAGCGAACACTTATCTTTGGTGGGAAAGTATTCCTGAAACAAAAGCAAAACCTCTCTTCCAGTTTAATTCATTTTGCATTTTAATTCTTCTCTCTGCCTCGATTGTTTCCCTTCGCCTGTCGTTTAATCACTGTTTGAAATCACTAATTATTCTGGTTTATTCTGTTTCCCTCCCCCTCCTCCTTTCATTTCCCTGACTCAATATTTTCATCAGCAGTATATGAGAGGTCACCTTTGTGCACCTCTGCCCCCATTTCCTGTATTTTTCTTTGTTCACATCATCCGTGTTTCTCTCCTTTTCTCTTTCCTTTCCCTTTCGCTGCAAAGCCTCAAGGGAAGCCCTCCTAGATCCATTCTTACATAATCGCCCCCCTCACCCCCCTCACTCCCCTGGATAAGCGTATGTGTAAAAAGCAACGCGAGTGTTGGAGGCAGAGGGAATATTGATAACATCAATGCTCACGTAATATTAGGTTTATCCCGCTAATGGACAGCCACTTCAGAGGGAGGCAAAACAAAAGCCTGATTAACATCTCCTCCATTCACAGCCCGGGATTGCTCCCTCAAGATTGACTGGCAACCATAGGAAAATCCTGAAGACACAAACAAGGAAGAGAGAGAGAGAGAGCGAGAGAGAGACATGAATGGTGTTTGGGGCATACCGCTTGAAATGTCACTTGATAGGGTATTCTCTCAGGCTTTATCGGGAGGCAGCTCTTACCACACATCAATTCCTATAATGTCCGTTTCCAAGCTGGTTCCCATACACACGCTTCAGTGGCTTGCGGTATATGATGTTGTAGCCTGTGACGTCGGGACTCTTTTCAAGCTAAAAATGCCTACGTTCTCTCTCTCTCTCTCTCTCTCTCTCTCTCTCTCTCTCTCTCTCTCTCTCTCTCTCTCTCTGCCTTCATTAAGAGGTTGTCTTAAGCTACCCAGCTTAACGCTATTTACATTTTCATTATTCTAACGTTACCGGGAAGAAATGGCATGAAATCCAGCAGTGTTCAGGACATTAGACAAGCTTCATTCTCACAGCAAATGGATTTACATAAATAAGGAGGTTGATACATGGAAGCGGAGAGAAAGAAGAGACGGAGAAGAGAGGAGATGAGGCAACAAAAGATGAAGGAAAGAAGTGAGAGAACCTTTAGGATAGATCAAGAGGACAAGTTGTGATGCAGAGGCAGCAGGGGTGAGAGAGATAGATGTACAGTAAAGTGGTAAATGAGAGGGGGCTGTGTCAGGTCCTCCAACTGTATAAAGTGGGCTCTGAGGGACTGACTGAGTCCCTCATTACTGGAACAGACCTCATTGTGTTTACCATACAGTGGACCAGTGAGATTAAACTCTGTTCCAGTGTGTGTTTGTGCACATCTTGGTTTCAGCCCTTTTTTCCTTGATTGATATCATTCATTTTCTGTTCACATCTTCCATTAAGACTACTTACTTACTTACTTACTTACTTACTATTTTATATTGTGGATTTACTGTATTCACTGTGTTATAGACTCTTCTACCAACTTAGTTCTACTTTAGTTAAAATACATCTTCTCTGGCTTAAGTTAAGATTGATTGCATTTTTTTTCTCCAATAATCGTTTGGTTTATAAAACATCCGAAAAAGGTGAGAAATGTACTTCCCACTTTCCCACAGCCCAAGGCGATGTCTTCAAATGTGTTATTGTATCCGGCCCACAGTCTAAAACCTAAGGCTGACCCGAATCCTTTGAAGCTTTGAAGCTTCAACCGTTGCCATGGTAATCAACTTCCAAATTAGTATTTGCTTGAATGATTTTTGTCTTCATCCCCCAATTGGACAATAATGGCAAAGTAAAATACAATGTCCTTTCCGTTGAAGCTTAAAATATCCTCAAAAATCTCTCACTGAAGCTTTGAAGCTCAACGCATTCAGGACAGCCCTACAGAAAGAAGTTTAAACTATTTAATTTAATATGATGTAAGTAATGTGAATCTTTACATTTGAGGAGCTTGAATCATTAAATGTTTGGCAAATTTGCTTGTAAAATGACAAGTAATCTATTATCAAAATAGATTTTGATAATGTTTCTCTTGATTGATTGATTGATTGATTAATTAATAATTGCAGTTTTAGATTAAATCAATGTTCATTTTTTTGACGCTTATTGCTTCGGTAGGTTCACCTAGGGTTGAACGGGGGACTTACTTGTCTCTTTTTCTGAGCACTGTTGCAGCATAATGTTTGCTCACATTCATGTGTGTTTGCTTTTGTGCAAATATTCATAAATGTGGCAATCAGGCTTTTGTTGTGTGTGTGTGTGTGTGTGTGTGTGTGTGTGTGTCTTTCTGTCCAAGTCCTAGTGGTTCCTTCAGAATGCTAATGATAGATTAGCCTCAGAGGCTTCCTCAAGCTTCACCGATTTTCCTCTAGGAGTCTCAGCCAATCATGGAGGACATTTCATCCTTTCAACCCTCTCTGTGCACATTTCCAACCACTTTCACCTCGAGACCCTCTCTTCAAACCAGGAATAAAGGCCGAACAATAACAGAAAAGGACTCAAGTTTCCCTTTCTTTCTTCCCTCGGTTTCTTTTCATTTAAATTTTCTATTTAAAAACCTTTTGAATCTCTCTCTCACACACACTTGTTGATGTTGTGTGTTGGGTGAACTGTTCACCTGTGAGCTCAGGGCCTTCTCAACAGTCCAGAGTGAACTTGGAGCTGCAGTGGGAAGAAAAATGTTCAAAAGAAAACCCCATCTTTCACATCAGTAACAGCTCATTTCCTTAAAGAATGCAAATTTTATCCAGCTGCTACATACTACGGTCTCCTTGTAATGTATGCTTTATAGTGACTTAATACAAACCATTATTATCATCTCCCCCAGGAGAATCAGGCGGTCGTTCACGTGTGTCTGTGAGTGAGTGAGTCTGCACGTCTGTCTCTGTCCATGGCTAATCTCGCATTCTGCCACAGTAAACTGCGTAATATTTTGGGTAGCACATTATGGCTTCATGCTCAAGGACCTCTCGTGGTTGCAGTGACTCACACTTTCTCAAAACATCTTTTGTTGCCTGTTTTATACTGCCATTGACTACCTAACTACTCATTACTTTGGCCATTAACCTTACGTTTACATAAGTATTATCGAGAAAGACTTGAAGCCCAAATACACTCGCTGACTCGTCTGTGAGAGGGAGCTAACACATGCTCCTTCACAGAGCCGGTGCAGATATCTGCATAGATTGATATGAGAGTGTATCTCCTGTGTGAGATATGCAAGTGATACACAAACCAATTTTTGGTTGTATTTAATCAATCAAACACTACAGCAGTGTTCGTTGCAGACACACCTGGCAGATGTAGCTTTGCCATGAATAACATACATCTACAACAGCAAAATTTCCCAACTTCACAAGTATATCATCTGTCTGTCATTTTCCCATTTTGTATCCTCTTGTTAAATCTGTGGAATGGGTGAGTTAATTATGAAGCAAAAATACTACTCTAACTCAAGGACTTCCCCCGTAATAGACACATCACCTAGTCTAATGAAAGGTAAACAGCAAGAACACACAGTCGGGAGGCGAACCACTGTGTGCACAAGAGCTGAGTACACAGGCTTTGCATCCACTCTTCAAACTTTGCTCTGTTTGAGTATGGGGGTCAAAGGTCCCCCTCTTTACACACTGGAAGATTGAGATGAGAGTTTGTGTGTTCGTGCAAGGTCTGCGGTTTGTGTCTCTTCTCTCAGGCGAGTTTTACAATCAGAGATTGCAAGCCTCTGCTTCCTGATTGTGCAACTGATGATATCTGATAATTCTGTTTCAAACTTGAAATTTGATTTGCTCATCCCTGTTTTAGGTTTGATTTTGTCCCAAAACACAGCGATCAAATTAACCGAGCAAATCACTCTGTGTCGTAGCTTACTGTGATTCTGAGTTGATCTAGATGTACTCAACTCATCTATTAACAGGACATTTGCCTGATGTTGCCATCCATCATATGGCTAAAGCACACACACACACACACACACACACACACACACACACACACACACACATTTCAAGTTCATCATTATTGTGTATGAAAGAGAGAGAGAGAGAGAGAGAATAGGTGGGAAAGTGGAGTGTAATGTTCAAGGTGAAAATGTGAAGGACACCACCTCTCCCAAAAGGGCCCTCATGTCCGTGATCATGTATTCAGTCCACTTCTGTGTCCCTCTCCATCTCCTGCTCTTTCAGGTTTCATTCATCACTAATTGAACCCAGAGGTTTCAGCCAAATTAGCTGAATTATTTTGAAGTAGCTGAATGCCTGCTTTTCGCTAATGGGATGGTGTTTGCGGGCAGATGTTTTATTGAAAAGGAGGAGGTTTTAATTCACTCTAAATTTTTGATAAGTGGTGTTATACTTAGATTATAGGCAAACCGATTTCCCCCCTCTAATGGATGGGAGAGCTGTTGGAACAACTTCACAACAAACACCAAATGCTCTGGAGCTTAAGTACATTCCCTGCTTCCCATAGAATGGGACATTTCCATTTCAGGAAAAATTGTAAGAGACAGTAATGACCATAATTGCCTGCCAAGACTCATTCACATCCACAGCTCAATAAGCTACCGTACTGTTCTTATCTGCTTCCCTCTAGTGAATACTGACTTTATTCTGGTGCTTTCTGTCACACGTTCACTCTGTTTTGAGAGTTTACATTTTCAAATGTTAACTTAGGATACAGCCACAACTTCCATTTAATCGCAGCGAAAAAGCCTTTACACAATAACCTTCAAGTTTGTTTCCCTGACCTGCCGCCTCCAGCCAGTATCCTCAGCTCTGTCAGCACATACACATACAGCTTCTCTGCCCTCAGTCTCCCTCCTCTCCAGCACATATCTTTTCCTGCAGTCCTAACCATATCTTAAGGCCTCCTGCCCTCTCCTGTAATGTCCACTTTAGCATCCAGTCCTCCCACCGCCAGCCCGACTGCTCTGTGTCTGTGATCCCTGGTGCATCATTGGCATGACTGAGCAAGGCGCAGCTGTTACGGAGCCAGACATAGCGGGTATGGGCACTGGTCCAGGTTTGCCGGCAGCTGGATTAGCAGTGCAGCCATTAGCATCTGAACTCTGTAATGTGACAATATGACAGGGATTATGCCATCTGAGGGCGAGTGGCAGGAGCTGACAAGGAGAGAGGGGAAAACAGGGAAAGTGGGGTAAAAGGCAAAAAAGGCGAGTGGGAAGGTATATGTACTGCAGGATTATTGGATGCTGAGGGAGCGGTCTGAAGTTGCAGAGTGGATAGAAAAATTTGAGATTGGGGTGCAAGACAAAACAAAATTATGCATTGCAAAAAAGAATCCTGAATTTATGAAAGAAAACAATTGAATCAGCGCACATGTAAGAAGAAAAGGTTTGGAAATGATCTCACAAACTCCTGCAGATTTCAATCTTAAATACTTTCCTGGAAAGAGATCAATCTTGTATTTTACCAAAGACAACCACAAAAACAAAGGAGATTTCACAATACATTTACTTGTCACACACAACTTTAGATAAGGGACATATAAATATTCATATATATAGTGTTCCCTCCGTTGGTTGTCAGCAGTGTGTTCTCGGTCTAGAATGTGTGCTTAAAACCTCTAAAGGCAGGCGTCCAGGAGGCATGATGGGGGTTCAGATGCCCGAACCACCTGAGCTGACCCCTTTTGACGTGAAGGAGCAGCGGCTCTACTCCAAGCTGCCTCCAGATGTCTGAGCTCCTCACCTTATCTATATCTAAACTATCTGTATTCATGATGTGACCTGTCCGAATGTTTTTTATTGCTTTTCTTGCATAAAGCTGACTGGGGATTTTACCTTCACATTTTGTGTTGTGTAACAAGGAAAGTGACATTGTGCCATACTGTTAATTGGCTTCCTGGGAAGTCTGTCTCTCGGTGCTGCACTCTGATAAAAGTACATTTTGACTAAAAAGCCTAAGTTTACTCACGTATTGCATTGTAGCCCAAATAGGAAAGAGAGTCTGGACAGAGAGCTTTGATGTTTTTCCTGAGATCCACTCTCCTGGGAATTAAATCCCCAAAGTCTTCTACCTCTACTTGGACCCCTTTGCCATTAGCTCCTCCTTTTGGCCATATTTTTCCAAGAATATGTATGTCTTCTTCTTTTAAGGGGCTTTCAGTTGGACCAACTACATCTATTGTCACAGCCCTATTGTGTTCTCTTTCTCTTACCAGTTGGTTTGATAGTACTTGTTTATCTATCTTGATCTTCATTCTTGTCATTCTTAAACATCAACTTTTCTGTCTCATATTGGACCTGGTGGGGTCCGGTCCAACTCACCAGATCTACACATTGGGGTATAAGCCTGCCATTGTTCGCCTGTTTCAGCCGGCATTCTCCTCCCCTTGCGGGGATGCGCATCTTTTTTGCAAGAGCACCATCGCTACATTCTGGGCTTTAATGCCTGCCGAGACGATTGTGATTTGTTTAGAGAAACACAATCAAGCCAGAGTGTTTTTCCACGTACCAAAATATGAATTTGTATAGCAAGACCTTTCTTTAGTGCTGACACAGCATTCTGTGGAGAAAGGTCTGACTGCGGGGTCTAACCCATCCTTGATTAAGGTGTGCTTATACATGATCCCTGCAACGTGACTGGTTTAATTATTTTATGTTTGTTTTATTCATTCATCTTAGTTCAGAAAGTGGAGTTTTAAAACCAAGTTAATAATGCAAAAATATCCTCTTTTATCAAACATTTGTGTATTTAGCATCTATCATACAAGAAATGCAGCCTACAATGCTTCATGAGGAAACTAATCAAAGTGATTACAGGTGAAGACATGAAACAGAAACATAATGACTAAATGAAAACAATTCCAAAGGGTAATATTTTCTAAAACATGGCAAAAAAGACACACGATGCCTATAAAGCACAAATAAAAGTTGTGCATCAATATAATGTATAACAGAAACAAACCAATAAAATATTTTAAATGTTCTCACAAAACCAAATAATCCAGTGAAGTAAAATAGCACCATGAGAGCTATTTATGATTCACTTTACTTTACTTTAACGTCGTCTGATTTATCTACTTATGCAAATGATAATCTTAAAATAAAAGTCTCCTGGCAGGCTGTTATTAGGAGTAAACATACTAAAAGCTATGACACACATCTTTATATTTGTGCTGGCATGATTAAATGGTTAAGTTAGACATACTGTATACTGATGGTATGCTAAAAGTGAGTAATATCTAAGCATATATTCACTATGCAAATGGTAAATCAAGGTTATTATTTATTTTCATGATAGCAGAAGAGAGAGAGGGAGCCATAATGAGAAGTGTGCAGTACACATCTACAGGTTAGATAATCACCGCAATATTGTTTGGATATGTAAATTACTGTTGTAGTAATTTTATGATTTATATTTCCAGTAAAGACACTTCTAACGGAGAGAGAGTCAATATGAGAGGGAAAATGAAAGGAGAGATGAGTTGAACTCAATTATAAACCTGGTCAGAAAAAAGAGAGTCCTGTCAAACAGAGATAGAGCGTGAAGGGTTTGGAGAGGTCATTGTGCTCTGGCTTATCCCGAACCTCCACTGCCTCTTCAACATCATCTCCCTTGAAGGGAACCCATCACCACCGACCTCCCAGACAGAACCGGCCTCTAGTTGCTGTGGTAACCAAATCTGCCGTTGGCCTCCTTGTCCTCAGTTAAGTGGCCCGGATGGACTTTGGACTTCAAATGACCCACCAAAGTGCTGCTCTTTGGCTGCTGTGTGATCAAAAAACATGAACAGAATTCCCGTCGGAGTTCCTAACACACGCAGAGAGAAGTTAAACTCATCTCATTCTCCTTATAAAGAGGTACTCTATGAATGTAGCACTCAATTATTTCTTGCTTTAAGGAAACAAAATTTCCTTTTTTAAAGGCAGGGTTGCTAATCTTCTTCCAAAACATTTTTCATATTTTTGTTGAAATTCTCATTACATCTTGACAACAATCAATGAATCAAATGCTCTGGAAAAAAATGACATAGCGACTTTCTTGCTAAATTTAACATCTTTTGGAGCTTGTGCTGCTAGCTACTTTCATTGGAAACACTGAGCTAATGGTGTGATTTTTGAATTGATGTCTGATCAGTCTATAAAGATACATTTTTTCATCTCGCATTACAAAAAAGAGAGACCAGTAATCGGACCAGTTTTATTCTTCCTTATATTTTTAACCTCCATTTTTGCCAACTGCATGGATGAAATTATGAATATCCAGTAAAATGCTTTACATTGGTGAATACTCATACATTTACTGATGAGCAGGTCGAGCGTCCCTCATGCTCACAGCACTCATCAATTGAGAGAACTGAGAACACTCTTATTTCTTTATGCAAGGCATAGAGTTTCTTTCTTTTCTGAAAAAAGCCAGAAGGAACATTTACATAATGGATACCTATGTAGAATTACAAAATGCCATTACTTTAAAAGCTCGATCAAGCCGCAATTCCATGTCTGAAGATGGCTTGAGATGGTACAAATGAGGAGAAGATTCTTTGCCACAGTTATGTGTGTCAGGTCAAGTCCAAGCCCAAGATAACCACCTGCCCAATCATTCATCCATCTCCGCACAGACTCGCCCCAAGAGCGAACCCAGTAGGAGCGCGCAGCCGTTGGCCTGCTTCCTTGGATCCCTCTGGGCTGAAGTGCTTGTCACAGGCAGAGCTGCATTTAGATACAATGCTCCATTACATCAATAATAGATAGGAGGATGAAGGGGGAAGGCCAAATAGGATGGGACGGCTCACTCAACAGGAGACGACAAGTCGCAATGACGGGGAAAAGTGTGTTTGTGTGTGTTTTCTTGTGAGTGCACATAGAGTATGCAAGTGTGTGTGTGTGTGTGTGCGTGTGCGTACATGGTACATGAGAGTTAGGATGACAAGCGAGTGAGGGACTGCTGGATACTGAAGGATGTTGACTTAGTGGGTTTCTGCTACGGTGGCACCATTTAGGATCAGACTGACCCAGTTTCCACAGAGCCCATACATTTTAGATAATCCCTGAGGAAACTGGGTTTGCACAGTCTGCCTCCCCTGCATGGTTTTATATTGCAGCGTACAGCAGGTAGAGGCAGGGACGCAAAATGAAGCACTTAAACGTACATGCTGAATCATGCACAGCTGTGTTAAAGAGAGGATATTCATTTCCCTCCCTCTGTTAAACCACCTTCCTTTGCTCTTTCCTCCTCCTCTTCCTCCTCCTCCTCCTCGTCCCGCTCTCCCTCCCTTTCCCTTTTGCACCAGTTGAAGTGGTTATGTGGCTTTATGCGGCAGCCATTTAAATCATTACCTTTCCCCACATTGATCCAGCCAGAAGGTAATTGGCTCAATCAAGAGAATTAAAAGCCTGGGTAAGATGGAATAATTCAGCTCACAGATCAAAAGAGGTTGGGAAGATGGGAGAAAGAGGAGGGGGGAGGGGAATAAGAAGAATGGCGATATTAGCACGGAGGATGAGAAAGTGAACACTAAAAGGGAGGGCAAAAAGAAATTAAAAAAGGAATATTAGCATATGAATAAAACGGAAATATATGCTGAGTGAAGGACGAAATAGAGGAAAAATATAACATTATGATACATAAAATGATAGAGATGGAGCTGTGATTGCATAGAGAGAGAAAATGACTGAGGTAAATACTAAAGCGAAGATGAATGGGAAGATAGCAGTTTTCTGGGCTTCATATATTTTATGTCAGGACACATTTTCATCTTTGGTAATCAGAACATCCCCTTGACTGTGTTTAATTTACTGTTCCTGTCTCCTTCTGATTTAGTGTAGGAATGCCTTCAGACTCTCAGTTTACCCCATCCTCCATACACCTTTAGCAATGCCATATCCAGCAACATTTTTCTCAGCATTCTTCCTTCCGATCTTCTGTCTGAATATTACAGTACTGTAAATCCATGCATAAGACTGAAGCTAGCAAGCTTTGCTTTGGTTAATCCCTCAATTTGAGAACAGACGATGGTGATAAGTGTTGCAGAGGCTTCAGAAGGCGATAACTTCACTAATCTGAACCTGCCACCTACTTTCTTTGAGAAAGAAATTGCACGATTTTAAGAGTGTGCAGATTTTTTTCCCTTGGTGTCGTTCCTGTGGTGAATCATTCTAATCAGTTATGGTAACACTGAACTCATCAATTTCATTGTTGAGATGGGGAGTCCAGTGAAGCAAGCAACATCAGGGATTAAGTGGTCAGACTGGTTTTGAAGTAATCCACAATCTCGGCACCTTATCTGAACAATTGTATCAAGGAATGCACCTGTACTTATTACAATCATTCACTGCAACTTCAGAATGTGTGCGCCTACAACTACAGTAAGATCACATTCAGACAGACTTTAGCCCTGTGGGAAAAAAATGCAACCCCCTCATCCATATAGAGGGCCACTCCACTAATGGGAGTTCCAACCCAGAGCACAAAATTGAAACGTTTGTCACAATGTAATGCAGTGTCATCCAGCAAGGCCACATCTCTATCCCTTATCTATATAGTTGCCGAAACTATTTTAACTTGCACCTTCCAAATAATTTGGTTACGTGCCTCACAGGTTAGCTCAAAGATATAGCCAGCCCGATGAACGGTGTCATCGCGAATGCGTAACACCCACCAACCAGTTCCCCCTCAGGTAAACCCTCTTAGCCCTGTCAGCACTTAAGCTGTAGTTTGCTCTGTTAGCACTGTTTAGCTGCTAGCCGCCGGCTCAGCTGTCGCCATGTTGAGAGCCGAGTGAAGGTAATAAAAATGCTCCCAATCACATATAAAGCACGTCTAAATAAGTAATAACAATAATGCCTTGAAAGAACTATGTAATAACAAATATAACTGCTCCTGTGCTGTTATTAAGTCTGATGCTCTAGCTTTTAGTTTACCATTCCTGTCTATCATCCCTTACACTGAGTTGAATTGCTCGTTATCTCATTGTGAGCAAGTAGTTAGGAGTATTATGAAAAGAAGTGTCAGTTATGCAAGGTTTGTCGTTGAATAGCCTGCTCTTGTGTAAAGCCAACAGTAAAGCCCAACCATAACCATATACCTTTTATCACACTGGGATGCTCATATGGTTGGGTTTCAGACCTGCTGTGTGGGCGTTTATGTGGGCGTACAGTATATGAATTGGGTTCAGGATCCCAGCACTTGCCATGTGAGTCACAGATGAGCATACCTGACGCAGACATTACCCACGGGCTGATTAGGATTAGGGATGAGAGCATGTAGAGAAAAAAAGAACAGGAGGTGGGGGATGTAGCGTGAAGGAATCACTCCGTGACAATTAATGATGTCAATTCTTGCTGTGACATTTTGAAAGGAAAAAAAAGAGCAGGAGAAGGGTTATGAGAAAATTATGAGAAAGTGTTTTGGTGTGTGTGTGTGTGTGTGTGTGTGTGTGTGTGTGTGTGTGTGTGTGTGTGTGTGTGTGTGTGTGTGTGTGTGTGTGTGTGTGTGTGTTTAGGTGTGTGTGTGAGTGTGGCGGTGGGATTGGAAAAAGTCATAGTCCCCCATGATCTTTGCTTTCAAAGCCGAAACATTCATTGTTTATTAATTTATTGATGTAGCCAGTAAGGAAGGTCAAGGAAATACAACAGTGGAGGAAAAATGTTTTAGAGATTTTGGACCAGCTGTTCAAACCAATATTGGATGGTTAGAAGGACACTTTCTGTTCTGCCATGTCGTGCCTTGAAGCACTGACTCCTCCCATAGCTTTTTATGTCATTTTCTTATCTATCCATGCTCCATGCTCTGTATCACTGTTAAGTAAAGTCTTTGATATTTCAGGTTGTTTCAGTCCATTCCATAAAGCTCTGGTTTTTGTTTTGGAAACAGACGCAAAAGTTGGAAGCCATTTTAACTGGGCAGAAGCTTTCATGTAATTCAGCTCCAGTTCCTCCAAGCATATCTGCTGCGGCCTCGCAGGAGTCTTCCTGTCGACTTAACTGGAATCCCAGTTGTGTATGCCAGCCTGTCAGTTTACTGCCTCTTTCTCACCAGTGGAGTCGCATGAGCCCGATCCCCCTGCTGCGTTCCCCTGGCTGATGTGCACACTGCTACAGGGAAACTCCAGAGGAGATGTCTGCGCCTTGAAAGCACCACCCAGTTAGGCGGAGAGAAGGAGCACAATAGATAGATGAATATACAGCACACATAAAAAGCTGCGATCCCAGGCCGTGTGAGCCTTGATGAGCGAGTGAGTGTAAGCAGCCGAGTGGAGTGTTAAACGTGGCGTACTCGGGTCTGTTTGTGGATGGCTTTTAATTGATGCTTGTAAATGCACCATCTTCATCGGATTGTTTGTTTTTAATTCAACCTGTTTGTGTGGTGCGCTGTGATGAGTGCACTCCCATATTCTCTCAGGCAAACACACATAATGTGATATCTCAATGAGACTGCGTGGTAATGGAATGGAAATATAGAGGGAGAAAGGTTAGGATATGTTAAGAGGGTGACCAGGCAAGCCCAGAGCATTTAATTTCCATCCGTGCTAGATATGTCCTGCAGCGGGCTCCTTCATCTATTTGTGAACACACGCACCGCACAAGCTTACAGATTACCTTTAAAGACGTCTTTTTTTTTTGCTTTCACCCATCATTAACTGTACTAAGAATGCCAACATCAGTATAAAGTTGCATTGAGACACAAGTGTAACTTGTCAACGGTAACGGCTCACGAATTATGGACATGGTTCATACATCACCCTCGTGTTTACACTGTACCAGGCCCACATTTGCATATGAGATTAGTGAAAGCTGCTTGACCTCTAATCAAGGGCATGATGGGCTGTGGAAGGATGTGATGTGGGATATGGAGCCCTAAAATACGAGTCAATTTCCTGCGGGGCTTATCAGAGCCGTTTGACTGGCGTGTGAGCAGCGAGCGGCCGTCAGTTGTCAGGATTTAAACTTAGGGAGGAAATGAGACACTGGGGTGTGCTCTGAATATCCTACAATGATATGATAGAAGCGAGAGAGAGAGAGAGAGAGATGGGAGAGAAACCCCACATTCGAAAAACTTTACATCACTGTAGAAAGGAATACATGACTCGTATTTACATATCATCTAAATAGGAGTGGAGGGTCTAATCTGTAGTTCTTCTCAGCTGGAGCGGTATTAGTGCACAGCTTTCCCTGATGTGTTCTGAATAGATCCAGTACGTCACTGGTTGTGGTGGCGGCATCAGACTGTCGGGATGACAGACACATCTTCCTCCCTTCATTAATCTCCGTTTAGTTCTGCACTGCAGACGAGGTAGGGAGGGGGCCATCGAGGGAGCGTTGGACAGGGGAAAAGGCGGACGAGCAAGATTAAAGATATGGCTAGCCATGAAATCGAAAAGGAGATGGGAGATGGGGGAAGAGGGATAAAAGATGGAGAGAAAATGAACTGAATATTGAAAGTTGCCTATAAAACGAGTGAGGAAGGTGAGGAAAAAGACAGAAAGGTGGGAGCATAGACGAGCTAAGGAATATAGGTATAAATTGAAGAATAATTGAGGCAGGAGGAAATGGCAGGAGGAGGGGAAAGGGGGCCTGCTGTTTGATCTTTAACAGGATTATTTTTCCCTGCTCCCCTTTTATTTATTTGATTTTTCCTCATATTTATTCATATGTAAATGCTGGCCGCGTGCCAGCAGAAAACCATATTGGAGTTCTGCGCCGCACTGAGCCCGCCCTGTGACTGTGCATCTCCGATACACACACAGCCATACCGGGTAATCCTAAAGAGATTTCTGTGGACCTCTGCAGCTCTGCAGTAGGCTCGGACACAAGCAGGGATGCAGCAGACTAGAGCAGCTATGGACTCACTGTGGTCTGCATTGTTAGTGAGTTGTTTTGTTTTAACAGCTCGACCTTTAGAAAATGATGTTTGACTATGTGACCATCTGTTTGTTTGCTCTCGCTCTCGCTGTGTGTATGGAGGGAGATGCCGGTCCAGCATCCACTCTCTACAACATCCATCAGCCCATATGGAAAGACACAAAAACAAAGCCAAGGCCAGCCTGGGCCCTGACGATTATTTTGATTCCCTTATTAAAACCGGGGGCTTGGGATTTGTCTGGTAGTTGGCCTCAGGGGTTGATAGAGATTTTCCAGGCTCCTGTTTGATGGGGTTTAAGCCCTCATCGGAGTGGTAGGTGCTGGATCCTGTAGTGGATATTGATTTGGCCTTTCCTTTAGATTATACAAGTCTGGCTCTGTTGATTGTCAATAATGCCATCATTGAAGGACAATACATAATCTCTGTGGCCTGCAGCCCAAATAAGATTTAGTTATCTCTATCTCTGTCTGTTTGTGCTACTTCTTAAATGGTTGATATTTTTAGTATACATAGATGCCTTACTGATGTACTAATCCACTAATCCCGTTTTTTTGTTTTTGTTTATATCATGTTCAGATCTTCTATAAGTTTATTGTAGCATGTGATTGTTTGTATGTTGCTTAACCTCAGAACCCTCTCATGTGACATGTAGAAGGCCGTTTCAGGTCAATAAGCAGAAGCAGAAAGGGCGCACACAGTCCTCCGTGATACGACTGTATGCTACACAGACTCTATCAGAGATTCGGCTTCTTTTGATTATGTAAACTGAACCACATACATATATATGTGTACACACACACACACACACACACACACACAGCTTCATGACCTATAGACCTGTATGAGAGGCCCCTGGTGTACAGAAAGAAATCCAATGTGTTAGAGCTTCACAGCAGCTGAGTCCATAAACCAGATATGTGTGTGTCTGTGTGTCTGTGTGTCTTTGTGTCTGCATGTCTGTGTGTCTGTGTGTGTCTGCTTGAGCCCTCCAACATACACTGAGGAGTGTAGCCATTAGAGCAGTATTGCAGATTGTCTGGTAGGGCGCTCAGGGCCACAAAATGCAATTAGATTCTAGTATAAAATATTTATTTCCACAACACCTACTGTGCACCAGAGAGGAGCCTTTACCCACTGTGTGCTTAAATATGAAAATAGTATATATAGTGCATGCCCGAGAGAGCAGCAGATACAATTTCTCAGTGTGGGCTCGTGTGCCGGCTCTGTGTCTGTAGGCACAGATAAGCGCATGCACTTAAATGTGAGGGCAGGGCATGCTAATAGACGACAACTCGTTTTATTACTTTTTTATATATTTGAATTGAATGCTTTTTATTGCACTTTAAACAACTGGGGGCAAATGGTACAGAGCAACGTATAGCACTACATTTGTATCGTTATATTTAGAATTGATTTCACTTCTTTGAAATTGATTATTGTGCTCTGGTTTAACAAAAGAATAGGTATAATGTTGGGTTAACAAACTCCACCCATTCAAAATCCGAAATACATCAGAAAGACAGCAGCTCCCTCGGCTTTATGGAGCTTTAAAGACAGTTTCATCTCATTGTAAAGCTGTCCAGCCCACAACTTAACAGCTATCATGGTGTTGTTTTTCGGCTGCAGGCAGCTGTTTTTTGGGGGGGAGGGTTTTACCAAAAAAGCTCTTACAACCCACTGTACACTATGGACTCAGCACCAAAGGAAAGTTAGCAACTATCTGGTGAACATTGTAAATGCAATTAACAGCTGAAGAGCCAGATATTTCCCTAAGGAGTTGGTGGCGACCAAAAGAAAAAACTCCAAATGACTGGTAATATTGTTCTGTAACGACTGGATTCAGAAATAAGTAAGCTAGCCATGTCAATTTAAAAGGTGATAATATGTTGATATTGTGTTCTTCCCCCAAGTGGGGAAGTAGAAAAATAAGTTATTGCAGGTTTACATGACATTTTGAATTCAGGAAATTTACTTGTTATTGAGTATATTTAACATTATTGTATTGCCACTATATTTTCAGTAAAGATTCTGATTACTTCTTTTACCACTAATTATGTTGCCATGTGGTTGTCCATCTTATGTATGTGTCCATTTGTATCTATTTCTTGTATTAATTGTCCCTAGAGTTGGCTACTGAAATGCTCTGAAGGGACATTTTCTAAGCTGAAATATTTAAATTCCGAAACTCAAAAAGCCATCGATCGACTCAAGCTTGACCTTTCTATTGTTAACACAAGTCTGAGTCGATTAATGTTGGGATACTTAGACATTTAAGCTCAGAAACCACATGAGGAATTTAGCATGTCAGCATAGCATAGTGTGTGTGTGTTCCAACCCTTAAAGGAGCAGGGATTAATGGATTGTGGCTTTCACTCCTCTGAAGCTGCAGTCCTCTCTGCTGTGTACGGGACAACAACCATACAGCTGCCTCTTCTTCACCTCTCCAGTGTAGGCCGGTCAGGCTTTTTCAGTGATCTTTTGTGCGGGGCTCAGTGAAGTTCACAAACTGGTTCTGTTCTGCTCTCTCACTGTGGCTGAGCAACCATGTGTCTGTGTGTCCGTGTGGGTGGATGAGTAGGTGGAGGCCAAATGTTACGGAATGAGAAGTATGGATAGTGTACGGAACACAGAGCACCAGAGACAAAACTTGTGTAAAGAGCTCTGAGAATAATTTTGTGATTTAAAAATCACCAGATCAATTAAAATTGGACAGTGTCTTACTTATACAAGGCATGACTCTAGGTTTTGTTTTTTATATATAATTTTTTTTGTCAGCAAGAAATTAGCATATGTGTATCTACACTACTCGCGTGTATGTGTGTGTGTGTGTGTGTGTGTGTGTGTGTGTTTCTGTCCTGCACTGGGAGGATTACTGTAGATTTACAAGGCCTGGTAACAATGAGCAGACCCACCCCAGGGACCCATACTCAATCACTATCACAATGAAACGCTGCTAATTCCTATTTAAAGCTGCCACACAGGCACTGCCCTCCCTGCTCTCCAGGTCCAGGGAGAACAGGAAGCAGTGACACAGAGCGAGGACGAAGCCACGTTATGTTAAGTCTGTGTAATTTCTGTTAATTTCTGTCTGAGTTCATCTCCTAAGTCTCCATGATTCTCTCCTCTCCCATTGTTTCCTTTGAGGTACCTTCATGAGACAAATGCGTGTGCCACTGGAGAGCAGTTCATGTTACCATCTGTGTCATTTGTCTTAGAAGTGCCCACCCAGAGGCCCTGTCCGCTCTCGCACCGCTCCTTATTGGCTAGCCGTTGAATAATTCAGCAGTTTCAGACGTAAAGGGGATTGCTTTAATTCCTGGCGAGCAGGTTAATGTCGGGAGTTTGCTGTTGCATTAAACGCAGGCAGTAATTTATAATGTCGGTACAAGCATAGCAAATAAGCACACAATGGTGCGTGTTGTTTAGTGTGTTGCATTCCTGGCTGAAGGTGCTGTGCCTGTGTATTTATTCTCAGCGTATGCTATTGCCCCACGAGCTTTGCTGCAGGTGTGCGTCAGTGGGGTGTTATGAAATACAGACTGTAAGACTGAGTTGCGGTGTTGCATTTGCTGGTTTAGCAGACTGCTGCCACTTCCCCTCCTGGCTGCTGCACAAGCACATTCATTTAGAGATGAGCTTTAATTGGACACGGAATCAGGGACAGAAATCTCAAGCTACATTAATATTTCAGAAGAACGCATCGGACAAGCCGGCCCATCTGACTGTCCGCTCTCTTTTTAATTTATTTTGACTCTTCCACTTGCACTGTCCTGTCTTTTCACATGCATGCAGGTTAACCGAAGCGTGCACTCTTCAGTATACACACACACGCACAAGCCGTGCGGGTTTCTGAGAAGCTGTAAAGCTTTCTTTTCCTTCGGCCATTAGGGGGGATGAATTATTGGCACCAAATCACTTGAGGAATCCATTTTACTTAGGCACACGCATGCAGGCGAAAGCTGGCAAGCAAACACGCATGCACATACAGAGCCTTTAAACTGGGGCGCTAACGTAATGGGGGTAATGATTTTTGCATTATTAATGAACCAGGCTTCATACTCATCCTAATTGAAAATGTTCTTTCATCTTCAACACTTGCTCATTTATCCTCTCCTTCAATGCAAGTGGTGTAATACATATAGTGTAGATAGCACATATGCACTTATGGTACTCGCATGCGTAACCAGGCCACATTAAACACACAAACACACACAGGAGTTTTTGCTGCCGTTTTATTGTCAGTTGGTGTCTTTTTGTACTCTGCTCTTAAACTAACAAAAACAACAGCACTTATATATGCCAATTAGTTTGTGGGAATGAAGGTGAAGGGGGGGTTGAATGAGGGTCGGGGACGTTGGGATGAGAGGGGCTGAGTTTGAAGGGTGGGATTAAATGAGGGTCGTGCACAAGGGGATGAACGGAGGATCGAATGCCGATCAATGATGGGTATAAGCCGGAAGGTGTCATGGAAAGAAACCCAGGGAGTTAAACACGATGGGGGCATCATACTGTAGATCCCCCCCCCCCCCCCCGTGGTGCTTGTAATGACAGATAGAAGGAAGTGAGGACAAAATGGGGTTTTGCAGGAGGGATGTAGGTAACAAAACTAAGTTATCAAATCAGCATCATACTGTGCGTGCCACATTGCACGTGTTGTCAAACCTCATTGCCGTCTATGAGAGAAGCGTCTCTGTGTTTTTATGTTGTTATACAAGTGGTCACTCCCTGACGATCGCTTACCCTGTTCACACACCGCCAGCACCTCAACAACAGCATACGGAAGGAGCAGAGAAAACGGAGAAGTAAAGAGACAGGGACTGGATGAAGTGAAAAGGGAGAAATCAATTAGGGGCATGTCCTGCAAGAACACCAGCGACACTTCAACAGATGTGAACTGGTGGATAGAGCTCACTCCTTTGAGGGCATACTAGTAAAAACTAGTTTGAATAAGAATTGTGCGAGCTGTGTGTGTGTGTGTGTGTGTGTGTGTGAGTTTATGATCAAGGGCATGGTGCCTGGGTCTAAGCCTAGGGCAGTAGTGTCATTAACATCTCTGGCCCCGAGTGCCGCCCTAACTGGAGATGTCCCTTTACTGACTGGATAGATGGGATGGGTCATTGCTTCCATCCCTCGCCCAGCCTCTCGCTCACTGTCAATTCTCCTGCTATCACCTTGATTTAGCGTCACATTTCTCATTCAACCATGACCACGATTTTATTTATTTTACTTTTGCTTTTGAGACACGGATTTTCTCTTATAATGGGTTCAATTTGTTTTAGAGGTCAGAGTAAAGAAAAACACCCAACCCAAAAGTGGGAAGGTTAAATAAAAATGTCTTATTTCACTTCGTCTCCAATAGTCACGACACCACCATTTCTTATTTAAAACAGAAAATTACTCAAAATTTAACCAGCACAATAGAAAATTGCATTTTCTTCTTTACCCAAACAGATGGCAGAGACAAAAGAAACAAATGTAGATTTAAGCGATTAATTCTTGAGCAAAAAAACATGAGTTTTCTAATCGAGACGAAATACAGTTTGACTGAGATGCTTAATGTCGTAGATTAATAAATCAGCCCCATGTATTATGAAACAAGAAATTCATTGATGACCAAAGTAACTGATTTATCTACAATCAACCTGAGAGCTAAGCGAGGCCATTGCATATATCCATTAATATGATATACCAGGAGTCACAAATAGGCGGACCGCGGTCCGTATCCGGACCCAGTCCCGGTTGTTTTCGGACCCGGACAGCGAACCTTAAACCAAGAATGGACAGACTCTTATTTGTTCAGTCTTCCCAAGGGCAGTTCAAAAACAGTATGTGTCATGTGTTCAGAGACCATGACAATTATTAAATGTGGCAATATGAAGCGCCACTACGAGACAAAGCACAACTCTTTTGATCAAACGTACCAACTCACATCTGAAATTAAGGCACAGAAAAGAGCCCAATGTGATCAGAATCCTAATACATTATTTCACTGCCCAACAATGATGTTAAGAGAGAGGAGAATAGAGCTGAAACAAGTGGTTTCAATAACCACAGATAAAGTCCCTGCACCGACATTTCTCTTATTAGAAGATGAGAATAATATAATATTGTGGTTTTTTTGGGTGACATCACTTCACACCTGAATGAACTGAATTGAATGCTGCAGGGCAATTCTAACTGAATTGAATGCTGCAGGGCAATTCAGTTCAATCAAGTTTTTTTTAAATGAAGTACCTGATTTTAAAATGCGCATTTTTAAAAGCTTTCCGTTATGTAATTTATTCTTAAATGCAGCCCTTATTTTACTTGAAATGAGAGAAGAGCATTTATTTATTATTAGATTATGATTATGATTTATAATTCATCCAGTTCTATTTGAAAACTGACAATAAATATTGTTGAGATATTATTCAATTGAGCTTTCTTTATTTGATTTGACAGTCAGTTGTTGACTACATACAGACGTTAATACAATTGCTAGGCTACTTCAATATACATGGGACTAAATCATTGCGCAAGTTAGAGATTACTGTGATGTTCCGGACCTTTGCATGAGGAAATCTTCTCTAAATGGACCTCATTGAATTATTTATTTTTTTGAATACCCCTGTTATATACTGTGGTCTGCATCAGAAATACTCATGTGTAATACCCATGTTATACTTTTCAGCACCATGGATAGCACCATGGATAGAGAAGCAGTGGAGCTAAAGGGTGTACAGGCATCGGCAGAGTTTACCAGAACACCAGTCTTAACCATTAATGGTGGTAGCGTTTACTTGAGACCCCATTTCCTCTGTGTGTCCCTGTCTGCAGTTAGATTGTGTATTTTGGAGTTTTTCCCCCCAGGCTGTAAGTTATACGCCCGGTAATAGAGGTCACGAGAAATGCTCGTTCACAAACCCTGAGGATACGAAACCCCATGGCCCACTAAACTTTTGAAGCGACAGAATGTAATTCTTTTTTCCAGAATGGAGGGGGGGAGGGGTTGTGTCTAAAGCTAGACAATTGTGTTGTCTAGCTTTATCAATGCAGTCTGTTCACTGAGCGCCTGCGTCTGTATGGTTATTTAACAGGGCAGATTTGATCAAGTTTGGACATCAAGATAATGTGCAACATCCTAATAAAGTCTCCATCTTAGAACGTGTATGCAATCAATCGGACGTTGATTTCATCCGACCATGGCAGCGGCCGTTCCTTAACCTTAATCAAGTGGCTATCGGTGTTACCATGGCGACGAGGGTCCCCCTATTTTTCTCGACGGAACGCTTTCACAATAGCAGTCGTGTTCATTCAGTTTACAGAATGGACCGATATTTGACGGGGGAACAAAAGATGAAAGGGGGGTTGCTTCCAAGACGAACAAGACAACATGCTCAGCTGAACCAAGTCAAGAAGAAAATATGCTCGTCTTGCTCCTGGATTCACAGTGAATGCGATGGGAGATGAAGTGTGTATTTTATGTCTGACAACTCTGGCAGCTGACAGTATGAGTGATCTTTCCTCCTTCAAAGGGGGGAATGGCAGAAAAAGTTTCAGCATCACTGTCTTAACTTCGCCAATTCGTTTTTTTGTGTTTTTTGCCTCACGTCACCAGTTTTTGAAATGCTTTCCTGGCGATAGTGCAGTAGCACCACGTTGCGTCAGATGAGATAACGCTTACAGGTGTCATTCTGGAGGGAATAGACCAACTACGTCTATATTCTTGTTAAATTTAGAAGGACTTGCTGTGTGAGGTGGTCTACCATTTTCTGTCCAACACTGAATTCCCACTGTATTGCGGTCCTTGTCACTGTTAACTTCACTGTGGGCCTGAGGGTGTACAGAGCCATGTGCAAACCCCAATACACCATGTAGCAACAACTGCTACTGTTTACCAGACAGCCAACAACTTCTCCAGAAGGGCTCTCTGTCTAGTTTTTATATATATATAAATGTAAGCAGGCCTTAGGGAATTACTTTTTGAAAGATGTGAAGTTTACAGAGGCGGCTGAAGCAGAATAGCTTCTGTAAATTAATGAAAGCCACAATAATCCTCCCTATTCCAGCCTTTTGGATTACCTGACTATTGAGAGCACAATTGCGTGTCTGTGAGTGGAATTTAATGCCCTTGTTTTGTCTCCTTCATTCTTCCTCTCCCCCCCTCCTTTTTTTATTTGTGTGTCTCAGGCCGCGAGAGGGAAGAGGGAGAGAAGCATGGGTGATAATGACTTGTCAAATTAGAAGCGATGGAACCTGCAGCGAGTGTAAACACAATTCGGAATGTTCAGATGACATTTTTCCAAGCTGAATTTCTACTGGGGGAGATTAGCCGAGTGACAGCTCAGCCTGAATCTCCTGGATCACAGCTGCACACAAACACACACACACACACCAAGGCAGAGTGAGAAGAAATCACTGGCATTTTAATACTACACAGCAGATTGACACCTGCATAGACAAACACAGAGATTCCCTCACACACACACACACACACACACACACACACACACACACATAATTTGCATTTGGCTATCTGATGATTTGAAATGCTTCTCCTGTTTCAGGCCTTTCTTTCCCAGACATGGTCTAAGGGGCTTGGCTCAGCCAGTCATGCTGCGTATGGATTCATGTGTATGTGGCCTGCCCACACCCCGTCAGCATGATGGATGGTGTTCACACACAACCTTGACTTTATAACTTACAGGGACTGTATTTGCATGTGTTTCCATTACCAGTAAAACTGCACATGATGTAGGCGAGCCATAGACTTTTTAGTTGTTAAGATATTAGGGGCTCCTGTTTCTTAGTGTTCCATTTTACGCATGGCCGTCCTCCCCGGTGCAGCATAAACAGCCATGAACGGTGCTGCTCATTTCCCAACTTCGCCTATAAAATAAAGAGCCATTTACAAGGAACAATGTCCCGGTCTACCACGTCTCCCTCTATGCTGCCCCCACTATTGGAGAGATACTATTGAGAGTCCCGGGCGCATCAATTTGGGCCTCAAATGACTTTCTCCAGCTGGCCAAATCCTGACAAGCTTTCTGTTCTCCTTAAAAAAGAGCCCTTTATCACAAAGAGAAAGGAAGAAAGGATGAGCAAGGGAAAGAGAGAGAGAGAGAGAGAGAGTCAAGTCAAAAAGCTACTGTCTCAGTGACACCCTTTCTCACACAGCAGGGGACATTTCTGTTCTATAACGGGTTCTGGTTAATTTGAAGTCAATTGGAGAGTTATTAAAAGGATCTGAGTGAGCGGTGCTGAACTTGGTCAAGGGCAACAAACGCACCCTGGTTTCTATATGAAACAATAGAAAGTGGACTGTCACCTTCAGGCAAACTTGAAAGTTTCTATGATTTGCCTATAAACTACTTTTAATACTGTACTGTATGTGTAGATTTACGGACTCTATCCTGTTTTGCTTTTTGTACGTATTTAAGCCTCAAATACATTTGCCTGCAGTTTCTTTCTGAACACCTGCTTACATTCTGTGGGGTGAATCGCATCGCTGAGGATTTGCTTCATTTTTCGGTATTGTTTTTGGTTTATCTCCGAAAGCTTCATGTTGCCTTTGAAATTACTCCAATATGTATGCAAATGTCAACATCCACTGCCACAAATTAGATTTACTTCATTTCCCTATTGTTCCCATATCCTTCTGTGGTCCTCAGGTACAGGTTCGGTAGTTTAATGTAACACTGCTATGCATTACAGCACAATTTACAGTGTGAGCACTACAAATAACGTCAGGAATGAACATTAATAAAGAAAGATGCAGAGAAATCGAGGCTCGGATTTAATTCCCATATAGTGGGATATGATGAGTTATCGCACTGATGTGAAGAGACAAACAAGTACGGCCAGCATATATTGTCTGAGCAGAACTTAATGGGTATTAATTAATGGCCTCAATTTATAGGGAAAGTATAGAGAGTTATCAACTTTTTTTGTCTTTGAGATGCCTATGTGATCTTAGTCCATGCTTGTACAGTCTGAGGCCGAGCCAGGCTTACATCAGAGCTTTAGTTTTAGTTGTAGGTACTGTAAACCCAGAAAGAGGAAAAGAAGAGTGTTCTTCTAAGTAATTAAATGTGGAAGATTTGTTGTTTCAGACACAAGGCAGAGTCTGGAGCATAATGATATCGTCATAAATCAGCTAGAGTGGAATTAACACATTTTCAAAAGGTTGCAATAATATGACACTTCCAAAACAAGTACAAGAATGTTAGCTTGACATAATCAGAGTAAAACAGGCAGGTATATTCAGAGGTCAAACCAATTTCACAGCTCCGTCCCCAATGATGTGATCATTAAATTTTATGTTAATATTAATGGCTTTTGTAACTTATATTATTAGTCTTTATCTTACTTCTATTTAGGGGATGACACTAAGTGTTGAAACTAAAGTTCCCATAATTTGGGGCTTTGGGGAGTATAATGTTGTGATGGAGTCATTTGGTTATGTTTGGTACCATTGCAATGTACAGACATATCACTGGATCACATTGAAGAAACCTTAAAATGTGATGATTCAGACAAGTTTCCGAATTTTTCGATGATTTTTTAGCAGATTCATGGACATCTATTCACAACGGACACTGGACCTTGGGAAGTGTAAATTACACTGTGTATTATGAATCGGAGAAGGTGGAGGATTTTGACAAATCTATTTAAAGTTCCTTAATTGCCTCCATGAGCTGTGTTCAGCTGCTGACCGTGTTGATAAGCGGGCCAAATCAGCCAGCTAAAGTATAGTAACTTACTTCCCATCGTTGAAAAACACCAGCACACACCTGTCCCTTTCATCGTACTCGGTAGCGTTGCCTCATTTCTCTCATTCCCCGCGGGGATGCGCCCCACCGTTGGAAAACCTCCGGTGTAAGATATTTGAAGCTCTGCGAATAACTGCATTTTCTGTGAGTTATGAGGAAAAGTTAGAATCGACTACAAGCAGGAGAAGAGGAAACTCTCTACAAACAAAATAACAAGGCTGTGAAAGAAGCAAAGACTAGTTAAATTACTCAATACTTATTTGAACAGTCAGCAAAAGCAGCCAGAGTTGGGATACAATAGGCATTGCAGTGGGGACATAATCCGGGTCTGGCACTGGGCTGTGTGGCAGCAGGCCTGGCAGAGATGCTGCTTGTTTACTTTGCATATGCAGCCATCACATCCCATCCCATCCCATCACAGTCACACCTGCCTCCATCTCTGTTTGTTTCTCTCTGTCAGCTCTTCCAATCCTTAATTATAAATAGATATTGCGTGTGTATACTTTTCCATATACTTTAAATTAAGGTGGCATGGAAGCAGTGACAATGTTAATAGTTTGGTACATATTTGCAGCAGTTGTTCGGTTGATCCGTCCAACATTTTGTCTCAGAGCAACTACTGACCAGATGACATGACATTGGTTACTGGAAAGAAATCTTGTATTGGTCAAGTATATATGCTTTTACATACAAAAGAAAAAAACAGAAATAAGTGTGCAGTATTCCCTCATACAGCCCCAACTAAATAACAGATACATAACAGGAATAACAGGAAGCAAACAGGAAGTTGAAGAAAGATGAAAAAGATGATTCATTTCTTTTGTAAATTCATTCAAATAAAAGAAATAGGCACAACATATTGTTTGAAGTAAAATCCATACCTGTATTATTATATTAGTTTTCCATCCATGACAGAAGGAGAAAGACAATGAGGAAGGTAGATTTATACAAGGTAGAATGATTTCCCCTGTCCAACAGTTTTTGGATGGACAGCAAAGCTAATGGACCACCATCTTCAGAGAGAAATGATCAGTACTGGTCCACATTTGCATATAAACGAGAAATGGTTAACTGTCAGTGAGAGTGAATGATTTGGAGACAGAGAAATATGAAGTGGCACAGCACAGACGGAGAGATTAAAAAGTCACATATCAAGTTACTTAGAGGAGTACAAAGACACGGAGAGAACATTAATACATAATCATGCTTCAGTAAAACATATAATGTTGAATACATTCATAAATCATTTAAATTCATAAAATATTGCAAAGATAACCTTTCAGTTGGTGTTCTGTAGATTGTGACTTGAAAACATTAATAAATTATAGATAATTTGTGATTTTTTTCAATGTTCATGCAGAAAAGCTCTGGTATTATTGTTAATTCAGGTCGTGTCAATTCCTGTTTAACCAGATCTTGGCCCCACTGGACCAGAGTAAACCAGAACAAAGCCAGGCTACATTAACTTGGTCTGTTCTAGTCTTGTGGATTCCAGACAACAAAAGATGGATGACACAGAAACTCAGTTTTCTTATCAAGTTGTAATCTTGCAGCAAATGTCATTTCAACTTCAAAGGCCTGAGTCTGTAACTGAGCTTACATAATTTTATTTTTGTTTTTTTCTGAACTGACTCAGTTGAAAATATGTATAGAAACAAGTGGATGAAAACACTCAAAATGAATCCCATGTTAGATGCTTTAAACACCTTCCACCATTTTGAGGCAAACAAGTCTTCGTCTGGAAGAAAGGCTTGAAGTCAGAGCACAGACAGGGACTCACAGAGTGATTCACAGAGATACAGCGGTCCTACCTCTGCAGGTTAAAAATCAGGTTATGGTCAACTATGCTGAACCTTTATTATCTCATCCGGAGACTAAAGTAGAGAGAGAGACCAACAGAGAGGGAATGATGGGCAGGAAATGAGCCGGTAACTATAACAGATTGTTAAAGGCACATGAGCTTATTCGAAGATAAATGCAAGCATGTTTTGTTGTACATTTACTTCTCTGTATATCAAATTGTCGCATGTTATCTCAGTACAGAGGACTTACATCAGTAAAGTGTAAGGATCAGGAGAAGAAGATGTAATTTGCCTAAAGATTATGGGTGGTGTTTTTTATCTTATTCCAGGGCTTACTAGCACAGTGAACCATTTACGATAGATTCTGCACAATTACCTTCAGGGGTCAGCCACAGTACCTGCACTTTTGTAGCCAGAAAACCATGGAGATCTCTGGTACATCATCAGCCTTTGCCAAAGATACATAGGTGAATTTCCATAGTTGGCCATTTGTTTTCATATAAAACATGTATATATATATATATATTACAGTGTAGCGAACCAAAAAGGATTTATTTTCCATTACTGTTCTAAATAGCGGTTAGAAAGCACCAATTGCGGAGTAAAAATAAGATTCCCAAGCTAGAGAGTCGGCTGCATAGGGAGATAAAGATCGAGTCATGTACACAGCGGAGTGGGTGAGGAGGGGAGAAAGAGAATGAGAGAGACAGAAAGTTATTAAAGAGTCCTTATCTACATATAGATCATTGAATGTCTTCCTGGCCTGCGAGGAACCCTGCCACCCACCCAAGATCTGATAATTACACTTCATTAGAAGAGCAGGTAGTGATTAGAGAAGAGAGGCCGACTACTGAGGAGGACATGAGAGAGAGAGAGAGAGAGAGAGAGAGAGAGAGAGAGAGAGAGAGAGAGAGAGAAGCATGTGAAGAAAGCCAGGCACACTTGAGTGATATACCGTTGTAAAAGGATAATGGGGTTTTGATTGTAGGGGGAAAAGAAAAGCAGGAGTTGACTGAGATGACACGTAGCACGCTCTGTGATTGTGTACGTTTAGGGGTCGGGTTACTTGTTTGTATTCACACATGAATGTGGGTCAATTCATCGTAGCCCAGCGGTCCATATTTATTGCCTTGGTTTAACGTCACAGGAAGACGGACAGTTCTGCCTCGACACTGAATGTAATATGGTTTCTGTGACACACACACACACACACACACACACATACACACACACACACCTGTCCTGTAGCTTGACATCTCCCCCTTGCCATTGGACCAGCCATACCTATGCCCTATACATCATGTGATGTAGCAATGTTAGGGCAGCAGCCGGGAAAGGAGCGCTGCAGCTTATCGTGCTGCAGTAAGATTCATCGGGGGAGAGGCCAATTTCCCTCAGTCTGACAGGCAGCCGTGTGGGAATGTGTCCATATGGAAACATCCTTTACACTGCGGGCTTGTCCGCGAGTGGCTTTACAGAATCGCTACTAAAGGTGTGTTGTCCCAGAGGTGCAGGGAGAGCTCCTGTATTTGTGCGTGTAGATGTGTGTGTGCTGTCAGCAGAGGGAGAGTGAGAGGTGAGGACTGCAGTATTCCTCCAGCGGAAAGCATTGATTTTCCTGCCCAGCGTGGGGATGTGGAGAAATGTCAGCCTCTAATTGAGTTGATAAAACCGTTTTGAGTTTCAGACATAAATATGGTTTCCTCCCCACAAAAGGCCACCGCATTAAACAACTCCCATTTGGGGGTCTGTGAGGAATGAAAGGTCTCCTGGTTTGTGCGTGTGTGTGTTTACATGCGCATGCCCTCGTGCATGCGGACTTCTCGGACAGCACGTGTCTGCAAATCTGCATGGTGAAAGAAACTGACAGGCGCGCCACGGCTGAATAAAGTCTTCTTTCAGTTCTTTCATTGTGAATCAGGATACAAGCTTGTTAGAATAAACAGTTTTTGTTGTGGCGGGGAGGGCAGAAATGGAGTGTGAGAGAGAGAGACAGAGGTCATATCCATTAGAGGCGTAGAGGCTGAATAAAGAAAAGCCTGAATGAAGCCTTCGCTGTCCCTGCTGATTAGCAGATTGATATGCAGAGAGAGCAGAGGACCTACCTGCTGCCTTCAATGGAAACTCACTCACTAATGTCGGGGGAGGAACAGTTGTGTACAGTTTAGTGTTTTTCTGATAGTTATCTCCTATTTAATGTGTTGGGATCTGGCAGGAGCGTGTTTGGTTATTGGCAAGTATGAAAACTAAACTATTGACATTAATACAATTATGAATATCAATAAGATTAGTAGCATGTATTATTAATAGCGCGGCACCACCCTGGGATCAGGGACCAATAACTAAACTATAAAAAAAAGTCAATAGTCAAAGTACTATTCCACATTAAGAGTGAAGGTTGAGTTAGAACACAGCTGGCTACGATATCCAGCGATTATTACAATACACATGCACAAAGTTAACACAGAAAACTGCTCTTTAAAGTATAAGACAGTTTATTTACTTCTAACAATGCTGATCAAGTCAATAATATGATAAACTAACAACAACTACTATAAAGTTACAAGCATACTACCTAAGTTCAATGTGCGTGTGCGTGTGCGTGTGCATGTGCGTGTGCGTGTGCGTGTGCGTGGGTGTGTGTGTAAGGGGGAGGGGGGGGGGAGGCGAGAGAAAAAGAATACGGAGCAATGAGGTACACGATAGAGGCCACGCTCACATGCCACGTGCGTCTGAGATGAACATGAGCGTAACAGCACAACCTACATATGTGCCTATGAGTAGGCGTACGTGTGTGTGGGTTAGTTTAAACAATAAGGAGAAAGAAAAACATTATAAACAAGGCAGATCCTCACCGCCGCAGTAAAATACAGCAACGGTTACTTTATCACACAGAAACCTGACTGGCAAACTCAGATTCGGCAGCCGCGGCACGGGGCATTTAACTAATAAAGTACAGTTTACCAACTTTACTCGCGGTGGCTGATCCAAACACAACACTATTATACCCGCATGGAAGAGCCCTTTTACAACAGCATTGCAACAACTCAATTACCGCAGCAACAACACAACAGTAATGTTTACACAGCACCAACGGAACACGACGGTTCGTAAAAATAACTTTACAAAAAAAACAGGGTTACCAACACACTATGACCTATATCTGCCCAGACAAAAGCCTGTTACTTGAGATTGCTTCTGCGATATATCTTCCGTGCACATATGGGAGATTTTGACGCCTGATGGGGGATGGCGTGGTTTAATCCAAATCAGGCTGTTGAAATGCCATGTAGGTCCCATTCCTTCGTTTCAACCACATGGTGAAGTCCCAACAAATGCTTAAATAGTCAAAGAAGATAGATTCACAAAATGAAAGTGACTCATGCGTTTTTTTCTGGAAATTTTCCTCCTTGTTTTTGTGTGATATTTGAATAATTTAGCCATAAAACTCAATTGCCAGAAGCACGTATTCCGTGCTTGAATTGTCAGTAGGGTTCATCGATAAGGTGCTTCACAGTTGTCTAATCAAGTTTAAAGTTGTGAGGAGTGCATGTGGAGACACATGAGAGTGCATGTGTGCCCGTTTGCCTCTATAGGGGCCCTGCTCTCATTATGATAATTAGACGGGGTTTCACACATTTTGTCCTGCACACACACACACACTTTCCGTTTCTCTCACATTCATATGGAAGCGCACACACATTAGCGGCTTAGCCTACTGGTAATTAACAGACATAATTAGGCAGACAACCGTTCATATAGGGAATGTACGCTCATGCAAACACGCACGCGCACACACACACACACACACACACACACCCACACACAGAGACACACATTACTTCCCTGGTAATTAAGAGTATTAATTACAAGCATAGCTGTCCCTGTGAGGCTCTCTATCACTCACAGACTGGCACACAGCATGGTTCTTATTACTTTATCTCACCACACCATCACCACTTCTCTCTCTCTCTCTGAGTCTCTCTGGTTACACATGCACAGACATGTACCCGGTAATATACACCTTCTGGATAAACAAATGGTAGCTAATTAGTTAGAGACTGATCGCTGGCCATTGGTTAACCTCTGGTCCTCTTGCCTCCCCCCAAGTCATTGACACAAATCAAAGACACTGGCACAGCCCCTGACCAGGCACCCTGGTCTGTTCTAGTTCTAGCCAGCAGATCTCTCTTAATTCCCAAGCTATCAGAGGTTAACCTGTCTGACTAATTAGCTACCGTTTGTTTATCCAGAGGGTGTATAGTACCGTGTACATGAGGAGAGGAGGCTTTGTGCAGTCACATTGCAATCATCCAAAAGCAAAAGATGTTGTATTCCATGCAATATACACCATAAAAAATGTATACTTGCATACCGTTATAGAGCTTAGTGTCTCATCACTAATAAAGCCCTAAAAGTGAGTGTTTTCTAATAAATAAAAAAGAGGATTATAGTGGGTGGTTTATGACCTAATAATCCTCCTCCCACTCATATGTTCTTGTAAAGTAACAGGAAGATGCATAATCTCTATATTGCTTTTGCTGTAGATTTTATGTCTATGTCCTGTAATCACACTGCCACCAATTGTGTATGTGCTCATACATATTTTATGATTTCGTAATCATTATTTAAATCACACCATAGCAATGTGTTGATGTATGTCTCCCCCGCTCTTTCTGTTTCTCCGTAGTGGACGGCTGCACAGATTGGTCAGTGGACTACCTGAAGTACCGGGTGCTGCAGGGTGAGCCGGTGCGGCTGAAGTGTGCTCTGTTCTATGGTTACATCCGGGCCAACTACAGCCAGGCACAGAGTGTGGGCCTCAGCCTCATGTGGTACCGCAGCTCTGGCCTGGGCCACAGCGACTTCGAGGAGCCCATCTCTTTCGACGGCGTGCGTATGAGCAAGGAGGAGGATGCCATCTGGTTCAGACCTGCCGACCTCCAGGACGTGGGCCTCTACTCCTGCGTGTTACGGTAGGATGGAGAGAAAAGAGATAACGCTGGGGATGATGCATTTAAAGGTCCAGTTGCGCAAGTTAATTACTTTTGTTTTGCTGTAGTTTTGAAAAGACATCGTTCGGCATTTTGGGAAAATGCTTTTTTGCTGTCTTACCGAGAGTTAGATGAGAAGAATTATACCCCTCACATGTCTATGCATTAAGTATAGAGCTGGAACCGGAAGGTGATTAGCATCGCTCTGCATAGAAACTGGAAGCAGGGAGAATCAGCTAGTAGGGGTTTCTCCAAAAATCTAAAAACAAGCCTACCAGCAAAACTAAGACCTACCAATTGGCTCTTTGTAAAACAATTTAATCCATACACGAACAGAAATGTAAATAAGACAAAATACGTGGTCTTGGTGTCTTCATTTTCAGAAAGAACGCAAAGAAGCATATTTCCCAAAATGTGGAACGATTCCTTTTAATCAGGGAAAGAGAATCATATTTCTGCCAAAAAACCCGACCCGTTTAAGTGGCATCATCTACATGATGATTGTAATTGAGTGACTCCACATATTTATCTTATAGTGAACTGCAGCATAAGCCATGTGAAGTGGCGGGGAGAGATATAAAGACAAAGAGATACAAACACAAACACCCACACATACTCACTCTTTAGTGGGCCATTACAGAGAGACTCTTTCTAATACAAGATGCATAATTATGTGGCAGTAACTTATTAACCTTTACGTTGGAGAACATCCCTCAATAAACGGCTCATTGCAGCTCCTCATTTCAGAGAATTTTTAATAAACCCAGTAAAAGGCCTCTTAAAGACCCAGAAAGGCTTGCAGGATACATCGAGTGTGACCGGGGGAGTGTGTTTGTGTGCAATGATACCCCAGCTTATACTGCAATTTATTACTGCACTCCGTAGGACTAATCTGGCACAAACAGTGTTGTTTCACTGTAAATTAATATTGTATTGACAATTTCTTCTAACAAGGCTTGGTTCCTGTTCAAATGTCATTTTAAATTCAGAGCATACCTCCACTCTGTAGAGCACTACAGTTGTAAAAAGTGCCCGCAGCGCTTGTGTTTCTGTTGCTCGTGTTGAGCTGGGGGGTAGTGGAGGGGATTTCAAACTTCTTAGATACTCTAATCAGAACACTGCGAGAGATTTGCCTGGGAGCTGAAATCAATTTATTTTTTTGTTCGGGAGTAAGCTTTTGAGTCACACAATTTAGCATATGTGACCTAAACACTCTACCCTGAAACTCCCTTCAGGCAAAGAGAGGAAAAATAGGCCTTTGTCTTTTCTTCGGAGTTCATACAGTATGCAGTAGACCTTGATATGACACCTAACACTATAACTCTCATTGACAGTCCTAGGAATGGACAAATATTATACAACCATATGACAATATGAATCAACGCCTCTCTGACATATCATCATAAAAAATTGGAAATGTACGGTAAGCTTTGTAAATGTAGACTTTATTCATCTTGCTTTATTACAGGACTGATTGATTTGGTATTTGAGTTACCTAAAATTCATTATGCACCCAATAAACTGGCAGCTCTGTATGTATTTCAAAACGTTAATGAGTTACTCGGTTTTTAAAATGACATTATTAATACATGCAATTAAAAGCACATTAGATGCCAATGGAACTGTATAGCATGTCAGAATGAGTATGCAGACTATGTGTCATATTTCATCATGTTATTTCAATGTAAATTAGTCCTGAGACCTAATGTGGCTTCAATGACCTCCGCTTCTGTGTTGCATTTTTCCATAGATGGTTGAATAATGGCAAAACAGCCTCTGTGGTAAACATAAGTTTATGATACTTACATGTTTTGTTCAGCAAAATAATCTTCACAAATGAATAACACTTCTATGTTTTTTAAAATGTGAATGCAGTCGCCAAAAGTAAAAAGCTACTGTTAGGCTTTAAATGAACTTCACCACGGTGGCATGGGCATGAGTACACAAACAAAGCTGTGAAGGCAGACTAGTCGGCATTATGACGTTCTGTGGTCTCATTAAGCCACTTGTTAGCAAACTCCTTTTTTAAGACATGTAACAGCTTCAAAGTTTACCAGATGGGTACGTACTGACATATTTTATAAATCGTAGCATAAAACATTAGAATCCCTGAAGCTTGTGTTAACCACAGACCTTATTTCAGACATCTAATCAAAAACCTATTCATAAAACCCATTGAACTAGAGACGAGGGAACCGGAAGTGCAACCACTGCACCACTATATAGCTTACTCTGACAAAACAAAAAGCACTTGACCTTAAATTGAACTTAAATTATCTCAACGGACAAGCAGGGGGTGACTCCTCTGGTTGCAAAAAGAAGTCCAATTGTATGTCTATGAGAAAATTACCCAATTTATCACTTGATTTATTACCTCAGTAAACATTGTAAACATTAGTTTATGGTCTCAAACTCTTGTTTGAAGTCTTCTTCAATATGGTATGATATTCATTTCGTAAATGATGGTCCCACTTAGAGTAAAATAGACCATGAAGCGGAGTATGCTTTAGGGCGGGCTTACTATCATTGACAGGTCGCTGTCACTACCAGAGCTTTATACGGCGTCTCTATGTCACGCCGCATTCCAAATATGGTAACTTCCGTTCATTGGTTGCAATAAGAAACAAAATGGCAACGGCCATAGTGGCGAAATCACTGAACTCAATGCTTCAAAACGTCAGTCCGCAAACCAATGGGTGACGTCACGATGACAACGTCCACTTCTTAGATACAGTCTATGGTTCATTCTCATGATCCGTATGTCGTAGACTCTTGTTGGAGGCGTCTTTGCAATCAGCAGAGTTCCTTTTTCATTAGTGACGGTTTTCCCCGCCCCCTACACGTCAGCCATGCCCTCTTTCATAACTCTTGTGTCTCAGCAGAGAGTTCCAATGGTGTGGGTTATCCCCACCCTCTATACTTAAGGCCACACTCTCTTCCAACTGGATATGTGATACATATTTTAAGCACAATGAATGTAATTGGTCAGATTGCGATGCTTGTGATTCCTGTAGTCCGTATGAGAAGCATGGAGAATTCTTTCCAGACAATTTGGTGGCAGTGAATGCAATAAGCTATTATGTATAAGCAACGATGACCGCACACTATGCTCCAATGTTTTTATTGTATCACAATTTAATTTGATCTTGATGTTAACCCACTCAAATTGTTAGCACTTTAGAGCCTTAGTCATGTTTCATTTCTAATCTAGTGTGCGCTTCAGTACAAAAGCCAACACAACAAAAGATGTGTCACTGCCCTAATACCGTCTGACTGCACCGTGTATATGGCAGGATAGTCTCCAGTAGCTCTAGGCGTGTTGTGTACTGTCTATAAATGTACTTAAATGCCCCTATGTTAAGTTCAACTTTTCAACGAAGCCCTCCGGTTGTTTTACTCAGACATAGATATGGAGGCGCACTCTTTGGGTGCCGCATGAGTGTGTGCATGTATGTGAGTTATCTTTGTCCTTCTCTGTCTGGAAATTTAAGTCTAATCGCCGGTTTTGATGTGAAGGTGACTTCATTTACATAGCAATCTCGATGTGCTTTCTCCTGCTCTCCCTCTCTTTCACCCCTTTGCTCTTTCTCTCTTTCCTCTCCATGTCATCTAACTTAAGGCCTGTAACATCGATTCATATCATCAATATGTCTTCCTCTCACGCAGCCACAGTCCCACTACATTTCACCTGATAAATTATTTTATAATGGTTCTAGTAACGAGTCTGTGTTCTGGAGAAGGTGAAACCATCTGTATTTCCTTCCCATGATTGCGTTATCCAACAAGGGACATAATAATGTGTGGAGAATTACAGCTCACGGGAGCCACAGACTAATATTCAAAGCAGCTACACTCAAATAGAATGTGACAGACGTGAAAGACACCACAGGACTGTGCATCGACCCCCGTCTGTCCATCAATCAGGCTCCCCTCCTGACACCTTCCCACAATGCCACAGGGTGCCTGCTGTGAATATTTAACATGTAAAGATGGCTCCTTTTGGCTCCCCGGGGACTTTAATGGCTCAGGTGCACGACTGTGAGAGGTCATCTCTGATCGTCCTCCCGTTATATCAACAAGCGCCAGCGGGTTGACTTTGTAGGTGTGTTAATTTGCCCGCCCGTGCACACGCGCGTCCACATGTGTGTTTTTGCATGTGTGTATTTGCATGGTCGAATGTGTTCTGTGGACAAATATATTGTCCGAGTGTACTCTGTAAGCCTACAGCACCGCGTCTTCCCACTCTATTCCCTCTAGTAGGGAGGCATTGAGTCGATAATGTTAGATATCAGCACCAAGAGGGCATTGCTCTGTTGCAATATCTTGCATCTTACTTTTGCTCCTTACAGCATTTTCCAGATGCCCTTTTAGTCATCTTCTATGTTGTAAAAGTATACAGTATCTTGTTTTTTTCTCATTCCATGTAGCTATTCTCCTTCTGCTCCTCTCATTGCTATCTCTACCCAGTCTTCCACGACTGCAGATAGCCACATTTATCTTTAAAGTGTGTGTGCGTGTGTGTGTGTGTGTGTGTGCATCTATGTTTTATGGTCCCAGGGGGTCAGAGGTGTTTATACGAGAGAGGTGACTCCCTTATTGCTTCCATAACCTGAGTAGATCATATGAAACCCTGTCATTTACGGTGAATGGGAGCATCTGGCGAGCCGTAAATGTAATGTAATGAAATGAAATGAAAGCTCATATGGCTAGTGTGCGCGCAGATTCACATTCGACCGACCGAGTGACGGACCGTGTCAGATCACAGCCAGGCTGGAGGATAGAAACACAGACGGAGATGCCTCATTATAGCATGCAGACTTTTAGTCTGGGGCTGTTTTTTTTTTACGGTGTGGACCATTCTGCTTATGTTACAGCTATTTCAAATTACAGTGTGCTTCCAATTTTGTGGCAGTAGTTTGGAGACGACCCTTTCTTGTTTCAACATGACAATGCCCCCAAGCACAGAGCCAAGGGAATGCTTCCGCCCTTCCTTCTCCTCATCCGTTCCTAAAAACTCTGATAATTGCTTCCATTACCTCCAGACTCGACTACTGCAACAGCATTCTTCATTTCTTCATCACATGTTGTCCAAAGTCCCAAATAGACTCCAGTACATCCAGAACTCTGCTGCTCGCATGCTCACTCACTCCCACTCCCGTGACCACATTACCCCTGTCCTGAAGCGCCTCTACTGGCTTCCACATTCAATTGAAACTCCTTTTCACTCACAAAGCCCTGCTAAACCACCAGCCTCACCCACCTTGTCCACCGTCACGCTCCTTCTCGCAGCATCCAGTACACTGACGTCAACCTCATGTCCCCTCCGTGCAGCTTCTCCATAGCTGTCCCCTGTTTCTATGGGAATATCTTCCCATACACATCCATGGCTGTATCAAGCACCCTATGTTCAAGAAGTCCCTCAAAACTCACCTTTTAAACGTTGACCTGTGCTACATCGTACCTTTACTTTGTTTTAGTTCTCAAGGTTCTTTTATCAAATGCAAAGTGTCTTTGAGTCTCTAGAATTGCACTAAAATAAATGTAAATACAAATGTGACCAACCTCACTAATGCTCTTGTGGCTGAAAGTGAGCAAATCCCTTCAGGAAGGCTTCAAGACATTCTGCCTTCTATCACGCTTGCAGAAAGGCACAATGGCACGTTGTAAAACAAATCGTAATCGTAATTGGTTACGATTAGAAAAAAGATCATGTTTTTTGTTAAATTAATAACGTAAGGCACATAACAACCACCCTGTGCAGGATGTCTTACTTAGTATTAAATAACTAGCGTAATAGGCACCACGTGTTATGTAACAAGCAAAAGTCAATGTTTACTTTTGGTTTTACACAGCACACTGTCATCTGTCTCCTGGGTGAAAGTCCTGTGTTTGTTTGACCTGTCCACCACCTCTCCCACCTGCTCTCAGTGGACTTTCTCAAGTGTTATACGCATTATTATACAATTATACCACATAACTTCCAACAACGGTTGCTCTATATACTACTTTGCTTGCTCCAACTGAATACAAAAACGTTGCCATTCATCGTATCCATGGTTTGCAGAAACATACAATGCCAACATTTTTTCATGGCGACTGGGCTGCCAAAAAGAGTGTAGGCTGTAATGTGACCCAAGTTGTCTTCATACTTTTGGCCATGTAGAGTTAGTTTGGTAGGGAACCTCTTATCACGCCCACCTCTTGGGAGGGTGTCAGTGGTGATGGGATTAAAATGATACGGCTCTGATGATGATGATTATGACAATCGTGATGATAACAACATGGTAAGAGAGAGAGAGAGCGACATCCTTCACCTCTGCCAGCTTGTGTGTATCAGAGGTGAAGTGTGTTGATGGTTGCTCGGATACGAAGGGGAGACGTGCACCGGAGACTAACTCCTTGTGATGACCAAGCAGCTTTCTCCCCCTTCATGTCACGAGGCCCTTTCAGTGTTTGCCTCTTCTTTGATTAGCATTCCCACGTCCCGGCTGACTCCCCCCATAAATCCAATAGTGGTCGTGAGTGTGAGTCATTGACTCAGTAAAGCTGCTGAACACGTTGTTATTGCTAACCCCACAAACACAAGGGAGGAGGAGGGGGAGGAGGAGAGTGAGGGAACCGGAGGAGGGATGGGGAAGGATCAAAATAACTTAAGGGTATCCAAGGGAGTAAACATAAAATTCGACTTGTTTGAGTGTGTGTAGTAGTGTCAATGCTCGTCTTATTGTACATCGTTAATGTAACAGTATGACATATGTATCAGACAAGTACATGTGAATCCTAACATCTTTGTATTGTTGTTATCCACCCACAGGAACTCCACGTACTGCATGAAGGTGTCCATGTCGCTGACTGTGGCAGAGAATGACACAAACCTGTGCTACAACTCCAATATGAGACGAACTGAGAAGGCTGAGCTCAGCAAGAGCAAAGACATCCTCTGTCCTGACATAGATGACTATGTCGAACCTGGCAAAGAGCCGGACATCACCTGGTTCAAGGTGGGCTTAGCACTCGGACGAGTTTGTGGTTAATACTGATTTCTACTGCCGAATGATTTGCGTATCGTTGGAATACTTGCCTCAATGTTCATTTGTTTGTTTCTTGTGTGTGTGTTTGTCTTGAATACTGTTATTTGTTGTGTGCTCGGAAAAAGTAATACGGCAATCATCTGTCTTTGTGAGCATACAACCGAGAAATATTCTTGAACGGTTCATTGGTTTGTTTTCATCTAATTTCTTGGCTGTTTATGTTTAAAAGGCTTGTTGGAAACGTGAATCCAGATCACTTAGGCAGATTATTTACGGATGCAAATGATCACACAAGAGAGTCGTCGAAAGAGAACGAGGCCTGAGCAGAGGGCAGCCACTGAAACGGCTTCCTTGATGAACACGAAGCGTGTGTGAGGAGAAAATTGCGCGATGTCACTCTATGCCCTGCGGAATGAGAGCATGTCCTCCAAATGCTCCTCGTCCGTGATCTTTATTCAGTACGCACCTTCCCGCCTCTCACCTGGGTCCTTGCTTTTCCCAGGTCAAGCAAGGCCTGCGGTCAACAAAGTGCATCCCGGTGAAGGGCTTCAAGCCAGACTAATCACAGGCAGATCCGCAGTAGATTAGCAGGCCGGGCTCGACCTCTAAGGTTTTCCCAGAATTCAATTACGGTCTGGGTAATGACTGGGAGTGCTGGAACCCAGAGTTATTTGGACCACTGCAGAGCCACAGTGATTGAATTCGAAGGTTGCCGGGAGCAATGGTGGAATAGAATCCGCCGAGCCATCGTTGTCCCTGCCAGAGCACCGAGGGGGCTGCACAGAGGACCGTGTCATGGAGACACCCGTTGTGCCTGCACACACACATAATCACACACGCTCACAGACGCAGCACAAACACACTTATTTTGCCAGCAGAGACCCATGTAAATAACATTCTCTGTTCTCTGTGGCTCCACCATAGTATTGAATGGAGAATATTTGGTTCAGTGCAATAAATCTTGATCAGATAAAGAGGATAATGGCTCAGCTTTGTCGTTGTACAGAGTTTTTATGCAGCCCCACCACTTCATCCACCTAACGCTCAGTGACGTTCAAAAGCTTTTGTGTCCAGCTCAGACCACTTGAAATGGATTTAATTCATTATGAAGCAGAGGGAAGGTCTTGAATTTCATAATGTCCAGCTTGGCCAGAATATCTAATTCCCGACCATGTGCAGCACACACTACCTTCCCATCTGTCTCCTGCCAGTCATTTTGTATTCCACTTCTCCAGTGATTTATCAAAAGCAGGCTTTATGGAGAAGTTAAAATTTGACCTGCCTGTCCTTTTCTAATGTACAGGAGTGCCGTCCAAAGCAGTGGCGTGCCAGTATCATCCAGAAGAGAGACATCCTGTCTATCCAGGAGGTCAAGGAAGATGACATTGGGAATTACACCTGTGAAGTCCTGTTTGGTGGCTTTGTGGTGAGGAGGACGACTGAACTCACAGTCACTGGTAAGTCGACAAGAAAAGCATAAGACGTAACGACGACCGTGTGTTTTTTTTGTATGTGTGGAGGGGCTATTTTACAAACTCTACTGTTAATGTTGGAACAATCAATAGAGTAGCAGTCACAGGTGCTTGATGAAAAGGAATGGATGGTAACAAATACACACACACACACACACACACCACTGAAAACTGCAGCGATGTCCTGCTGCTGTGTTAATTGCTGGGGTAGGTTGAACGCTGTGGCCTGGCCTCTACCCTTCTTCTAACTCAGCACTTCCCAGCCAACCAAGCGGTGTTGAAATATTTAAGGCTATAGGCTAAACCCCTTCACACAGAGCGCTAAAGAGCCAGGACCAAGGTCAGAAGATTTACAGCACTCTTTCTCTGCTCCCTCTCTGTTCCTAGCCACCCCCTCTCTCTCTCTCTCTCTCTCTCTCTCTCTCTCTCTCTCTCTCTCTCTCTCTCTCTCTCTCTCTCTCTCTCTCTCTCTCTCTCGCTCTCTCTCTCTTTGCCTTGCACAGCTGCGTGGTGAGCGCATGACAAATACAAGCATTCATTCCTTCTCTCTCGGTGGGAGTGTACTCCAGGGTGAGACATAGGGATCGGGTGCTCTGAGCACTGCCAGGTCAACCACTCTGATTAGGGTTGATGAAAAGGTCAAATCCGGTTTGTTTTGTTTTTTTCCCTTTCTTTTCTTTCTCTCAAACCAGCCTAGTTAGTCCTGCCCATTGTATTTCAGTGCGTATGTTTGTTTGATGCTACCTATTATTCTGTGCCCAGTAGCATCACAGCATCCAAATTAAAGCTGAAAATTGCTGCTGTGCTTAGTGATGCTGCAGCAAATCAAATGAGCATTGCTTGACCTCCAATTTGTCATAATTATATGGAAATCAACAATATGAGAAATAAGGGTTTAATAGCCTACATTTACATAAAAACTCATACGTTCCTCCATTGCATCAGTTTGTTGCTGCTTAGGATTGTGTGTGTTCTGATGTATATAATTCAAATGAATAGATTAAAGGTGGAAACCTCAAAAAACCCTATTTAATTAGTTATTGTGTCTTGTTGGGTGTGTGGTTATGTGTCTGCTTTTATATCTAAACCCACAATGTTTTGCCTGAGATGCTAAGATGTTTGTGTTTTTTTTATATGTAACGTAGTAAAGTGTGTGTGTGTGTGTGTGTGTGTGTGTGTGTGTGTGTGTGTGTGTGTGTGTGTGTGTGTGTGTGTGTGTGTGTGTGTGCACGTGTGTGCGCGTGTGTGCGTGTGTGTGTGTGTGTGTTGTTAGTCCACACAGAAATGGTGTTATTTGATGAGTATCTTGTGTGGTGTTTATTTGTGTGGCTGGTCATTGCTCTTGTTTGATTTGAGGGTGATAGCAGTGTTAGATACACATGTTATTTGCAATCTAGCAAACAGGAAGATACACCACCGCGATGTCAGCATGGTATTAACTATTGGATGAGACTAAAGTGTGATCCCGGAGGTGCAGCCTCCTCATTGGCTACTATCGTGATTGATGGGCCAGCATTTTTACCCCCTGTGGGTAAAATGCTGGCCCATCAATAAAAATGAGGCAGATATGAGGAGGAAGATGCACTAGATCATATTTTATCACCATTACCATCACAGTGGAGTACTCCAAACGCTCAGTGTGTCCACCATTCCCTGCAAAGTACCTAAATTAGAAATTCCTCAGGATATGCATAGGAAAAATAAGGTGAGGCAAGGCAAGTTTATTAATATAGTTCATTTCATACACAGAGGCAGTATCCATATAAATGAAATGAAATTAACTTACTTGCAATTTTCCCATTAACTCCTGACCAGAAATGTGAATGTGGAGAGTGCGCAAACCATCTTGCTTTGTGATAACTTGCAATGTATTGTGATTAGGGATGGGATGGTTTATTGATTCTACTACTCTTATCGATACTCCTTATCGGTTCGGTTCTTTGTCGGCATTCTTAACGATTCTTTGTCATTACTAAATAATTAATAATTTATTAATTTCTTGTTTAGTTAGTTTATAGAATGTATTTATATATTATTTATAGTTATATTTAAAATATAACTATATCATGTTTTTAGAATGGCAAAAAGTTATGTTAACAGCAAAGTCACTGTAAACTCAATAATATCTCACTAGAAACAAATCTAAGATGCTTTGTGGGACATGCTTTGTGTGTTGCGAACCGTTGTAATGTGTGCATGTGCATGTGTATGGCAGTGTATCAGCCTTTATTTTAAACAAAATTTCTAAAACCGTAATCTCCATTTTTACGAAATGTATCAGTAATCCGATTACGTCGTTTTCTTTTTTAACTGTAACGGAACAGCTTTTAATTTGTATCCTGATTAAAGCGGTTCCATGTGTTACGTTACTCTCCAGGCCTGTAGATGACCTGAAGCAGCCTGGAGGGTTCACAGTGAAGAAGTAAACCTTTAAATGATTTATCCACAGTAACTTAAAGTCTATTCTATAACTGACTGGTAGCCAGTGCAGAGACCTGAGAATTGCTGTCATGTGTTTTCTTAGTCTTTGTGAGAACTGCAGCCTCAGTTCTCTCTTGCAGAGACCTGAGAAAAGACCATTACAACAGTCTAACCTACCTGAGATGAAGGCGTGAATTAGTTTTTCTCGATCCTGTTCAGTCTTGCTATATTTTTTGAGGTCATAATAGGCTGACTTTGTTATTGACATATGATATATATGGCTGTTAAAATTGAGATCCAGATCATTAATAATGTCAAGTTGTCTCACTTACTTTCTAAAAATGTGTTTTGAGATACATGTGCAGATATATACGTCTGGCATATTAACTTTGTTATTGTGAAAATGATTTACTGTATTTAATGTGGGGCGATTGTGTGCTATACAGTTTGTATGTCTGGCCTATGATTCCAATGGTTGCTATATGCTCTATGTACTTTGGCTTTATCCTCTTGTATTTGTTAGCCTGTCAGCATGACCTCAATGTTCTATAATGACGATGGTCATAAAAACATTATTGGGTTATAAATATACACAGTTCACATTAATGATACAGAGAGGGAGAAGGAGCGAGCGGAAAGAGGGAGAGAAAGAGACATAGAGAGGCGAAAAGAATGAAAGAACCACCAATAAAGTGAGGGAGATTTTACTTCCATGTATGAGCCCTGCATGTTGCCTGGAGGCAATGGGAGGTGAATATCCAATAAACCTGGCTAAACAATAGAAGTCAGTAGAAAATATGTAACTGGGGTTAAATTAGCCCTGTGAACAAGAGTGAGTCAGAGATAGAGAGAGAGAAAAAGTAATTTTACTCTCTCTGAACCTATTTCCCATTGTTCTGTATTCTCACCGTTCTTATTAAACCACCCATAGTTTCTTTATAGCCTTTGTGCAATGCTTGCGTGCACACATATGCAGTACGTGCACACCCATACATAGCCACATAGAAACACCCACACACTCTCTGAGGTACCTTTGTCGCATGTTTGCCATAATGAAACGTCAATAAGGCATCAAGATAGAAGAAGTAATTTGATTTGACACCCAGGGTGCGATGCTCTACAGCTTCTTTCTCTTCTCGCAGTATATGAAATAATTTACAAGAAGCACATTTCTTAAAAGAAGACAATGTTCCCATGTGAATTGAGTCACACGTTGAGTGAGTGTGACTGACCCTGGATCAAATATTAATTAGCAAGCATGCTACCAGCGGAACAGCTTCAATGGCTATGGAGAGAAAAAGGTTTTTACAGCATCACGGTAGGTGCATGTCTTAGTCACCAATTCTGCTTCATCAACTATGCTGCTTCTGCCGTAAAAGATAATATGGCTCGCTCTACATTTCCAAAGCGTTTACCTTATAGCCATACCACTCTTTAAAGCTGTAGTATCCTGGTAGAATTAGATGAACTCACTCTGACCGTGGGCTCATTTCCTTTAATAAACCTACACCATCATCCCCTCAAGTGGGCGTGAGATTATCCACATTTTATCACATCCTGTTAAGACCGGCATGGCCTGGACGGCAAGCATGAAAGGCCAAACTACACCTGAGCTCCGAGTGCTAATGTTGTAGTTTATTTGATAGGTCAAGAGAATGAAGGAGGTCATTAAGTTTAACTGATCTTAAACATAACGCAATACACAATGGCCTTTGCTTTGACCCTGCCTTGTTGCAAATTGTGTGTGTGTGTGTGTGTGTGTGTGTGTGTGTGTGTGTGTGTGTGTGTGTGTGTGTGTGTGTGTGTGTGTGTGTGTGTGTGTGTGTGTGTCTACTGTTCTGAATCTGCTGCACTATGAGACGGCCTCTATTAGAAGCAGGAGAGGAGCTGCTATCTGAACTGAGGTCAGTCTTCTAATGGAAGTTAACTATGGGCATAAACATAGGCTCACCAACATCAGGCTGATCCAGGAGACTCATAATCAAGCCCCAGCGCTCCCCAGGTTAATTAAAATGTAAAAGAAACAGCGACCCCTTACCTCATTTTATGTTCCCTCCAATTTATGTCAGGGCGAATATAAATGTTCTTATCTAATTCTGAACATGTGGACACGGCACAGGTACAGACTGTGCAGCGTCGGGGAGTATATCGAGAAAGAAAACACCATTATCAACAGATGGAAAGATTTTGTTTTCTCTTTCCTCTCCACAGACCTTCACCTCAACCCCCCATCTGTAAAGAGAGTGCATTTTTGTGTACTCTTATAATTGATTCATAGCTTCAGCAGGTTCGCTATTTCCCCAGCTCCTCTGTGGAATACAGAGCGCGGTCAGATTAGTCTGCTCTTGTGTTTACCCCTTTCTATTATCTGAGACACGAGAGGCAACGCCTCGACTGAAACGACCCGGCTATGATTAATTGATACATGCATGGACAGTGTGGGCCACTCCATGTGCTGCATGCCTGCTTGTGTGTGTTGTCTTCTTCAGCTTTACCGTATATATAAATACCCACGAGTGTCTGGTGCGATACCTGTCTGTTTTTTAGTTGTACATCTGAATCATTTCTATTCAATTTTTATGTTTCTCCCAGGCCTCATTCCAGCTCTGTGATGGTAATGCTACAATAGTATAACACCAGATAAAAGCCCTGTTCAGCTGATGTATGCAGCTCCCTCTGCGTTCTGTAGGAAGCAAAATATTATACAGAGAGAACGGGAAAGGATAAATAGAACAAGGGAGTGAAAGTGACTGATAACGGCAAAGGAGAGAGAGGAGAATAGATGGAAAGAATGAAAAAGATAGAGAGGTTTCTGCTCCTGTATCTTACTGTATCTGTATTCCTTGCTGGTGTTTCCCAGCAGAAACAGTGTGTCCAGGACTATAAACAGACTATTATCCTAGTGTTTATCACAGCGCGCATTACCGTTTGCCTCTGTCGGACTTACTGTAATGGAGTCGTTTGGTTTGATCGATGCCTCGGGCGTGGGGTTTCTATCTACCGCTCCCATTATACCTGTCTGCTTCCCCTCACTGTAGAAATGTCTGTCTGCACATTCAGCATAGCCGGCAAAGCATGGTGATTGAGGTTACGACCAATGTAAATGTACCATTTGGCACAGTGAATCGGAGGTTGCAGAGGGCAAGAGGAAATCGAGGGGAGGAGAGGAATCATCTAACTTACAGCGCGTCTTGTAGTGTATCCACTATGCGAGGGGCGCTGCTTGGGAAACACGCTTTATGTACAGGGAGTGAATGTTTATATGTGTGGAAATAAAATATGTTACCGTTGTTGTGGGTGTTTGGTTTGGCATGTGGCGTTCCATCTTCAGCATGCAACCATTATGTTTAAGATTCATCCATCAAGGTTCACAGTAACTTGATTGACCTTGCCTCTCCGGGCTACATCTCACATTTGAGATAGGACAACATGCTTGCTATGTGTGTGTGTGTGTGTGTGTGTGTGTGTGTGTGTGTGTGTGTGTGTGTGTGTGTGTGTGTGTGTGTGTGTGTGTGTGTGTGTGTGTGTGTGTATGTGTGTGTGTGTAATGAGGAGCTGAGGTGTGGGAGGTGATCCAGGACATGGTCTCATCGCAGTAAAAGGCTCCTTGCAGGTCTCGTGCTATAGGGTCACCTTCAGATACATGAACACTTCACAACCATATTAAACGTTACTGCCTGTATGCGTGTAAGCGTGTATCTGTAAGATTTATTTATTTATTTTAGCGATAGCTTGACTTTTACCCTGGCCAGCTGGCCGTAATCTCAGCACAGTGGATGTCGGCTCCAGTGGGAGAGGACGGAGGCAGGAGCAGTCAGCAGAGACACGAGCGAAGAGGACTGTGGCATCTACACCTCCTCCGTCTGTTCTCCTTCCCCATCCATCAGGCTGAAGGTGGATAGATGGATTAGCGCCGATATTATCCTGGAGAGTGGGGTGAAGAGGAACGAGTGGGGCGAGATAAGAGTCGCGGGGTGACAAAATGAGATGGGTTTGCTCTCGACTGTATGCTCCAGTCTTGCGTGAATGCATGGCGCCTGTGTGCGGGGCCTGCCGTGGTCACGCTAAACACTCAGCCTCGGCTACATGTCCTTGGGGAGAGGATGATAAAAATCACACCTGAGATAAGTGTTACTCTAGAAGTTGACTTTTCTTGACTCCACCTACACATATCTATGCACCTGTGTATTCACACACACACACACACACACAAACACACACACACCTGTACATCAATTACACCCATGAAGGGCCGGTGCACACACTGTGAAAGCACTTTTAAATGTGTGAGATGTGCAGTATAACATGCAGTCTGTCCTGCCATTGCAACAGAAAGAGCTTATGTAAGTCCACATACCTTTTTAATGCCTTTCCTGAGCAGCTAAGATACTCTTGAAACGAGTATAACCAGTGTAGGGTGGAGCAGAATGGCTCATTAGTTTAAGGTTAACTATCACTATCAATTACTAATTACTCTCTCTCTCTATCTATCGCTCTCTCTCTTGCTCTTGCTCTCTCTTGCTCTCTCTCCGTCTTCCTCCCCCCTAACCTCTCCACCCCCCTCTTCTCTCAAGTGTTCTCCAACTCACTTCATCACTATTCACCAGCTGTCCTAGATTCTAAGAAGGCCAGGGTTCACATTGTTTTAATTCAATTAAAATTGACATCAATCTGAGTGTGACGAATGAAATTTACATCCCCCACAATTAATCTTGCCTGACCTACCCCACTCCACCCACGTACACCCCTCAACCCTCCAGTCTCTGGTTGTTATCATTATCTAAGCGTACAGGGCTGGTACCAGAGCAGGAGTGGTGACATTGAAATTATAATTCTGTCCTTTTAAGTCAATAATTAAAGTATTTTTCAGTGGCTGGCAATGCACATCTGAAAAAAAAAATACTTTTATGCTTATCTATCAGAAGCCAGGGAATTTCAGTCTCATCCTAAAAAAACTGCTACTGTACAATATACAGTTGGGATGAGATATTTAGCAGCTAAATAAGTACTTGTCATTACTTATCAGCTTTGTGAATGACACGCAACTCTACATTTCACTATTTCCTGATAACAGGAGCACTTTAGGACTGCTTAGAGGACATCAATCTCTGCACGGCACAAAACATCCTTCAGTCCCTTACTGACAAAGTCAAAAGCCTAAAAGTTATTATTGATGCAGACCTGTATTTCTGTTTACACATCAGCATAGCATTAAAATCTAAGTACTGTTTCAAAAATATGATACTTTGTCTTCCAGTCAGATTACTGCTATGAATTTCCTCTTTCAGTCAAAGACACCAATGGTTTCACCTCAGTGGTGTCTTGAAGACAACCCAAAATCTCAATCGTATCACTTGTATCGTAATAGTAGGTTCTTATAGAACTGATGTTTCAAAAAGCTCTTATAGGAGTCATTCAGCATTTGGGAAATATACTATTTTGCTCTCTTGACAAGGTGAGAAGTCTCAAAAAATAACCCACGGGAAATCGCTGCTCACAAATCCACAAATGGTTGCTTTCAATTTTTCTTTTGTAGAGACTAAACAAACAAGATTTCCCGTAACATTTTAAGTAATAAAGCTAGCTGTTTTCCCCTTTTTCCCAGTCTTTGTGCTAGGCTAAGCTGACTGTCTCCTAACTTCAAGTTCATATTTAACACATGAATATGAGAATACGCTAATTTCCAAAAATGTTGTAAAAGATGTGTCACGCTTCTATTTTAGCAACACATCAGATTTTACAAGTGACAGGAATGGAAAGGAAATAGCACTTCCTTTCGTAAGACAATTTAATTTGAACTTAAATTATGAAATATATATTCTTGAGATTTGCAGTAAAATGGCCCCTTAATATTTCTTCATTTAGTCCAATTATGAACTGAATTATGAAGTACTTTTATTAAAGCATTCCAAAATGAACGATTTTCTGTATTTTACAAAAGATTTTCACAAAAATTGTTTTGGTTTTTGGGTTGTTCTTGAACCAAAAACAAAATAATTGTGGTGAGAGCAAGGGAACGGATCATTTTTACACTTGGAAAACGAGAATTTGAGCCTCTCTGCATCTTCCATGAACATCAAAGCCTTTTGCTGCTTAAAATGTATGGAACTCTCCGGGAATCTACCAAATATTACTCCGCTCTTATTTTGAAGTTGCCTTGACAAACATTGTCTGAGTGCTGCCCTTATAAGCCTGCTGAATCCCTGCAGGTGTAAGCCCGGTGTTGGCTGGTGAAGCAGTGCATCCACCGTGGTGAACAAAAAAACAAAGCTTTGTTGTCATATACTCTCCTCCTGACGTAAATCAGCCATGTTAGTGCAGCATTTTGCTTTCTATCCTCTGTCTCTGGAGACGACTAATTTCTCTGTCTTAGGTAAGAGCTGCTCTTATATAGTCTCATAAAACACAGCAGTAGCTCCAGTTGCACTAATGGCCTCCTCAGTGTGTGGTTTAATATGAACTACAAGCGGGGAAGTTTTGCGGGTGAGGTTGTTGCTTACATTATACTGTAACACCTTGTACTTACATTAGTGCTTTCTCCTCCTCGTTCTCTGCCGGTATTTCTCTCTTTTATGTGTTGTAATGAAGTTACAATAGCATGTTGGCCATGTTGACACTGATCACGTTATGGCCTTTGTTTTTCTGATCTTCCTCCAATCCATTTTCCTTGCCAGCAGTCCAGGGATAATTGGCCCATACTCTCCTCTCCCTCTCCCTCTCCTCTCCTCTCCTCTCCTCTCCTCTCCTCTCCTCTCCTCTCCTCTCTTCTCCTCTCCTCTCTTCTCCTCTCCTCTTCTCTGCTCCAACAGGCAGCGCCCACCTAACTTTGGGTTGGTATAGTTGCTGTCTCAACAGAACAAAGTTTGCTCTGTTATAATCAGAAGAGTGCCATCTACAGTATGGTACTCATGACAGGATAGAAAAAGGCTGAAGGTCAATTAGGGGGCCCTAAATAACCCTCTCATTATACAGTGTCCTGAAGAAAAGAGCACTCTAGAAAACCCTCCGTCCAATTAAAAGATAAGACGGTGACCATTAACAACCAGGGGACGGGGACAGGGAATAGAGAGATTGTCACATATTTGATCTTAGCCATAGAGCGACAATGAACACTGTATTCGGCAAGCATTTAAGAGTCCAAATTAATAAAGGGTTACAATAGGTAATTCGTGTGCATATTTGCATACACCAGAGTGTGGAGAAGCCTGGATTCTGTTGTTTTAGAAAGGAGGTGAGGATTGTTTTTTTCCTGTCAGCACAAACCAAACTAAACTAGGTGACGACACATGAGGTTCAAATGTGTGACATCATCTGTCTCTTACTCGCACTTTTTCCGCATGTCTCCGTTTCCCTGTATACCCTTAACTCCCCTGGAGTTATGCAGCTTCATAAGGTTGATGCAACCCTGGCACTGCCCTTGTCACTCAATACTCTAAACCATACATATAGTGTGTAGTCAAAGCCTCACAGCCACGCAATGGAGACACAGAGAGATCTCTGTAAGAGGTAGACGAGCCGTCCCACTAACATTAGCGTGTCTCTATGTGTGTGCAGGAGCACTGCTGTCCTTTAAATGCATGTCTGTGTGCACACATTAATTTATGTAATCCTTCCCACTCTCTTGAGGTACTATCTATGTCCTTCTACCTCATAGGCAATTTGAACCCAACAGCGGTCTCTTGGAGAGTGCCGGTTGTGTAAAAATTAGGGCTTTTTTCAGGTCCTTACAGTGAGTCCGTTACGAAACGCCTTAACTGTCATTACCATTTTGTGTTGCCACCACTTTCCCTGGTACACAATGGAAATGATGTCGTTACAGCAGCGTTGCTGCTTCTCTTGCTCACTCTTTCTCTCCTCCTCCGGCATCCCTGCAGTTAGAGGCTGTCCAGGAAGCCAGTGTCAGCATCTGCAGTTTGCTTTCACTGAGTGTGTGTGTGTGTGTGTGTGTGTGTGTGTATGTGTATGTGTGTGTGTGTGTGTGTGTGTGTGTGTGTGTGTGTGTGTGTGTGTGTGCATACCTGTGTTTGGACTGTATGTACACATCCATCCATGCATGCCTGCCCAGTTTTGATAACTAAAAATGAATGGCAATGTTTCTGTTCCACCTGTTCCTCCCTAAAGCCAGTTGCCACTCTGGACACACAAGTGTAAGTCTTTCCGCCTCTCTCAGCCAAAGAAGAGCATGACAATATGGATGAGATAAAGTTAAAATGTAATTTCTGCATTGCTCCACTTTTTCAATCCGTTTTCCCATGTTTTTGTGTCTAAGTAACAACTCCAGTATTAATGCTGCAGACGGCAGCAATGTAATTGCTCGGGGCAACCCCTCACATTCTAGTTCATCCACTAAAAGTGCTTGTTTTTTTTGCCACTGACAGGTTCAGATTGTGATTATAAGTGTCTGACAACATTTTTTGTCAGACACTTTTTCCCTTGCCTTTTGCTCTCTATTTGTTATTATCATGGGACTTGCTGACGTAAGTGAGCGTTGGAGAGAGCAGTGCCTCGGTGTTGAAGTCAGTTAGAGTACAGAAAGCGTTACTGAGTGTTATCTAAAATATATTCAATGCCATGGTTGAATATCCAGCTGATTTTGACAAGGTGGATGCAACGCAACAAGAAACATACATATAAAAAACTCTCATATATATAATTATAGCCTATCATTGGCAAAAATAGGCACTTTTACCAGACGTACATTGATGGTGCAGTCGATTACATTGCACCCTGTTTAGCGTCTGCCGTCTGCTGTTTTCTCCATCAATACTGGAACAATTAAAAAGATTTTGTCCCCATTAGATAGACACAAAAACATAACTAAAAAAGGCTCCATGTTTAAAAACACAGAGGTTACACTCTACCAGGTGCCAGCTGCACCCATAGAGCAGTTTTCTTTGCTTTAGCAGTGACTAGGTGACAGGTAGTCGATGTTGTGTCTGAGATCATGTTGTTGATTAGTGTTGCAACATTCGTCTTATTATTAGATCAGATGCTCAACAACAGGAAACGTCTCATGCGACTCATCATGCTGTCTCCATGACCACCTCTGCTTCTTGATGTGTCCATCTCAAGATCAGATACCCACTGTACCATAATCACAGGTGTGTGGAACAAAAAGAAAAGCAAATTGTGCATCGCTGGAGGAGGTTGAGTCAGCCTGTATACTGTAATACTGACTGCCAGTTTGCTGCAGAATGATGTGAGTTTCAGGAGTGTCATACAGATTTCCCTCCTCTTGTATATGCTCACTTATTCCTCCGCTGTCATTCTTCACCTCTGGCCTCCTTCATTCTCCTCCTCCTGTCTTTCCAACTTCTTTTGTTGTCGCTCAAAAAGATAGAAAGGAGAGACAGGTAATTACCGTGTGCGAGGGCTCTGTCCTCTCATTTTCTTTGTATTTTCTCCCACAAACCTTCAACCACTTCTCCCCCTCTCTCGCTCCACGTGTCTCTGTAGTTATTTTTAAATCTCTTTTAATTACCCATTTTTAGAGAGTCTAGAGAAACTACCAGGTATTGTAGTTTCACTAAAAGATTACAGACAATACTGTTGAATGATTTTTATCTTCCTTCTATACCAGCGTGGTTTTGAGTACCAGTGTGGCGCAGTGTGAGGGTTGGGTCCATCCCTGCAGTTGTTGTTTAGCAGTGCACTGGAGCAGGCTTTATGCTGATTAACTGCATCACATCTGATGGATTCCCAGCGACCCCTCCACCCCTCAGTATAGCTCTTGGAGCCTTTCCGGGGAAAACGGCTTCCCTTTTTAATTAGACAAGAATAGGAAATCTATTAGTGAAGAATGCTTTGTGTTGAAGTAGGGATTGCCGAGTTCCGTTAGTGTTGAGCTAACTACAACCATTTCCCCAGCCATTACTGTATTCACAAGTTAACAACTGCTTCTCTGTCTCTCTCTCTCTCTCTCTCTCTCTCTCTCTCTCTCTCTCTCTCTCTCTCTCTCTCTCTCTCTCTCACCTATCAGAAGAAAACATCTTCGGGTTTACTGTAGCAAATACAGTTTATAAAAGGACCAGTACTTGTATTGCAGAGGTGTATGCTCCTATCAAGGGTTATTGGTGTCGTATAACTTCAGCCATCAATTTCTAAGCAGACATTTGGCCTTGGGCAGAATGCCAGCTCAAACCCGCTTATTGGCATATACAGATTTTAACCAGATTGAAGATCTGGACACCAAAGAAAAAATATGATTTTTGCATATTGGATACAAACCACATTTGGAGGTGGTTTGCAATGCAATACTTACAGATGCATGTCAGTTCAGAAGCTCCGGTCGCTCAAATCATATTTCAAAGTGTGTAGGTGCTGGGCAGAATCCATACTGCTACCAGCAGAGCGCTATGGAGGACAACATGGAGGAGAACAACAGTCTGTGGACAGAAGCCAAAGTTAAACGTCTGCTGGGAATTTTCACTTTCTCTCAGCTTTCACTTTCTGCTGCTTCCCCCTCATAATGTATACCGGCCTCCTCCATCACTGAGTTAGTCTGAAGAGATGGAGGAGTGCTACACCGCGACTTGACAGCGTGATTGTTTTGAGGGCTAATACTTTCTTGTTGGAAGTTTAACATTGCCAGCGTAGCATAGCTACGTACTGACGCCTACGTCGTCACCAAAGCAACCCATGCACATAGGTTGGTGATGTCTGGACACACAATTCCGATCTGATCACCTGCTAACAATGTGGAAAATGAGTCTTAAGGACTTCCAGTCTATAGTCTTTGACTTGTCGTGGCAGGGGAAATCACAGGTGTTACTAATAACATTTATGATGGGTCCATTCAATGTAAGTGTCCCAGTGAGCCATGACAATGTGACAGTGATCCAGCATGCACAATACCAGGGAAGCCCTGAACAATTATCCAGCTAGATAGAATATAGCCATCATTAATCTTATTATTTACACCTGTGCTTTTGCTACTGTGACATGTGACAAGAAACTTGTCTGTGTTTTTGTTACTTGACGTTGCCACTGCTGTGAGTCTGTGTTTTCAACATTCACAAACTGTATTCATACTGAATGCTTGAAGTGGCAGGTTCACACAGTCCAGGATCAGGGCTAGTTAGTTTCTATATCTGTCTTATTGTTGAAAACAAAAACCGACTTTCTGCCCCCCAAAAAATGTAAACAAAAAATTGGCCACAACGTTGCGCTATATTAAATGAAAATGGGCAATGATTATTTCGAACAAATTCCAGATAATTGTCCTGGTATCGTTAACACTCATTAGTTCACCATATGTGCATTCATCCCCGGCAGAAAATAGTCCCCAACCAATGCACTATTTACTGAAGAATGTTTGCAAAAAAATTCAGTCCCCAGCTGTTTTAAGAAATTAGATAGCCTCTTTTAAAAATGAATCTATAAATGTTGGCTCCACGTCTCTTACGTCTTTAGTAGGAACAAATGGGCTTAGAGACAAGGGCCACAGACAAGGTAGAGAAGTCAGAAATTATTGAAAGACGAAGTAACACGTTGTTTTGGGCAACAACAAACATTTTCGAATGCATGCACATAAACAGTCACGTTCATGGACACAAATACACACTCTTGCAGAGTATTCTACAGTGTATGTTCTATAAGGCTCTATGACTTTGATAAATAAAAGAGAAGAGAGGTCTTCTTCATAATCATGTTATATTTATGTTGAGAGGTAAACAGAACGAAGGAACAGAGAAGAACAGCGCTCCAGTGCTACAGCACGGTCTCTGACCCAACCACTCACTCACCCAGCCTCAGTGTTTATTACTTTCATGGTTAAGAAAATCTGTTTATTTTTTAATGCAGAGGCCGAACTTTTCCCTGGGAAATGTTTGTTGAATGATTAATTAATCTTGCTTGTAGAGAGGAATACTTGTTTAACAATCAGTTGTGGTTCATATGAGGATGTCCTTATTTCTGAAAAGTGAACACGTTTCACTGTTTTTTCTTGACTCCATTTTTTTTTTTGCATCATAACTCACTGAATTCAGGAAGCAGATGCAGCCGGGGCCTCACATCGTTTCTCCCTAAATGCTTTGCTGTGTGATTCTGCACAGTTTTCCACGCGCCTTTGTCTCGTGGCATCTGGGGCGCCGCACTGGGATAACATGTTACATAATTAGCACCAAATTAACACTCAATTAGGCAACCCGTGTTGAGAGGGTGGGGACAGGCTGTCTTCTGAGGCTTTAGAAATCACATCACAGCCTCAAACACCACCTGGCCTTCTGAGAACATATTGTATGACAGTTGCATATAAACTTATAGCTCATGCCCTTTTGGTCCATATAATACAATATCCGAATGTCGTAGCTTGGCTACAATATTTATGAATCCCTGATGAAAAGAAGGTTCGAGATTGAATTGTTCCAATAACTTGTGCTTAATCATGTTGTTTCAGCAAAAAGCTTTGATTTATAAATTGAGCCGCTACAAAGCTGGGTTGTTTGTGATACTTGCGCTTCTCTTGAGAGTAAAGTGATAAAGAGAAAGTAGGGAAGCTTTTGATGAAGTTCAACTTGAAAGTACTCTTTAGCAGATGGAGTCATCTGCAAGATAATTCTGCATTATTAGGCCAACCATGAAAAAGTAAGACTTTGTCAGTTTTGGGTTTTTCTTGAAGCTACCTCACTGACAAGCAAAATAACTTCAATACACTTTTCCCTTTTACGCATGTAAGATTTGTCTCTTTTCTCCCACAGACTCCCTTAAGCAAAATATTACAAAGAGACAGAATTAACATCCAATCAACATGGCTAGAAAGTCCTTCTTGTCCCCGATTATTCCTGTGCAGTCCTGTCTGAGATGAGCATCCAGCAAACATTCAAAGCTAAAGGGAACAATGGTTTTACTTTGAAAAGCCACACAGGACCATACACAAATACAAAAAAAGCCTCATATATAACAAAACTTTTTTTATATGAGAAACTCTATTTTTCTTTTTCACTTTTACAGCTTTTTCTTTGCATCTTCCCTTCTCCGTCATAAATTCAAGCCGCCCTCACTGCTCTCCGCCTTTCTCCTCACTTCTCAAACTTCCTCTGTCTTGTCCCCTCCCTCTCTGTTTTGCACACACACTTACACACTCCAGCGCACACACGCGTTCACACCTCTGTTGGGGTGGGGCTCTTTATTTCATTAACAGCCGCTTGCACGCCAAAATTCATTATGCCAACCTTCTGTTCTAGCGCACCCAAGCATGCCAGCTAACGTGCGGAACAAATTTCTCTCCCCCCTCAATTCACCCGTCCTCCCTCTCTCTCCTCCCCCACTCCTGTTAATAAGTATGTTTAGGATGTGATTCACCTGCATCAAAGGCTCCCTGTGAAGGGGCCCGCTTTGTATTGCTGGACCATGATTAGTCATTACTGTCAAACCCTCTGTGTTTCCCCTCCACCGCTATGCTTTGAAGCTAACAGGTGGTTGTATCCGCAATGCAAATAACGCAGATATCGTTACATCTTCTTGTGTCTCGGAGCTCTTTGAGAATTTGATAGTACTTTGCTGATGGTGCTTCTTTGTAAAACACATCCGTATGGAGTGGCCGCTGAGTATTCCCTCTTTTATTCCCTTTTATCTGAGCTGGAGAATTAGTTGTCTGTGACACACATTTCGCATGCACATTCATGCACTAAAGGATGTTAAGCTGGCTAATACTATGTTATTTCATATGGCGTCATTAATGATGAAGTCCATGTGCTTTAGTCTATTAAATCCATCAATTACTTGATTTTGTTGTGTTATGTTTGTTTTAATGGTTAAATGTTCTCTAAACATTTATATTCAGAGCCTTAATATAGCAGCAAACAACTATTGTTTATGTAAAGATATAATGGAGTAATGTCTACCTGAGCAGAGAATGAAGTCACTCTCAGTCTCTGAGTGTGTTTTTATCCGAGCTAGCCAGGCCGGTCGTGTGTACCTTTTTAGTGCACGTGAGCGTGTCCCACTGCTTAGCTTATGGCCGCTGCTCTGCACTGCTCTCACACAGCTGATAACACCGTCTTGACCGACAGCAGAAGCCTAGCGCCTCCTATAGATATGCTCTTAATATCTCATTTAAAGTCTATGTACTACAAAACCGTATCAGTCAATGTACCCACTCCTCTTATCCATCCATACTGTGAAGTGATCCTTAACAATTCTGATCACAAAATAATGTCGCAATGATTTCCTTTTTTAAACACAATGCTTCTTTTGTTCCATCTGAATCTTAAGTGATTAGCCACATCCCCAGAGACTGCCCCAAAGAACTGCCCACTATACTCTCTTCATATGCCAATGCCACAAATCCGGTTTCCATGGAAATTGATAGGGTGGCACCTTGGGTTCGACTGTGTTGTGACAAGTTATTCCAAGTGGAATAAAAAGGGGCTTTGTCTTGAAGCAAAGCGCTGGCTTAGGAGGGCTTTTCGGCCCTTCGGGACTTGCTTTATTCATGAGACACACTGCCATGGAATAAAACAGCCAAAGATGACTGTCATCAGACCTCAAGTCTCCAGTGGTTGTTTTTTTCCAGTTCCAGTACATTATTTATATATCACTTTTAGTCCATTTGTTCTTTTTTTCACAATAGGCCAGAAATAGTTAAGTCAACTGCATGAAATGTTTGATGATGAATCACTAAATTTGGAGGGGTTTCAGAATTACACTGATGAGGCTAATAAAGATGTTACTATCACAGTAAAGGTCAAAGTAAGGTGACATATACTATTTGCCACATGCATAGCTCTTCATACTCACTTGGCTTCTCCGTTCACCTCTCATGCTCATTTCCTTTCCGGTTTTCCCCTCTCTGTATCATCTTTCAGTGTGTCTCCGCCACCCTGCACTACTTTTCCTGATATTGAAGTTTGCCTCTTTTACAAACATATTGTCTCGCCTTTTTGTTTCTGGCCCACGCAGCAGCGAGATAGCGTGTGTGTGCTGGTGGGTGTGGCTTTCTGTAGGGTTGTAATTGCTGGTTGATTTGTTGTCAGAAGAGGTCAGACATCCTGCAAGGAACATGTCAGGCTTTTAAAAGCAGAGAAAGAGAGCCCAGCCCTGCACCCGTTTAACCTTGACCACCTCCAGGGAGGTCAAAGCACTCAATCAGCTCCACCACTTTTATTAGCTTAGGATTCAATGTGAAATACTGGCAAGAGTGTGGCTGTTGGTTTAGTCTAGTGCATGTATTATTATTTGTATGCGCCTGCAAATATATGAGAAGGCTGACTTTTGTGTAAACCTGTTACATACTGTAGACAGTAGCTTAAATGGAGAAGAGCAGAACAGGAAGTAGGGATTTCCTCAGATGTTTAAGTCAATGATGTAGGGCGGAATAGCACAAATTGTAATCCTGGGATTTAATGGCAATCATCGACTTCATTTTTCCGGGACAAATACGTGCGGAAACCCAGGCTTTTTAGCATATGTGTGCTCACTCACTGAAGTTGTCATATGAGACAAAGCTCAAACTCATTAACGCTAACACACACAGGTCTGACCTTGACATACTGTTATTACAGCATATAACTGCATCAACGTTTTAGCTGCAGCGGTATATTCCAATTATTTTTCATGCTAAAATGGCAGTTTACTTGTAGCAAAATATTTTTCATGATTAATGTGTGCAAATCAAAGTGCAAAATCTGTGGACGAAAACATGAGCTTGCAGCCTAACAATTGGCCTGATCTGTCCCCCAGTCTGAGTGTTGGAGCAGCATTCAATCGGTGGAGCATGGAGTGGAGAAGATAGCCCTAACATTACAACTAATTAAAGCCCAGGAATAATCTTCTTGTGCCTCAATCCATGGAGAAAAAAAAACACACCAAACGTTCTGCATGTGACAGATGTTCCTTTACTGTAATACCCTCAGGGCAGCACGATAAAGATGGTCATCAGCTCCCACATAACCACTGGGGCACATTAAAACCAGTAAGATGATAATGTGAAAAACATTTGATCCAAAGATTCCCTACGGTTGGCAATGTGGGTTTTTTTTCACCTCAAACATAGTGTACATTTAGGACAAATTGTTGCTTTGTTAAAAGATATACCATAAAATCTAAGAACTATAAAATAATTACATAACAAATTGTATTGGAAGTATTGTTTGAAATTCAAACTTCATTTATAGCAAGATATCCTAGTTTTTCCAGGAAAAGAATCAGAAGGAATTTCTCAATGGACTCAAAGGATGCATTTACTTTTCTCGGCCGCTTTATTTCACTTTAACCAGAGAAAATAAAACATTTTAGTTATCGCAAACACAACACTAAGAGAACATGACATTGGCAGTCAGCTCTGCTGCTTGTGGCTAAATGGCCCCTCCTGTAGCTGTTCCCACAACCGTGGTGTCATAATGAGAGATTAGGAGTCGGGGCCATGGAGGAAGTGCAGGAGGAAGTGATGGATTCGGTCCAGATGGTCACCAGTGCAGGCAGGACAGCAGGAGCTTTGTTAACACTTTTCAGCACTACTGCATACAGGCACACAGCAAAAACTGACAATGATAACAATATACCCCACCACTCCTCGCTGCGTGCTGTTTATTTTATTTAGCCACATGTGTCTCCTAATAATGTCATCAAGATATGACAGCGCTTCATTAGCTAATAATAGACTGTACATGCCTTTGGCAGATTTGTGGGGAATTTATTGGGGAATCACAATCTGAACCTTTTCACGGACGCTGTGGCAATCACAGCCCTGACGGTCAGTATTAACATTACATTACATTATTACATTTACTCCCCCTAATTGAAAATAGACACCCAACTTTCTTTACACATGTGCACTTCCAGTGAAAAGAAGTGGTGCTTCTGTATCTCGGAGGAATGCCGTGATGGAGGCCTTCCCTCGTTCACTCCAGGATCAGCAGAGTCTAATGGCTTCTCATCAATTCCTCCTGTCAAGGGAAGTGTGTGTCATGACTCCTGTAACTACTTCTGACACGAGTGATGAAGCACTTGTTAAAGTTGCGAGATTCTGCTGGAGTTTGAAACCTTTTCGATATAAATCTGTGTAGCCGAGATGGACAGAGACAGTGAGTGAGGGGCAAACAGAGGAGGGGATGAGTGAAAAGGCGAGACAAAGAGCGCCTGTGGTTTAGACGTGACAGATCGGAGAGAGTAGAGAGGGAGGGGGGAGAGAGAAGCTAATGATCTCCATCTGTCTTAGAAGGCTGGGAGAGAAGAGCATCGTTAGGCTTTTGGAATAAGGCGAAGCAAATAAACACAGGATTTGCAAATCTCACCCTGGCACCGTGTTATGTGACTGGCTTCGTTTGAGTCAGCTGGCAAAACTTATCTTAGAGACAGTTTAGACCATCAGTTGTGTCAAGCTAATGATTGCTGCTCTCCAGTAACAGTGCTTGTGTAACAATATGTTTTTTAAACTGTAGGCCAGAGTCTATTTTGGTATATATGTTTTCATATGTATGTACAGTATCTATGTTAATGTGTATTTGTGCATTTAGTTTTAAGTGTGCGTCATGATCTTAGATGAGACTGCTGAGTTTCTAATTGGAATTTGGCACAGACTCTACACACTCTATAGTGGCGCTTACATCAAGAATAGGGAGTGTGAGACCATTAGTGTGGCCACTCATGCCAGAACAAAGTATTTGTTATTGTCTGGCTGGAGAAGAATACTTTCTCTTCCACTTTGTTTAGTTCGTTTTATTTATTTTTTCATTGGATATATGTCAAATAATCTGAAACAGTTGCGCTCATACACACACTCACGCACAAAAAGATAAAAATATAATATAATGTATAAAAATCGCAGGAAAGGTGTGGTGTGGTGTGATGTGTATATGGGAAAAAAATCTTGCAACAACACAAATATAAGGTACCTCAGCTCCCGCTACTCCCCGCAAGTAGGAGTCTAGGAATGTGGATCAGTTAAATAGGTCTCCGTTAAACCTAAATCTATTGCATACATACCCGTCCAGAAGAAGCAGAAACTTTAGGACCATGAAATAGAGATGCAGTATGTCTGTCAGAGGCTATGCAGTATTTAAGCATATTATTTGTATCCATTTCAGATGATAAGCATGGCGCTGTATTGCAATGACTCCCTCGAGTAGAGCTATTTGCATTTCATCAGCTACCGCATTTTAACTCGAGGTTGACATTGACGTACCATCTTGCAGTGAGCAATATAATTCCGCTATTTATGATAAAACTACAAATGTCATTATGTACATATAAGTGTCATTAGTGTTGAGTGGTTTACCCCACACCATCCCTGTTATCAAAACATGCAGGATCAAAATACAGCTGGCAAACCCAGCTGGGAACACACCCCCGTCCCCCCATGACTTTTGTCACTCTGTGTTGTCAAACAATAAAGGCAAAATGTACAAAATAACCTTACATACATGTCAAGTAGACAAGTTAATTTTGCATGTGTGCATTTATCACAGAGTTATTGAACACTGATGAGAATCAACAGTGTATATTATGTGAACTACCGAGGTTGCCGTGGAGACGGCTTGAAAGGGAGCTGGCAGAGCAGATGGCGGTGAGGTGACCCTGCAGGTTGCCTTTCTGTTCCTCTGTTACTTCATGTAAATCTCAGCCCTATATGTATCACCTCAGGTGTAACCTACTGGTACTACCAGTGTGTTTACACTCCTGGTAGAAAAAGAGACACACACATACACACGGCCTTCCAGTGGGACGGTACACTGTGCGTGCTGGTTGTAATGTGCCAGGACTGTGTTAATCCTGTCCCTCAGGTGTGAATCCACCTGCTTTGGCTCCCCCCTGCAGTTGACTGGGTTAGCCTCGTCCTCCTGCTCTGACCGAGTAACAGAATGAACACCGGGCCGCTTGGGCTTCCCTCTGAATTGCCCACAGAGATCTGCACTGATTAGAGTGCTAATCCCCTTTCATTGCCTGCTGTAGGACGAGCTGCAGGATGCTTTATTGGTCAGTATCTGCCTTGTCTGAAAATGTTTTTTTACATCTCTGAGGAGTGGCGCATGTCTCTGGCCCCCGCCCTTCCTCCCCGTCTGCCTATCTGCATAAGCTCCACACAGGTGTATTTATTGTACATTTCACACCTTCATTTAGCTTCTGTATCGCCACTCCGCCGCTGGGTTCCGTTATCTGAGGCTGACAGGAGGGTGTGTCTCCTGTAAGAGTGTGTGTTGTGCATGCCTGTTAGTCTGTGGGTGTTTGCAGGGATCAGGAGCCTGTGTGTGCTACGGGACCACGGGCAAATGTTTGCGTGTGCTACACCAGGTAGCCGGAGTGTGTGCTGATGTCGCACACCGGCAGACGTTTAGCAACAACCTGCATTATTGAATGTGTACACGATGTCTGTGAGCTGAGCCCTAATGGAAGAACAGTGTAGTGTACACTCTGCCCATTGGGGAGCATAAAAGTTCACAATGATATTATCCAAGACGCACTGCACAGACTGCACAGGCAGGGGCATACGCTGGGACGAGAAGGTACAGTAAGAAAACAACTAAGAAAGAGTGTGATA